>CM066918.1:19141688-19741688 GCA_033964015.1 Scolanthus callimorphus
TGCTTCTATTTTGGCACTGAATCTCATCTGGCATACCGAGAGCATTGAACAGAATAGGAATGTAATTTTTTTCGAAACGCAATTCAGCTTTGCATTCGGCAGGCTCCAGATTTTCGAGATCGAAGGGTTCGTAGTTCTGATAGCTAAAATCTGGGTTCTTTGAGGTGTTTTGGCTCGGTTTAAAGCACGAACTCTTCTTCATCTATCACTTCATCATCAATGCTTGAAGTAAAGCCTCTCGTGTTTCCTTAAATGTGGCCATTTAGGCAAGTTTACGTTTCGCAATTTTCGAGAGTAAGACACGTTGCAGTTGTTTACAAGCGAGGTGCTAAAAGTTTCCTCGGCTCGAGACCCGACGGCGTCCTCGACCCAGGACCCACGCGGTTTCGACGTCCCCGTCGTGCTCTCTCGTCCCGCTGCTAAAGGTCTCTAATAACCCCCGCTCGCGACCGCTAACTCCCACAGCGGCAGCAAGGACGCCCGCCCAGTTTTTTTTTTTGTTTACTTTTTATTGCACCACAACATACTTTTGAACAACCTTGTTTTATTTTTCTACAGTATCGTTTCTGAAATATAGTTCGTCACACTCAAGCTTTTTAGCGGAGCTCCCGCGCGGCGCGAAGCGCCGCGCGAACGGAGCACCATAGATAAGAGAAAAACGTATACAGTAACCCATGGAGTTCATTTTTGAACGTCACGGACTTATGGTCCATTTTTATGACGTCATTGAGGACGTAAGGGCACGTGACTTTGGTGTATAGTTCTTCTTATGGTCTTTGAAAGTTTTGTCCAAGTTTGGCTTCTATAGATGCTTCCCTTCGGGAGATATGATTTTTTCTTTATTTTTCTGGTATTAAACCTATAGTGTCCGTCCGTACGTCCGTCCGTCCGTCCGTGTACACATGGAAACCCTGTGGTATACAAAGAAAAAAATATTTCTCCTCAAGGAACTGCTAAGACAACCATACTTGTGATATTTTGTCTATGCTACAGGGGGGTGCTGTAGCACGGTCACGTGATATGACGTCGTCGATGACGGCTGATTACGGCTGCGCCCGCGATCTCTTACCACAGGAACCAATCAGACCCGGAATGATGATTGAGACATTCATTTCTCGTGGGAGGGGAAGACTCTAAATGAACTAAACTTGGATAGTGTTGTCTAGGTCACCACGGTCACCAGAGGATGAAATCTAGTGGTCACGTGATGTGACGTCATCATGACGTCATGTATGCTTGAAAATAAATATCTCGCGAAGGTAATACTCTAAAACAACCAAACTTGGGTAGTGTTGTCTAGGTCACCAGAGAGTGATATCTAGTAGTCACGTGATGTGACGTCATCGATGACGTCATCTATGCTTAAAATACTAATATATGTGAAGGGAACAGTCTAAAACAACCAAATTTGGTAGTGTTGTCTAGGTCACCAGAGGAGTGAAATATAGTGGTCACGTGATGTGACGTCATCGATGACGTCATCTATGCTTGAAAAATTAATATCTCGTGAAGGGAAGGCTGTAAGACACCAAACTTAGGCACACTTGTCTAGGTCATTAGAGGAGCAAAACAACATAGTCACGTGATATGACGTCATCGATGACGTCATTCTTGCTCGAAAAATTCATATCTCGTAAAGGGAAGACTCTAATAACCAAACTTGGATAGAATTGTTTAGGTCACCAGAGGAGCGGACAAAATGGTTACGTGATGTGACGTCACTGATGACGTCATCTATGTTTGAAAAATGTATTTCTCGTGAAGGGAAGGCTCTAAGACAACCACACTTGGGTAGAATTGTCTAGATCACCAGAGGACTGCAACGAAGTGGTCTCATGATGAGGTTGCGTCATAGAGACATCAACGATGACGCCAAGCTTTATAAATGGCAAAACATTGACTGGGAGCTCCGCTTTTAGGCAGTGCCTAAATCTATATATTACTGCAACAGATAGGGCCTGCATACAGTTCTATAGAAATGGTGTCAACAAGAAAGGAAACTATGTAAAGGGAAATACCACGCTTCCAAGATCCATGATCTAAGGGCGTAAAACCCCGTCTGTGGCGGGAAGAAGTTAACAAACTAAGTGGCGCAAAGAGTCAGGACGCGAACTTACTAAATGTTTTAAACGTCCCACAGTTTGATGATTTGACTGCCCCTGAAGTCGCCAACGCCATCAACGAAGCTCTGCTAGAGCCACTGCGGCCTTTTCCCGCTAGACCCGGTGCGGGCACTAACCTATTACCCCTCGAGCAGGGCCCGGAGTTTCTTGAACTCACCCCCGACCACAGGCTCCGGCCCGTACGGTTTGTCCAATTGGTACCTCAAGGAGTATGCTGAACTGTTGTTCCAGCCAATAACATACATTCTTAATACTTTTTACAAGGAACAAAAACTGCCCTCCGTTTGGAAGCTAGCAGATGTTACGCCACTTCCAAAAGTGAAGCAAATTGCCGATCCTAAAAAATTGGCGATCTCGGAAGATTTTGTTGTGTCAGTTTACATTAGACCGGCCTTTGAGAGGTAAGCCGACCCCGTCAATTCGGAACAGTCTCAGGCTCATCAACCATCTTCGCTCTTATTAGCATGGTCAACATGTGGCTCCAGGAAACGGACGGAACTGGCGCATCTGTGCGTGTATTTCTTTTCGACTATCGTCAGGCTTTTGACCTGATTGACCACGGTATACTAGCGACCAAGCTATGTAAGTGTACATCCCCAACAGCATCGTGAACTGTCTTGACTTTCTATTAACCAGAGGGTAAAGCTCAGACGCGACTGTTTGTCCGAATGGGGAGTGGTACCTGCAGGCGTTCCTCAAGGGACCAAGCTGGATCCATGGCTTTTTTCCTCCTTATGATGAACGGCCTGTAAGCGCCAAGTACAATGTTTGACATGTGGAAATACGTTGACTATACTACCTTGTCAGAAAAGTCCCAAAGGGCCAAGTCAGGCACAGACAGCAGTGGACAAAGTCAGTGAGTGGTCAGTGGAAACCGTTTCCAGCTTAATCTAGAAAACCAAGGAAATTATCATCAGCTTCCGCCAACCCCCCCCCCCCCCCCCCCCCCCCCCCCCATCACATTGAAGAACTAGTTAGGAAAGCTGCCAGGAAGCTTTATTTCATAGTTCAACTTAATCGCGCAGAAGATCTTGTATGCTTACTATTGCGCGTGCATTAGATCATCTGTAGATTATGCATGTCCAGTTTTTCACTACAGTTTGCCTCAATACCTGCAGGCAGAGTTGGAAAGAGTACAGAAGCGGGTATTAGCATGCATTTTCCCGAGGATGCCTTACGCGCAGGCCCTCGCACACGCAAAACTTACGACCATCAGGCAGCATCACGACGAAATCACTAGGTCCTTATTTAAATCAATCAGTGATGATCCGTTTAGTAAACTGCAACATTTCATTCCTGAGGCCTGTAGCCACCAATATAACTTAAGGAAGTCAAAAGCATATAGGTTACCAGCTGTAAAGACCAAGCGGTTCGCGAATTCTTTTATTGTACAGAGCGCAGCAAACATCATTTCTTAGTCTCGTTATAATTAGACAGTGTACATTTATCTTATATATAGCTTAGATGTGTTTAATAGTTTTTTATAATATATAATTTATTAGTATAGATAGATAGATAGATAGATAGATAGATAGATAGTAATTTTATTTATCCACGGTGGTTCACCAGCCCAAAGGACTGGTTTACATTGAAGCCGTGCAATAAAATTATGATCTACATGAAAAATGTGATAAAAATGTAATATACAAGACAATATATAGAAATAATCATATGATATTTGACAAAGACTCGAAGAAACAGGGAGGCAACTCATCCAGTGCTTTTTTAAAAGTCTGTAACGATTTGCAGTTGTGTAGTTTCTCTGGTAGTGAGTTCCAAATATAAGCCCCCTTGTAGCTGATACGGTTCTTCCCATAATTCGTTTTGGGAAGAGGTAATTGAAATTTAGAGGAACTTCCTCTTGTATCATAATACAAACATATCTCTTCTTTTTAGTCAACAAATGCATTGTTGCAGTATTTGACACATGTATTAGCTTGAGTTACAACTACCTAGTGAATGCTTTTTCTGTTTCTATTAGAATGATCAACAAAGTAGCATATAATTTATTGTCAAGTATTTCAAATGGGTCAGAAGCACACTGTATACCTTAAAGCATATTGTGATTACAATAACACTGTACATCATTGCTTAGTTTTGCAACAACAGCCATACATGTTATGCAGGCATTTGCAATTATACAGTTTAGTTCTCATAAACAGTGTTATTTAAAGCAGAGCAACAAAGTACAGTGTTAGTGAATCAGACTTGAATTTGGTTTGGCTTTTTGTAGCATTTTCCTGTTGTTATAATCCTGGATATTTACTACTTACTAACCGATGGTGAGGTCATTACGGGAAATATCAAACCGAATCTTTGGTGTATCAACCGAGCCGTCTTCGGCGAGGTTGATGCACCAAAGCTGAGGTTTGATATTTCCCGTAATGACCGAACGGCAGAGGTTAGTAAGTTGTTTATTATATGGCACTTTTCTCAAACTTTTTACGAACCGGAAGTCGCCTCGTTTATTTTCCCGCCGAAGTAACTCAAAAAACACGCGCCCGCGTCGACTCGCTCGACACGAAACCCGTGTTTGAAAACCATGCTACATACTTAATTGCTCAAAAGTGATCAATCTCTTACTAGTATGGATGTCAAAATACTTCGGAATCAATTCTTTTACAGGTATTTTTGCGAACATGCTTCACTTGAACATTTTTAAACTTAAACTTGAGCTTGTAACGCTTTCAAGAAAAACACCTTTAGTTTCGCAAAAGCTGGAAAGCTGCAAAACGTGTTCTTCGAAAACGCATTTTCAGATCTACACTAAACAGGGAGCCAGAACTGGATTCAACAGCACTGATAAACAGAAAATTACAATGGTTATTTAGCCGACTGTATATTGAGGTATGGGTTTTGTGCAAAAGCGGATGTCAAGTAAAAATGAATTCTACTCAACGAGATTATTATTTCTGTTATTATTTTTAGCTTCCAAGTTTCTTGAATTCCTAATAAATTTTGACTTTATATGTAGCTTTTACCTTTTGCTGCTATAAGGCTCCCTCTAGTTTTCATTTTCTCCGGATAGACCCGAATTCATAGCTTAGAGTAACTTTTGGCTCTGCTTTGCCTCATGTAAACAGGTCATTTCTGATATTCAGGCCTTTATTTTCCTCTTGTCACATGTTTAAGATTGTATTACAAGAGACAAATACTGTGTCAAGTATACTTTGTTGTGAATTTCGCTGAAAATCTTTTTTTTTTACTTTTATTTGAAGGAGATTCGAATTTTGCGAGTCGTGAACTGCGAGGTCATTACGGGATTTCTGAGAGGTCATGCCGGGATTTTCTTGACCTCGAAACAGCCAATCAGAGCGCGCGTACTATCGTTGCCATATAATAACATCAATATTGCCTTCTGCTTTTTGTTGCTTTGGGCATAATTTTTTAGGCTAATTTTTATGCTAATTCTGGTATCTGCCTGTGCCCATTACCTCAAAGTATTTGTGTCTGATTTATGGGAGCCCCCAAAAATGCTGCTCTTGGAATATAGGTAGTATATTTTTTATGGGTTCTTTTGAGTTCTCGAGTGTGGACTTGGTATTCCTTATATTATTTCGAGAAAACAGCTATCTAATCAGTCGAATTTCCGCGAAAAGAACGAAATACATTGATGAGTCGTACCATTCTAGAACCCAGATCTCCCCCGCTATATATTGCTAGATTTGGGTTCCCTGTGGAATAGCAGAAGGGTTTAGGGGGGAGCAGGTCGGTCGTTAGTCCTTGTTTTTTACCACGAATTGGTGCCCCAAGCAGGAGACCCGCGCGTTGTATTGTCTTCTTGCTGTTGAGTTGCCGCGGGGGAATGGTGTTTCTATTTTTGTGTGCAGATTATGCACTGAAATGGACTGGGATTTCTGGGAAATGGGAATTAGACACCCCCCTGAATTCATAACCCTGCACTAGGTACGTTGGCTTTGCTTCACTGGAAGGTCCTCGTTAAAATGAAGGTTTTAAAATAACTAGACAATAGCGTTTTAAAACAATTAGATCTTTGCGCATGCGCTAATGACGTCATTGGTAGTGTATTTTTCATTTTCCCACGTTTTGTAACCCCCTGCACCTGGGTTTGCGCGGATCAATATCCTCACACAGTGAAGGTTTTAAGATGACTAAAAAAGTATCGATTTGAAACAAATCAGTTTTCTGCAAAGATAGGTAACACCCACATGGAGAAATTTAGTGGCCATGAGACCTATATATACGTTGGCGAAGGTATAAAGGTAACAAGGAGTTCGGTTGAGTTTTAGTCACGCCATGTCCCGCAGATAGCTCGTATGGTCCCGCAACTCGAGAGTCCCGTTGGATGGATGACTTCAGCATAAATTATGCTAATATCGTGCTAACGTAGGAGTGAGTGAGTGAGTGAGCGAGTGAGTGACATCGAGTCACCACGATAACTCTTTGGCTGTTGCTACGCAACTCGCCACGAGTTAAAAATGACATCATTGCGCTTCTCAAAAATATGAAAACTGCTGACAGCTCGATTTCATGCAGTTTCTCCTACTTGCAATTCGTGACGTCAGTAACGGCTGCTCCGTTTCTCATGTTTACAGAGGGGATGAGTCATTTCCGGTGGTTGCGCTGGTTACTCATGGCTGCTCATATGGCTGCTCAATTCTGTTGCCATACATTTTCTTTTACAGCCAACTCTTATAACCCTTCTACTTGTACAACACATTAAACCTCCTTGAAAGAACGATGCTGTGATCTCTCTCCTATCGTTATCAACGAGTAGGATGATTGATTGATGCACTGATGTGGTCTCAAGCGTCAAGCTACTAATTCAAGCTACTCGTTTGAGCTTTGAACTGTCACGTGTCAGACATTTCACGCAAGGTTTCCAAAAGCTCTATTTCCTCGGACAGTTACTCAAAGCAGATAGCTCTCCCCAACTCAGGCATATGTGGATTGCCTAACAGCGAGGGCATTTTTCTTAATTGAGGGCAAAATTACTTGGCTGCAATTTGACGCTGGAACGTTTCTTTTTTTTTTTTCAAATTCTGGAAGTTCATGTGTGAGGCCGTTTGCGTAGAAGAGAGCGAATTAGCCCTCTGGAGCCACGGAGCCTCACAATAGAAGGGTACACCCACCCCCTGCGTTTTCAAAAGCCAATAGAAGGATACCCCCACCCCCTACTTTTATCTCAAAAGACAATAGATGATACCCCCAACCCCCTACGTTTTCTCAAAAGACAATACAAGGATACCTCCACCCCCCTACTTTTTCTCAAAAGAAAATAGAAGGATTCAAGTAATCGAGTAATATTATTCCACGGTTCACTAAGTTCTTATGCTAAGTCTTTTGTATAAGGAATTAGTGTTTGTTGACTCCAACTCATTTCGAATATTAATGATAATGTAAGGTTTGTGTTTACATGGAGATAACATTAGAACATGTATAGATATGGCTTATACTTATGGTTTATTTATATTATTATACATTACATTGTGCCTTATTTAACTATTGTACATAAAAAATTATATTACAAAAAATTTAGGTTACAAGTCTACCACTTTCAGCCCAGAAGCCATTATGCAAAATGTCCTGTTGTTCCCTGGGTAATAAGGAAAGACATTCAAAAATCATAGTGCAACCGAGGGCTTTAGTTTAAAGGAATAAATAAATTTACTAATAACAGAAAGAAAACTTTGATCCTCTGAACAGTTTTCTACAGCTATTACCTATAGTCCTGGCCAGATATGTGACTTGTATAACACCAAGGAAAGTCAGAAATCAAGATTCTGTAATGATGTTTCAGGTGAGGCGTGAAATTTGATCCGCTAATATTGTACTTTGGCGGTCTTCGCAAAACAGGAAGGAGTTCCCATTAAAGCTTGAAACTTTCCAAAAATAGACTTTAGTCCTTTCTCTTTCGAATGATTAGTTGGATTTTGGAAAAATTATATACCAGAAGGACTTAGTGTACATTTAACAAAAGCATTGCATTTACGGTGATTTCGGATATAATTTACAAACGCACCAGCTTTAAAAAAGAGTGAGCGACTCGGGGAATTTAGTTTACTCCTTTTTGTTCTGGGATAGTTAATCTAGATTTGTGTGAAGTTTGAGGATCTTTGGAATTATTTTAAGCCGTTTACGGCGCTTCGTCCAAGGACCAATAATATCGCGACCTTTCATCGGCCTGCGACCATAACTAGGCCGCATTTTTTTCTTTCGATTTTCTCAAAAATTTAAACTCACCGAAACTTTTTAAAATGATTTTTGAGTATAGTCGCTGAAAGGGTATCTTTGGAAGAAATATTAAAAGTGCGACCAAGTGTTCGGTGAAATGCGGTTCTCGTCCCTACAGGCAGCCGCGACAAAATAACCGCTAAACAGGCCAGAAAGTTCTTGTCTTTATCGTCCACCATTGCGACAAGTGCGACCAAGTGATCGGTGAAATGCGGTTCTCGATCCCTACAGGCAGCCGCTCTTAAGTTCCTTTTAACGCGACAAAATAACCGCTAAACAGGCCAGAAAGTTCTCCTCTTTATCGTCCACCATTCGCAAGTTACGAAGGACGTGACAAAGGCACGCGACCTGTCGAGTTCACACATTCCTTAGACCGGCTCGACCAATGACATTTCTCGTCCTCTCAGTGAACGAGTAACAAAGTCCAAACATGGTTCTCTTGCAGGCTCTCCCTTCCTCCCCCCCCCCCCCCCCCCCCCCAGAACCCCTTGCGGCCCACCCCTTCCCTTTTTTATACAGTGAAATGTATTTTGTGTTTATTGAAATTTAGGGGCATAATTATTTTCACGTGGCCAGTGAAAACCACTTGATAGTCTATAATATGTATCACACTTGGTTTCCATTATTCTGGAAAGTTTTAAGAAAACTGAAGTCAAAAACGTCATGAGAAACTCCTACTCCATTATCCAAAGCTAAACCTATTCCCATGTTCTTACGTCAAAAGTCTACTAATTTACATATTTTCCAATCTCGGATATTTATGGAACCAAAAAAAAGTGAAAACGCGAATCTCCTTCTTTCATCGAGCATCTTTTGATGTGACTGAAATGGGAACGGTAAAAAAATTCGTTTCGGTAGATCTTAAAGACCTAACTTTGAGAGATCCCGCCGGAAAAAAAAATAACAAGAAAACAGCCCGTCACTTCGTAACGCTAGAAGACTCAGAATAACATTTTGTTTAGGCATTACAAAAGGTAGGGTAAATGTCTCAAATTTGAAAATCATTTCACAATCTTGCCGTATTTATGCATTTTTCAAAGCATTTCTTTTTCTTCAGAAAACACAACAGCTCTTGAAGGATCGAAATTGTAAACAGTGCTGTACGCTGATTGGCTGAAATGACCGGCGAACGGCCGCCAGTTCGATTGTCAAATGTTGTGTTTGTTGTCGTACGAAAATTAGAGATTTTGAGTTATTATTGGACTCTCCGTTTAGACTTTCTTTATTACAGACATATCAAAAGCACATTAAAGAATTACTTCATGCAGGGATTTCTTTAAGCTTTGTGTTTTTATAATTTTTGAGCGGCACAACTGTGTTTTTGCGAAGGCCTCTGTGGTTTTCTTTTCCAAGAAACTGTCTCGTATTCAGTTATTTCGAAACGGGTGGGCAATTGTTTCGCTCAAGACAACAATTTAGTTTCTACACTTAATTTGTCTAGTAAAAGTTTTTAAATTCTAGAGCTTTCGACAGATAGAGAATCCATGTTTGCAATTTGAAAAGCACATCCTCGTGATTGTACGTTACTGAGGGCACAAAGCTGTGGTCAGGGAAGCTATTTCAGTGTTGCTCTCGGACCAACGCTATAGTGATCGAGTGAGTGACATTAGTCGCCACAATAAGCATCTTCATCTTCTAATTTACCTGTATTTCATACCAGACTCTTATACATCTGCAACTGCTCATGGTTGGTGGGATAGCTGGTATTGGCACAGGTATCCTGGGGAAGTGTCTGTCATCTCCTGGGGGAATTCCTGGCTGGGAAACCCTCTTGATTTCAGTTGAGAAATGTTTTTGCTTGCCTGCAAATATAATGGAGGTTGTATTTGAGGTTCATGAAAAGACCAGACAGACAGACAGACATCCCGTTGTAACTGATTTTCGAGCAGATATCCAAAACTCTTTCGATTTTTCGTAACGTTTCCGCAAAAAAATTTCCTCGGCGTTGTAATCGCTACTTTTTTACGTGCAAGGTCCAACTGGACAAGGACAGCACATATAGGAACTAAGTGTTCCAATAGTTACTGTGTGACATAGTAGACGATATTCATCAGATCAATGGGGTTGGGTTCCCTGTGTCATGAACAAGCAACGGATCTGGTTATCCTGTGTAATGGGCACGGATACTTCTACAGGTCGTCAACAATAAACTCAACGGAAACTACGGATTTCATGGAGTAGACGGATTTCTTTATGTTAATCATAAGATAATGAAATCCGTCTTGGCCGTCAATTCCGTCATATCGTCAAATATGCAATCACCACCCCTCTCCTTGATATTATGAAACGGATTTCACATAGTAGACGGATTCCTATATGCTAATGTTTATTTTTTTTACATTCAAATTGAATTCATTATTATTATTATTATTTATTGAATTAATTAATTAAATTAATTATTATAAATTTAGTTTTTTTAAATAATAATTAATAATGATAGTAATAATTTCAAAACTGTATTTTACAAAAATTGAATTAATTAATTGAATTAATAATAACAATGAATTCAATTTGAATGTAAAAAATTATAGACATTAGCATATATTTTTTTTCTCGGCCATTTCTTTCAAAGGCAGAAACAGAGAAGGAAACAGCGGCTTCTGAAAATGACGAAGAGGAAACAGTTATACCACCCTCTCAAAATCAATCAGGATCTTCATGCATAGATATTGCCGTAAAGAAAAGGTGTCTTCCGGCAGTAACATACTGGATAGCGTTTGAGTCCGCTAATGGTTCTTCACGTGTCGTACCATTGAGAAAGGCGCGGTTCGAGTGTGAAGTCGAAGTAGATGCAAAGATTCTTAAAGGAAAACTATTACAAAACACCACATAAACGCTGTGCGCCGTATGCAAATATCACAGCTCGACCTACATGACTGAATTGGGTCAGCTCCTACGAATATGTCGAAAGATAGGTCCTACTTGAATTTGAAACCAGATTTTAGAACAGGAAGATCGAGATTACTTTGTCCACCAGTCTTTCCTCACCAAGCAAATATACTGGCAAGACGTGAGAGAGGGTGTGGCGGCCTTGCACTTACAACTCAACAACATTCCCGAGAATGCGAAATTAATCAATGGTATCAGCGTGGCACCAGAAATTACACAAAACCCCATTAGCCAGTTGATAATTAGGCCTACTATGGGGCCTTAGCTCGCCGCGAGATAATTTGAGGAAAGGCGAGGGAAAGCGGGGAAAGGCGGGGGAAGGGGAAAAGGTCAAAGGTGCTAATAGGCAGGGAAAGGTGGGGGAAGGCGGGGGAAGGCAGGGGAGCAGGAAAAAAATATAAAATGCTTCATATTTGGTTTAAAATGTTTGTGGGGTTTCCAACAATGCAATTTCAGAAAACATGTTCCCTCTGTGGTCCACAAAGCAATAAACAGAAATCATGATACAAACATTCTTCTAATTCTTCTAGACATTACAGATGTATTGTAAGACCCCTTCCTACACTTCTCTCTGAAGGGAGTAGACTCTGAAGGGAGTAGAGGTACATATTTTCTGAAATTGCCTGTTGAACATTTCCATACAAGAAACAAAGCTTACAGAATAACAAGCAAACATAGACAATATCAGGCATTTGTTGAACTACTGTACAGTAACTAGAAGAATGTCCTCTTGCTTATCTAAAAGAAACAATTATATCTATAGTATACTATGCTGTGCATATTCTAATCACACAGTCAATTCGGGTAAAGGAATGACAAATCTCCTTTTCCTTAAAGCGTATCAGACTTATCTTGAGAGTTTCAAGAGATCCCATGTTTTTAACAACCACAATGTTATCCTTTGTTTGTGTTAAAACCAGTGAAGAAAACTCCAAGTGCTTTTTCCACCTTTCCACCAAGAAGTAATTCGATTTCTTTCAATTTTAGGTTGACATCATTTCCTAGTTGCAGTAATGTCCTCATCTCTGACACATTCTCTTTAAATTTCGAAGTTCCACTGACATTGATGGTAGTTTCTGTCCAAAAAGAAGCATGTTTGGAATGTCAAATAAGCTAACTGATCTTGGCTTTTGTATTGTTTGTAGAGACAAAATGGGGCATCCTGAATTTAAATGTAGGATGTGCTATTTAAATTTTCAGTTTATAAGCTTACTAGTTGTTTACAGGCACCGTTTACAGGGTTTGTTTAAAAAACCAAAAATATATGCATGTTGCTGTGGGTAGCAAAATTGACCACAGGTTTCGTTTCTCAATTTTCAAATGGTATCTGCCGTCTGCATGAAAATGCCAAAGCCAAAGAACACCCCGCATTCACATGTACTAAGTAAGTTACTTGTACTGTAGCGAAGCTGCCCACTTTTGTGATACATTCTTTGTAAAAGCATTGATTAAGACAAAATGTGGTAAAAGAACATTTTCTCACCTCTTCATGCGTCGTGAATGCACAATATTACAGAAAACATCAACATTAGGCAACAAAAAGCCACAAAAACCAAATAGTAAAACAACTTGCGATTCCTTGCGAATTTGTTTTAGGCCCTCGGCCGAGGGGCCCGGGACTAGTGGGTATGCGAGCCTGTTAGTCAGCGGTTTCTCACTTCATTCGGGAAATGGAATGTGAATATTATTGTAGTGGTATAGCTCAGATGGACTCAGATTATTATTGAAGTACCACACAGAATGGAACACTGGACAGGCGAAGTAGTAAGTGCGATTTGAGGCCCATTTCAGACATCGATCTTTTACCGCGTCGAATTCAAATGCATGAATTTCTTTTCGAGTTTGCATGACTTGTAGGAAACTTCGATGAAGTGCACACAAGACAACTGGTCAGTTGCTACTTAACTTACTTGTCTAAATGCCAGCAATTTTCTTAATAAAGTGAAAAAAATTGACTCGTTGAATTAAATTCGACGTGGCAAAAGATCCCCTGAGCTGGGAGCTACTGGGCCTGACCAAAACTTGATCAAATTTCAGCAGTTTCACCTTCTGACTGGTCGAGGTGTTTTGATAAAAGATAGATCAAAACACTTCTTGTAACACAAGCTTAATGGTCTTTTCGACCGATCAGCGCATATTTAATACTGGTGCTATATTGTGAAGATTTTAAAAGTTACTGTTGGATATTTTATCCATTGTTTTTGTAAAAATACCGTGGAATTTAAATACATTGATTATGTTCTTAGCAATTGCTTTAGTTGTCAATAATTGTACAGCCAACACATAAAGCCTGCCTGATCATTGAATATCCAATTGATTATTGCATTATTGAATTCCTATTCATCCGTGTCTGCATTTTTATATTGAAATCAGTACTTGAAAATGCAATAATGAAATTAATAAACTGAATATTCAACTTAAAGAAATCTCTTTTGACAATATCAATATCAGTGCTACTTTCTTTTCTGAAAGTGAAAAGACAGAAGTTTTTGGTGTCTAGCTTACATTTTGCAAGAGAGTCAGCTGTAGATCACATGCTTATTTTCATTTTTAACACATTACAATGCCTGAGATGAGAAATTGGGCCCAAATATGTAGTGTTTCCAGTGAATTTTGAACAGTTTGGCCAAAAACTCTAAAACACAATGCATTAACCATATTGATTACATAGCAATACCTACTGGGTAAGCAACATATGAAAAACATGTCTTTTGGATTTGAATCATCTGTTTAGTACTCTTCTCATAAGTATAGCTGAGTGGGAAGGCGGGATTTCCGTGGAAAGGCGGGGATTGGCGAGGAGAGGCAAGATAAGGAAAAATTGGGTCATTTTTAAGCCGCGAGGAAAGGCGGGGCAGGGCGGGGGAGGGCGGGGGAAGGCGAGTTAAGGCCCCATAGTAGGCCTATAATTGACGTGAAGAGGGTGATGCGCAAGAACAAGTACGAGCTTTACAAAGGTGAGGCGTTAAAACTGGCGCCGGGTTCACGTTATACATTCCAACCGAAGACTACCGTTGATGAGTTTACTGAAACATTGGAAGGACACCCGAAGTTAGGAGACGCTCTCGTTCAACAAGCCGAGCGAATTAAGGAAAAGCTCAAAAAGCCAGACACTCAAGTCATCCAGCAGGTTGATATCGATCATGATCTCATACAAGTGAACGGCGGCTGGTAGGCCGTTGCCGTGAATAACATTATCATATGTTCGTAGGTCTATCCACAATGCAAATTTATCATTATAAAACTCCTTGATTGATATATTATCACTGATTCCAAACCGTTTGGTAACTGCATCATAAAAATCAGAGGATTCCATACCTTTGCTATATAGGCGATTTGGTACACCATCAATGTTAATTTTAACACTTGTAATACTTGGATTCACAAAACTTTCACTATCACGAGCAC
Source organism: Scolanthus callimorphus (assembly GCA_033964015.1). Lineage (NCBI taxonomy): Eukaryota > Metazoa > Cnidaria > Anthozoa > Actiniaria > Edwardsiidae > Scolanthus > Scolanthus callimorphus. Next base: position 19,156,304 of record CM066918.1, read on the forward strand.
CTACAGTATACGGTGTTGTAAACAACATTAGGATGCCAGTCATACTTCTACGAGGGATGTTAATATTCTCATTCAATATGCTATCCGTCCCTTTGGTAATCGTGAACGTCTTATGAAGATGAATATTTTCATAATAGAACCCCTTCCCAATTTGATAAGAGCTTGTCTCTCTTTGTCACAACATCAGTTTGTACATGTCCCTATACAAGCAGTCAATGAAGGGAGAACTTCACCCAGTGCAAGCTTCGAGTCGTGTTTGATTGCGCTGCCAAATAAAAAGCAACCACATTGAATGAGAACATCTTGCAAGGACCAGACCTGACAAACAGTCTCCTCGTAGCCCTCATACGATTCCGCCAAAATAAGATAGCCATAATGGGAGATATAGAGGCTATGTTCCACCAAGTGCACGTTCCAGAAAACGAACGCGATGCCTTTCGCTTTCTTTGGTGCCCTGACGGAGATGTCGATAATGTCCCCGCGCATTTCCAAATGACGGTACATCTGTTCGGAGCAGTCTCCTCCAGAAGTTGCTCAAACTTCGCCCAGCTAAGAACAGCTGAGGACAACCAAAAACATTGCGACGAAAGTGTCATAGCCACCGTTAAGAACACTTCTACGTCGATGACTGTCCAAAGTCTCTACCAACTGTGGAAAGCGCCATTGAGCACGTCCCAAAGCTTTGCAAGTTACTAAATATCGGTGGTTTTAGGTTGACGAAATTGGATTTCTAATTCAAGGCACATGAAGCAATTTAGTTTCGGCCTGTAGCTTTATTTTCCGCTTTTAAATTGCTGGTTTAGTCAAGTTAGTTTGATGTCCAGTATCCTGCAACCTTGCCCAGTGTCCTGCCACGGTGAATTTTAAATAATGACACCATAAAAGCTGATTATTGTTTGGCGAGACTCTCTTACAGCTGCTTCAGGTAACGCCAGAGTTTGGCAGTTGGGTTTTCTGTGCTGTCCATCAATGCAATCCGTGTCCGTGTAAGCCAATCATATCCTTACTCGATTGGCTTCCCTTGCGAGACATGTCGCGACAGAAGCCAATTCACCGCACTAGGCGAAACTAGGCAAGGATCTGATTGGCTCACAATGGTTTGATTGACTACACACGAAACCCCAACTGCCAAAAGCTCTCTCGATGAGTTGAACGCGCTGAGTCGCGTGTTACCTAAATAAGCTACAATACTCGTTAACAAAAATATTTTTGCAAAATGCCGAATTTTGTAAAGAATCGTACTAAATTTTAGAATTGTTTGGCGCGATACGTGACACGCGGAAATTCGAGCTTTGCGTGACTTCATGCATGATTTTACAAAGAAACAAGTGAATGGCAGGATATTGGGCCATACAAGATCAAATAATCAAACGACTTCTAGTTCGATTCTCTCAATTCCAACTTAATGCATTACATATTTTAATAGCAATATGTTATCTTACACCATTATACACCCTTCATGTTAGGTATCAATGTGATATATTAAAAATATACATTTATTTCAACCGATTTTTAATCGTTGGTAGATTCACTATGCAGTAAACAGCGTGTTTTTTAGCCGCGGGAATTTCGCCAACTGTTTATAATGTCATATTATCTTTCGGCTGCGTTGCTCAAGAAGGATAGAATCGATACAACTAAAAAGAGAAAAAGTATCCCTTCTTATTTGATGACCTCCCTCGCAACCGGTGTTGCGATAACGTCCAGGCATTAACAAGGAATTTCTTGCAATATCACATATTTCCAATTTAATCGCTATGAAAATGCACGCCAAGAAAAGCTCCCTCAGAGTAGCCCGTTTTCTTTGCGTTAATCTGCTTGAATGCCTCCAAAGAAGGCTCTCTGCCAGCATGGCCGTCAATTTTGGAAAACCAAATGGCACGCAAGTTCCATGAATTATCTCTCCAGCAAATTTGATGTTTTTCGACAACAACTCGTGAATTTTTTTTACAATGATCTCCATGATCTTAGCGGGTACGTGGTCACCAGGAAAAGAGGCCACAATTTCATTGTGATCCTTGCCAAACACTTTATTTACAATCAAGTGATGAATGATAAACAGGTTAGTTTTGCACATTTTCAGAATTTACTTTCTAATAGAATAGAAATAGAAAGACAAGTTTTTACGAATAATGATCGTCTCTCCTATTTCTGCGAAAAGTGTGTTATTATTGTATATTTATTACTATCAGATAAGGGAAAATTAATAAAGCTGAAAAAAAATATAAGTGTCACGCTCTTCTGACACTGTCATGAATACAAAAAAAAAAACGGAACAGGCCCAAGCTGAGAGAATGCAATCATCGTCCAGACCATCCAGTTGCGAGGCTCAAAGCCATAAATAACGGACATCACGCCAAAAAAGCTACCTGTGTCGCGGAAGCGAGAAGATGCTGGTTGCGAATCTCAAAGCTGAGTGGGGACCCTGCCATGGAGCTGTGGGTTCAGTGGTCGACATCGTGTACCAGAATGGCCGTAGACCAACGGACGATCCATCGCCGCAACCAGACTGTGTATTGGTGCGCTTTAATGGTTACAGAGGACCGGCTTTCGTCTAGGGTGACCCAACTGTAGTACCTAATGTCCCGGTGAGCAGGACACCAGTAGACGAGTTCAGATTCCACTACGACTAGCTTGGGGCACAACTGTCCACAAGTGCCAAGGCATACAGTTGGTGAGGGCGAGGCGTTTCGGTATGTCGTCATTCATCCCGGAGAGCATAAGTTTGAACAAGGAATCCAGGTGCTTTGTTTGTGGCGATGTCCAGAGCCAAGTCAGCTGGAGGACATGGCAGAGATCCAGGTTTTGCTTTTCACGAAGGAGTGCTGATCAACGAGGACAGATTTCGACCCGTCAACATCACGACTGTCAAGGCCAGAGGAAGAGAAATCGAGAGACTGCAGTGTCTACAGAGTGCCGGAGACGACGAGGGCTAGCGCCAGCATTTGACAAGGAAACCTTTCCTGCTCTGGTCCAGTGGGCAGAGTCTCGGAACGGAAATTAAACGCGTATGCTACGCGATTTAGGAACAACACATCGAGTGGGTTCACCCTCCCCACAGCCCGATTATGTACTAGTACGGTTTGATGGATATAAAGGCCTGGCCTATATCGAGGATGACCCTAAAGCCGTTCCCATTGTACCTATTAGTAGCTCTACAGAGTGCTAGCTTTCGCAAGACGAGCTTTCGCAAGTGCCAGGGCGTGACCGTTTGTGAAGGTGAAGCTTTCAGATATGTTGTTATACATCCTGGCAAGCACGCTTTCGAGGCTAGGAATCCAGGACCACTGTTCGTTGCACTGTCAAGTGCTAAATCAGCTGGAGGACAGCAAATCGATCCTGACTTTGCATTTCACGAGGATGTTTTGATCAATGAAGATAGATTCGGACCTGTGAACACCCCTACTACCCAAGCGAGAGCAAGAGAAATGGAAATACTGCATTCATTGGCTACAGAGTGTCGTAGCAAGGGATTCGCTTGCGCCGGCATACGAGGGAGATACCTTTTGAATGCCAGTAGCTTGGGTCCAATCTCGTTCTGAAGATTGATCATTTGAGAACTGTAAGTATATACTCTATTGCGGAGTGGATGGGGAGCTGCAGGGCTATGCATAACAAACACGAGACCGATTGTTGTGTTATGCCAAGTTTGATTATGTATAATACTAGGATCCTGATTCTACACATCCCTAACTATCATCTGTGAGACGTACTAATGACGATGACAGATGTTAGCCTGTGAGACTCGATAATACGGCAAGTCAAGTTGTGCTGGAATCGGCGCGTTAGCTGAGGGTTTGGCCATGCACAAGACTTCACAGGTCGTTATTCTGCAATCAGCACTATGTCTGAGGGCTTTGGCCATGACTAACACAAACCACTGGTCTTATGCTGGAATCAGCTTGTTTTAAGAAGCTGAGGGCGGATAGCCATGCATAAAATTGCCGTATCACTCTATACAGTGGTTTCGTTAGGTTTATTCATTCTGGACGAGGAGGCAAGAAATTAACTGTGAAAGCAAAATCAACCTCTTACAAGCAGCTGATTTCTTCTTCTAAAATTAGCCAATCAAAAAAACTATTTTTGTTGCATCACCAAGCGTGCCAAACGGATTATAAAATTATGCATTTAAACATAAAAAACTTTGTCATCTCCTCAGAAAATATTAACTTATTTTTATTCAAACTGGGCAGGATTTGACTTGTACGATGATTTAATCTAGATTTTGGATCAAACATCTCTCGCTGGAAACCTAGGAACGTTAACAGAGCGGAAATGACCAAAAATAAAATGTCTAACTTCGCCATATTTCAAAATATAAGCTTAAGATTTCGTAAACAAAGAGTGTCTGCACAGGGAGCTCACCCTTCCGGTAAAATAAAAATAAATGTGTTATTTTGATATTTTCTTCTATGTTCTTCCATCTGTCAATGGGAGTCCTGTGTATTGTTTTACCTCTTGGATCCCTAGGGAACGAGATTACGTCATGCTTCTTTCTGATTGGCCATTGTCAGTAATTTTCATAACAAAACAACCATTGACCTTCACAGCTAGTGTATACTAGCAAGGGAGGAAACTCAAATCGGGCAGCTTAGCGAAAACACTCATAGTAAATCAACCGAATGCTGTTAAGGAACGAAACTCCGACAGATATATAGCGGAAAGGACTTATATGCTTATCTGTAGTTTTCGAAAAAATAATTTCAAAGCGAACAAAAAAGTATCTATTCAAACACCCGGTTTTCGTACAGGTTATGCCGTCAGTTGGGGGCGACGGAAGCGGAAGTGAATTGGCAAAACTCCTGCAAAATTAGATGCAAATTCAGCTTAATAAGTAATTTGAATGGAATTTTTTCTATCAAATATTCGAGGAATAATATCTCAGTGTTTATTGCGTTGTCACACGCAGTACACATCCAGTCTACGGAACATAGCCATATTTGGCAATACCTTGTTCTGAGCCTCTATTTCATGCAGCCCATTTTCCATGACAACGGCCGACGCTTTGATAAAATCAAAGAAGCGGAGATTTTTTAGAAAAATACATCAACAACAACATACACTCGTACGCTCATCTATGTTGATTTGCGAAAATAATTTTTACATGGTAATTAACTACAAGGGTCTAATTATCTCGTGCTCGTGAATTGAATTCCTGAAAACTATGTTGAGCTGTTAAACTTTACCGTTATATCGAGACAACGATTTGCCGGATACCTACTTTGGCTTACTCAACTTCAGCATTTTTGTACATGTCGTCATAAAAGGAGTTAGACGCTGAAATTCAGAGCATAGCTAGACTGACTAGTTTGGTTTCGCTAAGAGAAATTTGAAAGAATAACTTGGCCGCTCTGGAAAATTGTTAGTGCATAATCAACATGCACCGTATTTAGCATCTGCGAGTGAATGAGGTCTGTGAACTTTTGGTCTGAATATCACAAGAACTAGTTTAAATCGACAGAAATTCATATTAGCTATTTGTTATATATTGCTTGGGTACTATGTTACATGTATGTGATTATCATAACTCCACAAATATGACGAAATATTATTCAAAATATGAAAGACATTCTGAAACCGCAAAATTCATGCTCGCGCCAAAAGCCGATTTTTGTACACCTTGTCATAAACGCGCAACATAAACATCGCACGTCCCATGCGAATCCCCTATTATTGAATTATTCGTATACGAGATGGGAACTCATGAAGGTTTCGCGTTTCGAAATAAAGAGCAATATTCTAAACCACGTCGTTCTGTAGCTTTTTGTTGTGTGTGCGAACGGTGGTGCACATTTCAAAGGCACGGATGAAACATTCGAACATTCCGGCATGCATGCTGCAAAAACAACGCTAAACCACGCATAACTCTTTTAGTTTTTCCTTTGTTTCAAATAAAGTAAACAGATAATTTGTAAGAAGGGGGTTAAAATTGATTTTGTCTAACCCAACCCGCCCAAATATAAGTTTTAGAACAAGAAAACAGCCCGTCACTTCGTGACGCTAGAAGACTAAACCTGAGATCCCCCTTCCATAAACTGTTGATTTACATTACTAATGACCTCCCTTCAAGAAAGACCCCCTGCCGTATGCCCAAATAAATGAAGTGAGCCCCAGAGCCTTTTTTGTATGCTTTGCACTGATCTCCCTGATTTTGGTGGAGAAAATGACAGTCTGTCTAAGTGCGCCGCGAAGAACCCGCAAAAATTGAAAACGCAAGCCTATTACACAGAAAAACCATTTGACTTCGGAATTTGTATGCTTATTATATCTCAGTAAGGGAAGAGAAGAAACAGGAAAGTAAAATTGTTCTAAGAAATTTTTAGTTTACCATAGTTTTTTTTTTTTATAGAGAATTTCATTCATGGCTTAGCGTGCGCTCTGTAGGCAGTGGCTGAGTGGTGTAAGTTTGTTCAAACTTGAATGAACATTTCAGCTCAAATCGTTCGAATTAAATTATCCCTTCACATAAGAGTAAGTAATCTGTTATATAACCATATAGTTTTGAATGTCTATGGTGCTTTCGGCTGAGGGAAATGAGTTCTTTTTTAGTTTATGCGGGAGATTTCAACATGGCCGCGATGGCGACTTTGTCCCTCGCTGAAAAAATCGCTTGAATTAGAACTTAGCCAAAAGTGAATATTTTCCAACAAAAACACGCCCACTTGAGAGATTTCCTTCTTCTCTTCGGGTGTGTGTCCTTCGTTTTGCGATACAGCGTAAGGATTTACACTTTGAGAATATTATTCATGGCTTTGCTTTGTTTAAATTTGTCACTCGTTTCGCCTTAGCGCGCGAACAGGAAAGCAAGGCACTGGTGTACGTTTCTTCAAGCTTAATGAAATTTTTTCTCAACTTAAAGCTTTGGAATAACAATTATCCCTGCACATTCCTGACAGTAATCTGTGACAGAACCATTTAGGTCTGAATGACTATGGTGCTTTCGGCTGTGCGAACTGAGTTCTTTTTTAGTTTCTGTGGGAGATTTCAAAATGGCGGCGATGGCAGCTTTGTCCCTCGATTAAGAAATCGCTTGAATTAGAACTTAGCCCAGGGTGAATCTTTTCCAACCAAAACACGCTCACTGTCCAGATTTCCACCTTCTCTTCAGGTTTGTGAAGTTCTTTTGGCGACACAGCTTCAGGCCTAAGCGAAGTGAGTGCGGACGATTTAGCCAATCAGAAACGTTTGCGCAGACAACCCGATTATAATAGTATAGATAAATGATTCACTAGGAATAATTAGAACGTTTTCACGTAACTCGTTTTAACATGTAAATGAGTTGAGCTAACATATGCTAATGAGGTCCGCGCGCGACTAGGGTCTTGTCTGAATTCTAGCGCTTAAGATAGCAGCAATTCCAATCAAAATCACAATGTTTATTCCTTTTATTTTACAATTAAATACATGAATCTCTGGATTGAATTTCTGTCTCTTGCAGTTTCAATAGAATATTTTCGTTAACTAAACGTTTTTAGAGTTTTTAATCAACTTCACGCAAAGATTCTTGTTTAGCTGTTTGTCGACTTTTTCGAGAAGACTGCCGACTTTACAAGGGTCTCTATGGCTTTAGAACACATAGCTATATGTGACTTCTGTACCTCCCTCGCTTCTTCTGTTTTCTTTTTCTTCTTCGCTCGCCGGCCCCGTCCCCTTCCCTCGCTTCTGATGACGAAGTTTGCTTTGTAATTTCCGCTCAGCTGGCGTGTGATTAGTGGCATAGTTCATGAGGTCATCATTTTCTGAGGAGCTCAGGTCTAACTTCCATCTCTGTGGAAGTTGAGGTCGAGGGTTTGGAGGCGAGATCTTGATTGACGTTATTTTCATTCTGGTTATCATCTTATCATCTGGTTGCTCTGTGTACAGCTTGATTACTCTTTCCGGCAGTCCGTAAGAACACGCGCTCTTGCTGTTGTTAAAATGCCAGATTGTAACTTGCTAGGGCAAACTCTTTTTCTTGTTCGCTAATTTTTGCTGTTGTCGGTCCACTTTGCGCAGTCTGAAGCAAAATAATTTTCAAAGTTAATTTGAAGAGAAGCGTGCCAAATAAAAAAAGTTCTTGAAACTGTTTCAAATTGGATTTATACCTACCAGGAACGGTTGTATGACCAAGAGGTTCGTCAGAATCATCTAATTCAGTTCGTTGTATTTCGAAAAAGCACAAATAAAATATGAAAGGCAAACAGCTAAAGATTTAGAAAAGACTAAAATGCTGTATGTATCGGGAACTCGACCACGAGTCTTGTGTGAATAGTTTCTATGAGCAACGAGACGTGTCAAGAAATTTAAACTTCTCGCGCTACGGCTGCAGTCCTGAACAGCTTAAACAACGAAGGGCAACTGCGCTATGTGCAAGCAGGATTCCTAGGAAGCATGCACGATGCAAACGCATTCCGACATATACCGGGAATTGGTCCAGTGCAGCCCTTGAATCTTCCCGCAGGTGCACACTTCCTAACAAATGGTTCAATTTGAAAAGTCGAAATGTGAAATGTAACGATTTGAGACTTCGCGCGAAGTTTATAGTTTTATTTTAAACTGTGCTTTAACTGACATTTTCCTGGAAATACTTCCCCTCAAGAAAGAGAATCAAAACCATTGTTAATTCGGACAATATTTTTATCCTCAGCTTGGCAAATAAAAGATTGTGCTTACTCTAAACCTACCTGCTGTTCGAGCCAACGAGGCATGACTTACTCGCGCGCGGACCTCATTAGCATGTTAGCTCAACTCATTTGCATGTTAAAACGAGTTACGTGAAAACGTTCTAATATTATTACGCTGCGTGTTTTATTATGCAAATTAAGTAAGAATAATTACTAATTCAAAGTCAAACATCGGCGGTCTTCGTACACTGCTTTAAAACGGCCACCGGCGTCTTGAGGAAACGCAAAGCCGATGTTCCTCCTTCACCAAAAACTTTAAAGGCCAGATTGTAAATTTTACCTGTAGGTTGAAAGGCACAGTAAATCGTAGAAGCCAGCCATGAGTGCAGTTTAAGAGAGAATTTCAGTTACACGTCGCCATGTTGATTCGCTTGATCACGAGCCATTCGATATCAAACGTATTTATTAAATACGTTTGATTAAAGTGGTCTCTTTTTTATGAACAAGGTCGTCCTCATTGTCCCAGAGCTTGAATAGGTTAATTTCCCAAATTTATGTTTGAATATTCCAAGCGAATCTTGAATTTCTCTGCCAGCGGGTTGAAAATATAGTCATCCATCGGTGGTGAAATGGCGACCAAATCAAAGTGTTTTCAGCGAGCCAACTCTGCACTTCACAATCCATAATCCAAGGCACGAAATGCTAATTTATCCCTCGAATCCATCCTTGAAACCTTCTAAAAACTTAAATCTTTTATCGTAGTCGATATTAAGGTTTTAAAACAAGTGATTTCTAGCGTTTTTGCTTCTCTAAAACAGCAGCAAGTTTCCACCATGTGCTGAGTAGCCGAATACTTGTAGTGAAGTCTGACGTAATGTCGCGTGCGTGACAAACGTCACGCATACAGAAAGGGGCTACAAAATGTCGGCAAATGCCACATTTAGTGTCGTTTGGATATTTTTTGGAGTGTTCCTTATGTGTAGTATATACTAAAACAATTATTCTCCTCAGGCTCCGTGAATAGTCCCCTCGACCTCTGGTCTCGGGGACTATTCACCACTATTCACTTCGCCTTATAATTGTTAATTATGGTGATGTGTCAGTGACGCTACGGCGTTGCTGAACCTCGCCACGTTATATGTTCATAAGGTTTTCGGAGTTCGGCTTTTAGGCCTTGCCTAAATCTATATATTATTGAAGTAATAATGAAGTTGCCGGCGGTCAGCAGTGAAGTAGACGGCGGTTCTCCGCCGGTAGCCGCCTTCTATTGAAACCCCTGCTTTTTAATTGGGAACAGCACGTCCCCTATTTGCACACAAAGGAACTTCACGTCCCCATTTGTTAGGTCCAATTTGATCATGGGAACAGAATGTTCCGAATTGGGAGTACGTTCAGGAACAACCGTGCAACTCGGTTTTTATCCAAACAAACGATCAAGTTATCTGCCCTGGAAGCTAACCTAGTTTTAGTCCAAGTTTTGCAGCAAACTTCAAAGCAAGTAAGCAGAATTTCGGGTTTTTCTCATTTTTGGAAACGTAGAAGACAGACAGATAGAACGGCCTTGGCTCACCTGATGAAGCTATAAACACAACATGCTGCATCAATGTTATCATCATTCCTGGCAAATTCCTGGTTGTTTTATTGTTAACAAAAACTGACACAGCAATAGATTCTCCAGGGCAATATCCTCCACGATCTACTTGAGCGACACTAGTAAGGGGGCCGGACACACAACAACAGCATCCAACATTTCTGTTTTCTTCTGTTTGGAGTGGGTTCTGGTGATAACAACATTGAAAGAAAATACTCAGAACTTATGTTCTTTTATGACTTGAGCTAAATAATAATTATCTGGTCCAACATCAAAATTTGATGTAGTGAATGGTTAGAACTGCGGTGTATGAATGGAAGGTAAGTGATCATCGCAGTTAAGAAGCAATCTAGGCGATAGCTTGCGATCGCTATAAATTGGAAGACCTGAAAATGATTTCAGGCTTCCAACGGTAATCGAACCCATGACCTCCACGAGTAGTATAGGAGGGACCGAAAAGACAATAGAAGGATACCCCAGCCCCCTACTTTATTCTCAAAAGACAATAGAAGGATATCCCCTACTTTTTTCTCAAAAGACAATAGAAGGATACCCCCACCCCCTACTTTTTTCTCAAAAGACAATAGAAGAATACAAGCTAAATAGCGTTCTTTATCTTACAATTTCATAACATTTATGAAAAATACATCAACGGGTCCCTACAATCGACAGTCTATAATTATACAGCTTTTCGTTGCACTTGCTTTATTTTTAGTGTAGGAGAATAGGGACTAGTATACAGCTCTATAAATACAGAAGCCCCCGTAAAGGGTTCTAAAAGGGGTTTTTGGTTAGACTACGTAGCTATTTACTAACAATTACACCTCGAGCCCGAATGGGGCTACGGGACAATAGCCCATTATTGACCCGTGGCCCTTGAGGGCGATAGGTCTAATTGTTTTAGTATCACCCAACTAGTTGGACAAAAATTGTGTTAAAAAATCACCAGAAACCTCGACAAAACGAGAAGCGGCCGCCATTCTTTTCATGTTCAAAATCGGCCCTTTCGCTACTAGAGGTCTATTGATAATAGTCTTCTAGTAGCGTAGCCAATCAGAATGCAGCATTGGCAATAGTATTCCTCGAGCTATTGACTCAGAGGCCATGAGGGCGAGAGGAATAATTGTTTTAGTCAAATCACACTAGTAGGTCAATTTGTATAACCAAAAACGTTTTCTGGTCTGGTCATTTGCCATTTTCTGGCTTTCAAATCCGAGACTTTTCGCTACTAGTAGGCTATAACTTATAGCCTACTAGTAGCTTATCCAATCAGAACGCAGCATTGACAATAGACCACTAGTGTGATTTGACTAATCTATGTTAGTCTATATTAGACTTTATTATTCAGCACATCGATGCACTGCCCAAATATGGTCATTGGAACGCCAATAACTGTCATCTGTACATGACAGCTATCCTGCGATATCCGTCGTCTGAGGGAAATATGATGTGTTAAGTTCGCAAAATAATACACAAAAGTAGTGTTTTTCAGGGCTTTTTGTGCTATCGATGTGCTGAATAAGAACACCTTTATCCTGCTCGATTTTTGCAGAATATCGTCTGATTTAGCCAACTCGGGATTGCGTCCCTCGTCGGCTAAGTATCAGACGATATTATGCGCAATCTCGCAGGATAATGGTTTTAACATTTAAAAATGTTAGCCTATGTAGCTAGTCTATGTTAGACTATGTTAACCTATGTAGCTAGTGTATGTGAGCCTATGTAGCTAGTCCATTCACACCAAAACCATGTTTAGTGAAACAAGGTTTTTCTTCGCCTCACAACACGGGAAATTTCTTACTACGATACACTCTTACTAACTAAATGATCACTAAGTTACATGTACAGTACAGTCTATTCAGTTTTTTTCCTTGGAACAATCTCCTATTAGGAGATAAGGATTTAAACCAGTTTAATTAAACTACTTTAAAACTAGTTTAAGCGCCGGTGTGAATGGGGTATATGTTAGACTAGTCTATTTTAGACTATTTTAACCTACGTAGCTAGACTGTTAGCTTATGTTATACTATGTTAACCTTTGTTAGACTATATTAGACTATGTTAGACTAGCAGGGATAACATCGGAAAATGTGCAGAAAATGCGGTGGAGTTACCCTTTGGTTACCCCGTGGGCATCAATGTCCCTCCGTAGAGGGTTCCAAGGGCTATTCTGTGAGGAGGAGAAGGAGTAGGGGCACCCCCAAACCGAAAGAAATACGCACCACCTATCCTAATATCCTACGCCGTTGTGGGCGTCTTGCGGTCGCTGCGGGCGTCCTGCTATTTTGATAAGATGTCGATAGGATGAGTCGATGAGATGTCGATGGGATGTCGATCGGATGTTGATAATGATTGTATGGCTACTTGTTATGCTTTGTGACCTAGCCTCTTAGAAAATTGTAATTCGCCTCAAAGACGCTCGCAACGCCGTAGGATATTAGGATAGGTGGTGCACGCAAAACATTTTCATAATATCACATAGACTAGCTACATAGACTACAATGGCGGACAAAAGTGTTGAGACACTTGCACCCATTACTCTTCAATTCTACTAAAACCCGAAATGGTTGAGTCCCCCTCCCCTCCCCCCAACCATTCAAAGTTGGTCATGGGTGGCAAAGTTGTGCCGTGGTCCGAAGCTCAACTTGAAACGGGGAGGCGGTGAAAACAGGATGGTTTACCGGGGAGAGGTCTTTTGGACATAGGCGACCAATTTTATGTGCGTGTCTCAAGGACTTTTGTCCACCATTGTATGAAAACATAAATAGAAAAGGGGGTTGCTTTACGCCGTTGTCTCTCAGTATAAAAATGTAATTTGTCAATGATTCATTAAATAGAGGTCCAGAGATAGTATTTCTGAAAAAAAGAAATTCGTTTTAAATAAATATTGACGTTGCTGAGGCTTAAAAATTCCTCTCAGTTTGGGAACCCTGTGGTGCCTGCCAGTGACGACTAAGGAAATTGTGAGCGTGCGTTCTGTCTCGGAAACTAAGTGAATACAAATTATGGAGTTGCTGCGTGAATATTCATCTGATTAGCCGTATTCAAATCCGTCTCGTCAAGACGAGTTTTCTGTGCAGACGGTAAATCGGCAATTCGGTAAATCGGCAATTTGGGGCACGAGTTTCTTAGGAAGTATGCAATGTAGCTCACAGAGAAAGTTAACTTGAAGTTATCTAGTACTACTCTAGTGACTCGTAGTGAGCAAGAAAGAAATGCTTAATTTTCAGTACGATAAACCACGGTTAACCACCGTAAGCCTGGAATAATAATTAAGTTCTCTATTCATTATAATTATCGTGGTTTATCGATACTTTTTGTAATTCGACGCCCCCATTTCGTGCTAGGTAGAAAGAACTTGAAGTGAAAGACGGCATTTCTTCTTTTCATGTTAATATAAGTGCGTTTGGATCAAATATTTAACACTTATTGGATGAGGTTGAGCATGATAGTGAGATTTGGCAACGCCGAGGTTTGTGTTATCTGCCGAAGCGAAGCTGAGGCGGATAACACTAACTCGAGGCGTTGACAAATCTCACTATCATGCGAAAACCGAATTCAATAATTGTTTTATTATTCAGCAACCAAGAATTCTTACCTAGCTAAACGTTTTTCAACTTCATCTTACGTCCATTGGTATTTTCCTTTTGTATTCAATTCAAATAGCCATAGTTGATGTTTAGATATCCTGAGCAATGATCTCTTGGCAAAAATCATAACAGATTCGACGAGAATATTCGCCGAAAAGCGGCTTTCAATTCGGAAATGAAAACCAAGATGGCGGCCAAACTTATTGGCTTGCGTTATGACGTCATTAGAGTGCATCAATCCTAATGTCTGTAGTAAGACGTCAGGCACTGCGCGCCAACAAGGTTTCGCTGCGTACTCTTAGCCAATCAGAGCCGAGATAGTGGCATGGCTGAATAATAATAAGGGTTGTTTATTAGCTCTGCTGGACTCCCTGTGGATAACTTCACTGCCGGAGGGGTGGGGGACACATGACAAGCCGCATGCCGAGTACGATCTAGGAAACACTTGTTTTTTTTTTTTCTGTATGTAAATTCAATTTCTACACTCATTACAATAGAAAAAACATGCAATAAATATGCAGGATACATAGTTAATATTCAATTCTTTTCCCATTTTTTTCGACTATCAGATCTAACTATCGATTTCTAACTCAGTCATTTTGTTTTAGCGTTCCAATTAATGCAGTTTCTTAACCAATCTAAGCCCGATCTTGATTTTTTCAGGCTCAGACATATTTTCAGGCCCGAAATGTTTTGATCTATATGTGCATAATAAATGTACGCAATGTTAAGCGGAGAAGCAGGCGCGTGAAACATCATCACGCTCGCTGACACAACAGTGATCTGAAAAATGCCGCGAATGGCGCGCGCTCAGGCTGACCTAGTTTTCTTAGCAATTTCTTACTGTGACGTCACTACTGAAAAATTACCTAGCAACGCTATCCTTGTTCCATGCCTTACTTGGAAAAAATACATGGTCTAATACGTTAAATGTCTGATAGGAAAAAACGGCCCAAAAGTAGTATAACCTGCTGTGATTTTGCCTCAGACAATGGTGGACAAAAGTGTTGAGACTTGCACCCATTACTGTTCAATTCTACTAAAACCCGAAATGGTTGAGTCCCCCTCCCCTCCCCCCACGCATTCAAAGTTGGTCATGGGTGGAAAAAGTTGTGCCCTGGTCCGAAGCTCAACTTGAAACGGGGAGGCGGTGAAAGCAGGATGGATTACCGGGGAGAGGTCTTTTGGACATAGGCGACCAATTTTATGTGCGTGTCTCAAAGACTTTTGTCCACCATTGTAGCTACATAGGCTAACATAAAAAGCGGAGAACAAGCTCTGCGCATGCGCTAGTACGCCGAAGGGTCATTGCATTTGTCGGAGTGGAGCGTTGTGTTTGGGTTTGTCTCCCATCAATTTCTCTGGATTATTTCTGCGTGAATGTTGCTGAAGATGCTTAAATGTTCCTCGACATTATCCTACTGCCATTTAAAAGGACGGTCGATGCTTAGGATGCTTCAAATAGCGGCTGCATGGTCGAAAAAAACAAGCTTCTCCGTATGATCGGAGCAGAAGTCCTTCTTAGTCAACATGGCGTCGATTATGTTATAACGGCACGTAGGCATGACTAGATTGTGCTAGTAAATTCTGGACAAGTTGCTTGACAATACGCCCAAACGTTGCTCAAATATTAAAAAGTTGCCACCAAATTTAGAAAAGTTGCTTTGTTTTCAGGGTCAATGTCTAAATTATTTCCTTTTTTTCTCGTCAGACATTTCATCTCACTAGGATGCCATGACGCGCACTGCAGCAAATGCCAAGATCGCCGGCGGCAGGCTCTGTGTTTCAGCGAATAACCAGCTGGCTTTAAGCGTCAGTTAGATAGATAGCTGCTTTCCAGGTTCCGTGGACGCGCGTAAAGCAAGTGTTATTTTCTTTGTATATCACTTATCGATTAAATATCCTTAGTTTTGACCTTCTAAATAAAGACCTTTTTAGTAGAGTCTGTTAAGGGAAAAAATAGGTAAAATCGTGCACTTCTGCGTACAGGCGCCAAATTTGGACCAAATGTTCCTTAGGTGAAATAAATCAGTTTTCGGGAGGGGTGCCATCATTTCGACCCAAGGGGAGTAGGGTAGGGGCAATTTTGTCTATTTCCTAATTTCCCAATATTTCCTTGATATTAAAGGGTGTTAGATAAACAAGACCATGACAATTCTTCCTGTATGGTGCCCTTCACATTGGACTAGGTGGGGGTGCAACAAATGTCCGGCAAGGGGGGAAGGGGGACTTTCGGGTCACATTATCGTGCTACCCTCAGAGATCATGATGTCATCGTACAATCACAAATTTGACAGAAATGTTCCTTCGGAAGGGGTGCCACATTTTTGGCCCAATGGGGGGAGGGCAGGGAGAATTTTGTCCATCACCTGATTTACCCTATATTTCAGCGGTATTTAAGAGTTATCAATAAACAAATCCACGGTAATTCTTCACGGTAATTGCAATTTGATTGTAGCGGAACTCTGCTGGAGCCCCATAGGCTAATGTGTGGTATTAAAACAAAATGAAATAAAATG
This sequence comes from Scolanthus callimorphus, assembly GCA_033964015.1. Lineage (NCBI taxonomy): Eukaryota > Metazoa > Cnidaria > Anthozoa > Actiniaria > Edwardsiidae > Scolanthus > Scolanthus callimorphus. Next base: position 19,172,607 of record CM066918.1, read on the forward strand.
AACAAAAATGAAATAAAAGTAACCCATCGAGCACCTTTCGCGTGGTTATAATTTCCGATGGACAGCCGCTGGTCTAAGTATCGCGGACGTGGTCCGCGTGTGTACCCAGGCCACGTTCCTCAGCCTGCCCCATTGCCTGGAGATGTCGGAGCGAAAATTATTCAAGTTCTCATGGCAAAGTCAAATGTAAATCGACTTTTCTGCCAAAATAGCAATCGCTAGTATATATTTTACATGTCAGCGACGTTTTTGATCGTGATTGTTGGCAGAGTGGAATGAAATTGAAGTGTAGATTGTGAAGTAATCGATGAGAAAATCAACAACTTCACATGTTTAATCACGCTATGAACGGCTTTTGATTAGGCTGCATTCATTATGTATACTACAGGGGGGGGCAGAGGAAATTCTTTTGACAATGCAAAATTTTCAGATCCCCCCAAGGCACAACATATTTTTTACGAATCCCCCCTCTTGGTCAAAAGGAAAAAACATGCCACCCCCCCCCCCCCCCCCCCCCCCCCCCCCCCATCACCACGGAGACAATTTTTTCAATTTATATTTATATCCGTTTTACAAAAAATAAAGAACAAGGCTCAATGATAAAAAAAATACAAAGCGTAAAAATGCAAATAAAAATCCTAGGTGGCTTTACTTTTTTGTGTCGGTAGTGACTTTCTACCAAGTGATCTGGTGCGCTCCTCGATTGGAGCCTTACTACACATAGGCTGAGTATCATTTATTTTGTATTTGATTGTTTGGTATGTTTTCCGTTGTGCGCGCGAAGCGCGCCGCAATTTTGACAATGAAGCTACAAGACTATTAATCAAAAGTCCAAAGGCGTTTTGTCTGGCAGACGAAAGCCACTGAAGAGGACCTCGAGGAATTGTAGTAAAACAAGAAGGCCTTTTACGATCTTTTAAGTTTAATATAATTCTTTATGCGCGCGAAGCGCACAGTTTTTTTTTCAACATATCAGTTGAAAGAGGGTGAATACACGAGAATAGTAGTGCAAGTGATATTTCTTCAGGAAGGAGGTTCAAACTCGGTGTTCAACAATTGAGCCTTCCTTCATTTACTATCAAACTGCACAACCTTGTCTTAAATATATATAATACCTCAACAAAAATATGCATCCCCCCTTCATGTTATGAAAAAAACTTGACATCCCCCCTTTTCCAGTTCCTAAATTTTGAGATCCCCCCCAAAAATCCACTGCCCCCCCCTGTAGTATACATAATGAATGCAGCCTTACAAAGAGAAGAACAAGAATTGCACAGGATTGTTTCAACTAAAGCACGGAGGGGATTAAGTTGTCCAAAACAAGGATTTAACTCAACAATCGACTCTTTAACTTCACGCGTGCTCGACGAGAAAAACATTTCACTCGATAAGAGGGAACTTTGTGCATGTTGATTCCCGGGATAAACATTAGATCGGAAAAGGCCATATAGAACTTTATGGAACTTTATGCCACCCGAAATCCTTTACAGGCGTTTAACAAGGAAGAAAACTGAAGAAGAAATTGAAGCAGGTAAAGCTGTTGTTTAAAATGAGACGCTTTTCCATTCAAGACGAAAACCAGAGAAACAATTGATATTGGCTGAATTTATGAAACACGAAAGCTAAATTATTAAAACTACTTACTTAAATTAGCGTATATTTTAGTTCTGAATTTTTAAATAGTACCAAAGCTTGAGTATTGGAACTAAAAGTAGATGTTTGGTGTGAGGAAAAGGTGTTGGTTATCGGTTTTAAGGGTGATTCGTGATGTTCTTCAAGCTGAAGCCAGTGACAATCTATTTGCATTTTCCGGTCTGCATTTTCTGGTATGCATTTTGGACCTGCCGCTGCTATAATTCATGGGGACATCATGCAGACTTTATTATATCCATTTTGAAATCACATTTATCTCTATCTCGGGTATCGATCAATTCATAAGCTCTATTTTACGATTTTCCTCGAAAAGGAGAAACCAGGAACACCGGACATCTCTTTGTATGCAAAACAGTTCATTATGTATGTAGAAAAGTCTATGGAAAATTGGAGAGTTTGTGGCTTGAAAAACATACTGAGTGGATTGTTGTTCTCCTTCAAAAATTCAAAAACATCTCTATTGTGCTTGGCATGATCTTGAGGGACTCTGGCTCATAGTCTTCGCCATTATTTTTACTTCTGCATAAAACTTGCCAAGAACTTTATCTAACTTGCTGGGTGCCATGGCATTTTTGTAAAATCCTGATTTTCAAGATGGCAGAAGGAGCTGATCGGACAGGAGAGAGGTCACTTTTTGAGAAAAATACTTAGCACTAGAAATTATATTAAAAGGTAATTGTGCCTTCACTTGTTTATATGGTGATTGTCTTGTCTTCTTTTCTAGGGTTTAAGAGCCCTTTTAGGCATGAAATCTAGTTTTGTTATCTCTTGTCTGACTACCAACAAACCTTTTCGTGCAACAACAACATTGAATTCCATGCTCGAAGGGGCTCTTAAACCCCAGGAAAGAAGACAAGACAATCAACAGCAGATAAACAAGGAGCAATTACGACTCGAGTGATTGGATGATTACGAATCTATTTTCAAGTGCTGGAGCATTTTACGCAAAGAATGTCCATTTCGTATGGCATTTGGATTGTCCTGTGAGCCTCATGTTTTTTCACTGGACTCAGGATTTGGATTTGGTGCAGGATATGGTGGATTATTTGCTTCAAAACTGTCAATGTTGTGCGGAAAACTGATGTCAAACTCTGGAAAATTGCCTGAGGAAAAGTCAAAATATTCTTCAAGGTACTGTAAATAATGAAAGTTATTCAAAGTTTTGTTTTATTGTGATTTTTGTTATCAAGCAAAAGGAGAAAGGGGAGATTCCACACCCAAAAGTGCAGGAAAATTGTTATTTTCCTGCAAATTTAATTGCTCAGCGCCTTGTAATACTTAAATCTGATTGGTTAATTTTTTTCTAGTGTAACATTCTGTAACATTCATTCTTCTGGCTGAGATAAAGATGCGATTCGGGCTCCAGATAATGTGATTCGTGCTCAAATCGCACTGCTGAGAGCCAATCAGATTTCAGGATTTGCTAGTGATTTCGAAATGGATATAATAAACACTGTTAATATATAGATTTAGGCACTGCCTAAAAGCGGAACTCACACGGCGACAATAATACACACAACTTCACTGACCATCTGGCCAATCACTGGAAAAGGTGACCCTGTAGTACCTACAATTTTACCACATTTTCACTCAGTTATCTAATTTGCACGTTCTCTAACACCCCACCAAAACTATAGTGGTTGAAAATAATTTTATTTTACATTTGTTTATCTCAGGTAAACACATTTTCAAGTACACATAGACACAAGCTTTTTGTCCCACTTTCCTTTTTTTTCTATTTTTTATTTATAAAATAAGTATAATGGCATAAGACGTTAGTAAAGTGTTGTTTTTAAAAAAATACATTTACATGTAAAATCTCTTTAAGAAAACGATGAGATGTGTAGGTGTTTTTTTTTTTGATATTGCATTTACTGAAGCATGTCAAGTTCAAAGTCCGTTCCCAAGCCCCTCATCCATGTCTTCATTTTCAATTTGAACAAATCCATTTTGGCATTGTATCAATTTGTATTTTTTTTTAAGTATAATAAAACAATTATTGAATTCAGTTTTCGCATGACATCGTGAGTTAGCAAAACCTCGTGCCTGTGATATCTGCCTCAGCCTTCGGCAGATGACAGATGCCTCGGTTTTGCTTACTCACAATGTCATGCTCAACCTCAACCAATAATTGCTTATGAACGCAATCAGATGGGTAAAATATAAGTCATAGTTATTGAGATGGTAGTGCCTAAAACAGTTTTCATATACATTGAGCTCACTATCACAAATCTGATTGGTCGAAAGCAAACAATAAAATATTCAATGTCATGTTAAAGATATCACATTCAGCTTGTCAAGTTCAAAGTCGGTTGTTCCCAAGCCGCTCGTCCATGTTTGCATTTTGAAAGGGAACAAAGCCATTTTGAATAGTCATTTGGCAAATTGTATAAAATTGTCTTCTTAAAGTGCAACTACTCAAATCAAGGCCACCAAAGCAAATTTTCTTGCAGACTGATTTTTAATTCTAATTGTGTGCTTCTAGAAATTATCCCCCCCCCCCCCCCTCCCCAAAGGGATTGGAAATTCCAGAGGGGTGGGGGTGGGGGGTGGGTCAATTTACTTTATCTTTTCCATACAAATACTGTATTTTTCTTCAGAAATTCCAGAGGGGGATCACTTTTCAACACCCTTCCATTGGGGGGGTACGGATATTTCTTGGAACCACACATTTTAAGAAACAGGTGAGCTAACAAGCGTTTTGCCCAATTGGTTTCATGAGGTTTTGAAAAAGCCTCAACAAGCATAAAAATTAACAAATGAACTTATCCTGTGCTTTTCATTATGTTTTCAAAGCTTATATGCAGCCTTTAAATCATTGGTGGAAAATGCTCATTAGCCCACTTGATTTCTCTAAATTCAGCCTTACTGCATGTGCTCATAATCTAATTTTTGCATCTTATTGATATTCAAAGCATATTATTCTCTAGCTCTGCCAAGTAGCCTGATTCTTTGTTCCTTTTGCAAATGATGTCACAGAAATAATCGCCTATTGGTTGCTGTGATTCACACTTCCCGTGCGCTTAAGGGAGGGGCATGCCCTTATATTGTTATTCTTTTTTTACGTTTACCTGCTGATTGATGCTATTTGATCTACCTTCCTTGTAATTTTGGATTTGAACCACACTCACTGGAATTACAGTGAATTCTCTATGACCAGCGTGGCTTTTCGTGTTTACGATGTTATGTGACACAAGTTTTTTTATTCAAGACAAGAAGACCAGCATAAAATTTATGTGTCTCTTGGCTGAATTGAATTGAATTAAAATTAAATGCTTTATTTTATGCATTATAAGGCAACGTTTTATTTTAGGGATGGGGTGTGTCAATTTTCATTTCGCTGGCTGTCAATCTGCATTTCGCTGGCTAATCTCATTCAAAGGTCGACTCTGCCTCAGTAATTAAACAAGCCTCAGGGGAATAAAGCAAAGGATATAAATTATTCCTTTTTTGATGCTGATGTGAGGTATTTTGTTTTATTTTCCTGACTCTTGCACTGAAGTAGGAACTTAGTAATATAGAATTTGGTCTATTGGTCCTGTTTTTGAGGTTTTTGGAGGGGCATGATTGTTGGCTGACGCTCAAGCAATAAGCACTATTAAATTAGGAAAATTTTACAAGAGTTGGATGTGGCATTTCATTTAGAGGAGAATATCTCAAAAACACCTACACATCTCATCGTTTTCTTAAAGAGATTTTACATGTAAATGTATTTTTTAAAAACAACACTTTACTAACGTCTTATGCCATTATACTTATTGGGCAATTCCAGAAAATAAAGGTAAAACGCGGGCGGCATTTGGAAATCCCGAAGGGATGGGGGGGGGGGGGGGGGGGGGTTAAGAGCTCGGAATTCTGATTGCAAGGGGGGGTTTTCGAAGCTGGATTTCTTGTCAGAAGGGGGGTCTGAAGATGCCCAAGTTCTGAAGGAGTTCGCGTGTATTTCAGTCTGCTAAAATAGCGTTTTTCAGAAAGAAAATAACGTCATTTCACGCGCGGAAAAACAGTCTTCGCCGCCATTCGATAGATAGAGAATGCTTGCCAGATGGGGGTAAAAGATGGGTGAAATTTCTGAAGGGGAGGGGGGTTTAACCTACCCGGAATTCTATGTGCACGGGGAAGGGGGGGGTAAAATAAAAAATAGAAAAAAAAAGGAAAGTGGGACAAAAAGCTTGTGTCTATGTGTACTTGAAAATGTGTTTACCTGAGATAAACAAATGTAAAATAAAATTATTTTCAACCGCTATAGTTTTGGTGGGGTGTTAGAGAACGTGCAAATTAGATAACTGAGTGAAAACCTTTTCCAGTGATTGGCCAGATGGTCAGTGAAGTTGTGTGTATTATTGTCGTCGTGTGAGTTCCGCTTTTAGGCAGTGCCTAAATCTATATATTACAGTTACTAAATCAGACATGAATGTTCCTTAGGCAACATCTAACAGTTTTTGGAAGGGGTGCCACAATTTTGGGCCAAGGGGGGAGGGTAGGGACAATTTTGTACTTTACCGGATTATCCCTATATTTCAGCGGTATTAAAGAGTTAGTATTGATAAACAACACCATGTCGATTCTTCACGAATGGTTGCCTTCACATTTGACTAGATGGGGGTGCTACAAACATTTGTCGCGGGGGAGAGGCGGGTTATGGGTGAAATTTCCAAAAACTGTTAGAAATATAGGGATAATCAGGTAAAGTACATAATTGTCCCTACCCTCCCCCCCTTGGCCCGAAATTGTGGCACCCCTTCCAAAAACTGTTAAATGTTACCTAAGGAACATTTATGTCGAATTTTGTGATTGTACGATGAAATCATGATCTCTGAGGATAGCACGAAAATGTGACCCGAAACTCCCCCTTCCCCCCTTGCCGGACATTTGTTGCACCCCCACCTAGTCCAATGTGAAGGGCACCATACAGGAAGAATTGTCATGGTCTTGTTTATCTATAACCCTTTAATACCAAGGAAATATTGGGAAATTAGGAAATAGACAAAATTGCCCCTACCCTACTCCCCCTTCGGTCGAAATGATGGCACCCCTCCCGAAAACTGATTTATTTCACCTAAGGAACATTTTGTCCAAATTTGGCACCTTTGCGCACAAGTGCACGATTTTACCTATTTTTTCCCTTAACAGACTCTACTATTTTGATGGTTTGGATCAATTTTATATCAAGCTTGTTGCTGAAAAGTTGCCAATGAAGGCAAAAGTTGCCCTAGATTGCTCGCACTACAAAAAGTTGCTTAAAAACGCTTAAAGCTGTTCAAAAGTTGTCGAGCACAATCTATTTATGCCTACACCATGGAGAGAGTGTTGGTGGACATCGATAGAAACTACAAATATATAAAAGCCAAAAGGTGAGTTACTTTGCTTCATTAATCTTTTGGCCTGCATTGTTGTCAATTCAGAGTCGGTCATTTGCTAAGGCATTTAGTTTTGAATTTGCTCAAATCGTTCACCTTGCAAATTAAACCATGAATGAATATCGAAACCAAATTCAGAAAAATTCGCCTTTGCCCCCAACTTTTGTATCGAGTAGCTTTGGGTCAGTTAAGCGACAAAGGTGTGTAGTTGGGGAATTATTGGTTTTAGTATCATTGTTTCCGTTATGGCACTGTAAATATTATTTTTTAGCGGAGCTCCTTTGCGGCCGAAGGCCGCAGAGCGGAGCACCATAGGTATCGCGTAGGAAGAATACAATAGCTCAAAGTAGAACTCAGGTATAACGATCGACTTCATTTTGGTCGTGGCTAAAAGGGATGACTCAGAAGGACCTGATTAATAATTCATAGGCTTCATGGTAGAACGAAGCTACATATGCCATGTTATGCAATGTAGCTTCGTTCTATTGTTTGTCCTATGAATTATTAATCAGGTCCTTCTGAGTTATCCCTTTTAGCGGTGACCCTTCATTTTTCATGGTTCAGCGGTATTCCCATTATGGTATCGCTGGCGCGTCCGTGCGTGCCTGCCCCACCACAGGTAAACCAAGATCCTTCTCCGTTTCATAACCCAGGAAGGGATGAAGTTCAGACAACCAAACTTGGGTGGGGGAGGGGGGAGGTTGTGTTAGTGGCAACAGGGGATGGGGGGATGGAGGGGGCTTCAAGTGCTTGGTCACGTGGTATGACGTCATCGATGACGTCATCATAGGAGAAAAAGAGTATATCTCGGGAAGGGATGAACCTCAGACAACCAAACTTGGGTGAAGTTGTCTAAGTGGCAACAAAGATGCAACTGCGTGGTCACGTGGTATGACGTCATCGATGACGTCATCATAGGAGAAAAAGAGCATATCTCGGGAAGGGATGAACCTCAGACAACCAAACTTGGGTGAAGTTGTCTAAGTGACAAAAAAGATGCAACTGCGTGGTCACGTGGTATGACGTCATCGATGACGCCATCGTAGGAGAAAAAGAGTATATCTCGGGAAGGGATGAACCTCAGACAACCAAACTTGGGTGAAGTTGTCTAAGTGGCAAAAGAGATGCAACTACGTGGTCACGTGGTATGACGTCATCGATGACGTCATCATAGGAGAAAAAGAGTATATCTCGGGAAGGGATGACCCTCAGACAACCAAACTTGGGTGAAGTTGTCTAAGTGGCAAAAGGGATGCAACTGCGTGGTCACGTGGTATGACGTCATCGATGACGTCATCACAGGAGAAAAAGAATATATTTCGGGAAGAGATGAACCTCAGACAACCAAACTTGGGTGAAGTTGTCTAAGTGGCAAAAGGGATGCAACTACGTGGTCACGTGGTATGACGTCATCGATGACGTCATCATAGGAGAAAAAGAGTATATCTCGGGAAGGGATGAACCTCAGACAACCAAATGTTGGTGAAATTGTCTAAGCGACAAGGGGGGTGTTGGCAATCGCATGGTCAAGTGGTATGACGGGCCATGTACAATGTCAAACTTTTTGTCTCATTATTGACACAGAAAAATGTAACCGGGAGCTCCGCTTTTAGCGAGTGGCTAAATCTATATATTAGTTTAATTAAGGAATGGACAATATTTAGCGTGCGTCCATCCACTTCTGGATGCACGCGGATAGTTGGGAGAGCACGAAGGTAGCGTAAGAGATGCTCGAGGCGCACATCTCTAGCTACCTGAGTGCTCTCCCAACTATCCAAGTGCATCCAGAAGTGGATGGACGCACAGCTAATTATTGTCCATTGCTTTTATAACATAGCCAACGGATTTCGCATGTGAAAAGGCAGCTCTACTACGCACGAATAAAAACGAAGCGTGCGAGGTAAACACAGTAAAATTCTGAAAATGAAAACGTGTTTTAACTCACAAATGAAGTCAGCTTGGTTAAAATATTACACTTTCACAAAAAATATTATTGGCAACTTTATTAAGTGAATTTAAACTAGTTTTACGTAGAATAAAACAAGGAGGAAAGCCGGGCAAAATTTTTTGTCAGGGTGAAAGCTTCATTCAAACGGCAAACAGGTGTACTAAAATAACACTAAATAACCAAAACCACTACTATACTTTTCGAAAATGAGTTAGAGAAATTCCGAATTTCCGTAAAAATAGCTTACAAAACAGTATAAGTACCTTGATAATGAATCCTTGCGATTTCCATCGAGATTTCAAATCATGTAGAGGAATTTGTATCGTGGCCGGCTTTCACCAATTTGCTCAGTTTTTTGACATGTAGCATTCAAATTTCCACTAAATCCCAAGAAAATTCCCAGCCTTGTGCATAGTCCCACAATTAGACAGGCTCTTGATGCATGATGAGCTCAAATTCCGACTTGTTAGCCATGTTTTATGGTAAATTTAGACCTGAAAAGCATCCTTGAGCGAAGCAAATCTTCGCACAGTTTCGGTGAGTTCAAAACACGGGGAATTCCCGTGCTATTACGTCATGAAAACAAGTAAGGAGAAATTGAATTGAATCATCAAGGGATTCCCTTCATTTTAGCGCTTAAAACGTGGTTTATTCGCTCAAAACAAAATGCTTTTCGCAAAATGAAATGTCCCATTCTCAGCTTCAAACCAAAATGACGCGAGCATGAACCATCTCTATGAACAAGAGGAGGTCTGTCAGTCTTCCCATAATGCATCGCTTTTGAGCCATATTATAAATGGCCGGATGACGCGCGCGCGATTCGGCAGTTGAACAAGGAGGAATTTGTGAAGCTCACAAATTTAAGCGCTCCTGCCTTTCTCACACAAAAAACGATTGCACCTCTGCTACGATGAAGCCAACGGAAGTATAAACTTCAGGTTGACAAGTTTCACGTGTCTGCATGTTAGCACCGTCTTGGGACATTTTGTTTTCCCGTCGTCGCTTGAAGAAATCAGATTTTGTTTGTTTACAAGCAGTGCAAAAAAAAATAGCTTGCAGGATTATCTTCGCCAGCAATTCTGAAATATTTTGTGGAATTGTCGTATCAAAATCGTAACAATTCGTTTTGTATTGCGATTCTTGATGACTTTCTGGAGGAATCGCAAGAAATAAGCTTATTTTTCGTCGATGAAATCTCAATTCTCCTTAGATTAGCGCGCGCTCTCGCGCAATCACAACGGCTTTTCGCACGAGCTCTAGCACTTTTCTGTTCACATTTTCCCATATTTTTTGGCGAATAAATATCTTTCTGACATTAGATATTGCTTAAAATATAGCTAAGAAACCATTCCGGACTTTGTATTGCAGAAATGTATCGCGTTTGAATCAATTTTTAGATATTAAGTTCAGGATCGACCCCTTTCGCGAGTGGTGACGGCGAGCGAGACTTAGGTTTTCAACGTGTTTTGCAGTGCTCACGAAGGCCGACCGTTGTTTCGGTTGTCTACTTTCCAGTCCCAAATTCAACAAGAAATCGAGAGGGCAATTCTGATAATGAAATAGATTTAAAATCAAAGAGATTTGCTTAAGTATAATACTCAATAAAATCAGAGGGCAATTGGTTAGAAATAGTAGATTTTGGTTAATGAAAAATGTAAACAAAGCCATCGCCTGGACAAAATGTCCGTGCAGAGATTTGACGGCAAAGTCGCGCCCTTGTTATTTTCCGCCTGCTTGACATTATGAAGTGAGAATTTAGCTAAATCACGAGTTCATTTCATAAACTTTTATGTCTATTTATCAGGTTGCATATAATGGTGCTCTTAAGAGATTTTTATTGAGGGATTTCACATCTGTTTTCTCGCTTTTTTCCCGGGAACATTGTCCGTTTTGGCGGGTAGTTTCAAACAATGTCGCGCAGGTGCTCATGGGAAGACTGACAGACCTCCTCTTTCTATGAACCATCCATTTCTGGTTCATAGAAAATCAGCCAATCAGAGCGCGCGTTATATCGTTGTAGCTACAGTATAGAGAATATACTTGGGATATTTTGTCTATGCCACAAGGGGGGTGCTGTAACACGGACACGTGATGTGACGTCAACGATGACGTCATCAGTGCTGGAAAAATTAATATCTCGTGAAGGGAAGACTCTAATATATATTTAGCCACTGCCTAAAAGCGGAGCTCCTGGTTATAAAATTTTCTGTGTGAATGAAATAATTCCCATGTGTACATGGTTTACATGGTTGCTTTAGAGTCTTCCCTTCACGAGATATTAATTTTTCAAGCATAGATGACGTCATCGATGACGTCACATCACGTGACTACCTCATTTCGCTCATCTGGTGACCTAGACTACACTACCCAAGTGCGGTTGCTTAAGAGTCTTCCCTTCACGAGATATTGATTTTTCAAGCATAGATGACGTCATCGATGACGTCACATCACGTGACCACTTCATTTCGCTTCTCTGGTGACTTGGATTACATTACCCAAGTTTGGTTGGTTTAGAGTCTTCCTTTCATGAGATATTCATTTTTCAAGCGTATATGACGTCATCGATGACGTCATATCACGTGACCACCTCATTTCGCTCATCTGGTGGCCTAGACTACACTACCCAAGTTTTGTTGTCTTAGAGTCTTCCCTTCACGAGATATTGATTTTTCAAGCACTGATGACGTCATCGATGACGTCATATCACGTGACCACCTCGCTTCGCTCATCTGGTGGCCTTGATTTTTCAAGCATAGATGACGTCATCGATGATGTCTCTTCACGTGTCCGTGTTACAGCACCCCCCCTTGTGGCATAGACAAAATATCCCAAGTATGGTTGTCTTAGCATGTTCCCTTGAGGAGATATAATTTTTTCTTTGCATACCACAGGGTTCCCTTAGTCTTTCGGATGAGACAATAAACCGAGGTCCCGTCTCCCTCCCCTCACATATCCAATTCGAGGGGGACGTAAAAGAACCCGGGGATGCTGATACAGGTCTTCAGGTCTAACTAAACACTTCACAGACGCACGGGACGAAGAGCCACCTCGTGGATGTGCCCAATGTGCGAATCCGTTATTATTATTATTATTATTATTATTATTATTATTATTATTATTATTAGACTACACTACCCAAGTTTGGTTGTTTTAGAGTCTTTCCTTCACGAGATATTGATTTTTCAAGCATAGATGACGTCATCGATGATGTCTCTTCACGTGTCCGTGTTACAGCACCCCCCCTTGTGGCATAGACAAAATATCCCAAGTATGGTTGTCTTAGCATGTTCCCTTGAGGAGATATAATTTTTTCTTTGCATACCACAGGGTTCCCATGTGTACACGAACGACGGATCGCGGACGGACGGACGGCGTACGCAATAAGGTTTAATACCAGAAAAATAAAGAAAAAAATCATATCTCCCGAAGGGTAGCTTCTATAGAAGCCAAACGTGGACAAAGTTTCAAAGACGATAAGAGGAACTCTACACCAAAGTTACGTGCCCTTACGTCATCAATGACGTCATCAAAATGATCCATAATGCCCGTGACGTTCAAAAATCAACTCGATAGTATACTATACGTTTTTCCCTTTGGTATGGTGCTCCGCTTGCGCAGGAGCTCCGCTAAAACAACCAAACTTTGGAAGTGTAGTCTAGGTCACCAGGTGAGCGAAATGAAGTGGTCACGTGATATGACGTCATCGATGACGTCATCTATGCTTTAAAAATCAATATCTCGTGAAGGGAAGACTCTTAAACAACCAAACTTGGGTAGTGTAGTCTAGGTCACTAGATGAGCGAAATGAAGTGGTCACGTGATATGACGTCATCGATGACGTCATCTATGCTTGAAAAATTAATATCTCGTGAAGGGAAGACTTTAAAGCAACCATGTAAACCATGTACACATGGGAATCCTTTTCATTCACACAGAAAATTTTATAACCAGGAGCTCCGCTTTTAGCCAGTGGCTAAATCTATATATTAGTTTTTTGTAACATTTCGAATTTTAAACTTCACGGTAAGTAATAAATTCATAGTAGTAATAGCGGAGCTCCTGCGGAGCAAGCGGAGCATCATACCTAAGGAAATAACGTCTAGGCATAACTATGGAGTTGATTTTGAAGGGATAAACCTCAGACAACCAAACTTGGGTGAAGTTATCTAAGTGGCAAGAGGGGTGCAACTGTATGGTCACGTGGTATGACGTCATCGATGACGTCATCATAGGAGAAAAAGATCATATCTCAGGAAGGGATAAACCTCAGACAACCAAACTTGGGTGAAGTTGTGTTAGTGGCAAGAGGGGTGCAACTGTATGGTCACGTGGTATGACGTCATCGATGACGTCATCAAAGGAGAAAATGAACATATCTCGGGAAGGGATAAACCTCATACAACCAAACATGGGTGAAGTTATCTAAGTGGCAAGGGAGTTGCTACTGTATGGTCACGTGGTATGACGTCATCGGTGACGTCATCATAGGAGAAAAAGCACATATCTCAGGAAGGGATAAACCTCAGGGGCCGGTTCCTGAAAGGTTGGATAAAGTTATCCATGGATAAAAGTTATCTGTTGTATAGGATTTGTTCAGGATTTATCCGTTGGATAAGCGTTTATCTACAGATAACTCTTAACTGACCTTCTAGGAACCGGCCCCAGACAACCAAACTTGGGTGAAGTTGTGTTAGTGGCAAGGGGGGTGCACCTGTATGGTCACGTGGTATGACGTCATCGGTGACGTCATCATAGGAGAAAAAGCACATATCTCAGGAAGGGATAAACCTCAGACAACCAAACTTGGGTGAAGTTGTGTCAGTGGCAAGGGGGGTGCAACTGTATGGTCACGTGGTATGACGTCATCGATGACGTCATCAAAGGAGAAAAAGAACATATCTCAGGAGGGGATAAACCTCAGAAAACCAAATTTGGGTGAAGTTATTTAAGTGGCAAGGGGGTGCTACTGTCTGGTCACGTGGTATGACGTCATCGATGACGTCATCATAGGAGAAAATGAACATATTTCAATAAGGGATAAACCTCAGACAACCAAACTTGGGTGAAGTTGTGTTAGTGGCAAGGGGGGTACAACTGTATGGTCATGTGGTATGACGTCATCGATGACGTCATCACAGGAGAAAAAGAACATATCTCGGGAAGGGATGAACTTCAGACAACCAAACTTGGGTGAAGTTATCTAAGTGGCAAAGGGGGTGCAACTGCATGGTCACGTGATATGACGTCATCGATGACGTCATCACAAGAGAAAAAGAATATGTCTCGGAAAGGGATGAACCTCAGATAACCAGACTATCAAAATGGCAAGGGGGTGCAAGTGCAAGTCGAGTGGTATGACGGCGCAAGACTACGCCTATGTACAATGGCAACCTTTTTGCCTCGTTAACGGAAAAATATGTAACCGGGAGCTCCGCTTTTAGCCAGTGGCTAAATCTATATATTATTTAAGTAGTTTATTTATAAAGCTTAAATTCTAAAATTCAACTTAAATCAATAAAGTAATAACAGTTACCAGAAAAGGACCCGTCACTCTGTGACGGGAACGTAAACAGACGTCATTTTCTTACGTTTAGATTATTATCTATGCATTTAAATTTACGGGTTGTTGATAGTGTTAGGGCAATGGCTAGGAAATACCTTCCCATGCAAAAATAAATCAGTATTGTTTGGAAACAAAGCGTCATCCCGATTTTCGCCGTTGTGTTTGGCTATGCACTGGTCTCCCTGTGGTCGTGTCTTCCTGGTTTTGGCGCGAAAATTACACGCACGCGCGCGAATCAGTCCTCGTATGTCTTGTTCAACGTACAAAGCCCCAAAAATGCCACATTGAATATTGAACCTGATCAAAATCAAATCGACAGAGTTCACAAATAGAATCTATCATTGTGGCTAAATGCAAACAACACTGCAGTTTCGATTTCTTTTCAATGGCAAAGGCAAATGGGGAACTCGAGCGGGGAAAGAAAACTACAAACATCTAGCGGAGACTTGGGCAAAATGAGAAAGTCAACAATTTTCGAATCGTCCTCATGCGTCTCACATTTTTCTTCACTGACATGTCACCATGTCAAATCAGGTGAGCTACATAACAGCACACACAAAACTCACTATTGCAGGGACGTCAACCCATCGAAATAAAAATGTGGAGATTTGAGGGTGTGTAGCGTGAATCTTTGTCATGACAGATATTAACAAAGCGAGTGAAAGTGTAGAAACAAACGGTGTAGAAACTGAGAAATACTACAAAAGTACATCGAGACCCCCAAGAAACTGTTAGTTTTTTTTTCGGGAGATCTTATAGAAACCTGCTAGATGGGAGATAGGATAAAAAATATTAAGACTCCCGGCAAAACTGGGAGAGTTGACGTCCCTGCTATTGTCATGATGCCTCAGTTTCACAAAACAAACCTCTCATTTCTCTGCCGGTATTTTAAAGGCAAGAGCAACTCTTTACAAATAATTCAGAGAACTCACGGCCTTAAAAAATCCAACTAACTTAAACAAAAACTCAAACAAAACCCTTTCCAGCAAACAGATGGCTATTTTATAATGTCTATGGTGTTTTCGGCTATGCGAACTCAGTTCTTTCTTAGTTTCTGTGGTTCTTAGTTTCTGTGGAAGAATTCAACGTGGCGCCTTTCTCCCTCGCATAAGAAATCGCATGAATTGGACCTTCGCTGCAGATTAATCTTTTCCAACAAAAAACACGCCTATAGGTGAGATTTCGACTCTCTCTTCAATGGACTGTGAAATGTTTAGAGTTTGAAAACGGCGTTTATTTTTGGTGGCCCTTTATTTTACCTTCGCCTGCCCGTGGAAACGCGCTAAAATGCCGCGCTCTGATTGGCGGGGGGTGAGCCGATGACAATGCGATTTTAATAGTTCTGACCAATACTTAACTTCTGACCAAAATTGAGCGATTTTGAATTTTTGCATACTGAAGCCTATAGGTGATATTTACATACGTACGCTCTTAAGCATCTGGTAATGCTAGAGGGTGGAGTGAGGAGGAACCATGTAAAAATCCTTCTGGGGTGAGGCGTAGTTCTAGCAATGATCCATACCCCCAGCATGAACAGAATTTGCCTAACGATCCCCATCACCCTGGAATTTCAAGCGAAAAATACAACGATTGTGCATCTGTATGGGAAAGAGGTGTATTGACCCCGCATTCCCTGGAACAGAGGAAATTGGAAATTCAAAGGGGAGAAGTTCAATTAAATGATCCAAAAAATATTGCCTTAAGTGCGTGGTCATTATTTATGGGAATGGGGGAAGGAGGCGTGGGAAACAGCAAATACAAATGTCAAATATGTATGGAAATACATATTATCAACCAAACGTTCTTAACTCCTCATACAGATGTACGTAAAACTATAATATATAGTATATTATATTCTACTAGCTGATGCCCGTGAAAAATACACGGAGTGTAAGGGGGAAATTTACTAAAAGTGTTCTCTGTTTAAAAAAAACGGGGGAAAAAATCACAATGGCCATATGGATGAGGGGAGGGGTTCATGATTTCCCTCTTCCATAAACTGCTGGATTTACATTACTAATAACCTCCCATCAGCATGAGTACCCCGTACCACCATGCCGAAATAAATGAAGTGAGCCCAAAAGGATTTTTTTTTTGCACTGGTCTCCCTGCTTCGTTTGACAAAATCACGCGTGTGTCAGTCTCTCAAATCGGTCAAAGAACCCGTGAAAATCGAAAGCGCAATTTGACTTCGGAATTGTTTGTATGTTTATCAAATCTCAGCGAGGGGAGAGAAGAAACAGGTCAAGTAAAAATGGTCTAAGGACTAATAATTTTTTTAGTTTATATTATTTATATTTTTTCGGCTTTATCCCTCGCTTAAAAAATTGCTTGAATTAGAACTTAGCCCAAAGTGAATCTTTTCCAACAAAAACATGCCCACTGGAGGGATTTCCTCTTTCTCTTCGGGATTGTGTCCTTCGTTTTGCGATAGAGCCGTCAGGATTTATACTTAGAGAATATTATTCAGGACTTTCACAGACTTTGTTTTGTAAATGTGTTATTTCGTCTTAGCATGACTTAGCGCGTGCTCCGAGGGAAGCAATGTAGTGTGTACGTTTGTTGAAACTTGAATGAAAATTTTCTCAGCTCAAATCTTTCAAGTTAGAATTATCCCTGCACATTCCTGTATGTAATCTGTAAGAGAACCATTTAGGTATGAATGTCAATGGTGCTTTCGGCTGCGCGAACCGAGTTCTTTTTTAGTTTCTGTGGGAGAATTCAACATGGCGGCTTTGTCCCTCGCTTAAGAAATCGCTTGAATTAGAACTTAGCCCGAGGTGAATCTTTTCCAACAAAAACACGCTCATGGTCCAGATTTCCACCTTCCCTTCGGGTTTGCGAACTTCTTTTGGCGGCACAGCTTCAGGGCTGAGCGGAGCAAGTGTCGACACGATTTTCCTTACGGTATTAATATATAGACTAGCTGATGCCCGTGAAAAATTCACGGAGTGTAAGGGGGAAATTTACTAAAAGTGTTCTCTGTTTAAAAAAAAACGGGAAAAAAATCACAATGGCCATATGGATGTGGGGAGGGGTTCATGATTTCCCCCTTCCATAAACTGCTGGATTTACATTACTAATAACCTCCCATCAGCATGAGTACCCCGTCCCACCATGCCGAAATAAATGAAGTGAGCCCAAAAGGATTTTTTTTTTTTTTGCACTGGTCTCCCTGCTTGGTTTGACAAAATCACGCGTGTGTCAGTCTCTCAAATCGGTCAAAGAACCCGTGAAAATCGAAAGCGCAATTAATTGACTTCGGAATTGTTTGTATGTTTATCATATCTCAGCGAGGGGAGAGAAGAAACAGGTCAAGTAAAAATGGTCTAAGGACTAATAATTTTTTTTTAGTTTATATTATTTATATTTTTTCTGCTTTATCCCTCGCTTAAAAATTTGCTTAAATTAGAACTTAGCCCAAAGTGAATCTTTTCCAACAAAAACATGCCCACTGGAGGGATTTCCTCTTTCTCTTCGGGATTGTGTCCTTCGTTTTGCGATAGAGCCGTCAGGATTTATACTTAGACAATATTATTCATGACTTTCACGGACTTTGTTTTGTAAATGTGTCATTCGACTTAGCATGACTTAGCGCGTGCTCCGAGGGAAGCAATGTAGTGTGTACGTTTGTTGAAACTTGAATGAAATTTTTTCTCAGCTCAAATCTTTCAAGTTAGAATTATCCCTGCACATTCCTGTATGTAATCTGTAAGAGAACCATTTAGGTTTGAATGTTAATGGTGCTTTCGGCTGCGCGAACCGAGTTCTTTTTTAGTTTCTGTGGGAGAATTCAACATGGCGGCGATGGCGGCTTTGTCCCTCGCTTAAGAAATCGCTTGAATTAGAACTTAGCCCGAGGTGAATCTTTTCCAACAAAAACACGCTCATGGTCCAGATTTCCACCTTCCCTTCGGGTTTGCGAACTTCTTTTGGCGGCACAGCTTCAGGGCTGAGCGGAGCGAGTGTCGACACGATTTTCCTTACGGTATTAATATATAGATAATTGTATATCCAACCCTGAGGAGTGGGAACTGCCCACGAAACAGGCCTGTAGGGTTAAACTTTGTGTTTATCCATTTTCTTTGAATAGTATATTATATTCTATAGGTAAATCCATTACCCGACGAGGGAATTCCACACTAAGATTTTTCAAGTGAGATTTAGTGTGGAATTCCTGAGTCGGGTAATGGATTTTTTTTTTTACCCCATGCCGAGGGCTTTATTGATTTAATAATTTACAAAGAAGACGTTACGTGCAAAAAGGAAGCCATTGCCAAACAGTTTCAATTTCAGGAAAACTTAAATTTGGTAGCGAAGCGTCTTCGTTGACGGAAAGACGTTTCATACAGTGTTTCTATCTATCTATCTGACAGAGTTTAAACTTCAGAAAGTAATTGTTCTCGCTTTCTCGCTTGATAAATTGTAAATTTGTCGTGATGAAATTTTATTTTGTGAGTGTCCTGTGTTTTCATTGAGTTCTTCTTTTGCAGCCATGTAATTCCACAAAAACTCTCCTTCGATTTCAGCCAATTAGCACGCGAGATAGAGTCATAGCATGGGATTCTATAGGATTATTCAAAGCTTCAGGAGGCTAGATTCCGCTAAGAAAATAGCACGAAAAAAGCGATATCGCACGAGTCGCGCAGCGACGAGGGCGATATCGACTTTTTGAGTGCTATTTTCGGCGGAATCTACCGACTGAACGCTTTGAATATACTTGAATCCTATGATATCTCGTCCTCAATTTACACAAAAAAGAGATATCATAGGATTCTATAGTTTATTCAGCTACTTTGCGACAAGTGTCTCTTTTCATTTTTGTTTCACATGTTTGGTCAAATATCCTCCTTTTTTATCATACGTTTTGCAATTCATCATGATGATGTTGATGACAGTCTTATGGTTCGATGGACCATAAGAAAAGTGATCATGTTGGGACAGGAAAAGAAATGACCTACATTAACATACCTTCCAACTCTCCAGGTTTTCCCGAGAGTCTCCAGGTTTTTTTAAATCTCACAGTCTCGAGGTAAAAGCATCAAATCTCCCGAGTTTTCAAAATATTATATGACTTATAAGCAGGCACAAAACAATCTACCGAAGTCCGTGCCATCGGCAAAGTTCGGAGAGTTCGAACGTTTTCGGGAGGGATTCGGAAAGGTTTCGGGAAAGACTTAGGGAAACGAGATGGTTCCGAAGAATTCTCCAGATTTCAGAACTTCTGGGGTTGCCAGGTATGCATTAATAATCAGAGGCGCCGCTTGCTCATTTTCGCACAATTGCATATATCCGCTCAAAAACGTTATGTGAATACCACAGGCAGACCAGACGAAATATCAGTGGTTGAGTATATTTGTGGTTGTTAACTTATTTCCTCTTCATAATGTCTCTTGTTAATTGTATTTGGTGGGGGTGATGAAATTACTTGGAATCCGATGAAACTCTCATAATTCTCGTTATGACTTACTTGCGTTGCCATTTGGGTGGGTTTTAGGGCCATTCCAGCGGGTTTTCCCTTCTTTTCCTTTTCCGCTCGCTCCCCAACGGTTTCAGAGAACAGCGGATGCACGCAAAACCATGGCAACCGGCAACCCAAGCGTTGAAATTCTGGCGGAAGTGAGCGATTTGATTGGCGTTTGCCATTGTTTTGCGTGCATCCGCTGGCCGTTTCCGTCTTGGTTCGACTCCGGATCATACGAGAATCACTGGAGGCTGGAATTCTTTGCCAGAATTTATTACGTTTTCCCGAACCCGAAAAGCTGAAACTGCTTCCAGTTGCTCAACCTTTCTTCGATGGCCAACCGAAGTTTGGAATTCGAACGAGCAGGTTTTCGGTGTGAAACTTGGCGAAGTTCGTGGCTGTTGCATGTTTTGAGCGGCGATCGAGGAGCTTGCTGCGTACCTTGTGTAGTTATTATGAGAGTGGGGAGCTCGGGAAAAAGGAAAACAAGGGAAAACCCGCTGGAATGGCCCTAAAACCAACCCAAATGGCAACGCAAGTAAGTCATAACTAGAATTATGAGAGTTTCATCGGATTCCAAGTAATTACATAACCCGCACAAAATACAATAAACAAGAGACATTATGAAGAGGAAATAAGTTAAGTGAACTTTATTTACAACCACAAATATACTCAATCCACTGACGTTAAGTCTGGTCTGCCTGTGGTGAATTCAAGCAAAGAAAGCGTCTTGCCCTTGTTTTGAGCAAACGTTGCGCGAACAAATCGTTTTGGTTCACTTCAAGTACGCACGTGCGTATATGCGTATAGGACGCTGCGCGCCTGATAATCTGGCACCCTAGCTTACCACTAGTTGAGGAGTATTGATGTCAACAAATTCAATCATAGAAAATGCAGCTTTAGTTGTCACATCAAATCGCCAGGGTCGATCTATGATTGCCTTGAGCCAGTATCTTATATGTCCATATCTCCCTTCAAAAGATGTCGGCAGGTTTTGTGAAGGAATAAGAAAATGGAATGGGTAGGAATATTCTCCTGCTCCAAGGGATGGATTGTCTCCACTTTGACCTGGATCTAGAAATGTTATAAATTTATAAAAAATGAATTAATTAATGAATTAAGTAATGCCACTAGCACCAAGACTAAATTAGATAACAGTGTTTCTATATCCACAGCACAGCCACAAATGTTCTATTTCTAGATCACAAAAACAAAAGAATTAAATGTGCTATGTAGGCTGGAATTTTTGATGATGTTTCTTTCGCTTTTTGGATGTTTTATGAAGTTTGATAAAAACTAGGCATGCAAGGGCACATATGGAACCTTCTGATTGGATAAATGGGTTGCAAACTGTGTGATTTAATGGGGAAAAGTGTATCTAAAAATAGAACATTTGTGACTGTGCTGGGTTAAGGACATAAAAGTGATAGAGGAACATTCTTATCTAATTCGGCACATTGAGAACACAAGTACTAGACATCATGATCTTCAGCACTACCCTATTTACTTTGCCAGAGGTTGAAAGGAAAATAGGGTATTTTGAGCCTATTTCCACCTGAATCTCGACCGGAAACGGTACAAGATTCAGTCGAAGATATGCCCCCAAAGATATGCCGAGCGTGTGACATTCAAGGCGGGCCGGTTGTAAAGCGAGAGCTGCCCTAAAAATAGGGACAAAGACGCGTTCAAGATTTGCACTTCGGGCTCCCTGTGCTGGGCTGAGATCACGTGTCACACGCGCGGTGTATCTTGGGGGTTATTTCTTCCACTGAATCTTGTACCGCTTCCGGTCAAGATTCAGGTGGAAATAGCCCCAAAATATCAAGTTTTACTTTCAACCTCTGGCAAAATAAATAGGGTAGTGCTGAAGATCATGATGTCTAGTACTTGTGTTCTCAATTTGGTGGAATATCAAGTAAGTGACACATTAGGTACTCGGCAAATGACCTGATCAGAAGACGTTTTTGGCTATACAAATTAACCTACTATTGGTCTATTGTCAATGCTGCATTTTGATTGGTTGAGCTACTAGTTAGTAGCGAAAAGTGTCGGGATTTAAACGCCAGAAAATGGCAAATAACCAGACCAAAAAACGTCTTTGGCTATACAACTAGACTGAATAGCTTAAAACGAAAGTTATCAGGAACTCGTAATGAAAATGACAAACAAAGAAGATTACATGAAACTAATGATGCCAGGGAAAAGCGACTGGCAAGAAAAAGAGAATATGAAGTATCTTTGAGGCTCAATGAAACTGATGATGCCAGGGAAAAGCGACTGGCAAGAAAAAGAGAATATGAAGTATCTTTGAGGCTCAATGAAACTGATGATGACAGGGAAAAGTGACTCGCAAAAAAAAGAGAATCTAGAGCATTGCTAAGGTCTAATCAAACTGATGATAACAGAGAAAAGCAACTGTCCAAAAGAAGGGATCAATATAAAACCAAAAATAATAATAACAGAAAATAAAAGCAATAAACAAGATACAGTTCAGCAAAATTATTTATCTGAATTTGATGTTTTCAAAAATGGTCCCCTTCATGAACAAACCTGGGCAAAACTCAACATAAGTAAGTTTCATAAATCTCTTGAATTTTGTAATTATCAGTGTGCAATTTGTAAGGAAGCATGGCCTCTAAATCGGAAGCCACATTCTAGTGATTGCTACAGATGTCCACGATGTTCTAGGGATAAGCTATTGCCCAAGTTATTCTCTGTGGCAAACTCAATGATTCCCACACAAGTGCCAGATGAGTTAAGCGATTTGACTCAAACAGAGGAAATGCTGATTTCCCGAGCTCTTCCAATTATGAGAGTGTATGTAAAGCCAGGCGGCCAGAGAGGATACTCAGGACACTGCATTAATTTGCCTCAAGATGTGAAAGAACTTACATCTACTTTACCTAGGTACCCAAGAGATTTATCTGTAATTATTGTTAAAGTAAAGGGTAGAAATGACACATTCAAAGATGTTAATGTCAGACGACAAAAAGTTTACAATGCCTTATTGTGGCTAATTCGAAACAATCCACATTATGCAGATGTAAGTATTAATGACAATGCTTTGCAGAGTTTACCTGTGGATGGTATTCCCTCAGATATCCTTACTGTTGATTCTGACAATGATATTATTCCAGAAGAAGTGAGTGAACAAGACATTGGTCCCCCCACTATTAATCCAGAGGAAGACACAGTTTATAATCAGGCAAATGAAACAAGTAGTTTTTTACCTGTTGGTCAGCATCAACAACAGGAAGTAAATGCAATAACAGATCAGCTTTCTGCAGATAAACCTTTGAATTAGCCCACTGTTGGCGACGAGCCACTTAATGAATACCACACTCCATTTTTGGCTACTATGGCTTTCCCAACATTATTCCCTGATGGAAAAGGAGATCCAACTAATCCATCACTTGTAAGGGATGTTGCCCTTCATGAACGAGACAAGCATTTATTAAAATTTGCTGAAGTTGTTAATGGTAAATGGATATACCGCTTTGCCAGTCACCCAAGATTTTCCTACTGGGCATTCAACATGATCCAAAGGAAAAGAACTTTGCAACAGACTGGGATTTTTCTCAAACAAAATCCAGGAGAGGCTCATTTGACAATAGATGAACTACAGGAAATGGCTGCTAGTAATAACTCGGCTACATTCTTATCAAAAGTTTCTAGATATATTGCAAATATTGCTGGTTCAAATGCGTACTGGCATAAAGTGAGAGAAGATCTTAAAGCTATAATAACGACAGTTGGAACCCCAACACTTTTTTTCACATTTTCATCAGCTGATATGCATTGGCCAGAATTACATGGCATTTTTGAATCTGCTTCCAGTAGTTCTAGTGAGGACAGACGTCAAAATGTAATCAATAATCCTCACATTGTTGACTGTTTTTTCACACAGAGACTAGATGCCTTTATAAACCAATGGCTATATAATACACTTGATGCCTCATGGCACTGGTACAGGTTTGAATACCAAGGTAGAGGTAGTATTCACTGCCATGGTACAGCCAAACTTAAAAATGACCCTGGGTTATGTGATCTCACCAAAATAGCACTTAAAGGATTCTTGGCCCAGAAATGCAAAGATGAACAGGAGTGTGAAGACACACCAGAATTAGATCAAGATATTATTGCTGGCAACAAAGCTGCTGAGACAGCATGTAAGTACGTTGATTGGCTACTTACAACATTTAATCCAAACCCTCCTGAAGAGGATATGTGGATTAGGCCAGACATTCATCCATGCCAAAAAAGATACAAAGACATCCCAGATTGTGATACAAATTCAGATTACTGTGATCTTCTCAACATGGTGCAGCGACATACTCGTTGCAATTCAAGCTATTGTCTCAGAAAGAAGAGTAATGAGAATGAACTGAAATGCCGCTTTAACTTCCCTATAGAGCATTGCACAAAGACTACGCTAGTGTTTGAAAAAATCAACAGCAAATCTGAAGATGTACAGTACAGAGCAAAAATAATAACTAAGAGAAATGACTCTCGCCTAAACAATAACCAGCAAATTCAACTACAGGGATGGAGAGCTAATTGCGATATCCAAGTTGTGATAGATCATTATGCTTGTGTTGAGTACTTGACCAATATGCAGCTAAGGGTGAACCTAGAACACCTCTGTTAAAAGCAGCCTTTAACACTATTATCAACAACGCTAACACCAACAGTAGTCCTCACAGGACTATTAAGAAAATTGTAATGAAAACTCTTGGTGAAAGAGATTATGCTGCACAGGAGACAATGCACCATTTACTGTCAACTGAAGATGCATAGTTCTTCATTTAAAGTAATTCCAGTTAGTTTAAATGGCTCACGTAGAGTTCGCACTGGCTCACATTTAGAGGAAGGCCAGGTTTGCTCTGACAATTCTCTTCTTGATATTTATGCTAATCGTGACGATTATGACAAGTCACCAGAGATAAGTGACCTTAATTTTGTACAATTTGCAACAAAGTACAAAGTTGTTAACAAAAAGCTAACAAAATTGCCTGATAATGTTATTCCAAGAATTTTCCCCACTTACTCATCTAATCCTAAGGGGAAACATTTTGCTCTTTATTGTAAATATCAACTGTTAAGATACAAGCCATGGAAAATAACACAAGATAATGCTTGGGGTGACATAAACCCCTCTGATGAAAACATAATTCAGAAATGGCAAGAATTTTTAGAAACACCATATGCACAATCTAATGTTCCAGACTGGTTTGATAAACTTCAAATAGTTGTTCAAAGCCAACAGGATACAGAAGACCCTGATGATTTAGAATCTACTAACATCCGTGAGGAGTGGATGATATTAGCTGATCTTAACACACCTTTCGAAAAAGCTGTAGAAACTAATGACGAATCAGAACATGATTGGCATATAGATAGAACACATTATACTGATCAGCAGATTGGAGAAATGCCTGTCTGGATAAAATAAAAAGAGAACAAAGCGCTGAAATACGACAGGACAACTTTGAAAACATCAACATAAGCACTTTCAGTGATATGCAAGATATCGCATATAATATTATAAAGTCACACTCAGAAGATATGTCTCCTGATAAAGAGTCCCTTTGTCTAATTTTGAATGGTGTAGCAGGAACTGGAAAAAGCTACCTAATAAATGCTATTCGAAGCCTGCTGAGAAGTAAATGTGCAGTTACTGCAACAACTGGAAAATCTGCTTTTGGTATAAAAGGAGTTACTATTCACTCACTTTTAAAGCTACCTGTCGGACCAAGGGGCAACAAAGACCTTACAGGCCAAAATCTAAGTAGGTTACAAGAACGTCTTAAAGACATTGAGTATGTCATCATTGATGAATATTCAATGTTAGGCCAAAAAACCTTTGGTTGGATTGATAAGCGCTGTAAGCAAACAACTGGTCATTATGATAAGCCATTTGGTGGGATGTCAGTTATTTTAACTGGAGACCCAGGTCAGTTACCACCTGTTGCAGACAAACCACTGTATCATGCAAAGCCATCAAATAGTATTGGGGAGCAAGGTTATCTGGTATATAAGATGTTTGATAGGGTTGTCAAACTAACAATCAATCAGCGTGTTCAAGGTGCTGATGCGCAACAAGAACAATTCAGAGATTTGCTAATGAGGCTGCGTAAAGGCGAATCAACCCTTAGTGACTGGGAACTATTGTTAACTCGTCAACCATCATGTGTCAGTGACTTAGCAGAATTTGATGATGCCACTAGACTGTTCTACAGCAATGAAGATGTTGGAAATTACAATGATAAACAACTCAGAAAACTACAGCAACCTGTGGCTTGCATAAATGCTCGTCACTCCCCTGCTTCGGCAAAGAAAATAAACCGTGATGAAATGTCAGGACTTGATCCATTAGTTTTTCTTGCTAAGGGTGCTAAGGTAATGCTTACCATGAACTTATGGCCTAGTGTTGGGCTTTGTAATGGGTCCACTGGATTAGTAAGAGAGATTATATATCAGACAAACCAAAGACCACCTGATTTACCAATAGCGGTAATTGTGCAATTTGATAATTATAGTGGACCATCTATCAGTGACGTCACACCTTCATGTGTTCCCATATGCCCTATAACGGTCTCAACCAACCTGTCAGATGGTCACTATGAAAGGCAACAACTGCCACTTAAACTAGCATGGTCAATAACCATCCACAAGAGCCAAGGATTAACCTTGCAAAAAGCTTGGATAGATATTGGGAAATCAGAAACAGCTCCTGGTATATCTTATGTTGCTGTTAGTAGAGTGAAAGCACTATCATCGTGTATCATAGATCCAATGACTTATGAAAGATTAACAAGTTTAAAATCATCAGCAACTTTACAGTTCCGTTTAGAAGAAGAGCGTAGACTAGATATACTGGCGCAGGCAACACGTAGAGCATATAGTCATTCCAAAAGCTAAATACTGTGAAAACAAATAAACTCGGTTACTAAATGAACAGAAAAATGTTGCAATTCACAAAAGCAAGCTCGAAATTATAACGAGTTCATTGTTAGCATTTCATTAGAAAGAGAAATGCTTCTTCTGTTGCTTGGCTTCTTGGACATACATGCATGGTATGTATCATTTTTGCTGCAGCCTGTTCAATGTTTCACGATTAATAATAAGTTTCTTTTTAATTTTCACCAGGTTAGCAAAAGTCAGTTAAACCATCATGGAGGAAGAAAAACCAACCACTTCAGCTGCGAGCTCAGAGTTAGCTGATAAAGAAGAGCTTGTCGGCTACATTCATAACGTCTCACCTGTGCAACGTGGCAAAAGGTTTGACTTTCAAGTCCAGTTAAAAGACAAAGTTGTTAGAGGAGTGTGTTTCTCGCCGCCTAAACTAAAGAGATTTCAGGATATAAGTTCTGGTGACAGTCCGGTTAAGATAAAGAAATTCAAGATAGATACGAGCTATAATAGCGAAGATGTCCTTCTAGGCGGGGATTGCAGTGTTTTAGAATGCGCCGCAGAATTCAACAAACAAGAGTTGCCGTCAAATTTCAACCTCCATACCATTACTTCAGTATCTCCAGGTCAAGAGATAACTGTTACAGCCAAAGTTGCTACCATGCAAGAACCAAATTTCGTAAAAATCAAAAATGTTCATGTACAAGAAGTAATGCTAGTTGATCCCCACGGAACAATCAAACTTTCCCTTTGGGGAGGTTATATCGGCAACGTAACGGAAGGAAATACTTACACATTTCAAAATGTGAGAGTTAGCAAAGATAACAGAAATGGCCAAATCTATCTGAATACGTCTAGGGAAACTACAGCCATTGAATCAGCAGAAGAGTTCAAAGAAGCATTAGCGAGAGTGCCCGATGCACCAGCCAACTATTATGCAGTAACGCTGAAAGGGGAAATTATTGGCATCGAAAGGCTGGCATCGTATCCATCATGCAGAAAATGTGGTAAAAAGGTGGATTCCCTCACAGCTTTTGTTGAATGTGGAACATGCCACCTAAAGCAAAAACTGACTTCGTGCACTACAAATTGGTTTGTCCATGTGTTGTTTGAAAGCGACAACTCGGATAAACTGTCCCTCGTGATGTTCAAAGGAGCTCTTGACCAAGCATTTGCCATTGTTGGGAGAGAGGAAGGAAAGTAACGAAAGAAGATATTGAAGAAGTCCTTTTGTCTTTGCCATCTGGAATCTTTGTAACATATAATCGAAAGAATAAAGTTGTGTCAAGCATGAAAAACTAGACACTTTCGGACCACTGAACTGTTCCGAACCTGACTGTTGAGGCTTTATTTGTAAAAAGGTTCACTATGCTCTGTTAGCCCAAAAACCGACAATTCGAGGTGTTTTTGTTCTTGTTAAATTAGTTATCGCAAAAAACACATACACATATGGCCAGAAACATTGCTGTTGAAATGGACACTTTCGGCTCGTTGGACTGTGTTGAATGTTACTGTTAAGCTTTATTTGCTTCGTTGTGTAAGAGAGTTACCCATGCTCTGCTTACATGCAGTGTTGACAATAGAGTCCTAAAGTGTGACGTCACAAATTTGAAAACTTTCGAATTTCAGATTTTAGTCCACGGATAATGAAAGACCAACTTCGAAGAACGTTGCATGCACAAAATGAGGTGAATCGGTTGAAACGCGACTGAGCTATGGCCCAATGAATACATAATTTTCTTTAACAAATCACTGTATTTTGGACTCAGTTCATAACGTTATGAACTGAACCAAAAATACAGTGATTTGTTAAAGAAAATTATGTATTCAGCGGGCCATATCTCGGTCGCGTTTCAACCGATTCACCTCATTTTTGGTGTGTAGCTTTCAATCGATATGCCCTTTCGAAATCAAGGAACAAATATTGCTAAATCGAAAATTTTGTTTTTGTGACGTCATCACTTTAGGACTCTATTCAGAGTTACTCGAAAAGACAATCCAACGTTGTTTCTTCTTGTTGATTGTTATCGCAAAGTACACACTCACAAGGCCAGGAACACTACACTTAAAAGGGACTGACCACAGTATTCTTATACTTGTCTAGTCCTTTACTCAGTACTGGCACTTGAGTTAATAAAAGTTTGATTATTACAGTAGGTAGCTTGCAATCTCTTCTCTGTTAAAAAAATGTGCACCGGTTTCATAAAGATCGTACTCGTGTAGGTGATGCCAGCGAGGATGTGCTAAATCGCTATTGGATCTTCTTTTATAACCACAATCACCTATCACACAGTACGATTTTTCAGAAATGTAGTGTGCAACGTGCTCACGACAGCCGATAATTTACCCAAGTCGTGAATCCATTCCGGGGGAGGGGACCCCTATTTTGAGAACTTTCGACTTCACCCCTAAAATGTACCAAAAATGCCTTGGCGTGTGATTGATAAAAACAACGGACCTATTACCTATCTGAAATTCTTTTTCAAATTCTCGAATTTTACTCCTCAAAAGGTACCACGAGCACCCCTGCCCAATAAGTAGGGGAGTCCCCCAGGAATCCCCGTGTCGCAGCACTTTCCTTTCTATTAGAAACCGCTAGTTTTAAGTTTAAAATCCTTTATGCGCGCAAAGCGCGCAGCTTTTTTCAACATATCAGTTGAAAGAGGGTAAATACACGAGAATAGTAGTGCAAGTGATATTTCTTCAGGAGGTTCAAACTCGGTGTTCAACAATTGAGCCTTCCTTCATTTACTATCAAACTGCACAACCTTGTCTTAAATATATATAATACCTCAACAAAACTATGCATCCCCCCTTCATGTTATGAAAAAAACTTGACATCCCCCTTTTCCAGTTCCTAAAAAAAACGGAATTTATGCTTATTGGATCTCGTCAGAGGCTGAGTACATTCACAGCTCCCCCAATACTTTCTATCGACGACTCTCTCGGATGTATGCCCCCCTCAAAATCCTCTGCCCCCCCCCCCCCCCCCCCCCCGTAGTATACATAATGAATGCAGCCTTCCGAGCTGTCTTTCAAATTGTGATCCTAGGATGTATCCCTCAAAATCCTCTGCCCCCCCCCCCCCCCCCCCTGTAGTATACATAATGAATGCAGCCTTCCGAGCTGTCTTTCAAATTGTGATCCTAGGATGTATGCCGATGACACCCATCTTACGTTTACGAGCAATAACACTGACGACATCCAATCATGTGTAAATCAAGATTTAGAAAAAGTTTTCAATTGGCTAAAAGCAAACAAGTTGACTCTAAATATGACTAAAACGGAATTTATGCTTATTGGATCTCGTCAGAGGCTGAGTACATTCACAGCTCCCCCAATACTTTCTATCGACGACTCTCTCGTTCGCCAACTGAATACCGCAAAATCACTAGGCGTTATTATCGATGACAAACTAAATTGGAGTAGCCATATAGAAAAACTAAGAAAGTTGCTTGTGGTATAGAGCGATAAAACGAGTTAGACACCTTGTCCCACAAGCAACCTTGCATCTTATCTTTCAATCCTTGGTACAACCTCATTTCGATTATTGCAACATTGTATGGGGAACATGTGGTGTGACTTTGCAAGAGAAACTGCAAAAGCTACAAAACAGAGCAGCCCGTGTTTTGACTTTTTCTAACTACGATACCGAGGCTAGCCATCTGCTGGAACAACTAGGTTGGAAAACTCTATCGAATCAGCAGCAATATCAAAGAGCCTTGATGGTTTTTAAGTCAATACACGGACTTGCTCCTGATTACCTTTGCCAAAAATTTCAAACGAGCGAGACTTCTTACAACCTAAGGGACTCTCATAACAAGCTTAATGTCCCATTGCCATATACAAATTATTACAAAAATGGTTTTTCTTATAGTGGCACCATTTTATGGAATAGTATGGCCCCAGAAATTAGGCAAGCACAGTCCCTTGGGCAATTTTTAAAAGTCCCTTATTAAACAAATTTAACGGGCACGGCATTCGTAGAAAGCAGCATTTTAGCATAGATTAGAGATTTTAGAGTAGTAGATTTTAAACTTAATTATCATTTATTGGCTGATGAATTGACCCGTGTTGAAATAAAGATTATGTATGCATGTATGTATGTAAAGGGTTCCCATGAGTTTCCGCGTACGGCGGACAGACCAACGCCGGACGGACGGACGCTATACCTTTTATTCAGGAAGAAACCAAAAAATTCATATCTCAAGAAGGGAACGACCTATGGCAACCAAACTTGGACACATATATCTTTGGGACGATACTTTTTCAACGCCCTAATCACTTGACTTGGCGCCGTCAATGACGTGAGCAAAATGAGCGAAAAAGCCCGTGCAAAAGCTCATGATGAGCTTTTGGCCCGTGAGGTTTCAAAATCAACTCCAAAGCTATGCCTAAACGTATTTTCCAAGGCCGGTTTACACTATGTGTCGCATTTGTCGCGGCGATTTGTGTAAACGGGCCTTTAGGTATGGTGCTCCGCTTACACAGGAGCTCCGCTAGAAAGAAAACGCTTTGAAATCACAGAAAAGTTAGATTTTTAGTAAATTCCACAAAATATCTTTTGGACCTCACAATTTGGTGCTTGCACCCAAGGAGAATACTTTCAATCCACGTTCCCTCCTTTCAGGGGTGATAAGCTTTCCAACCAAGTAAAATCTCTTTATACGGATAAAGGCCAAATCAAAAAGCCACGGTTACACAGTTCACAGGTGCACGAAAGCGAGGCTTATTATGTAAACAAGTGGAAAGAAGGCGGAGAAAAGTGTCCCAAATCAAGTTTCCTTTTTAAAAAGAGTCTTAGGAAACTGTCTTTCGTATGAGTTGAGTTTAAGTTTGCTGTGTGTAAAAGGAGGTAACTGAGAAGATTAATTTTAGAATTAAGGTGACTGTATCGAAATTCAAAATGCACCCAACTGTGTCTAGAGCGCAAAGTTGCGACGGCAAACTCAAAGTTATAATTTTTGTGTTTTCTCCTCTATTTTTATCATTCTTTTTTCAAATCCTACTATGATGTATAAATATGTTATTGAGAACCGATCTTCTTGAAAACATTTTTAGAATTCACAATCTAAATTTTTGTAAGGCCCTAATTTCATATTCCTGTCATACTGGAAAAAAAATTGCCGGTTTTTTGGGCTCAAATTGCAGGAGTCGATTCCAGGTAAAGTAATCTCAAATCAAGGTAAGTTACAGAAAATTCGTCGGAACAGAAACGCGGTAATAAGAATGCGATCAACTATGGCCAAAATAAAAGGCTGATTATGCTTGGCTTGAATTGAATTTTAATAGTGCTCCGAAAAATCATTATTTTGGGCTCTTCCGCCGGCACTATGTTGTACTTGTATAGTAATGCATTAAACTTTACCGAAGGTCTGATTGCAATACCATAAACTACTAAAATGTTCGAACA
The DNA here is from genome assembly GCA_033964015.1 of Scolanthus callimorphus. Lineage (NCBI taxonomy): Eukaryota > Metazoa > Cnidaria > Anthozoa > Actiniaria > Edwardsiidae > Scolanthus > Scolanthus callimorphus. Next base: position 19,204,920 of record CM066918.1, read on the forward strand.
TTATCTACCGAGGAAAGAAATTGTGAAAGCGCCTCGGTGGCCGATTGGTATTGTCTTGGGCTAGGAAACAGAAGGAGCCCAGTTCAAACCTCGGTGCCTTTCTTTTTCTTTTCCGATTTTTTTGCTTTTTCGGATTTGAACTTTCTTTTTCGCTTCTTAAACAATGTTATGATGTATTTCTCTTCCATTTCCTTGCTTGATTTCTATTTTCTGGTGGAAAGTAAAGATAAATTTGTGTTACCCTTCCTTGGTAATCAAGCCTCCTAGCGCATCAATTTGTGTTTCTTTAAAAACACTAAATCTCCCACGAAACTTAATATTTCGCAAATATTTTAAAGCAAATCGATAGAAAAGCATTGTTCATAAAAGTTAAGCATGGATTTTTATTAAGGATAAAAATTGTGAAAGTTATAGCCAAAAAACAACTTTATGCACTCGTCATTTCCTTATTTTAAATCGAAATTGCAAATCCATGCTTAACTTTATGAAGATGCTCATGAAAAATATATCTATAGCAAAAATTATTCGAAAAACGAATTTGAAGAGAAATCAGTCTTTTTTCTACTCCCGGTCACAGGACCATGGGCGTGGTCTGATGATGTCATCGTTGGTATTATTGTCCTTTGGTGTTGTCATGGCGCAAAATTGGTCATGATTGAGCAAATTGTCGCCGAATTAGAGCTGTTTCAAATTTCCCTAGCAACCAAGCTTCCGAACACCCTTAATCAAATGGACTCTCATATCTGTGTCTATAAGCCAAAGATTTAAAATGTCTGAAAACAACAATGACATCAACAACAAAAAATGGGTCCAAAGATCCATCCCGTACGAAACGAGCAGAACGCTTTTGGAAGCGCTTCCAAAGCGCTTCCAAAAGGCTTCAAACAATGGGGCTTCGGAAGGTGCACATTTTGGCTTCCAAAAAAAGCGCTTTTACAGCGTTCTGGAAGCGTTGGAAGCGGTTTTGAAGCGGTTTAGTTCGTGGCTGCTCGGAAGCGATTATGAAGCGTTTGGCAGCGCTTAGGATGCTACGTGATATAGGCATTGATAGACACGATAATAATTATTCACGCAATCAAGTCAGTGGACTGCAAAGGTAGCTATAAAATAGTATTTCAGCAAAAGCTAAAATTAATAACATGATTTCAAACTTCTTTCCTAGCAGCAATCTGTTTACAACTTTCTTATAACAGTTGCTGACACACACTTCTAGTACACATGATATACTACGGCCAGAGAAGGGTATGGTTTCGCTACTTGGTTATCACAGAGAGCGCATATTGAACACAATGCGTCACGGTTTAGTGTATGAGCTAAGTATAAGGCGATAAAATTATCGGATTCTCCACAATTTTACAGCAAAGAGAAAACAGTTTGTTGGTTCCTCGAGCATAAGCTGATTATTCGACGACCTGAGGTTGAAATGTGTTTCGCACTTAGTAAAATCTCAAGACGGGTGGTATCAGAGACGTGTTGTCCCAAAGATTAACGAAAAAATCAAACTGAATGCAAGCTTTCAAATAAATGCCCTAAGGGAGAACAGTTTAACTTGGCAAACGTACCTGATAAAGCTTTGATTTCGGCGTTGTGCTGAGACGCGAACGTTCCACAGCCCCTCTAGGGTTTTCTAGCTAACGCGAAGGTATAAACTGCAGGATACATCTTTCCAATTTCTATTTTGTTTCCTTCCCCGGCGCTTCCCCATCTTGAACAGAGATATCTCCACTCCCCACAACAGTACACTGAAGTTATCCTCGTCTACCCATGACACTGCTGTAAACATTGCTTTTTGACGAGAATTTCAACTGAGAGAGACGATCGTCTTTGAACGGTTAAATAAACGACCTCTCACCAAACGAAAAGTCCGCCGAGATAGGATACCTTATTTGATTGGTGTAGAGTTTGTCACGTGAAGAAAGCTGATCCTTAACAAGATACAACTGCTGGTCTGTTATTCGAGATATTAAGTATCTAGCGAAGAAAATTGATAAAAATTTGACTTTGGACCCGTTCTTCTCGCTCATGTGTCTGTTATTCTAGCTAGCTATCTACCATCACGGGCGTTAGAAAACCTCGCGCACTCAAAACGTACTACAATGACTTGCACGGCGGGTCTCTAAATCGCCCCATGTAAGGTAATCCAAGCAGATCTTGTATTCCGGATTCCAGCCCTTGAATTCCGGATTCCAACGTACTGGATTCCGGATTCCATACAAGTGGATTCCGGATTCTATAACTCTCAAAGAATCCGGATTCCAATATTTCTTTATCTGAATAAATTATTGGATTCCGGATTCTCAAGGCGTTTGGATTCTGTATTCCTGCTATATGGATTCCGGATTCCATCCTACGGATTCCGGATTCCAAAGCTAAAAAAAAGTCGGATTCCGGATTCTGGATTACCTTACATGATGCGACTCTAAACGCAAACCATATCTGGGATTGAAGTCGCAACTCGATCATTTTGGACTTCAACTGATAATCTGAAAAATGTGTACGTCGCGGGAGAATACATTGAGAAGAATACATTTGACACATTTCAAGCCATCGGATCTTTGGGAAACGATAACACGGAATAGTTTCAAAAACGTCGCACCATGGCTATTATTAGTACACAGCGTGTGTAAGTTTTATTCAATTTCCTTTGTTGAAGTGGCCTGAAGTGGTTTTGCAGCGAAGAGAAGCCCTAAGCTCGGCTGCTAAACCGCTGCAAACCACTGCCACAGCATCTTCTACCGCTTCACAGCGGATTGGCAGCGGGCTGCGTAATGGCTTCCGACGTAAAAACACTTTCAAAGCGCTTCATTTGAGCTGCTTTTTGGCTGCGAAGCGCTTTGGCAGCGTTTTAAAAGCGCTTTCAAGCGCTTCTTGTTTCGTACGGGATAACCCAAAAATAATCTCCCCCCCCCCCCCCCTCTATATCTCTGGAACTACTGGAGCTATGATCATCAAACTTTCACACAATGACCTAAGACAAATCACCACACCCATTTTTGTCACGTGGGAACAAAATGTGACGTCACAATGACGTCATTCTTTATTTTTATCAATTTTTAAGTAATTTTAATGAACTTTCAAAAGCTTAAATAATACTCTAAATGCCAACTCATTAACATGAAGATAATGTTAATGTAATAACTTGTGACATTAACATATAATAACGTCATATAGACGTTCAGTAAAGCGCCATCTTGAATCCGCCATCTTGGATCCGCCATCTTGGATTTTATTTAATTTTGATTTGTCTCTTCAGAAAAATACTCAATGAAAACAAAATGGTCAGAATGTACAAAATACTCATCAAAGAAGTGTTTGACATTCAAAAATTTAAATTTAAAAGGATATTTGTGAATTCCAGAGCTAGTTTTGGACAATATGGTAAGATGAACAAAATCCCCCTACCCCTCCCCCCCAAAGAATTAATTAGCCTGTACATAAATTAGTAATGAGTACAAGCTCTGAAAGTCATAAATTGCGCAATGTATGTGTCCAACATTAAGCTTAAAATATGAAAAATTCATGTTTTTTCAATTTTTGCAAAACATCCATGTCAAAAATTGGTTGCCATGGAAACTGGGGCGTTAACACTTGCATGTCATTGAAAACGAAAAGTCACAAAGTTTCACCACCATAGCTGCAGTGGTGTTAGAGTAATCAGGATTTTACTGGAGCCCCCCCCCCCCCCCCCCAGTCTGAATAGGGTTAAGAATCCACAAAATCCCCAAAAAATCCTGGGGGTGTAAATTTTCAACCCAAAAAAATCTGTTGAACCCCCCATCATGTTTTTCCTGAGTGCTCTTCTGGGGCAGGCACCCCACTAATATGGACAAAAGCCCACCAAAAGCCAATCCCCCAGTAATATAGAAATGAATGAAACTGGCCTATTGCTGTTATGTTAGACTCTTGCTATTATGAAAACTAAAACCACCCCAATGGTATCCCCAATATTGGGAGTCACCTGTATGAACCCCTCAAAATACCAAGCCATATAAAACACAAACATTCTGAATGTCTGTCTACTTGAAACAATACCTGCTGTTCTAGGCCCCTAAATCATTGCAGTTTTCAACAACTTCTAGGTGATATTTGACAACATAAAACCCTAAAGAGTACCCCTAAGGTTTGTCATTGCCTGATTTTGCTTTGATAGACCATAAAAATATTGAATTGCTGACTTCAATCCCTAAAAATAGGATTCAGGACACATTCTGAGTCATCCCTAACAGCTGGATACAGGAAGATCCCCCCTCGCACCTCCTGGGATGAAAGCATATCATGTAAAAGCATGCCATCATGGAAAGAGTAATCAAGAAACCTCTTATTAACAACAAAAAATTCATAAGGGGCAAGAGCACTGAAAAGTTAGTCCTATCCATCCAGATCAGTTTACAAAAGAAATAAATTTCATCTGATGAATATTTAGTTCACCACATCAGAAAGGAAATTGATGAAGAAGACTGGTTATCCACAAAATGTACAATAGAGAAAGCTTGAAATTTCACAGGTGGGGGGTGGAGGGGTTAATATGTAACTCTTGCCAAGAGGAAATTCCATAAAGGAGATGGATGGGGTCCTAAGGTAAATCCCCCTTCACCCTGTGGTAACACAGTAGTAGTACTGTTGGGGTACTGTTGGGGTTAAACTTTATTGCCGCTGATCCACAGGAAACTTCATAGATATCGCCAGTTTGTCAAGTTTCAATGTGCATATTTCTTGGTGACCTTGCATACAAGTAAATCCATTGTTTCATTCTTTTTCGGTGCCATTGGTAAACAGAAGTTTGCTGATATTCTGTCTGTTAATAGTTTACATCATTGAGATGACATGTTTTGACTTGCCTTCTGTTCCTTTTCTGGTCTCTCAAATACCCTTCTGATAGATATTCCATCTGTGGCTGCTTTTTTATGCAGTTTTTGGTAAAATCTCTCTGCCTACTCAACTTCCTCTCTTGCCAAAAATTTATCACGATCTCTGAGCAAACTTTGTTTGTGGCCTTTTTCAAGTTATTCCTTTAGTTTTACTCTTGTTACTAATACACTTTCTTTCACCAGTCCCTTCTCCGGCTGAAACATGCAGCCCTTTCCGGATCCACCGAACATTTTAGAAGGTTTGCAAGTACAAAATGGCACGGTTTACATAATAAGCCTCACTTGACATGCACGAAAGGTGCGGTTGAGTTATGAATTTGGTCTATATCCACTCGATTTTAACCTTTCACTGTTGAAATACCCTCTTCGGGGCTCGATCTTAAAATTAATGGCTAGTAATCTAAACGTGAATGTAAACAATATTTTGAAAGTTTTTCATTTAGATGCAAAAATCAAGTAGCCAAGACGGCTAGTAAATAAATGAAATCCATTTGTCAAAACAAAAGTTTTATTTGTATTTGGCTAGTTGACCATCAGTACTATGGTCAGAAAAAATCGAATTTCGAACGTTGCGTGACTTTCGCGTGACGTTTGCGCCCAAAAGATCATTGGGATCCAAGATTGTTCGCCGGTGGTTTTACACAGTACTCAATGGCCTGGTATTCTTTTAGCTTAATGATCCTGACTTTTACACTATGCATTTAAGTTGTATTCTCGCATTTTTCTACAGTGAAATTAGCTTAGATATTATGCGTTGAGTCCTGTGTGTCCGGCTGACTCTACTGTAATTCAGACTGCCAATGTGGATCAATAAATTATAACTACTATTATTACTATTTCTATTTACCAACCTTTCCCATGTAATGTAGCTAGGGTATTGATGTAAATCTCATTGTTGTGGTACGTTCTCGTTCGCCGATTTTCCCCACTGCCGTGATGTTCAGACCATCTCACTCGGGCTTCTCCGTGAAATTCTAAACGAATTCCTCGCATCTTCAGTTCTTTATTTAGCTTTAGTACCACCACTCCATTTAGTACTTCTCCTGGATAGAAGACCTTTTTATCTCCCGTGAAAGATATCGCAAACACATCCACTTTCCCCATGTCTTTTGATCAAAACGTCGTCCCCCTCACATACACATTTCCCAGAGTTCTTAGCGCCCTCTCCATGACGTCATTTTATAGCGGAGCTCCTAGCGGCCGAAGGCCGCAGAGCGGAGTACCATACCACAGGGTACCAAATAAGAAAAAAACGTCCAGAAGGGGTCGAAGTGATTTTGAACGTAAAACCCGCGTGTTCCTGCGAAGCCTTCTGCAGCCAGGCGAACAAGCTCGAATAACGGGGGAAGGGTGGGTGGTAGCAAAAATACATTGTGCCAGTAAATTCAGGATATGTTGCTTATGACAATATACCCAAAAGTTGCTCTAAAGTTGCTCAAATATTAAAAAGTTGCCACCAAAACTTAGGGTCTAGGGTCGCCCTAGAAACACGTACCTGGAGGAGGGATACGGAGAAAGAGATGAAGAAACTAGGACTGAATTGGAGGGAGATGGAACACTTGGCTAAGAATATGAGACAATGGAGGAATTTTGTCAATGGCCCATGCTCCAACTTGGAGCTCAGGGCTTTAGTAAGTAAGTATAACCGCTGGATGTAAGCGTCCGTTAGATAGATAGCTGATGTACACATTTCGTGAGCGCACGTAAAGCAAGTGTTATTATTTGTATATCATTTATCAATCAAATATCCTTAGTTTTCCCCAGTTTTAACAAAATCCTACTAAATAAAGACCTTTCTGATGGTTTGAATCAGTTTTATACCAATTTTGTTCGTGAAACTCCCGTGTTCATCGACATATCTGTCTCGATTTTATCCCGGTAAATTGGACGTGCAGTCTAAAATACCTTGGTATGACAGCTTGTTTCAGAAACGTTTCAGTTTTTGATGAGGAACAAGAACAAAAATCATCCACTTTCGAAAATTCAAACACAAAATAACAAAATCTCTAAGAAAAAAATCCCTTTTCAAATAAAAATCGCCAACTAAATTCAAGCGCGCGCGCGTGCTTATTTTCCCGCTCAAAACTGGTGGGTTGCCTGTGCGACGACGAATGGACACACAACCGGAAGTCCATAACAGAATTGGTCGATGCATGTACACTTTTGTTTTGTTCCTTCCTCTCCTGACTGCATGTAGCTATGGGGCTCCGCTACGCGGGCGCCTAGTTTACCATCGAGTAGCCGCCATCTTGAAAATGTGACCCCCTGCTGGGGCAATCCCCTGTTGATATCGATCTGTCCAGAGACAGACAGAAACACGAAAATCTCGACGCGACACATAGCATCTTGCGGGTGTCCCAGAACCCTCTGCGCGTGTAATCCAAAATTGCAAGGGCGTTAGGAATTGTCAAGATTAGATATGCTCGCTCGCAAAAATGGGTGTGACCATGGGGCGCCATTGCTTATTTTAGGTCCATATCAATGAGTCATTGCAGGTAGGCACAGACAGATTCTGCTCAAAAATTCTTTAAAAGTTGCCGCAAAATACCCTCAAAAGTTGCTCAAAAGTTGCTCAAATTCGAAAAAGTTGCTCACAGAATCAAAAAAGTTGTTCCCCAAAAAAGAGCATTTCTTCACGCTTGTCGCCTGATTTATTTAAAAAATGATAAAGAATCACTCAACTCAACATCTCCATAAGATCAGGCAATTATATTCTAAACACCATATGACATAATTATACTTATCAATACGGTTGTTTAAAAAGAGACTCACTTGCTGCCATTCTGTTGGCTTAGTAAAAAAAAATGGGAAGTTTGTAGTATTAAACTCATACAATAATAGCTGCTGCTACTATTTTTGAAAGAAACTATAAGGAAGCCCTTTTAGGTTATGTCACCTCAGCCCCATTTTCTCTAGCAATTTGAATAGGGTCTTCTGCCATTTTGTTTCTGCTCTATATTTGGAATGTGATACCCAACGAGACATCCATATCTTGAAGATACCTCTGAGCAGTGAGCACCCAAGGTGAAGAAAGTACTTTTTTATTATCTTTTTAGCAAGATTTTTCATTCTGTGTTTGATTTGAAATGGCAAATGTATCACAAATTGCCATTTTGTTGTAAAAATTCAATAGGAAATAGCGGAAATGCGAAGAAGTTGCTCATAGTTGAAAAAAGTTGCTCAGAATTGAAAAAGTTGCTCAAAATTGAAAAGTTGCTCAAAAGTTGCCGAGCAGAATCTGTCTGTGCCTAATTGCAGGGGCCCTGGTCATTGTCGTTTTTGCTGAATGCACTTGAGAGAGGACTAGGTCGAGTCGCGCACGGGCTAGTGTGGGTATTTTAGCGTGGTTACCAAGCCAAAATCAATGGTGGACAGATCGAGAACTCGAGTCTGTGATTCCTGCAAGTTTATTCAAACTTTCACAGTTTTCTTGCTACATTGCCAAAATTCTTATCAAAAGAGGATCTGCTGTCACTTCCTTATAAGGTAAATGATTCTAAATATCGTTTTGGCCATGCGGTCGTGTTGAATTGTTTCAAATGAAAAACCACAGGGTACCCAATTCGTGTTTTTCGAAAATACACAGAAATTCACGCAGAAATTGTGATGCGACACAACAAAAGCCGAATAATCAAGTATCTAACTCTTACTAAGCAGATGAATATGATAAATAGTCTTTAATTCCTCTTTTTTTGCATATTTTCCACTTCTGAAACTTCACGGCCGCCATCTTGAAAAGTGTAAGTTCCACGTTAAACACTTCTATCCTTGTCTATTTTTATTTTTTTTACCTCGCAGCCCTTTAAGAGAACTCTTAGAGGAACTCCATTCTAATTAAGCTTAAAATGCTTCAAACATGAAATCATTCAATAAGTCTTTGCCAAGAGGAAATGATCCCAGTTTTTTTTCATTTCAGGTCATGTGGCATTAGGGGATCATTTTCTCTTGGTCTTGCGTAACTGAAATTGCTTTGACTTGTGTGACACGGCGTGCGTCCTGACTTCAAACACCATTCTGTCAAAGTACTTGGCGACATCAGACTACTGCCTTTAACGGAGAGTGCTGGCAATCATCTTATCTCGGTTAAAAACAAACAGCCCGATTATTAATTTTTTCGAACCAAAGTTAAAATGTAAATCTGATACTTATCATTCAAAGTTCCTCCTAGTAGTCGTCCTCAAAAAATGGCCCAGGCCCGTATTATACACACGACAAAAATGTTAACGTGGCAGAACTTCGAAATATTACAAATAGGCCGTGCTGTTTCAAAACAGAATAAAAAAACTGGCCAATTAATTTTCTTGGTTAATTAGGAAAATTTAAAATTATACTGAATCTGGGAATATCGAGGAAAATGAATGTCGCTTATAGTATAAAACTTGGCTGACAACCACTCATTTAGTCGCTTTCGTCGCTCTCAACTACCCTTTTAACCCGCTTCCATTTCTTACAACTTTCAAATGTGCTTTCACTTTCTTTAGGAGAAGTTGTTCACATTACGGTGTCCTGTAATTTGCATTATTATTCATTGTACTCAGTAATCGTTTTCTGATTGGCTCAAAGTCTACGCACAACTCTGTCAGTTTGCAAGCGTCCGCGCTATTTTCAGCGGGAACAGGTTGTTGGACCGAGCCCGCGCTATTTTCAGCGGAAACAGTTCTCTGTAGAGGTTATTGGACCGAGCCTGCAAGTTATTTCAGCGGCAGTTTGTGCTCTTTTCACGGCGGGCATAAACGCGCGCCAAAACGGTACGTTGAATCGTGGCAGCTTTGGGGCTCGGACGTGAGGCCTTTTTGGTAGCCTGGTGACTAATTTGCGGAATCATCCGACAAAACACTTCGGTAGCTCGTTTGTTACTCGTTGTTTACCGAAGAAATCGGAAGGCGGGAAGCCATGGCCGAAGGAAGCAGCTTTGTTCTGATACCAAACATGACGGGCTTCGGAAAACAGAAGGCAGATTTCTGCTCCACTGGAAAGTGGCAAAATTCGAAAAACACAGAACATAGTCGTCAGCAGCTATTTTGACCCTTCTTTTACTTTTTCCATGGAGTTACTAATCCCTTTGAGTAAATGTTTAGTGCATTCTTGAGTCTTCAAACGGAAACGCTATGTTTTTAGTTTTTTGAATTTCTGTTTTGATTTCGCGCGAGACCATTTCTAGTTCTTTAGAAATCTGTGTTTTGGACGAAAATATCGCTCAGAATCAGTTGGTCAGGTTTTATGAAATGGAAAAACCTTACGGAGCTGAGAAGAATTTCGAAGTGCATGGCAGCGAGTGGAATACTTCCAGTTCAGCAAGATGATGGTAGATGTGAAGTAATTAGGGCTTATTCAGAAGGAAGAGTCTTGGCTACAAGAGGTAAGAACTGTCAGAAATATCAAAAGCATTCCTCCTGATTCTTCTGTCATTTTCGCGGGTTTTTCACTGGAGAGGCCATGTGTTTTTATTTCCGTGTGTCAGTTGTAAACTTACATCTTTCTGTGGATAGATTGCACTTCGCTTTAACAGATTAGTTGAAGATATTTCGAGTTAATAATCCTCCTTGTAGTATGCAGTGCATAAATTAATTTCCTTTTTATCCATTTACCACCCTAAGCGATTGTAAAAATTGTTAGAAAAGTTAGCTCTTTTAATTCACATCCGAGCGGCTGGTCAAACCGCGCGTTTCGTTTCGTCAGTGAACTTAAACACTACACCCCCGGGACTGCATCTCCAAAATTGCTCAAACAGCTTACAGCTCAAAGAAACTGAAATCATAGTCCACTGCAGTTTGATAAATCTGTTTTTTTTTTTCGCTCAGAATTCAGAATGTATAGTAGTAAATGCTTTTTAAGCTTAACTCAAGTTAGAAGTCTGAACATGAGCATCTAGAAAAACATATTTATCAGAAATGAAAATCAAAGTGTAAATCCAATGTCCCAATCATTCAGAAAGTAAGCTAATATATAGATTTAGCCACTGGCTAAAAGCGGAGCTCCCGGTTATAAAATTTTCTGTGCGAATGAAAGGGATTCCCATGTGTACATGGTTTATATGGTTGCTTTAGAGTCTTCACGAGATATTAATTTTTCAAGCATAGATGACGTCATCGATGACGTCATATCACGTGACCACTTCATTTCGATCATATGGTGGCCTAGACTACACTACCCAAGTTTGGTTCTTTTAGAGTTTTCCCCTCACGAGATATTATTTTTTCAAGCATAGATGACGTCATCGATGACGTCACATCACGTGACCACTTCATTTTGCTCATCTGGTGACCTAGACCACACTACCAAAGTTTGGTTGTTCTAGAGTCTTCTCTTGACGAGATATTCATTTTTCAAGCATAGATGACGTCATCGGTGACGTCACATCACGTGACCACTTCATTTCGCTCATCTGGTGACCAAGACCACACTGCCCAAGTTTGGTTGTTTTAGAGTCTTCTCTTCACGAGATATTCATTTTTCAAGCATAGATGACGTCATCGATGACGTCATATCACGTGACCACTTCATTTCGATCATATGGTGGCCTAGACCACACTACCCAAGTTTGGTTCTTTTAGAGTTTTCCCTTCACGAGATATTATTTTTTCAAGCATAGATGACGTCATCGATGACGTCACATCACGTGACCACTTCATTTTGCTCATCTGGTGACCTAGACCACACTACCCAAGTTTGGTTGTTCTAGAGTCTTCTCTTGACGAGATATTCATTTTTCAAGCATAGATGACGTCATCGATGACGTCACATCACGTGACCACTTCATTTCGCTCATCTGGTGACCTAGACCACACTACCCAAGTTTGGTTGTTTTAGAGTCTTCTCTTCACGAGATATTCATTTTTCAAGCATAGATGACGCCATCGATGACGTCACATCACGTGACCACTTCATTTCGCTCATCTGGTGACCAAGACCACACTACCCAAGTTTGGTTGTTTTAGAGTCTTCTCTTCACGAGATATTAATTTTTCAAGCATAGATGACGTCATCGATGACGTCAGATCACGTGACCACTTCATTTCGCTCATCTGGTGACCTAGACCACACTACCCAAGTTTGGTTGTTTTAGAGTCTTCTCTTCACGAGATATTCATTTTTTAAGCATAGATGACGTCATCGATGACGTCACATCACGTGACCGTGCTACAGCACCCCCCTTGTGGCATAGACAAAATATCCCAAGTAGGGCTGTCTTAGGATGTTCCCTTGAGGAGATATAATTTTTTCTTTGCATACCACAGGGTTCCCATGTGTACACGGACGACGGACGGCGGACGGACGGCGGACACTATAGGTTTAATACCAGAAAAATAAAGAAAAAATCATATCTCCCGAAGGGAAGCTTCTCTAGAAGCCAAACTAGGACAAACTTTCAAAGACCATCAGAGGAACTCTACACCAAAGTCACGTTCCCTCACGCCATCAATGACGTCATCAAAATGATCCAAAATGCCCGTGACGTTCAAAAATCAACTCGATGGTATACGTTTTTCCCTTAGGTATGGTGCTCCGCTTGCGCTAATAAACTTATGTTCTGACACTTCCACATGAAGTTATGCTTTTGTTTATTCCAAAAATAACTAAAAGGAGAAGCTTCCATTTAACTGAAAGGAATGATTTTCAGCACAAAAGTGGCCAATTTCTTAAACTTATACTCACCCTTATTAGCTAAGTGCTTTTTTTTCACATTAAAACTGTATTGTATTGTATTGTGCAAACTTTCCCCCAGTAAATGTTTCTATGCTTACAATTCAGTGGCACTTGTGTCTTTCAAAATGTTTCTGTACTTACAGAATCCTGCACTGTATATTTGAATTGAAAAAAAAAATATGTGCATGACACAATATGCTTTTGTTTATTCCAAAAGCAACTCAGAGGAGAATCCCATTTAACTGAAAGGAATGATTTTCAGTACAAAAGAGGTCAAAGTCTTTAATACTGTGTAATTTCCCCCCTGCAAATTTTTCTATGCTTAAATTCAGTGACACTAGTGTCTATCAAAATGTTTCTGTACTTACAGAATCCTGCACTGTATATTTGAATTGTAAAAAAATAAGTGACATATAAGTATAAAAGATGGAGAATTATCAGGAATTCAAATGGGACTGGATGAGAAAATAAGGCATGTCAGTCACTTCAAAATAAATTAGGTAATAAGCATTGCATAGAAAATACTACCCTGCTAGCAAAGGCCTCTTTTCTCTGTATTTCGCTGGGCAGAGAAAAGAGGCCTTTCCTAGCAGGGTAAGAAAATACAACAAATCACACAAAAACTATATTACAGTTATGACCTATATATTTCATGTGTCAGATTGATAAATATAATTTCCCAAGCATCCAGACCATTTAAAAAGGTGGTGGTTTACTAGATCTTGTAAGGTAACATCAAGATTTTTATATCAGTCACAATTCCTTTTGTTATCTGCAGTGCAGTTTCCAAAACCGAGACAGCTGACCTTGAGTAGTAGAAAGCTTGTGAAGAATCCATAGTAGCTAAATCCTACTTGAAGAAGACAAAATATCTTGTGTCATTTACTGCTCTCAAGTGAGTAGGTCTGCTATTTCAGGCATAAACTATTATGGCCAGCTTGAAACAGGGCAAAACATAGGACCTCATTTTTAATTCAGTAACATTTTGTTTGACAGAATTGTAACATGCTGCTATAGAGTTTAATTAATTCAAATTTGAATGGCAAAACTGCAAAACTTCTACTGGAACTAGTTTTACAGATAGAGGACCATTGTATATGCTTTGGGAATTCCATGGAGGAGCAAGTGCCAGCTAAATAAATTAGTAACGTGATAAGTGCAGAAGAGCACTGACATGACAGTAGACTGTCCCATAGGTGGGTGAAAAGTTTTTATTAAAGCCTGAAGCAATCCATTTTACCAATGTTGACATTCGTTGTTTTTTGGCATTATCTATATAATCTCCTACAAGTATATCACAAATTCTAACAAGTGCAAAAAAGCTGGTAGTCATCAGAGTTTGATCAGCTACTTTGAAAACTTTTTACAGTGCTGGCTCATTTTCATCTGCTAACAGTCATGGCATAATTATTTCATTTTTCTGCCTTATTAAATTAGGAGACAATATAAGCAAACAGAATATGTCAAATCAAACAAGCCAACTTGCTTACAATACTGTCCTGCCAGATATCCCCTCAAAAAAGAGACTGAGATGTTTTCCATGACAGATATAGTTGCCACAGTGTACTTAAATATTTAAATACATTTAGCTCATGGTAGCTTACACTAATGTCTGAGCTGCAGGACTTTAGGGTGAAATATCTAAACTGGATGGAACTAGAGTTATCCCAAGCTTCACTCATGTCACATGTCAAGAAACTGTGAGCATGCATGTAAGCAAGTGAAGTTTAGAATGTATGCAAGTACAGACATAAGTATTCTTGAGCTTCCAGGTGTTATTGTAGTATTTTTAGTCTTTTTTATTATTATTCAAGAAGACTTTATGGGAATTCCTTGATTTATTTATACCATAGTTTTTGTTATCATTTTACCATAAATGTTATTGGCCTAACTTCTAGTATTAATGAAAGCTTTTATAGAAGGTCTAAGCTCTAAGATATAGCCTCTCACAGGTTCTGAAATCAGGCACAATAACACAAAGGAAGTCATTTCTAGCAACAATTTTGCTCTGGTAATTCTGATATTCTTGTTCTGTCATTGGAGACTGATATGCTTTAGATCATGTGTCAGACTGTGACAAGTTCCCGTAATGCAGAATGCATACACTTCTCCATGTGTCCATGTCCCAGTGCAGTTCTTCATGGTGTTAGTTTTTAAATCATTTTTTACAAACTCTTGTATCTTAATAATTACACTCCATGACTGAGCAGCATACGCAAATCTTGAAATATGTCAATCGCTATCTTCTGCTAAAACATCAGGCAGTTCTTGTAAGCCATAATCATCGCTTGTGACGAAAATTTGCAAGGAATTTACAGAGGAAGACGCGATTAAAATAGGAGACGTGGTAGCGAACGTTTACACGACTCGAACTCATTTGTTGAAATTCAAGAGAATCTGTAAAGTAAATGTTTTGTTTCCTCGACAACAACGTCCCCTGAAGCTTTTTCTTGCAAAATTCCTCATCTTGGGCAGGGTATGACGGTTGAACTCATGATAAATATTGAGAAAACATCCTTCCTTTGCACTGCTCCGTGTTCGAACGCGCCGCCATAGAAATGGTAGATCCCTCATATATGGTACACTATAGTGTCCTCAGTTGTAAATTCCTTTGGTAAGTACCCATCGCTATCCATCCCTGTCCAGTGCTATCCATCCCTATACACTGCTATCCGTCCCTATCTATTGCCATCCTTCCGTATCCATTGCTATCCATCCCTATCCATTGCTATCCATCCCTGTCCAGTGCTATCCATCCCTATCCAATGCTATCCATCCCTATCCATTACTATCCATCCCTATCCATTACTATTCATTGCTATCCATCCCTATCCATTGCTATCCATCCCTATCCATCACTATCCATTGCTATCCATCCCTATCCATCCCTATCCATTGCTATCCATCACTATCCATTGCTATCCCTCCCTATCCATTGCTATCCATTCCTATCCATTGCCATCCATCACTATCCATTTCCATCCATCCCTATCCATTGCTATCCATCACTATCCATCTATCCATTCCTATTCATTGCTATCCATTCCTATTCATTGCTATCCATCCCTATCCATTGCTATCCATTGCTATCCATCCCTATCCATTGCTATCCATCCCTATCCATTGCTATCCATCCCAATCCATTGCTATCCATTGCTATCCATCCCTATCCATTGCTATCCATCCCTATCCATTCCTATCCATTGCTATCCATCCCTATCCATTCCTATCCATTCCTATCCATTGCTATCCATCCCTATCCATTGCTATCCACCCCTATCCATTGCTATCCATTGCTATCCATTGCTATCCATTGCTACCCATTGCTATCCATCCCATCCATTGCTAACTGTCCCTATCCATCACTATTCTCACCTGGGATTCTCGCAAATAATAGCCTATTTAAACAAGTTACATCATCCTAACACCCACAAATATCAGCGTGCTTATGGGTTACGTGAATTGTATCACATATCCTGTTATTTAAAGCTCGATCCATCCATAATCTTCACTTTAAGTCCTTTCGACGGGTCGAACCGGGAACTGGATCACTTTACTATTTCACGTCTGATCGCCTTCATCGCTGCGCCCAGTTTCTTCCCGTATTTATGGCTCATGTACCCGCTGTTGCACCCGGTGCTGATTTAGCCGCGGCAATCGACCCGCCAGTTCCACATGTACCGGACGCTCCTCCAGCCCCCGCTGCAGCTGACCCTCCTGACCATGCGGCGGACCCAGTGAGTATGCCTTCCTGCCCTTTCTTCCTTTCGCGCCAGGTTCTTTCCAGTTTAACAGTGTAGCCGCAACACGTAGTCGTGTTGTATCTTGATCTCCTTCCAGCATTTTCCTCTACATTATAGTTTGGTAATAAGTGATGTTATACATCAAACCCAATTTTTATCTGGGATATCTACAGTTTGGCAGGCGAAATGGTTCAGCCACCAGCGAATTTGTTCTGCTCTAAAACTATTTTTCTTAGCAAAAAGTTTGGCAGGCGAATTAGTTCAGCCACCAGCGAATTTGTTCTGCTGTAAAACTATTTTTTCTTACATAAAGTTTGACAGGCGAAATAGTTCAGCCACCAGCGAATTTGTTCTGCTCTAAGACTATTTTTCGTACATAAAAGTTTGGCAGGCGAAATAGTTCAGCCAACAGCGAATTTGTTCTGCTCTAAAACTATTTTCTTACATAAAAAGTTTGGAAGGCGAAATAGTTCAGCCACCAGCGAATTTGTTCTGCTCTAAAACTATTTTTCTTACATAAAAGTTTGGCAGGCGAAATAGTTCAGCCAACAGCGAATTTGTTCTGCTCTAAGCTATTTTCTTACATAAAAGTTTGGAAGGCGAAATAGTTCAGCCACCAGCGAATTTGTTCTGCTCTAAAACTATTTTTCTTACATAAAAGTTTGGCAGGCGAAATAGTTCAGCCAACAGCGAATTTGTTCTGCTCTAAAACTATTTTCTTACATAAAAAGTTTGGAAGGCGAAATAGTTCAGCCACCAGCGAATTTGTTCTGCTCTAAAACTATTTTTCTTACATAAAAGTTTGGCAGGCGAAATAGTTCAGCCACCAGCGAATTTGTTCTGCTCTAATATTATTTCTCGTACATTTTGAAGCTTGGCGGGCGAATTAGTTCAGCCACCAGCGAATTTGTTCCGCTCTAGAATTATTTCTTCTACATTTAAAGTTTGGCAGGCTAATTAGTTCAGCCAACAGCGAATTTGTTTCGCTCTAAACTTAAGCGAATCTGGTTTTGTTCAATGACAATCACTCGGCGAATTTGTTCTCCTCATAAACTTTGGCGGGCGACAGTCCAGCTAATTAGCGAATTTGTTCTCTATATTTATTCTCTTAAACAAGTAACTTATCAAAATAGCTCAAAAATTATTCATGTGTTCTAAAAGTTACTTTTCTTGAATTAAATCATCTGTGTCGGGCAAGTGAAGTAATCCAGCCGTGGCGAATTTGTTCAGCTATAAATTAAATTCGCTTGTTATAAGTTTTATTTAGTTTTGCTAAACGTACTATATTAGTGTGCCCGGGAATGACTTTATTTTTAAATTTAGCAGGCCATTGAGCGAATCTGTTATTCCTTTAAAACACGGAGTTCCGGTATAAAAGGGATAAGACCACCCACTTTCACGCTTGAATCGGGAATTATATATTCATATTTCAACAGAATAAAGTCGAGAATGTTCAGTCTCCGGCAAAAGTGCTTTTTTAGGACCCCAAACAAGTTGAAATAAATTCTTTTTGAATAAATAGCAATGTAATTCCTTGTAGAATACTGAATAATTGGTAATTTGATGATTACAAACGTTTTCAGTTCACATTTCGAATTTTGCGATTCAGAATATTTCGATCCTTATGAATACTAATTAGCGTTGCTCTCCGTACGAAAAGCTTTTATTTGAGCCAAACCGTTTGTAATAAAAATTATTCTGCAGCAACTAAAGGTAATTGTTTAAAAAGCAAAGAGTTCCTATTTATTTCTTTACAAACTCGCGTTTTAAATAGAAATTTGAATTTCGCGCCATAGAGAGGTGTTAACGCTACAACAGCTGAGTGACAACTGACAATCAAAGGCCCGCGGGCCCGCTCCATTTATACCGGAACTCCGTGAAAGCCGAGCCATTGAATATCTCTGTTCTTATGCCGTTTTATCATCCTCTTGAAAATGCACACTATAACTATTCTGAGTATAGTTGACAGGCGAAGTATACTTTGAATTGGTTCTGCTCTACATCATTTCCCTTGTATTTCTTTGATTGACTTCTATTTCTATAAGTTATGTTTCTTGCACAATAACAGCTTTGTTGAGGATTTAGCTATGACCGCTTCGTGCGTTTCAGTCCCTACATTTTATTTTGATAGGTAACCTCTAGTAAGCGCGTTTTTTTCTTGGAAAACAGGGAAATAACAGCTCGGGTAGAAAAAGAGTATAACATGAAGCGAACAATCAAAAATTCGTGACGTAAGGAAGTTATTTCACTGTTCTGTAATTAAGATGCTTGAACACCGATGATGAATAAGTGCTTGTAGATTTCTGCTCTGTCTCTGAAATTTTCTGAAACAAAAAAAAAAATAAAAATAAATAAATAGTGCATTTAGAAGGGATTCCACCATATCCATATGAAAACTCATAATATATCATGAATTCTGTTGCATTTTGACTTATCGGTAAACTATTAACTCATTAATTTCGACCTGTTTTGATCTGCTTCTGGAATCAATTTTATGCCGATCCAATGATACAAGATGTAGCTTTAGCTTTAGCTTTCATTCCATTTTCGCCAAAGTAATCGAGGCATGACCCGACTCCCGTGTATCGTATTTCGCAGGGTGCGAGCTGTAAAATTATTTGACCTTCTATATTATCCCTAGTTTAAGTGGGCAAGAAATTAGTAGACGCACACGATATCTAGAATAAGATATTGTTTATAACACAAATCTGATATTTGTTGTTTGATATTTTTTGATAGATTGACGTAGCAGCAATGGCTGCTAAGATAACAGCTTTAGAGAAGCAAGTCCAATCTAACTCTGTCGATCGAGCCCTCCAAACCGTTCGGCAGCTCGCCGATCGCCCCAGACCTTTGGTAGATGGCGTTGCGATCTTGGCAGCATTGGAGCACCTGGTTGATGTGGCGAGACTTCAGGGCCTGAAAGAGTCCAAGCGCTACGACGCCATCTTTAAGCAGTGCCGCCCTTTCACCCACGACCACAGGCTTCCCGAGATGGTAAACCAGCTGCTCGGGGACGACGACAACAAACAAGTGGCGACGCAGATAGGGAAAATCCTGAAGGCTAATTCTAACGCGTACCCAGCTCCACAGCCCATGCCCGTACCGTTCGCCCCTTATAGACCCCTTGGGGTTTCCGAGGGGGAAGGGGCCGGGCTCGCGCACAGCACCCCTACAGGGGTAATAGAGGGTTTAATTCTCTTAGATGCTTTTCATGTAAAAAGCCAGGTCATAGGGCGGCACAATGCCCAGAATACAACGGCCGTTAGGAAGATAAACTAAAACTACACTCGCAGCCGACGTTCAAGTCGCAGTACTTTGTTCGTTCCCATTCTGTTCAGATGTATTTACGTATATGGAACTCGACATATGTATGGACATGCACCTGTAGAACGTCAATTTATGTCAATAAATTATTTCCTAGTAACTCATCGTCTTATCCTTTTCACTAAGCGACCCTTCCCAGGGGTGGATCCAGGAATTTCAAGAGAGGATTTAAGGAAATTAGGTAAAATATAAGATTAAAAAAAAAAAAAAAAAAAGTTATAAAGGACAAGATCCTAAGCCCGTTTGGCAAATGATTCCCATTTTGCTCCCTTTACATCGCCTAGTACATTCTCATCCTGTTATTGACCTTCGCTCGTTGTTTGTAAAACATCCTAAAAAATCTAACACTAACCCATGCTTTAGGAATCATGCATCTAATTGGAAAAAAAAAAATCCGGCCTACTAGTGATCGACAGGTCCTTTTCTTTCATACTTATAAACAGTTTAGTAATATCTTATCTACACAATGACAATTCGGCAGACAACATCAAAGAGCAAACATGCAAGGGAGTGTAACGTTTTTGTTTCCATCGAATTTTTCATTGCCATTTAATTACAAGAAACAATAATAACAATTATACATATTGCATAAGTTAACTTCTTAAAGAAAAAAAAATAGTCCAAAGTCATTGTATCCGTGTTTTTTTTTTATTCTTCCAAGTTCTGTTTCTTTTGTTTTTACTAACCTCGGAGGGGTTCTCTTATACCCTTCATTACTCTGTCCTCGGACGGGGTATTCCGGGGTTACTCTACCTTGGGGGTCATAGCACCGTAATCCTTTTTTGTTTTTTTTGCTTTTGTTGTTTTTTTCTAACAGAGTATTAATAGTTTTCTTTCCACTCTTGTAATTCCCTTTCAGTCTCCTTGTAAGAGATTTAAAGCAACCCACTGTCCCAATCCTCAAGTCCCTCCACAATGTTTGGCCGTGGGTTGGGTAGACTGGAAGGGCAAGACCCCGGGTTCAGTAACCCCGGTACCCTGTCCAGAAGCAGTCGCTAAACTCGACGTAAAACCATCAGTAAAGGACCTTCGCTTCAGAGATCCAAACACGTTTCGTGCTGGAGAAATCCACCGCCATCCTAAGCGTTGGGAACAGATCCTAGCAGGCCATATAAAATATGAGGAGATCCTGGGCTATATCAAGAACGGCGTCAACCTCGAGAGTTTCTTCACCCCTTTCAAGGGGGACTTTCAGGGGAAGTATTATGACGCAAGCACTCCCCCGAGAGCTTTCTTTCACAACAATAAGTCATGTGATGGATTCGAAGATTTTATATCCGCCACTATCGAGCAGCGATTACAAAATGGCTCCATCTCAATTTGGGGAAAAGTAGGAGGTTGTGATCCGCCACACCTAGTCATGCCACTCACAGTTGAACCCTCAAAACCCAGGCTTTGTCATGATGAAAGGTTTCTGAACCTTTGGATTAAGGATTCACCCCTTTCCCTCGACTACATCTCGAATTTACCCCGATATGTAAACAAGAACTCATATCAGACAACTATGGATGACAAAAGTGGTTACGACCATGTTTTATTATCTCCCAATAGCTGGACGTATTTTGGATTGGAATGGAAAGGATACATTTATGTCTACCACACAATCCCATTTGGATGGAAGGCGAGCGCTTACATCTATCACACAATCGGGATGGGCGCTACAAGTTACATCCGCCTCTTGGGAGTCCCCTGTAGCCAGTACATTGACGATCGCCATGTAGGCCAGTTACTCCCACCTGTTCAACTCTCGAAGACAGCCGAGGCTTGGTCGCACCTGGAGTTAGCGGAAGCTGCCGCGTTCATTGCTGCGTCAGTACTTATCTCTCTTGGCTACTTCATAGGCCTAGCGAAGTCTTCTTTTGAACCCTGCCAGCAGGTTAAGTTCCTTGGTTTTATTGTGGATTCTCAACGCCTTGCATTTATACTACCAGAGCAGAAAAAGGAGAAATTCGCAAGTTTGCGCGAATCCATCTTAGCCGGAAAGTCTACATCTCTCAAAACCCTCCAGAGATTAGCAGGGAAGATAACGTCTTTTTCTATCGCAGTCCCCGCGGCCATGTTGTACTCAAGGGAAATCTTCAAGGCAATTTCGGGTTTCACAAGATCTTCTCGGGTTATCAAGATCCGTCCGCCATTAAGGAAGGAGATCGAATATTGGCGTTTTCTTGACACCTGGGCAAGTTGCCTTCCCTGGCCATCCGAACGTCATATGGTCATCACGGTTTTTTCCGATGCGTCTAATTATGCATGGGGTGGTGTTCTCAAACCCCTTAACTCCCCTCCTTTCACGTTCCGTGATTATTGGGTCGGAGAGGAGCGTAAGGCGTCAACCGTCGTGAAAGAGGCACAAGCCCTGGTGAACGTCCTCTTAGCAGGAGAGCATCTAATCCCCAACGCCAGAGTGGATGTACACACTGATAGCACAACCCTCATCTACTCTTGGGAAAAGCAAGGTGGGAAAAGTAGTGAATTGAATGATGTCCTGAAGAGGTTGAGCTCTATCGCTTTGTTCTCCAATTTACGCCTCAATCTTGTTTACGTTCCGTCGGCCTACAATCCGGCTGACCCACCATCTAGAGTGCTCGACGACAAAGATTGTATGTTGTCGGAATTAGCCTGGGCGAAGGTCCAAAAGTGGTTCGGCCCTCACTCTACCGACCTTATGTCGTTGGACTCGAACGTCCAGCTCAATGAGAAAAGGAGGCCTTTAAAGCATTACACTCCTTTCTTCACGCCTCGTCTAGCGGAATTAATGTGTTCGCCCAAGATGTTGCCACGGAAACAAACGCCTACGTCTTCCCGCCCTTTGTCCTCATGGCTCCTCTCCTCAAGTTTCTTCTGGAAGCCAAAGTATCGTTCACCGTCATCGCACCAAAGTTATGTCCCATCCCCTTTTGGTGGTCCATCCTCAACAACACTTCAGTAGCCTCGCGTCGGCTGGGGTCCAAAGGGGAAAAAGGAGTTCTGTTGTTCCCCTCTGCTAATGAAACCTTCTCATCACGATGCCTTCAATGGGACCTCTATGCATTCCGATTTCAACAATGACACTGTTCATTCTTTATTTGTAGTGCCCTCGCATTTGGCGACCGGCGGTACGTTGTCTGCAATGCAATTACCCGAATGATGACAACTTCAGCTTCTGCCAGAGATGTGGTAGCAGGAGGGAAGCTATTCCGCGATCCCAGAAGCTCGTCAGTGTCGACATGGAGAAAATAAGCAAGCGGATAAACGAACTCAGCGCCGCCAAGGGAAAGAAACCTTACGAAAGACAAAAATCAGCTTTAGAGTTAGAACTCTTGGGTTTCCTTGCCTCTCTCCCCTTGCCTAAGACAATCGTTTCAGTCACACCCCATGACGTAGTTTCCTTCCTTGTATGGAAAGACAAAGGAGGAAAAACCAAGATTCATCGCACTAATTGCAATCAGTTAGGGAAAGCTCACAATTGCACGTGTAAATGCCCTACCCGCCTCGCGGCGGGCACTGTGGATCCCCTTATCGGTAAGCTTAGGTCAATATTTTCCTGCGCGGGCATGGGAGGTGATTGGGACGATAGGCTCGGGATAGGCAATCCAGCACTCCATTCTTCTGTCAAAGCGTATCTGAAGGCCATCAAGGAAGAGCAAGCCCAGGCAAGGGTTTCTCCTAAACAGGCCATTCCATTGTTTCTTGTTAAATTGCGGAAAGTATTGTGCTACATTTTAAGTGAGATGAGGAAACCGAATATTAATCCCATTACCCTTTACATATATTGCCGCGACCTTTGCTATTTTTCTATTGATTTCTTCTCGGGCGATCGTTCATCCGATTTGGGAAGAACTTTAGGTAAAGAGCTCCTCTATTTTCCTGATCGATCCGGAATATTATTTAATCATACATTTGGTAAAACCTTAGGGGTGACTCCAAAAACACTTTCGGTGTCTATCGCTGTGACGACCGCACTGTCTGCCCGGTTTATAATTTTGAGCGCTATAAATCACTTTGCAAACTCTTAGGGGTTGACCTCTCCGCAGGTTACCTCTTTCGGGTAACAAAAGGAACAAGAGTAATGGAGGATCCTTTCCTCGGCTCCTCGGTATATAACAGGCTTAAGTTTTACCTTCGTACTCTACATCTAGACGAAGGTGAGACCCCCCATAGCTTTCGCGCCGGATGCTCTATTACTCTTTCCCTTTTGGGTGTCTCTGAAGAATCAATTTCTAAGCACATAGGCTGGTCAAGTCCCGTCATGCTTCACCACTACACAGACCTCAGGGAAGTTCTCAAGGTAGACTCCCCTGGCGCTACTCTTGCCGCAAGCGTTACATCCGATGTCGCCGATAGGATCACAGATGCATACCGGTCTCATGACGACCTTTCATCTTTCTTTCCCGCCTTAAGATAGTAACTCGCTCTTATATCGCGGATCCCGCTTGACTATAGATTCAATATACCTCTCGTGTAAGGCATTATTAAAGAGTATTAAAAGTGAACATGATTTAATGTCCTTCTTTTCTGAGTTTTGGGGAGAAGTACCCCATTTTCATGTCTTATCAGGTCCATGCTCCCACCATCTACTCTTCTCTGTGGTCAGAGGGAGAGTCGGGATGCATGCGCCGAAGGGCTCGCTTCTCCCATATCTTAATACCCAACCTGAGGCATTGTTTGCGGGCAATCCCAGTGAGAATACATTACTATCCATTGCTATCCATTTCTATCCATTGCCATCCATCACTATCCATTGCTATCCATCCCTATCCATTGCTATCCATCCCTATCCATTCCTTCCATTGCTATCCATCCCTATCCATTGCTATCCATTGCTATCCATTGCTATCCATTGCTATCCATCCCTATCCATCCCTATCCATTGCTATCCATCCCTATCCATTGCTATCCATTGCTATCCATTGCTATCCATTGCTATCCATTGCTATCCATCCCTATCCTTTGCTATACACCCCTATCCATTCCTATCCATTCCTATCCATCCCTATCCATTGCTATCCATTGCTATCCATTGCTACCCATTGCTATCCATCCCATCCATTGCTAACTGTCCCTATCCATTGCTATCCATCCCTATCCATCACTATCCATTGCTATCCATCCCTATCCATTGCTATCCATCCCTATCCATTCCTATCCATAGCCATCCTTCACTATCCATTGCCATCCATCCCTATCCATCACTATCCATTGCTATCCATCCCTATCCATTGCTATCCATCCCTATCCATTCCTATCCATAGCCATCCTTCACTATCCATTGCCATCCATCCCTATCCAGGCTATCCATCCCTATCCATTGCTATCCGTCACTATCCATTGCTATCCATCCCTATCCATTGCTATCCATCCCTATCCATTGCTATCCATCACTATCCATTGCCATCCATCACTATCCATTGCTATCCATCCCTATCCATTGCTATCCATCCCTATCCATTGCTATCCATCACTATCCATTGCCATGCATCCATCACTATCCATTGCTATCCATCCCTATCCATTGCTATCCATCCCTATCCATTGCTATCCATCCCTATCCATTCCTATCCATTGCTATCCATCCCTATCCATCCCTATCCATTGCTATCCATCACTATCCATTGCAATCCATCCCTATCCATTGCCATCCATCTCTATCCATTGCAATCCACTGCTATCCATCCCTATCCATTGCTATCCATCCCTATCCATTGCCATCCATCACTATCCATTGCCATCCATCCCTATCCATTGCCATCCATCCCTATCCATCGCTATCCATCACTTTCCATTGCTATCCATCCCTATCCATTGTTATCCATCCCTATCCATTGCTAATCCATTCCTATCCATTGCCATCCTTCACTATCCTTTGCCATCCATCCCTATCCATTGCTATCCATCCCTATCCATTGCTATCCATCACTATCCATTGCTATCCATCCCTATCCATTGCTATCCATCCCTATCCATTGCTATCCATCCCTATCCATTGCTAACTGTCCCTATCCATTGCTATCGATCCCTATCCATTGCTATCCATCACTATCCATTGCCATCCATCACTATCCATTGCTATCCATCCCTATCCATTGCTATTCATCCCTATCTATTCCTATCCATTGCTATTTATTCCTATCCATTGCTATCCATCCCTATCCATTGCCATATATCCCTGTCCATTGCTATCCATCACTATCCATCCCTATCCATTGCTATCCATCCCTATCCATTGCTATCCATCCCCATCCATATTGCCATATATCCCTATTCATTGCTATCTATCCCTATCCATTGCTATCCATCACCATCCATTGCCATATTTTGGGGCGCGGGTGCTCGTCATACCTTTTAGGGTTTAAAATCTTATTATTTATTTTTTAACGAAGACTAGTGAGCAGCACAAGGAGTGACACTTGAAGTTGTAAAAGTAATGTAATTTATTTCCGACGCGTTTCGTCTCTTAGGGAGACTTCATCAGGGAATAACAGTTTACAACTTAGTTATGGCATATATAACACGAAATTACATACGTGCGAGTGCTAACTTCCTTAGGAAGTGACTCTTATGCCGTAAAGGACGTTCCTAAACGCCCATTATGTTATTGAACGTGTGGGCTTGTAATAGTTTTGGGGGCCATACGATTAGCGCTAATCGTATGGCCCCCAAAAACAAGCTTACTTGCATAGGTGTGCTAAGGTAGTGGTAGACTTATAGCTAACAATGCAATCTAGGTCTGGTAGATGTCTCTCGATTATCCGCTTGATATTGGCGTGGCTACAATTAAATGTAGACTTAAAGACAACCATTCTTTTTTAACGAAGACTAGTGAGCAGCACAAGGAGTGACACTTGAAGTTGTAAAAGTAATGTAATTTATTTCCGACGCGTTTCGTCTCTTGGGGAGACTTCATCAGGGAATAACAGTTTACAACTTAGTTATGGCATATATAACACGAAATTACATACGTGCGAGTGCTAACTTCCTTAGGAAGTGACTCTTATGCCGTAAAGGACGTTCCTAAACGCCCATTATGTTATTGAACGTGTGGGCTTGTAATAGTTTTGGGGGCCATACGATTAGCGCTAATCGTATGGCCCCCAAAAACAAGCTTACTTGCATAGGTGTGCTAAGGTAGTGGTAGACTTATAGCTAACAATGCAATCTAGGTCTGGTAGATGTCTCTCGATTATCCGCTTGATATTGGCGTGGCTACAATTAAATGTAGACTTAAAGACAACCATTCTGCGGCGCCGCGACTTAGCCTTCCTAGTAAGCCACCTAGCTCTATCACTGTACTGGACCTCTCTGAACAATGGCAACAGAAAGCGAAGGGGATATCCGCGAAGTCTAAGGCGCTTCCAAAAATTATTACGGGTGCAATTAAATGCCTCGAACGTGGAACTATTTCTGGAATAGCGCATAAGCTCGCCCCTTATGAACGCTTTTATGTTGCTTGAGGGATGAAATGATTCAAAGGGAATGTACAAATATTTGTTAAGTGGCTTCTGGAAAGTGGAAAATTGCAAAGTGCTAAGCGTGGCATCTTTATAAAGAAATAAATCGAGAAACGAAATACTACTATCATCAATAACATAAGTAAGATTGATACGATCATTTCTATTGTTGAGATAGCCTAGGAATTCTAGTAGCGCTTCCTTGGAGCCATCCCAAATAAGGAATATATCATCAATAAACCGCTTGTATAGCACAAGGTTACTGGAAAATTGTTCAATAAGATCTTTCTCCAGATAATACATGAATGCATTAGCGGCAGTGACAGCAAAGGGAGTGCCCATGGCTATCCCAAAAGTTTGATGGAAAACTTCTTCACTAAACTCAGTTTTGAGAAAATTATTCTCAAACACAAGCCTAGAGAACTGAATAAGAAGAGGAGTTTCAGGCGCCCTTGCTTCGCGTAGCAAAAGGTCAAGAGCCACTAGTGCTTTCTTAGTGTCAACATTTAGGATAAAGCGAGATTACATCTGCCGTGACAAGAAAGCACTGAGGCGGCAACCTGATAGACTCCAACAACTGAATCAGTTCCCCTGAGTCCCTAAGTACAGTAGGCATTTTAATACGAGGTTTGACGAATTCGTCAACAAAAATACTAATAGGCCTAGTGATGTAACTATGTGAAGCTGCGATAGGCCTTCCTACCATTGGCGTTTTATGTATCTTAGGGATAATGTAAAACTTAGCGGGAGAAGTCAAATGATCGTAACTGCGCAAGAACTTTTTGGCGTGATCAGAAATAAATCTGTCAAAGGTGTGCATCAGTTTTTCGCGTGTGCTAATTACGTGACTGTGCTTTAAGCCCCATTCTTCTAAAGTGACGATAGAATAGGATTGCCTGTCATGAAGCTGTCTAAGAGTTTCAGTTCTTACCCAATCAGTAGTTACCAACGCTGGACCGAGGCTCTTATCGGTACCCAAAACTCTAATAGATGCATCGGTTTTAATTAGGTTTAGCTCCTCGCGGTCCATAGAAGAAAGATTATTCCTCCAATGTGGCTTGTTTGTGTTGATGCTTTGCCGTAAATCCTTGCGAACACTGTACAGCTGGTCCTCCAGATCTGGATTTTCGGGTGGTGGATTCCAGTCGGATTTTACATAAAGTCTTGGGTTGAAGTCCGGGTCGTCCGGCTCTCCCCTAAACTTATAATGCAAACGGACGCTGCGACAGAAGTCCTGAACTTGCGTTTCAAATTCTTCCAGGGAAGGAGGTTTAAGCGTAGGTCTGAATTTCAGTCCCATGCCGATAATCCTGGCCTGGCGATCAGTCAAACGCATTGAAGTAAAATTGTGGAATTCTGAGTTTCGAGGCAGAAGGTCGTACAAGGGTCGTTTAGCCATAGAGTAAAGCCACTTAGAACGAGTGGTTCTACAGTCTACGTTCCGTGGCCGGAATCTCGGCCTCGCGAGTTTTTTGAAAGGGAAACCTGCCGACTTCTGGACTGTTGGGCTGATGGTTTCTTTTTCCTTCCATTTGCACTCTGGCTTCGTCGCCGCTGACCCTGTCTGCCTTTAGAAGAAGACCTCGCACCTTTGGTTTTAGCATTGTTCGGCTGCGATTGCTTAGTGCGACTTTGGCGACTGCTGGGATTTTGTTTGTCCCCTTTTCCACCAAGACGCTGCACCTCGGCCTTCACAATGTCCCGAATGGATTCCTCCGTGAGCTTGAAGTCGATATCCATTCCGGTATTTTGCTTGGCTTTCTTCTCCTCTTTGTTCAGGACGGTTTTGAGAGCCTGAGAGGTGTTACGAGCGGTACACGTAAAGTAGAGGTCTTCAGCAAACATTGTGGCAGTTTTAACCATCAAGTCAGCTTTTTCGACCGACTTCTCGTCCTTTAGCGGGAATGAGGATCTCCATTTAACAATAACAGTGTCCAGTTCATCTTGCGCTTGTTTTATAGAGTCCTCCAACTTAGGCACCTCTCTACGCAGACTAAACAAAGTGGCGTCCAGAAGCTTGCGCTCCGCATCACGGAGTATGTTATCAAACTCCCTCTGAAGATCTTCGGACTTGCCTTTGGCTTTTACTTGCCGAATCTTCAGACCTTTTGGGACTTCGCCTTGTGTAGCTTTCTCCTCCAATAACTTTATCCTGGCTTTGGCACTGGATAGGGCCTGTTCTGCCTCTATCCTAGCGTGGACTTTCTTTTTAAGAATCTCTTGAAGCGCCAGGTCTAACTTTGCTCTAGGAAGGCTTTCTGGCTGTGTGTCAGCCGAATCCTGGTTGTTGGCGCTGCGCTTCTCCGCAACTACTTCGTTACGCGCACTCGCCTGTCTTTCCAAGGACTCTTCTCTCTTTTATTTATTGACAGAGAGAGAGTTTTACTTTGTGCCTTGATTGTAGATCGGCCGGCTTGGTCTCCCATGTGGCTTCTTCTAGGTAGATAAACAATTTTTTAACGAAGACTAGTGAGCAGCACAAGGAGTGACACTTGAAGTTGTAAAAGTAATGTAATTTATTTCCGACGCGTTTCGTCTCTTAGGGAGACTTCATCAGGGAATAACAGTTTACAACTTAGTTATGGCATATATAACACGAAATTACATACGTGCGAGTGCTAACTTCCTTAGGAAGTGACTCTTATGCCGTAAAGGACGTTCCTAAACGCCCATTATGTTATTGAACGTGTGGGCTTGTAATAGTTTTGGGGGCCATACGATTAGCGCTAATGGCCCCCAAAAACAAGCTTACTTGCATAGGTGTGCTAAGGTAGTGGTAGACTTATAGCTAACAATGCAATCTAGGTCTGGTAGATGTCTCTCGATTATCCGCTTGATATTGGCGTGGCTACAATTAAATGTAGACTTAAAGACAACCATTCTGCGGCGCCGCGACATAGCCTTCCTAGTGAGCCACCCAGCTCTATTACTGTACTGGACCTCTCTGAACAATGGCAACAAAAAGCGAAGGGGATATCCGCGAAGTCTAAGGCGCTTCCAAAAATTATTACGGGTGCAATTAAATGCCTCGAACGTGGAACTATTTCTGGAATAGCGCATAAGCTCGCCCCTTATGAACGCTTTTTTGTTGCTTGAGGGATGAAATGATTCAAAGGGAATGTACAAATATTTGTTAAGTGGCTTCTGGAAAGTGGAAAATTGCAAAGTGCTAAGCGTGGCATCTTTATAAAGAAATAAATCGAGAAACGAAATACTACTATCATCAATAACATAAGTAAGATTGATACGATCATTCTATTGTTGAGAATTCTAGTAGCGCTTCCTTGGAGCCATCCCAGATAAGGAATATATCATCAATAAACCGCTTGTATAGCACAAGGTGACTGGAAAATTGTTCAATAAGATCTTTCTCCAGATAATACATGAATGCATTAGCGGCAGTGACAGCAAAGGGAGTGCCCATGGCTATCCCAAAAGTTTGATGGAAAACTTCTTCACTAAACTCAGTTTTGAGAAAATTATTCTCAAACACAAGCCTAGAGAACTGAATAAGAAGAGGAGTTTCAGGCGCCCTTGCTTCGCGTAGCAAAAGGTCAAGAGCCACTAGTGCTTTTTTAGTGTCAACATTAGGATAAAGCGAGATTACATCTGCCGTGACAAGAAAGCACTGAGGCGGCAACCTGATAGACTCCAATAACTGAATCAGTTCCCCTGAGTCCCTAAGTACAGCAGGCATTTTAATACGAGGTTTGACGAATTCGTCAACAAAAATACTAATAGGCCTAGTGATGTAACTATGTGAAGCTGCGATAGGCCTTCCTACCATTGGCGTTTTATGTATCTTAGGGATAATGTAAAACTTAGCGGGAGAAGTTAAATGATCGTAACTGCGCAAGAACTTTATAGCGTGATCAGAAATAAATCTGTCAAAGGTGTGCATCAGTTTTTCGCGAGTGCTAATTACGTGACTGTGCTTTAAGCCCCATTCTTCTAAGGTGACGATAGAATAGGATTGCCTGTCATGAAGCTGTCTAAGAGTTTCAGTTCTTACCCAATCAGTAGTTACCAACGCTGGACCGAGGTTCTTATCGGTACCCAAAACTCTAATAGATGCATCGGTTTTAATTAGGTTTAGCTCCTCGCGGTCCATAGAAGAAAGATTATTCCTCCAATGTGGCTTGTTTGTGTTGATGCTTTGCCGTAAATCCTTGCGAACACTGTACAGCTGGTCCTCCAGATCTGGATTTTCGGGTGGTGGATTCCAGTCGGATTTTACATAAAGTCTTGGGTTGAAGTCCGGGTCGTCCGGCTCTCCCCTAAACTTATAATGCAAACGGACGCTGCGACAGAAGTCCTGAACTTGCGTTTCAAATTCTTCCAGGGAAGGAGGTTTAAGCGTAGGTCTGAATTTCAGTCCCATGCCGATAATCCTGGCCTGGCGATCAGTCAAACGCATTGAAGTAAAATTGTGGAATTCTGAGTTTCG
Organism: Scolanthus callimorphus; assembly: GCA_033964015.1. Classification (NCBI taxonomy): domain Eukaryota; kingdom Metazoa; phylum Cnidaria; class Anthozoa; order Actiniaria; family Edwardsiidae; genus Scolanthus; species Scolanthus callimorphus. The sequence goes on from CM066918.1 coordinate 19,236,376, forward strand.
AGGCAGAAGGTCGTACAAGGGTCGTTTAGCCATAGAGTAAAGCCACTTAGAACGAGTGGTTCTACAGTCTACGTTCCGTGGCCGGAATCTCGGCCTCGCGAGTTTTTTGAAAGGGAAACCTGCCGACTTCTGGACTGTTGGGCTGATGGTTTCTTTTTCCTTCCATTTGCACTCTGGCTTCGTTGTCGCTGACCCTGTCTGCCTTTAGAAGAAGACCTCGCACCTTTGGTTTTAGCATTGTTCGGCTGCGATTGCTTAGTGCGACTTTGGCGACTGCTGGGATTTTGTTTGTCCCCTTTTCCACCAAGACGCTGCACCTCAGCCTTCACAATGTCCCGAATGGATTCCTCCGTGAGCTTGAAGTCGATATCCATTCCGGTATTTTGCTTGGCTTTCTTCTCCTCTTTGTTCAGGACGGTTTTGAGAGCCTGAGAGGTGTTACGAGCGGTACACGTAAAGTAGAGGTCTTGTGGCAGTTTTAACCATCAAGTCAGCTTTTTCGACCGACTTCTCGTCCTTTAGCGGGAATGAGGATCTCCATTTAACAATAACAGTGTCCAGTTCATCTTGCGCTTGTTTTATAGAGTCCTCAAACTTAGCACCTCTCTACGCAGACTAAACAAAGTGGCGTCCAGAAGCTTGCGCTCCGCATCACGGAGTATGTTATCAAACTCCCTCTGAAGATCTTCGGACTTGCCTTTGGCTTTAACTTGCCGAATCTTCAGACCTTTTGGGACTTCGCCTTGTGTAGCTTTCTCCTCCAAGAACTTTATCCTGGCTTTGGCACTGGATAGGGCCTGTTCTGCTTCTATCCTAGTGTGGACTTTCTTTTTAAGAATCTCTTGAAGCGCCAGGTCTAAATCTACCATAGAAATATGCAACCGCTGACCGCGACTCAAGTCCTGGCGAACGTACCGCTTTGACGCGAATTTATGCCCGCTGTGTTTGTGACTCTTTTGTGACTCTTTTCCGTCGGGTGCTTCTTTAAGTTGAATACCACCCCAGCGTAACTCCCTCTGTTCTTTGCCGTCACGAAGGCCAAAATGTATGGTCGACTTAAGCCACAAAGTGTTTATTATGGTGTAACGACTCGGTGTCTATTCAACTGAACAATATTTTCATACTATATCTTTATTCAACTTACATACGCTTTATATAGGTGCTGGCTCTCGGAAGGTTCCCATGGGAGATCAGCCTGATAAAGGATGTTTCTAGTGCCAAATGTAGGAATGTCCGGCCAATGTCTAGAATTCGGGCTAAGACCAAGACTATCAGATCAGAGCATGTGCACTAACCGCGGCCTGAATGATGAATTTCTATGCTTGTAACGTAGAACTCACGCTGACCTAAAGTGTCAGTTCTTTTGAACCTATTAACTGCCCGCCAGGCCTTTAATTTTTTTTTTTTTTTTTGGGGGGGGGGGGGAGGGGGGAGCTGGCTTCGTTGCGCGCGTTTTCAAAAACCGTCTTAGATGGCTTCCTTAGCGCGCCGAAATTTTTTAATGCACATGATTTAGAAATTGCTGGAAGAACTCTTGTGGTCTCCCCTTTCAGGGCATCAGATTTCGAGAGATTCCCCCTTTCGTTCGCCCATATTATATGAAGTGATCCCAAAAAAATCCTCAGCCACCCACAGGCGATAAATAATGATCGGTCCCTCAGTATCTGCACGAAGTATCCTCAAGATCACATGCGCGTAACATTGACAAACAATTAGCCTGCGTAAGCAGCCGCCACTAGCGCTCGCCGGAAAGCCCTTTCCGTCGAGCGCTAGTGGCGGCTGCTTACGCAGGCTAACAAACAATGTAACCATTGATATTTTTGACATGATGATATTGGCCGGGCGCTACTACTCGCCACACTGCGTGAAGAGGGGTAACGTAACTCAACCTCAATACCACGGACAATTCGCTGTATGCGCAATCTCAGCCGGGACTAAAAAGAATCACAGATCACGATTTTATCAGCTCAAAATCACGATTCTCGAGCTCAGAAGGTTTAAGGCAAGGCATTCGCTAGGATGGTCACAAAACTTAGGGGGTGGTCTATATTCGATACGTTTGAAGATATCATTACGATACATATTTCAGCTTGTAGGGACTATCGAAATTAGCATATTTACAATAACGTTTCTATGGCAACGTCAAATATGACCTTTGAACTCAGAGTTGAAACATTTTCACAAACTGCCACTGTAGACAAGGAAAATGCATAGCTAGTGAACACTTGTCTACTGTGAATAAATAGACTTACCTAAGGGTTTACTAGGTTAATTGGAAATCTTGCACAGCATTTACAATTACAAAGTTATTGAAAAGATATCAAATTTCACTTGTCCTAAAATAGGGTTCCTCTTGAGAAAGTCAACATATCCAATTAGATCAATGATGCCTGCCACAACCTGAATCACTTCACGTTTCCAAATCTTCAGGATTTTTAGCCTTTCCTTGTCCACAAAGGCAGTTTTTAAAACCGTTGAAATGCAGAGTTCAAAGGTCACATTATATGTTGCCATAGAAACGTTACTGAAAATATACCAATTTTGTGAACCTCTATAACTTGAAGTCTGTTCTGCAATGATATTGTTAAAACTTTCGAATATAGACCACCCCCTAAGTTTTTTCGACCAATTTTTGCGACAGCCTTGCCTTAAACATTCTGAGAGCATTTAAAAATGACTTTCACGGGTCACGCCACGATTCTTGTGCACGAATCACGAAATAGGATTGGCCATTTTCACGGAATGAGAGCTCTGTTTGGCTGATTAGGTCATGAATAATTAATGAGTATTTGAAGTAATATTTAAAAGCCGACTATGAGGACTTGACGGGATTTCAAAGTCCGCGCAATAAGTTCCAGTCCGAGCCGAAAGTCCGAATAGGAGGCTTTTGAATTACTTCAAATACTCAATAATTATTCATGTCCTAATTAGCCAACACAGAGGGAAAACGATCAATGTTGAAACATCTCCATTCTTTTTTTTAGTCATTTGAAATACTCAGATAATAGCCTGTGACATAATATTCAATCACCAACCCCTCTGTACCCTACCCAAACCGGATTTATCAATATAATCATATCTTTTACTTGTGACACTTGAATTACGTCACTAGTCATGCGCAGAAATGAAAAGGTCAATATTGTTTCCATAAAGCCTGTCCCCCATGGAAGTTGGCGGCGGCACATGCATATAGTCTGGAACAAGGTCCTTTATATTCTACTTCTCCTAGAGAGGAGACCCGTGTTCTCACGTAATGGTTTCTACAGTCTGCCATTGTACGGCGCAAAGACTGACTAGTACAAAAATATTTCGATGGCGAGGGCCTTGAAATTATGAACTTGGATTGCGTCACTAGTCATGCGCAGAAGTGAAACGATCAAGAGTGTTTCCATAAAGCCTGTCCCACATGGAGGTTGGCGGCGCACAAGCTTTAAAGTGTCCTCGGCCTAAGCTTTAAAGTGCTATATAGTGGTTTCAATAAAGTTTGTCACCCAAAAGACTAAAGCCTACAAGCTGTCTAGTCGGCGCCAAGCCTTGTGAGTCATTTGTTGGCCACGTGCTAATCAAATTCAATTCGATTTACGCGCGTGTTGGAAACAGCGCGATTTAAATTTGTTACGTTACAAATTTTAACAATATATAATTTTAACACATTGCAGACCTGTTTGGCCTTGGCATTGGCATTGGTTATTTTTAGGCACACTCAAAAGTTGGCTAAATTTAGGAAACGAAAATGAGTGTTTGTCTTCAGGGCGTGGACGCCTTTTTGCGGGAATCTCCTTCAGCGAGATTAACAGGTGTCTGCTTTCGAGAGCTCGAACAGGTCTGGATACTATAATTATATTCGTAAACAACTTTGTAACCTCTTGTACACCAAAATCAAGCGGTCTCAGCAATTTTGATTGCGCAGTAAGAAAACAGCCGAGTTTACAAGCTCGGGAGGCTTTATAGTTTTGTAAAAGTTAAGTTTGTCAGCCCGAACTTGTAAACCAACAACCCCTCTTGATGTTGGTGGGACAATTTATCCGTTGTATGATCATGAATGAAAATTTTGTAGTCACGCTGTCCTTTAAGGCATGCGCAGTTAGTCAGCCTGGTAGTAACGTTGTCTTTTAGGACATGCGCTCTTAGTACCTCTAATTTTGTCAAACTTTGTCATTTTTCTATTTTTACTGTAAGTCCTAGAACATGAAACAGCCCGTCTACACTGATTGACTTTGGCTAATTTAGCGATTGTTATTTTCTTCTCTTCATAATTTAATACTCTTAAATTGTCAAAAATTGCTTTTACCCCACGGGCTGTCGTCTGGATCTAGGATATAAAAGAAGGGCTCGATCGGCCTCTGTAGTTAGAGTTTTTGTGAGCTAGTTTCACATGTTAAATAAACTAAGAAAAACTTGAGAAGATCCTAGTGCCTACCTAACATTTGGTGGAGAACTCCGAGGCTTCTTGGAAGGTAAATCTTTCTTCTCCTTCTCTTTGGGACCGAAACATTCCGGGCTTGTTTTTGGGGCATCTTTTGGGCGGAAGGAAGCGTTTTACGAAAATTTTGTATTTGAAGTAAGGCTTAATATATTATAGTATCGTATTTGTACGTTTGGTCGTTGATTTTCCTTTAGTATAGTGCTTTTTAAGTAGAACATTTTCTGTTTTTGTGTAAAGGGATATTTAGACGAGTTCGCGTTTCAATGCATATTTTTTTTTTCTCTTTTGGTCAATAGTTCGCGTTTGCTCCTTTGTTTTCCGTCACAGTTTCTCGTTTCTTTTGCGATAGTTTTGTCACTTGGTGTTGAGTTTTTGTAGTTAAAAGGAAAAAGAAAGTAAATATTTCAAGCTGCCGTTCCTCAGGAGTGCGGCGCGAGCCTTTGCCAGCTCGGAGGCTCAAAGGCAAGATTTTTGTCATTGTGACGAGGGTGAGCCTGCTCAAGTGACCACAGGAAATTTAGTAACGGAACCAATTTCTTCTGAACCTCATAGAGTAACGACTAATACTGTACATCAGGATGACTTTCCTCATGAATATGATTTGCCTCAACCGTACATTCAGATGCAACCGTCTTCAAATAGACTTCCGTCAGTAGACGATTTACTTTTGACGCAACCTAGAACTCCTAGGTGGTCTGAACAAGACCTTCCTCCGCCACCTAGACCAATGGAATCGGTAGTTTCAATCAATGCGGATGATGATGATTTTTCTGATGAATTTTCACCTATTGTTCCGGGACATTTTTCAAATAGAATGCGTAGGGCACTTGAAGCACATTTAGCTGAAGGGATACGTCAGTCTACTCCTCATAGTTTCGTTTCGATGGAACAACCAGAGCAACATCAACCTTTTCATTCAAGAGAAAGAATTGCCGAGGTAAACTGTCATGACCCGGAACAACAACAACAACAACAACAACCACAACAACAGTTTTATCCAATTGAACCGATAAATCAACCTGAAGTACCTCTAGTTGAACAGAACTTACAGAACTAAAGGAAATTTCAGCCTCAAGAAGTAGGACATGCATTAAAAGAAATTCGAGACCAAATGAGTGACGAATTTAGGAATTTACGTTTCGCAAGTGATGTCAAGGAACATCATATATCCGCCCTTGAGACAGCTTTTAAAGATTCACAGAATTTAAGAGGGTTGACACTATCTTTTCCTGAGTTTAAAGGGGATGAAACTGAAGACGTTACTGAGTTTGTTGCTAGTTTCATTCGAACAGCAAGATTTTGTAACTGGGATGAAGGAAAGCAGGCCAAAGCTTTACCCTTATTTTTGAAGGGGAATGCTCTCAGTTGGTATAATTCTTTAGACCAAAAAGATGACCTAACGATTAATGACTTAGTTAAAGCAATTAAAGACCATTTTTCGGCAGGTGCTTCACGTTGGCGTTTGTTGCAAAAACTTGAGAAGAGGAAACAAAAACAAACGGCGACGGATTACGCTAATGATATTCGTCGGCAATGTAACAAATTGGAGATTGCTAAAACTGGTTGGCTACAACATTTTGTTAGAGGGTTAAGATCAGATCTTAAGGAGTATGTTGTTTTACAACAACCGGAAACATTTGAAGTGGCAGTTAATTTTGCCAAACTGAAAGAGTCAGTTTTGGAAGAAACCTATTCGAGTAATGTGTCTGCAAAACAAATCACACAAGATATTGTAAGCCAACTAAAGCCTCTGCTCAGTGCACAACAACCGTCTACGTCGACAGCTGTGAACCCGTCTCCGGCATTGATAGCAGCGCTGTGCAATAGCGACTATTTGCCAAGTCCGTCTCTTGCTAATGTGAACATACCTCAAAGCTCAATTAAGGACATTGTTAGGGAGGAACTAAGGCAACAGTTTGCTAATCAATGTTTCACAGACTTTCAACCGCAAGGAAGAGGGAATTTTCAAAGGACTCAGAGGAATGTAAACGGCAGTCCTAGATGTTTCAATTGTGGTCGTTTTGGGCATATGCGCTATTCCTGTCAAAATCCACCTCTGCAGCAAAATGTACAGAGAGATCCTAGAATTCCACCACAAATGTATCCCGTTAGATCGCGCCAGAGAGTTCAACAACAACGTCAATTTCAAAGGGGTCCACAACAGGGAAACTTGTAAGGGCCCCTGTCACGTCTGGTAAATTGAAAATACGTAAGGCGGGGGCCTCTAATGATGATGAAACAAGTGAGAAGTCGTTTACAAACCTAAGTGTCCGTGAAAGAAGTAAAGACGGAAGTATTAATCGTAATGCGCAGTTGGCAACAAAAACGTTTGTTGAACTTGAAAATAGTATTCAGCCATGTAAAGAAGTTAGTGATGAATAGTAACTCCTTCAGAAGAAGAGGAGTTGTGCGTTAACAAAGTTGAAACGGAGATGCCATGTCCGATTGGAAAAGAATGGCATGAGTCCCAAACTTTGGACGGAAATTTTACGCACGGAGTTTTAAAATGTAAAAATGAAAAGTTTTGTGAAGACTCGAGTAGAGAAAAACTTGAGCAAAAATCTGTTGGCCAACAGTTCTCAAAAGACAAAACGAGTATCGAAGAAATTAATAAACAGCCAAGAGATGCTGTTATGAATATTCAGGAAAATAAGAAACAGCTAGAGGATGCTGTCATAATGGCTGAAGTTTGTGTTGAAGTTCAAAGTCAAGTCTCCAGGAGCTCTTCTGAATGTGAAGATGAGAGTGTAAGCGCAATACATTTTTCTAATAATGGTAATTCCTTAACGGTTAAGGGACAAATAGCTGATGTGGATATTGAATTTTTGCTAGATAGCGGTGCAGCACTAACTTGTATTACTAAGGCCCTTGCAGACAAATTGAATTTGTGTTTTTGTAGCAGTCAATTACCAAACGTTAAAACTGTTAGTGGGGAACAATTAGAGGTTATGGGAAAAACAGTAATTGATTACGTTATAGATGGGGATCATTATCCGTTTGAGACTTATATCATTAAGAACCTGTCATTTGACACAATTTTTGGTAGAGACTTTTTGACAAATTTTAAAGCACAAATTGATTTTGAAACAAGTTCTGTAACCTTTACACCTCACGAAGTTGATTTGCCATTTACCTCAGTTGAAAATTTGAACGCAGAATTTTGTGACGAACAGGACGAGTTTTCGGTTCATGCAAAAACTACCATTGTTTTACCACCTGAGTCGGACGTTTTAATCGAAGCAAACATTGAGGGGAATTTTGAGGATAACACAACTGGCTTAACCACAAGCAGATTAGACCTACCTGAGCGTTATTCAATTGTAGGAGCTGCGGAATTTGTAAAAATCTATTCGGAAAATACAGTACCTGTTCGTTTAATGAATCCAACCATTAAACCAGTCAAAATTTTCCGACACACAAATTTGGGTTCTCTTTCGGTAGTAGACAATAATATTGAGACTTATGAACTTGGAAGCGTGACAGGTGAGCAACCTGAGTATGCATCAGAACTGAAACGGAATAATTTGTCAGACTCGAAACCGAATCCACACAATAAAGACGATGCTTTTGAACTTCCGGACCTTTCGGAATGTGCCTTTTCAGAGCTTGATAAGAGTAAGCTAAAATATCTTTTGCATAAATACCGGGATTGTTTTGCTTCTAAGATAAGCCAATTAGGTCGTTGCTCAGTTGTCAAGCATGTGATTGACACAGGTCAACATAGGCCAGTTAAACAAAGACCATATCGTACTACACCAGAAAAGAAGCAAGAAATAGATCGGCAAATTAATGAAATGCTTGAAAACAATATAATCGAACCTTCTACTTCTCCTTGGGCTAGCCCAGTCGTTTTAGTAAAAAAGGCTGATAATTCTATGCGACTTTGTGTTGACTTTAGAAAAATAAATAAATTATCGATTTCTGATAGTTTTCCTTTACCCCGCGTATCAGATATTTTGGACAGCCTCTTTGCGGTAGTCAAGTTTTTACATCACTAGACATGAAAAGTGGCTACTGGCAAATTGAGGTAGACGAATCATCACGCGAGAAGACTGCTTTTGTCACGCATAACTCTTTGTGGCAATTTCAGGTATTGCCCTTTGGACTCAAAAACTCACCTCTGACCTTTCAAAGGCTTATGGGACACGTACTTAGAGGATTAGAATATCGCTATGCTCTGATTTACATAGATGACATAATCATATTTTCTAAGTCTCCAGCAGAACATTTACTTCATTTGGAAGAAGTTTTTCGGCGAATGCGTGACGCGAATCTAACGTTAAATCCTAAAAAGTGCGAATTTGCGAAAACACAGTTGAAATACTTAGGTCACATTGTCACGACGGAAGGAATCGAACCTTGCCCAAACAAAGTCAAAGCGGTTTCAGAATTTCCGGTGCCAAAAACGTTAACCCAGCTCAGAAGCTTTCTGGGCCTCGCAAATTATTACAGACGTTTTGTGAAGGATTTTGCAGTTATGGCTAGACCACTTAATGACTTAACTAGGAAAGGGGTCAAGTTTGAGTGGACAGCTTCTTGTGATGAAGCTTTTGACAAGCTCAAGCGAGCTTTAGTTTCAGCACCTATTTTAGCTTTTCCTGATTTCAGTCGGCAATTTCATATCATGGCCGATGCCTTCTCTTTTAGCGAAATTTACGACAAACAACGAAAAGATCGTGAATTGTCAAATGTAATTTTGTTTCTTCAGAATGGTCGTTTACCAGCTGATGATAAGCTAGCTCGTCGTATTTTGTTGATGGAAGACAACTTTTTCTTGGGCGAACGAGAACTTTTGTATCGCCTAGACCCTAAAAACAAACATCCAAATGGCGAACCAATTTCACAATTAGTTGTTCCCAAGGAAATGCGTTACGAGCTTTTGTCTAATGTCCATGGTCATTTGACTGGAGGTCATTTTTCTTCAAAGAAAACGTATCAGTCTCTTAAGCGTAAATATTGGTGGATGGGCATGTTTAAAGATGTAGAGCACTGGTGTAGATCTTGTCAGGATTGCCAAATGCGTAAATCACCTAAGACAAATATGACTGCTCCACTAAGTCCGATTTTAATGCTCGAAGGGAACTTTCATATGGTCGGAATGGATATTTTGGGAGCGACTGCCTACGTCAGAAAAGGGCAATAAATACATTCTCTGTATAATGGATTATTTATCCAGATACCCGGAAGTTTATGCGTTGCCTGATATGGAAGCTAAAACGATTGCAGAAGTTTTTGTTTACGACTTTATTGCAACCCATTCGGCACCACGAATAGTCCTCACAGATCAAGGGAAGAATTTCAGATCTGCTTTCCTGAAGGCTGTTTATGATATCTTTAAGATTAGACGTATCCAAACATCAAGTTATCACCCGCAAACCGACGGAATGGTTGAACGGTTTAATTCAACTCTTTTGCAAAGCTTGTCACAATACGTAGACACAAATCAGAAAACTTGGGATCGTTTTATCGGACCTGTATTGTTTGCATATAGAACTTCAATTCATGAGACAACTGGTCTTTCACCTTTTGAAATGGTCTACGGAAGGCGGCCGATTTTGCCAATCGACACGAAATTACTGCCGCCCGAAAATTTAGCATCTAACGTAAGAGAGCATTTTAGACGAGTTATTGAAAATGTTGAGTTCGGCCGGAAAGTTGCGCGTGATAACATACTGCGCGCGAAACAAGCCATGAAGCTCCAATATGATAAACATGATAAAAAAAGGTCATTCACGGTGGGAGATTTAGTTTGGATTTATACCCCAAAAGTTGCAAAAGGGAAATCTAGGAAGCTAGCACATCTATGGCATGGTCCTTACAGAATTGTACTATATTCGCACTGGATCCCATTGTACTATATAAGTTATGGGAAAGTAGGCCTGGCGGAGCACAAAATGGCAAAGGCAAAGGGAGGGAGGGTGGGTGAATAAAAGTTAGAAGCCTAAGGGTGAGCACAATGGGACCCACAGCCGCCACCGACACATGGCGTCCCCCATGGACGCCATTCCGGCGCTTGTTCTCAAGTAGAAGTTTTATCAGAAGTTCATTTCTTTGTTAGAGATATGGAAAATCGCCGTCTGAAGTTTTCTGTTCACGCGAACAGGATGAAACCAGTTTGGGACGACGCTAGGCCAATAGAACCCCCAGAACAGGAGGAGCCTTATGAACCATATTTAGAAGCGTCCGATTTACCTGAGGATAGTTTTGTTCATTCGGGAAATACCTTAAAGGAGTCAAGTGACTTTAGTAATAAGTCAGTCCAAACAAACACAGAAACTGCGACAGAAACGCGACCAGTCACTGCCGAACAATTGAGTGATTCTGTAATTGAAACCCCCATAGAAGCAAATCAAAGTGAATCTGAATCTCAGAGTTAACTCCTCACAAGGACAGCCTCCACAAGAAAATACTAACAAGGAAGAACATAGCCGAGATATTGTTATTGATAATGTTGAAGTTTTTGCGGCTACTAAATTATTGAAGCAAAGAAAGAACAAGAAAGGCAAAACTGAGTATCTTGTATTGTGGAGCGATGGTAGTAAAACTTGGGAACCGCGTGAGAACATCCTAAGTGAGGTATTACTGAACAATTTTATGCACGCAAATCAAAAATTCGGAACGAAAACAAGAGTCAGTAAACGGAAGTAGCATAGTTGTAGAGAAACCTTGTAAGGATCAAAGTTTAAGTAAACAGGTTTATCAAGTTACGATCTCTATTTTAATCTAACAGTACTGTATAATTACTATATAATTACTCAATAATTGATCTTTTTATAATTGTAGGTATCATCTCATTTAATATGCTACACGCGGGGAAACCAAGTCATTTCATAATACTGTTGGTTTTCTTTCTCGGAAACATCAATTTTTGTTTTACTCAGCATTTCGGTTCAGCTGAGGAGAGATTTGTTTTCTACCCTTCCCCTTTATTAATTTGACCTTTTTCGAAGATACTAAATTACTACATATAACGACATATAACGAAGTTAACTTCGGTTCCGATTGGAAAAATACATTTTATGTCAAATCATTCTTGTTCAACTTTCGCAACACTGTTTTTCAAAAAATTGTTGTATTCGATAAGAGAGATACAGCGTTCAACCAAAAGATTGACTTCTTTGCCAGGTTTTTCTACATTGATAGAGTGTGACACTTATCTAGCGAAGTACTTCCAGTATGAAACTGGTACGGCATCCAAAATGATTTGTGGCAGAGCATATAGAGACTCAGTTGCTGATTGTAAAACGTGGGCTTTGCAAGTGTGCAAACAAATTTCTACTGATGAGTTACATTGGTTAAAGGGTACTAGAAGACGAACGGCCAGGTCTAGTTGGTTTTGCACAGCAGGAGTTTTGGGATTATTCAAGGCTCTTTATGAAGTATCGGGACATAAGTGCGAGGCAAATCATGTTACACATTTAAAAGAAACATTAAACAGTATCACTACGGCCATGGAAATTTCACAGCACTTAATTCGAGTTATAAACGGAAAAGTAGTTTATTTGTTTAAAATAGAAGATGCAATGAATAGCAAATTAGCTGATTTGAATCGTAATATGCGAATTATCGATAAAACGTTTTTAAATTGGCAGAAAGAACTAACGCGTTTCGCAAATAAGGTTTGACTGTAATAACCATTTGCTAATGGAATTCCTGTCTAAGTTTTCTATGGAGTTGAGTAGGGCCTTCTCCTCTATATTACGTTTCTTTGAGATACAGGACACGATGGACCAAGTGACAAAATTGTCAAAAGAACAATTAGTTGGACTTGAGTCTACCTAAGTTTTTAACATCTCAATTAATTTCACGACTAAAAGATGATCCGATTTTAGGTTTAACTGTTAAGGCTTTGGAGCGTGAACTGCCTGTTTTAGCTGATCCTCTGGCAGATGTAGAACATGATGCTGATAATGCTTATCTGAACATTTTACTAACGATCCCTGAAATTAAAACAAAAATTTCGTTTTGTGTCCTCGAGTATTTAACCCCAATCAAGTTTAATATCTCAGGATCATGTTTTATGGGTCCTGTTAAGCAAGAAGATCTAGCATTGATTACTTGACCTTTGTCTAAACACGTTTTACACAGGAGTGCTTTGGATAAATGTTTTACTAATAAAAACGCGTTCCTTTGCCCGAGGGATGTTTTGAAAACTATAAGTGCCGTGGAGTGGCTTGGTTTCCCTTGGAATCCGAGGGTGAGACTAACCTATCCAAGACTTCACGTACCAGTGCCATGTACTAATCTACAACCACTAATCCATCTTGGTGAACGAGAGTACTTATCTACTACATCAGGCGAACTAACAACTACATTTGGCATTATCCATGTAACACCGCTGATGGTACTGCATTTCCCATGTAACATTTCATTTGAAGGAATGAAAAAAGGGCTTTCGAAGTGTCCTAAGGAAATGCACATCTCCTTACAGTAGTATACAGAATAGCGGTTTTAGGACGGGCGGATCAGGGCGGATCTGCGGATCTGCCCTAGGCACACGTGATCATGTCATACGTATCATGTGATACGTACATCTAGACCGGAAGTGACGTTATTAGTGAAAACAATAGGTTGCCCAGACTTGTCCGTTTATCAGATGGACTTGCCCAGACATGCTCAAACCAGAGATTGGGATGATAATTATTTAAAGAGGGTTCAGGTGTAAATATCTTTGATTAGTTATATAACTTATAAATAAGTTTAGCTTATTTTAAGGTTTTATGGTTTAATTAGTAGTTAGAAATTATAGTATAATTTTAAGTACCAATAGCTAAGATAAGAAAAATTCTATAAATTATATATAGCAGAGTTGTAGTTAATAATATCACATACCTATTATAGGGATAGCGCGCATATGCTCCAAGATCACAAAACAACGATAGATGGATAATATATTTATTAATAATACAAATAGGTGTAGGTTACAAATAGGAATACAACACTAATATAGATTTTATATACACGAGTATGCTCTACACGTCGACTGTAATACATATAAACTATATGGAAAATCTATAATGTCCATAAGCTAGAGGGGATAAAGGAACGCAAAACTATAAATGTTTCGATACAAGAGTAGGATCTAAACTAAAAAAGATATATACAACATCATAGCTTTATGCGGATATATTCTATATCAATCCGATCTTTCTTCTCATATTTTTACTAAACAAAGGAGAAATCCTTTTTTTTTTCAAGCATTTGTACAGAGGTTAAACATCTTCCATGTAAAATTAATTCATTTTATTAAGGTTTTCGAAAGCTGTCTGTCAAATCCTTTTGTTTCGTGACTGACCCTTTCTTCGAACGTATTTTTAATGACACGGCGCTTTATAATTCTTGCGTGATACGCTGAACTCTTGATGTTTTCCTCACATTCGCTTGGTATTCTTGCCTCTAGCAGCCCACAAACGATAAAAGTTGTTATGAATAAATTTATAATAGCGTTTTTTTGCTGTTCCTTGCTAATATTTCGATGATTTTTAGAGGTATAACTCATCCTGAGTTTGTTTGTCACTGTGGTTATGGTAATCGTATCTATTTCTGCTGTTCACTGGCATAGTGTTTTCCATTCTTACATACTATTTTGTAAAAGGTTTTATCCAGCAACACCATACTATACTGTCTTAAACTTGTCTTCGGCTTGATCTGGAGCCTGATGCGATGTTTGAGCTTTTCCGTCTTGATTGAGATATTTGAAAACGTTTTATTGCTTACAGATCTGACGGCGAAGTTGTCGGTCAAACCATACATATAACATTCGATTGTTTTGCTTCTTGTCTTTTCGCGTTGTAGTGATCACACTGTTGTGTATGATAACCATTTGAGACTCCCTCTTTGTGGTTTACTCCTCCGTTTTTGACCCGATGCGATGGCTGAGCTTTTCCGTCTTGGTTGCGATATTTCAACTTGTTGTCTTGATATATTACAAGCTTCATCTGACGGCGTATTGTTGTCGGCTTGGTAAACCATATATTTCACTTTCGGTTGTAGTTTCGCTTCTTGTAAGTACTTTCTTCGTTCGATACAATCCAACATATGAACATCAGCGAGATGATTCGCTAAACGAACAAGATATTTAGCCCCGCATCCTGGGATGGGACAATCACGGCAGACGCGTTTGTAAACCATGTTTACTCCTCGAAGACTTGATTGAAATGAGTTATATCTACCGAATTTCGCTTTATATAGACAGCCAACAAGGCCTAAACGAGGCCAAACAAGCCAGAAAAGGGCCAAAAAAGCCTAATCCAGGCCAAACGTGCGGAACAGGCGAATCGGGACAAAACTGCTGAGTCATATTCACTTTGCCTCCGCACTAGACATGTTTAGGCCTGCCTGGTGACGTCACAATAGATGTTTAGGCTCCACCAATCAAAATCGACCTCTTGTCTGTTTTCGTATAAATAAAGGTCGCTCGCCTCAAACCACTCATTCAGTCAGTCAGTTCAGCGACCTAAAAAACAAGCAAAATCCGAAGAAATAACTACCCAAGCGGGAACTGGAGTAAATGCTCCCGACTCCGAGGGAAAATCTGCTGACTCAAAGGCGGAAAAGTCTGTTGAGGCAAATACTGACGTGGATCCTTGTGAGTTCACATCGGCCATGAGTCTCTAAAGACTTTCAAGTACAAGCCACGCATCCGAGAAAAACATGATCTCCGTGTGTTTCTTTCCAGCAAGAAGACCTTTCTTCTTCGTCGTCTCGATCAAGAGTTAGCCGCCAAGAAAGGTCTCAAGTGGTCTGTGAGTGTGCAGGTCAAGTTTATCAAACCAAAAGCTGACGGCCTAGATGTGTACTCCGAGCCTCATTTTCGTAGTTTGTGTATGATGACTGTCAATTCTCATGATATAGAGCAACAACTAAATGACGTGAACCAGAAGATTTTAGCCGCGTTTGCTACCTACCAGAGGGAAGGGAGTGGTTGGTCACTCTCTGAAATTCTACATCTGGATTTGAATGTCGCCCTTTATAAGCCCCTGAAAGGCTCAAGTTATCTTCCTCTACCGACAAAGTTAAAGAACAGAAAAGTTGTGGTTAATATAAAAAACAATGACAACAAATGTTTTATGTGGAGTGTCCTGGCGGCTCTGCATCCTGCCGGGTGGCATTCCGAACGAGTACAACACTATCAAAGCTATGTTGAAGAGCTGAACTTTGACGGCATTGAGTTCCCTGTGGCTATCGACAAGATCCCAAAGTTTGAGAAGCAGATCCGAATCGCTGTGAATGTGTTTGGTTACGAGCAAGGAACTCCATTTCCCGTTCACATAAGCAAGGAACGATTTCCCGTACATATCAATCTACTACTATACTCTATGGGAGAGAAACGCCACTATTGTCTTATTCGAAATTTGAACCGATTCCTGTCCACTCAAACGAAGTACGACGGCCGTATGTTCTACTGTCCATACTGCCTCCATGGGTTTGTGCGCCAAGATCTCCTAGATGATCACCAGCCTTTATGCAGTCAACACGGCGCGCAGAGGATCGAGCTGCCCAACGAGGATAATATGGTCCTGCAGTACAAGGATTTTCACAAGCAGTTGCGAGCTCCCTTTATAATTTATGCAGATTTCGAAAGCTTAACAACCAAGATACAGTCCACTTCTCCTGACCCAAACAAGTCATCGACAGAGAAATTCCAGCACCACCAGGCTTGCGGCTTCTCCTATGTTGTGGTATCTGAACGAGACGATTACTGTCAACCCCCTGTAGTCCACCGCGGTGAGGACACCGTTGACGAGTTTCTTGAATATTTACAACTAGAAGAAGAGCGCATAAAGGTTCTACTTGAAGACATCATCCCCATGGATCTCAGCTCTGAAGAAGAAGAGGAATTCAAGGGTGCCACCCTGTGTCACATTTGTCGGGAGGAACTAGGGGCTGACAGAGCGAGAGATCACTGTCACGTGACTGGCAAATTCCGAGGAGCTGCTCACAATGCTTGTAATCTAAACTTCCAGTTCACTGGCCGCGTTCCTGTCGTTCTTCATAATCTGCGTGGCTACGACTCGCATCTCATCATGCAGGGGCTCGGCAAGATCAAGAACAAACCCATCAACTGTATTCCCAATAACATCGAAAAGTACATTTCCTTCTCGCTGGGGAAATTGGATTTCATCGATTCTTTGCAATTTATGAACGCGTCATTGGACAAACTCGTTTCTAATCTGGCTAAGGAGGGCAATGCCAAGCAGACAAAGTCCCGCTATTACTGAGGAAAGGTGTCTACCCCTACGATTATATGGATGATGTGCGTAAGTTTCAGGAAACACAACTTCCTCCGAAAGAGGTATTCTACAGCAAACTTACAGACCAACATGTCAGTGACGAGGACTACGAGCATGCACAAACAGTGTTTACCACATTTGAGCTTCAGAATCTTGGAGACTACCACGACCTGTACCTTCTCTCCGACGTCCTGCTTTTGGCTGATGTATTTGAAAACTTCCGAAGTATCTGCCTCAACTACTATCAGTTGGACCCCGCCCATTTCTTCACTTCTCCTTCCCTGGCTTGGGCTGCTTGTCTCAAGATGACCGAGGTGGAGCTCGAACTCTTAACCGACCCTGACATGTATCTGTTTGTGGAAAGGGGAATTCGAGGCGGTATTTGGTATATCTATGATCAGTAACCGCTACAGCAAAGCTAACAACCCGTATGTGCCTGACTATGATGCTGGAATGGAGAAGAACTACATTTCATACCTGGACGCTAACAATCTGTACGGTTGGGCTATGAGCCAACCCCTACCTACCCATGACTTTGTATGGTTGTCGGAGCAGGAGGTCCGTGATTTTGATGTGATGGATGTATCAGATGATAGCGAGGATGGGTTTATACTCGAAGTGGATCTCGAATATCCTGTAGAGCTACGTGACCGGCATTCCGACTATCCTTTAGCGCCAGAGAAAATGAAGGTGACCGCTGACATGCTATCCCCTTACTGCCAACAACTCAATGAAGAGCTTCACCTTGGTGGTGCACCCGTCCCGAAACTCGTGCCCAGTCTCCAGAAAAAAGAGCGGTATATCCTCCATTATCGGAATTTGAAGCTATACCTCAGCCTTGGTATGATACTAACCAAGATTCACCGCATCTTGGGGTTCGCTCAGAGTACGTGGTTGAAGAGCTACATCGACTTCAATACGGAAAAGAGAAAGCAAGCCTCAAATGACTTTGAGAAGGATTTCTTTAAGCTGATGAACAATGCCGTCTTCGGAAAGACCATGGAGAATCTTCGCCTTAGAGTCAACGTCAAGCTTATCACCAACCAAGAGAAACTCACCAAGCTGAGTGCATCCCCCGCATTTAACTCTTTCCGGATCTTCTCTGAAGACCTTGCCGCCATCAACATGAGAAAAACCAAGTTGTACCTGAATCGCCCTATTTATGTAGGATTTTCTATTCTCGATTTGTCGAGATGTATGATTTCCATTACAACTACATGGTTCCTAAGTACGAGTCCCGCTGCAAACTCCTCTTCACAGACACAAATTCCCTCTGCTATGACGTCAAGACAGAAGACCTGTACCGTGACTTCCTACAGGACCTGGATCTTTTTGACACGTCAGAGTACCCCACCGATCACTTCCTATACAGTTCAAGGAACAAGAAAGTCCTTGGAAAGATGAAGGATGAAACCCATGGAATCCCGATTGAAGAGTTTATTGGTCTCCGACCCAAGATGTACTCCATCCTTTACACCGAAAACAGCAAGCCTGTAGAAAAGAAAACTGCCAAAAGCATCTCTTAGAACGTCACCAAGAGGATGATTCGTCATCACGATTATAAAACGTGTCTCTTTGACAAGCAAGTCCAAATGGCTCGGATGCAAAGCGCTGAGATACCCCCTCTGCCGAAGGTATCTCCTCCCCGCACCATCAACAATGACATCCGTCCCATCTCCTTGACTCCCCAGCTCACGAAGGTGATGGAGGGCTTTGTCCTTGTTAGAGCTTCCCCATCCATTTCAAGTGACATCGACCCTAACCAGTTCGCTGTTGCGGGGAAGTCTACGGCTCATGCCATCGTCTATTTACTCCATCTTGCTCTTGAAGCCTTAGACAATGGCAACAACTGGGTGAGACTGTTCTTTGCGGATTTCTGCAAAGGATTTGATCTCATTGACCACAAAATCTTGTTAGCCAAACTAAGTACGTTCAACATCCATAGCTGCCTTATCAGATGGATTGCAGCGTTTTTGATGGGAAGAACCCAGCGGGTGAGGATCTCGTCTAATGCCTCGCAGTTTATGCCACTCAACGGTGGAATCCCTCAAGGAACACGCCTAGGCCCCTTGGTGTTCGCCGTAATGGTGAACGACCTCGTCAAGGGCTGGGGTCCAAGAGCCAAGTACGTGGACGATCTGATAGTACTTGAGGTCATCCCTAGGAACTCGCCGTCATACCTTTGTAACATCGTTGATGATATCCACTTTTTTGCTCAATCAAATAATATGCGCTTGAATCCCAAAAAATGTAAATGTATGGAAATTGATTTCTTCTCGGATAAGGACGTTAAACCGTAGGCCCCGTCTCTCACATACACTACACTAACCGGAACCAGAGGGACGTTAAAGAACCACGAGGACCGTCGGAAGTTGCCCAACCTCAGTGTCACAGAACTCACAATACTAACACACACTCATGTTTATAAAGCTGGTTCTATAGGATGAGTTATCCGTTAATGTAAAGCACTGAAATGTAAAGCATTGAAACTACGGTGTAATGCTATATCTATATTTATTTCTATATTTTACATTACAACTCCTATAGTTGCCCTGCCTTGTTTCTTGATGGCACAATTGTTGAGCGTGTAACCTCATTCAAATTTCTCGGTATAAACGTGTCTGAAGATCTGTCCTGGGTCACTCATGTTGATACCATCATAAAGAAAGCAAACCGTCGGCTCTATGCCATCAGAATCCTAAAACGGTGTAAGGCGTCTGCGCATGATATTATAAGGGTTTATTGCTCGCTTCTCCGTCCACTCTTGGAGTACGCGTCGGTGTTTTTTGCAAACTTGCCACAATACCTATCTCTCGCTATAGAGAAGGTCCAAAAACGCGCTCTCGCAATCGTGTTCCCTGGTACTTCATACGCAGACGCACTGTTGTTGGCCCACCTTGATCCACTTAGTGACAGACGCAAGGCGGCATGCGAGAAATTTATTAGTACAATCTCTAATGAGAACCCACTTTATAATATCGTTAAGGGTAGGCTTGCCTATTCCGGTTGTCAATACAACTTGAGAAACACTGTTAAGCACCTAAAGATATGTAACACAAACCGCTTAAGGGACTTTGTCACGCACAAATATGCTAGGGTCATGGACATTTAGTGTGAACTTTATTATTTCGTATTTATTCGTGCTTTATTATCAGTGTATTACTATTGTATTTGCAGACCACCGCCTGCTATTCAGTGCTTGCACTGCAAGAGGCGTAAATAAACTTATCTATCATGAATCAGATCCGAAGTGAGAATCACCAGCTCTACACCATCACTTTAAACAAGATCAGTCTGTCACCTTATGATGAGAAACGCTACATTCTTCCTAATGTATGTGATACCCTAGCCTATGGACACTATAGAATGAACATTTCTTGAGAACACTACAAATATTGTGAATATCATTATAAACACCATGATTGTGTTTATAGTTAAGCAATAAAAGTACTTTCCGCGTGCTCTCTGCTTTCTTACAAACACAAGGGGGATGTTGGGAGAACTGATCAAAACTTGAAAGACACGAGCCGAAGGCGAGTGTCTTTCAAGTTTTATCAGTTCGACCAACATCCCCCGAGTGTTTGTAAGAAACCAGAGAGCACGCAGAAAGTATTTTTATTGCTTTTAGAAAATAATATACACACGCGCGACAGCGTTGCGTGACCATCGTGTTTCTCAGGTCTCTTACAAACACGCTTTTTAACCAATCAGAATGCGCACATTCGCAATACAACATAGGTGTTATTTTCTAATAATATATAGAAGTATTTTTTAAACGCATGTATACATTAGCGCGCATATGCTCCAAGATCACAAAACAACGATAGATGGATAATATATTTATTAGTAATACAAATAGGTGTAGGTTACAAATAGGAATACAACACTAATATAGATTTTATATGCACGAGTATGTTCTAGCCTATATACATATAAACTATATGGAAAATCTATAATGTCCATAAGCTAGAGGGGATATAGGAACGCAAAACTATAAATGTTTCGATACAAGAGTAAATCTAAACTACAAAAGATATATACAACATAAGAGCTTTATGCGGATATATTCTATATCAGTCCGATCTTTCTTCTTCTCTTAGTTTTGCTATATATTGAATATAAAGATGATACAGGTTGTAGGCTATCCCTATAATAGGTATGTGATATTATAAACTACAACTCTGCTATATATAATTTATATAATTTTTCTTATCTTAGCTATTGGTACTAAAAAGTATACTATAATTTCTACTAACTACTAACTACTAACTATCCCATAAAACCTTAAACATAAGCTAAACTAATCAAATATAACTAATCAAAGATATTCACACCTGAACCCTCTTTAAATAATTATCATCCCATCTCTGGTTTGAACATGTCTGGGCAAGTCCATCTGATAAACGGACAAGTCTGGGCAACCTATAGTTTTCACTAATGACGTCACTTCCGGTCTAGATGTACGTATCACATGATACGTATGACATGATCACGTGTACCTAGGGCAGATCCGCAGATCCGCCCTGATCCGCCCGTCCTAAAACCGCTATTCTGTATACCACTATTGTCCTCCTTAGCCAGATTAGAAACGAGTTTGTCCAATGACGCGTTCATAAATTGCAAAGAATCGATGAAATCCAATTTCCGCAGCGAGAAGGAAATATACTTTTCGATGTTATTGGGAATACAGTTGATGGGTTTGTTCTTGATCTGCTAAAGATCTACCAAACATGGCGTCGCTTTGTTGATTTTGACCCCTAAAGGTACCAAACATGGCGTCGCTTAGTTGATTTTCCCTCGTAATTTTGTCGCGTATTTTTTACAAGGGAAAATACGTCTCAAATTCAGGCGACCAACAAGTGCGATTTGCTTGATTTGCTAGAACGGACCTCTAACAGGTACCTATCTGGAAAAAAATACACGTTTTCGAATTTTACCCCCTAAAAGGTACCAGAGGCCTGATTTTAAACCCTAAAAGGTACGACGAGCACCCCCGCCCAAAAAATATGGGAGTCCCCCCCCCCCGGGAATCCAGCCAGCGCCATAGTGTAGTTATGACTAGATAATTGGTTGTACCTCGTGGTCAGCGGTCACATGACCAAAGACCTTCGTTCACGGTTTGGGCGCCATGGCCGCCACTCGAGTAAAGTTCTGTGGTGAATGAAACCTGACTTGTTTGTCCTTATTAACTTATGGCGTGGTGTCCAGCGGTGGGTTAATGAACGTATTTAACCCCTGGCCTTCTAAAGGCGAAGGTAATCCTCGGATTCATGGATCTACATGACAGCAAGAACGGTTTTTGTGCAATCAAATGTGTACCATTCACGCCCGAAAAGAGATTCGGATGGAAGCAGCTTTTCTCCGATGGCTGGGCCAACAAATGGGCCTTTATCGTGTTCCACAACTTCTCACAAGAACATAATATAGATTTAGGCAATGCCTAAAGCGGAACTCCCAATCATACACACCCCACGTCTTACTCACAGGGAGCTCACCTTTACAGTTTAAATCAAGAAAATTCATGTTACCATTATATGGCAATGATAGTCTTAGCGCGTTCTGATTTGCTAACAAGTCGCAGTTCACGACCGACAAAAGATCTCCTTGAAATAAAAATGAAAAATAAGATTTTCAGCGAAATCCACAACAAAGATTAACTAAATCTAACATATGACACAGGAAAATCAAGGTTAGAATATCAGAAATGACCTGTTTACATAAGGCAAAGCAGGGTAAAAAAGTCAAGCTTACTCAAAACTATAATTCGAGTTTAGCCGGAGAAAAAGAAACCTTGAAGGAGCCAACTAAAGCAGCAAAACGTAAAAGTTACATGTAAAGTCAGAATTTTCTCATCAGGAATGCAATTAACTTGGAAGCTAAAAATATAAATAGCATAAGAAGCAATTTCAAGCTTTGTGCTGTGTGCTTACCGATAACTGATAGTGAAGTCGTTTCTTTCCTCCGAAAGTCTCCGTCGTGTTGAGTTGAATTCATTATTTCTTGGCAAGCTTTTGCACAAAGCCAATTTTCCTAATATGTTATTCGGCTAAAACCATTGCAATTTTCTGTTATTGTCAATCCTGTTCAATCCAGTTCTGGCTCCCTGTTCGTAGATCTCATATGAGTATTCGAAGAACACGTCGTTTGCAGCTTTTACGAAAGAAACTGTTGTTTTTCTTCAGAAGAACGCCGAAGTCTTGCTTCGCCGTGGGCCGGGTATTCTGCAATCTAGAAGTATTTTGACAATCATTAGAGAATTCTTTTGAGCAAATTTGGCGTGGTTCGCACCCACGAGTTTGTCTCAGTTTGACTCAACAAAAATTTCGTCTGAATGAACTCGAGTGAGCCGACGCGGGCGCGTGTTTTGTGAGTTTTTCCGGCGGGAAAATGAAGCAAAAAAAATGAAAATGAAGTCAAAAAAATGAAAAAAAAAAATGAAATGAAATGAAAAAAATGAAATGAAATGAAAAAATGAAAATGAAGTCAAAGCACCGCGGCGCTGTGCTGGAGGACAAAATGACGCGCGCGCTCGGTGATCCAAGACGGACTGTGATTGGCTGTGTACACGGGTCGCCACTAACGCAAGTGCGCATGCGTAAATAAGAGCCCGCGATGTTTTCGTAAGCCGCTGAACGTATCGTTTTGGCTTGGATGGGTTGCTTTCTCATGTGACGTTGAATGATACGTATGGGGCTCCACTCCGTGCCTTCGGCACGGGGAGTTCCGCTATAAGACTACTACACTGATTCATGCCGGTAATTTATTTTCGAGCGAGAAACATGCGGGAAACAGGGAAACGTGTAACATGACCTGCCAGGTCTCCACGTGCTCTTACAAGATCTGCGAGCCGCACGTCAATAAAGCCGCAATGCTAGCATTTTTGCATCCACATCCACGGGCCACACATCTTCAGGAAACATTGACTCTTTTATTTTATCACTCTCGAAGCCATCTATTCATCTACATCAACAGCAGGATCCATTATTTATTGATCCACACGGACTTTGACTATTTAAAATCATTCACCACAAGGTTTCATCAAGTCCATGCAAGCAGGCAACTACTGAACCATCCAGTTCAAGCCAAGTTCAACAACAGCCGCTGCACATCCATCACAGCCTCTTCCGACCTCAGCCTTGCTATTAGACTGCTCCAAAGATTATGGACGCTACCCTGAACAGTATTTGATCTCCATGTTTGTTTGTTTCTCTATTTATTTACATATGTCAGCAGTGCTATTTTGTTTCTCCGAGATAGGCCTAGATTTACTTATTTACTCACCCCATAGCACATCGCAGTTACTCATTTGTCTTGTGTCCATGTACATATTTGTATTTCTTTTGTATCCCCTCCCCTGACCCCACTCTCACAACTCAAGAACTACAAGAACATTAGAAGGGATGTACGGAGAGAAGAAAAAGTGGTCACCCCTCCCCCATACATGGTACCACTGGTAGCCATGTATGCTGTACCATCGTTCAGTCCCATCTGGCCTTCCCTATATTGTAACCGTTTGTTAACCAGTACTTAGCATTGTTTTCTTTCCATGTAATCGCAAGTTATTTTCTCACAGTTTAGCCAGTCTCCACCCCCTTTATCCTGTAGCAGCTCCAGTATAGTTTATCACCTGCATTTATGTCCCTGTAATTTCTTTGTTCTCCCTTTTAGCGGTATCTTGTAAGTAAGGAAGAAAAACAGGTTGCGCCATAGTGTAGTTATGACTAGATAATTGGTTGTACCTCGTGGTCAGCGGTCACATGACCAAAGACCTTCGTTCACGGCCCGGGCGCCTTGACCGCCATGACGGAACAAATACTGTGGTGAAGTAAACCCGACTCTTTGTCTCGTTAATATAATGGCGCAGCTAAAATCTGACTCATTTCTCTTTCTAATTCAAGGCTCATCCATTCCTGTGAAGTGGTCTACACAACAGCTGAAGGGCAGAGCACTATATTGTTGGCTTGAGGTGACAACAATATAATACACACCCAGTGAAAAGAACACACGAATACTAGAGGAGGAAAACCCAATACAGCTCCAAATTCTGCTGTATGGATGACTGCTATGCATGGCTTAATCTGCTATGACTTATATGCACTGTTTCAAAAACTGTAACGCAACTTCCAGAATAAGCTTTAAAAATTAGCCTAAAAAATTGTGCCCAAAGCAACAAAAGCAAAGGCAATATTGAGATCTGGGATTTTAACAACAGCAAAATGCTACAAAAAAGCCAAACCCAATTCAAGTCTGATTGACTAACACTGTACTTTGTTGCTCTGCTTTGTATGAGAACTAAACTGATGCAAATGCCTACACAACATGTATGGCAGTTGTTGCATAACTAAACAATGATATAAAGTGTTATCGTAATGACAATATGCTTTAGGGTATACCGTGTGCTTCTGACCCCTTTTGAAACACTTGGCAATTCGCAATAAATTAGATGCTACTTTGTAGTTGATCATTCTAATAGCAACAGGGAAAACATTCAGGTAGTTCCAACTCATGCTAATACATGCGTCAAATACTGCAGCAATGCATTTGTTGACTTAAAAGAAGAGACATGTTTGTCACAAATACAGGTGACAAAGAACTACAAAAATGGTGTGACATGATTGTTCCTAAAAAAAATGTCTTAATGGTATTTTTAGGGCTACATCGTTTTGGTGTCAGTTAGGGGTCAAATTTGTTTTCTCGTTGAGCACTCTGCCCGAAAATATTTTTTTTACAACTAATTTCCAAAAGTTTTTTAAAGGAAAACAGCCACGAGTTTGCCTATGGCATGCCTTTGATTTAGATTTTTGATGGTCTAAATTTCTGGCAAATTATTGTTTTTTTAGCACACCAAGTGAATATTTATCTCATATTCAATCTACACCTAGCGGCATACACAGATGATATTACATGGCCATGCGGAGATACAAATTTTAACTATGAGTGTAAATTTTAAACACAAGAAGATAAAAATTCCAGTGGTGTTAAAGATGTCCGGTCTACACGGATAATCTTCTACCGCTACTTGATGATTTCAGAATTGATAATGATATTTCTCCAAGACAATCTCTTGACAACAATGTGGACACAAGAGGCAAACTGTTGATTGATTCTTGTTCATCAAACGATTTAAAAATTGTAAACGGGAGGGTAATTGGTGATTGGAGAGGGCACAAAACCTGTTTCAGGCGAATGGCTCCAACTTAGTAGATTATGTCATTTGTGATACCGACCTGTTAAAACTATTCCAATTTATGAAGGTTGGGAACTTGAATCCTTGAATCCCCATATTTCATACCACTCTCACATAACATATAATATTAGTCTAAAAGTTTCATCTCATATGCCAACTCAAGCGCAGGGAAGCAAAGCGACTAAAACAAAAGTCACGCTGGGACGACTCAATCGCGCGAACAGTGTCGTGTCACAGTCCTTAGACTCCGTAGAGATTGCAGCCGTGTTTGTCAACTAAACCAAACATCTAATAGTGACCCCGAAATAATCTTAACTGACTTTGAAAACTTGGTACATAGTGTACTAAAAAAAGCAGGAGCTATAAGAAACTGTAAAAAGAAACTGCTCAGCGCCAAGAGCATGGTTCGATGACCAATGTAGGAGAAGTAAAGCTAGCCTAGTAAATCTAGGAAAACTAAGGTCTCGTTTCCCAGATAATGAAAATATAATGAACTCGCTCAATACAAGTCGTAGACTGTACATAAAGTTATTAAAACGTAAAAGTACAGCTATCGAGATAGGCAATTTGACGAACTGTCTAAACTCAAATCAGAAAATATTAAAGACTTCTGGAAAGCTTTAAAAAAGTTAAGAAGCAGTAAGGTTAACATTTCTTCTCATGTAGACGCTTCACGATCACTTCAAAGAACAAAACAAGCGTAGCGATTCCTCAGCTAGTTGTGAGCCCGTCCCTCTTCACCCCAATCTTCTGGATTTTGAATTTTCAGAGGAAGAAGTTGAAAGTGGAATCAAAGCTTTAAGTGGGAAAGCAGCAGGTAATGATCTTTTACCTAACGAATTTCTCAAACTTGGCCAAGAAACGCTAATGAAAACTATAACTTTACTTTTCAATTCTATACTATCCTCTGGAGTTTTCCCTAAGTCGTGGGCGTCCGGCTATCTTAATCCTATCCATAAAAAAGGTTCGAAAAATAGACTCAAACAACTACAGAGGCATATCTATTCTGCCATACTTGGGAAAACTATTCACGTCTCTGTTGAATTGCCGTCTTGTTAATTATTTAAGCGAAAGGAACCTCTTACCCCCTCAAGCAGGATTCAGAAAAAGTTTCAGAGGCTCAACAATTTGTTGATCCTAAAAGCTCTATTTGATAAGTATGTTAAAAATAGACCTAAAAAAAGATCATTTTTTGTACACATGTTTCGTCGATTTTAGCAAAGCGTTTCATAATATTTCTCGCTCTAAATTATCTCAGAAATTAAATGCTATAGGAGTAAATGGAAAATTTCTTAACGTTATTAAGGACATGTACAGTAAAGATTCTGTATGTGTTAAACTGAACAACATGCTACAAGCTCGAACCAGCCAGCCGTCAGAGCCGTTGAAATGTACGCCGAGCCATGAGTCGTTGAGAATGTGTAAGCCGAGGACATTGCTCTTTAGACTTGGTCAGGGAATGACTTGGTTTGAATTAGTGTGCGATGATTCGGATTTGTCAGCTCTACATCGTAGCTGTTTTGCAGTTTCTGTGAGACACGCGGTACGGTTAAATTATCATCCCCGTACATAGGCGGCGCAGGACCATAAAAAGGGGTTGCTCATTAGTAAGGATATATGGGAAGGTGAAACACAAAATACAGTAAATGTATGAACATTTGACGAAAAGTGGGGGTGCACCCCCGAGCACCCCCTGCCCCCAAAAGTGGGGGTGCACCCCCGAGCACCCCCCCCCCCCCCCCCCGGGTCCGCCGCCTATGTCATTGGGTGTAAATGAACTGACATGATGGCTGACATGGCTCTGCATATGGTCGCTTAACCTCCGATTTCTAGTAACAAGTTCAGGCAGTAGAGACATTAGAATGACCAAAACTAAAAAAGTAACTAAAAAGGTAACGAAGTACTATGTGTGGTATACTAAACACGACGCTGGCATGACCACGGAGTACGATAAATGCGTTGATCGATACCAAGGACAACCTGGTGGACGAAACAATAGCTTCAAAAGCGAAGAGGAGGCACTAAAGTTCCTAAATCAGAAACGAGAAGGGCTCGGTCTCCCACCAATGGATAGTAATGGACTGGCCGTAATCCAACAAGCTACTGATAGCGAAATCGCAGACAACGAAGCTACCCAAATTAGCGCCGAGAAGGACATCCAAAATGGCGTCGAACAAGAAACCACCAAGGATGACGATCAAAATGACGGGACAGAGGCCCGAGATATACCTCAAATACCGACTCCAAGTCTGGAAGAAAAATATGACGAACTATTAGAATTTAAAAGGATGCAAAGCGACATCAACGACAAAATCAATAGTTCCCTTTCTCAAATGTCGATAGAAACCAGTGAACTATCCATTGAAATCAGTGATAACAAAGTGAGAGCCAACAACAAGTTGAATGAAATCAAACTCCTTTTACGACAAGAGGTAGACAATGTCAAAGCACAAATAGATGGTCGAATGGAAGATGCTCTCCAAAAGATTAACGAGCTTACACGAACCTGCAAAAAACTCCGGAACGAAGTAAAAGAACTGAGAAAAAACTTATTAACGCGGAATCACAAATCCACTCCCCATCTCTCTTGCAAGACATCGATGGGAGCCCTACCGACACAAGTTATAGCCTCACTCCGGCCAGCACAAGTATCTACTCAGTCGAGACAAATAACCAATTCGAGCCTTTGACTTATGAAGGTCTTGAAGAAACAACAACAATCGCCGAAACGACCGACCCCATTACTAGCAGGACGACGGACGCAGGACCTGATACGGAGACACACGATCGATCAGAAAACCCTACGGTTAATTCCAATACGGATTTTCCACTGCTAAACCCGCAGGTACCAACATCCGGAGACGCAGAAGCTGGAGCTGTAACGCCGGCGTACAGCGACGCACAAACGCAGCTAAACGTAAATACAGGAACAAGTGCATTGCACTCAGCAGAAGCCGACATAGCAGTGACAGTCAATACAACGGATCACACTCCTGCTGACCAGCTTAGTAGCACAGACCAGCCGAAGAGACGAAGCGAGCGGCACCAAGTTCCACATAGAATCCTTATTCTGTCAGATTCAATTTACAAAAGGATCTCCATAGAAAAACTTGCGCCAGCACAACATAATGATATTCATAAAGAATATATTCGAGGTGGGACGAGTGAGCTACTACTACACTTACAAACAATGCCTAATGAGGACCACATTAGCTACAAACACGTTGTGCTGCATACCGGGACTAACGACGTAGGAGTTCTAAACACAAACATCATCTGCGAGAACTTAGCTCGATTAGCAATTGAAGCGCAAATTAAGTGGCCCTCCGCAAAAACAACAATTAGTGGTCTTACGCACAGAAGAGTTAACATCTTATCGATAAATGACACCATCGACGCGATCAACACACAATCAAGACTGACGTGTCAAGAGTTGGGCGACGTCCTCTTTCTAGACAATACACACTTAACAAAACACAAGAACGGCTCCATTGACGAGGAAGCACTATTCGATGACCGACACCTAAGCGATAAGGGCATTCGTAAGCTTGCCGCCAGTCTAAAAAAGCATCTCAGACTGAGTCCACGACGACGCAAGACTGCACAAGGACGAAGGATTCCTGCACACAGCCTGGAGCCGACTTCTAGAGGTAGTACTTACAACAATAACACAGCCCGTCAACCAATGGACCATAGAAATATTTCAGATGCACTCCGTACTCTAACGGACTGGTTTAGCACATTTAACACAGGTAACATCCACTAAAAATAAAAAATAAAAAATTGTATGTCTCTACTGCCGAACTGCAACTTGAACTCGTCACCAGTCCCGCCGCGCAAATGCCCGGTTGTATGCAAAGAAAAGGGCAAAACGCCCTACGCTGTAGCGTATGGAATATCCACGGATACAAAAGCAGGGAGCTTGGAAATAAGTTGAAGTTGCACGAAGTGAATAAACTATTCGATGCAAATGATATTATAGGTATAGTAGAAACACACGCTGGTTTAACCGCGGAATTAGAAATAGAAAATTTTAAACACTTTTCAAAACATAGGGAAAAAACGGGTAACAGATATGCAGGGGGTCTTGCAATATATATAAGGAAAAGTATATCTGACGGGGTTAGCTATATACCCTCAAACAATGACCATATTATATGGTGTAAAATCAGTAAAAACTTTTTTTCACTTGAGGAAGATATCTTTCTAGGAACAGTGTACCTGAGCCCCCAAAACTCGGAAAACAACGAACAAGATCTGATAGATAATCTGGAACTCGAAATTCTAAATTTCTCAGCAAAAGGAAAAGTGATTTTGCAAGGCGATTTAAACGCACGTACGGGCGAGTTGCAGGAATTTGTTACGGACGACAGCCAGCAATTTCTAAATTTACCCGAAGATTATTTGACGGATATCCAAAACTATAGGTATTCAACCGACCGTAAAATTGACAATAGAGGGAAAGCACTAATTGACACGTGCACTGCTCTAGGCTTAAGACTTTTAAACGGCAGGACAATAGGGGACTGCCCTGGTAAAAAGACATGCTATAAGTACAATGGTAGCAGTACAGTCGACTATATTATAAGTGATGAATCTTTAATAGGGCGCTTTCGGCACTGTAAAGTGAATGATTTATTGCCTCACTTATCAGACCACTGCTCTATTTCATATCTACTTCGAATACCGATCATATCTAATAAGCGAGATGAAACACACCACCACACCACTTGCGCAAAATCACCCTTCAAACAAATTGTGTGGAGAGAAACCGCAAAAGAGAAGTTAATTTCACTTTTAGACTCAGACAAATACGACAAAAAACTGCGCGATATAACCATAAGCTGTGAAAGCAACTGTGATATCGATAAACAAGTAAACGATATCACGGACATACTCCAAAATATTAGTCTTGAATCCGGACTTAAATACCGGAAACCAACAAGTGGCAACGACGAACCTAATCGAGACTGGTTTGATTATGAGTGTAAAGCTCAGAAGGCGGACCTCAAACGACTTGGGAAAGAACTTGGGCGTCACCCCGACGACGCAATCTACCGGGGTACACTTCATAGACAAAAAAAGCAGTTTAAATACCTATGCAGGAGGAAGAAAAATGAACATCAAGCAAAACTTATAAGCGAGTTAAATTTTAATAATCCAAAAGAAACCTGGCGGAAAATAAATTACACCTTTAGAGGTAAAAACAAAAGAAAGCCATCCCTACCACTGGAGGCCTTCTTCAAATTTTTTAAGACACAACGTCAATCATTGAAGACATCTACCGACCCTCCCTCGGGATGTGATTTAGAACAAGAAACCAGCCCCATCCATGAAGAGGGACCACTTGACTACCAAATTGAAGCTACGGAGCTTAGCGCAGCAATCAAAAGAATTAAAAGAGGGAAATCCCCTGGTTTCTATAATATCGTGAATGAATTAATAATGATTTCCCATGCGAAACTAGAGAAACCACTCATATTACTCTTTAATAGAATTCTAAAGTTAGGGAAATGGCCCAAGAACTGGGGGCTAGGATTAATAGTCCCAATACATAAGAAAGGCAATACTGACGATGTAGAAAATTATCGAGGGATCACACTCTTACCTAGTTTAAGCAAGGTCCTAGCTGCTATCTTAAATAACAGGCTCTATAACTACTTAGAAGAGATGGGTCTCCTGCGAAAAGAGCAGGGTGGGTTTCGTAAAAAGAATAGCACAATCGACAATATTTTTGCGCTCAAAAGCCTTATCGACAAATATGTCAAAAGCAAGCCTAAGAAAAAGAAAAATCTTCTTTTCAGCTGTTTTATCGACTTTTCGAAGGCTTTTGACACGATCCCTAGAAACAGACTTTTTGAAAAAATAGCAAAAATGGGTATCACTGGTAAATTTCTATCGGTTTTAAAAACTATGTATGCATGCGACCGAGTCGCTGTTAAGGGGGACGGAGAAATCTCCGAAACGTTTATAAGTGACGTAGGAGTCAAACAAGGGTGTGTCCTTTCAAGCACACTTTTTAATATATATTTAAACGATCTTTCAGAAACACTCGCCGATATATCTGTGCCACGCGGTGAACGACTCGAAATCAGAGGCGCGCCAGTCAGCCACTTGCTATATGCTGACGACATAGTCATCCTAGCAAGAAACAATGAAATACTACAAAAATACCTTGACCATCTAAGCACCTTCACGGAAAACAACGAAATGAAATTAAACCTAGAAAAAACAAAAGTAGTCATTTTTAACAACACTGGAAGTGCCATGAATAATTATACCCTTAAATATCAAAACAAAATTCTAGAAAACGCTAAGGCGTACAAATACCTCGGGCTAACCTTCAGCGCGATAGGTACATTTAATGTAGCTAGGACAGAATTGAAAAAAGTAGCTCTTAAAGCACTTTTCAGACTTAAAAGAACAATGGGGGATAATTTTATGACCGACATACAACTAACGCTACGCCTCTTTGATACCTTAATCAGACCTATCCTGTTATATGGGAGCGAAGTATGGGGGGTCGATGTAGTGAAAAAAGAACGAGATCCAATCGAGGCCGTCCATACAAAATTCTGCAAACTAGCCCTTGGAGTAAGTAAAAAAGCAACGAACAGCGCATGCAGGGCCGAATTAGGAAGATATCCTCTATCAGTCGACGCCAAATGCAGAGCATTCAATCTTTTTACTAAGCTAAACGAGCCCAGAAGCGGCTTTATCTCAAACGACACATTCTTTGACTGTCTAGAAACAAACAATAAAACCGATTGGACAACAAAAATGAAAGAAATAGTCTATACAATAGGCTGCGGCGAGCTCTGGTTAGCTATAACCGGAACCCGTCATATAAGCATCCAATACGCCAAAACATTTTTTAAGCAAAGAGTTCAAGATATCGAGTTTCAGAACTGGTTAAACGAAATGTCAGACGAAAATAAGAAAAATGGACACAAAAACAAACTCCGAACCTATCGCACTTTCAAAGAAATTTATTCCTTAGAATCATATTTACTAAATGTTCACAACGTCAAGCACAGAACTGCCCTCACGCGCCTAAGGATTAGTGCCCACAAGCTAGAAATAGAGACCGGGCGGTATGAAAAACCATACAAAAAGCCCGAAGAGCGCATATGCACTAGATGCAACTTAAATGTAACCGAAGATGAACGGCACTTCTTACTAAAGTGCTCACTATATGAGGACCTCAGAACAAAGATGCTTGACGTTGTGAAACAAAAAATAAAGAGAAGCAGAATAAACGAAGACGAACTCTTTCGCCTCCTAATAAACCCGCCCGCAATAATTCAAAAGGAGGTGAGCGGATTCGTCTTCAACTGCGCAAAAATGCGTGAAAACAAATAATTTTTTTTCCTTCCTCTCTCTACTATACATTCACCAGCCTTACAACCAATGTACTCTAAGTATAAGGTGGCGGAGAATAAAATGAATCTGAATCTGAATCTATTGTTTTATTTCACTACTAGTTCGACCGCTTCGGCTTTTATTCAATTTCACGTTAGGCGCTTATAAATCGTACCTTCTGTAATTATATTAGCCTTCATGCATTGCTCTGTTGTTTATTTGTCAGGTTTTCTCTTAGCTATTTATTTGTTCCAGTTGTACATAACTTTTCACCTCTAGCTGGTGGAGTGTGTATCTTGTTAGTAATTAAGGAATATTCGTATTGCGCCGTTCTTAAATCCGCTAACACTCAATGGTTTGTTCTGCCAGAGGTTCTCTGCCGGTCAGATAATTTAGGAGCAGTTGTGTTATATTTTAAATTACTCGGGTAACTTCGTTATTCATATCTAGTGTTTAAGTGTGATTGTAGGCTGTTTCTGTACATTGTTTTGATCTACGTATTGTTGGTTTATAAGCGTACAATTCTTTTCTTTTTATGTAGTTGCCGAGGAAAAGTTATCCAGTTGTAAAAGTGAGCCTTGCCTTAAGTGGCTGTGGCAGTGAGCCTTACCTTAAGTGGCTGAAACAGTGAGCCTTGCCTTAAGTGACTGTGGCAGTGAGCCTTGCCTTAAGTTGCTATGGCAGTGAGCCTTGCCTTAAGTGGCTGTGGCAGTAAGCCTTGCCTTAAGTGGCTCTGGCAGTAAGCCTTGCCTTAATAATAATAATAATAAATTACATTTATATAGCGCTATTTCTACTATAAATTCAATAGCGCTTTACAATATTACTTTAAGAAAACACTGAAATAAACTAAAGTAAAGTAAAATGAAAATAGGGTAAAAATCCATACATCCGTATGCCATAAAAACAATAAAAGTAATAAAAAGGGGGAATCAGTAAAAAGCACGTCTAAAAAGGAATGTTTTAATGGCAGACTTAAAAACGTTGAGTGATTTAATATTCCTCACATCCTCGGGTAGGGCATTCCAAAAAGATGGGGCAGTGAAAGAGAATGCCCTTTCACCATAGGTCTTAAGGTTACAACGAGGTTTCACAAGCAGAGATTTAGAGGAGGAACGAAGTGATCTTGTAGGGACATATGGTTTAAGAAGTTCGGACAAGTAAAAAGGTCGTATGTTATTCAATGCTTTAAAAGTTAAAAGTAATATCTTATATTCGATACGCTCAGAAATAGGTAGCCAATGTAGGTCATAGAGAATGGGGGTAATATGTTCGTGTTTTCGAGTCCCCGTTAAAAGTCTTGCAGCGGAGTTCTGCACATACTGCAATTTCTGGATTTGAGTCTTGGGTATACCAGATAGGAGGGAGTTGCAGTGGTCGAGTTTAGACGTTACAAAGGCGTGAATGAGCGTTTCGAAATGAATTTCCTTATTTTGGCGATGTTGTGAAGATGATAGAAGGCCGATTTACAAGTAGAGGTCACCTGTTTTTCCATAGACATTGTGTCGTCAAACCAAGCCCCAATGTTTTTAGCAGAAGAACAGCGATTTACAAGTTGAGTCCCAACATAAAGAGAGTTCAACGTAGGCGAAGGACGGTGGCGAGCGGAGAGGACAAGCAGTTCTGATTTATTGTTATTAAGTTTTAGTTTATTTGCGGTCATCCACTCTTCAATATCTCTTATGCAGAGTTCCATACGAGATCTTGTGTATTCTGGTTCGCCTTGTGCAGAAGGACGAAACGACGTGGCGAAGACGAAGTGGCTGAAGTGGACGAAGTGGCTGTGGCAGTGAGCCTTGCCTTAAGTGGCTGTGGCAGTGAGCCTTGCCTTAAGTAGTTGTGGAAGTGAGCCTTGCCTTAAGTGGCTCTGGCAAAGAAAGCCTTGCCTGAAGTGGCTGTGGAAGTGAGCCTTGCCTTAAGTGGCTCTGGCAAAGAAAGCCTTGCCTTAAGTGGCTGTGACAGTGAGCCTTGCCTTAAGTGGCTGTGGCAGTGAGCCTTGCCTTAAGTGGCTGTGGCAGTGAGCCTTGCCTGAAGTGGCTGTGGCAGTGAGCCTTGCCTTAAGTAGTTGTGGAAGTGAGCCTTGCCTTAAGTGGCTCTGGCAAAGAAAGCCTTGCCTTAAGTGGCTGTGACAGTGAGCCTTGCCTTAAGTGGCTGTGGCAGTGAGCCTTGCCTTAAGTAGTTGTGGAAGTGAGCCTTGCCTTAAGTGGCTCTGGCAAAGAAAGCCTTGCCTGAAGTGGCTGTGGAAGTGAGCCTTGCCTTAAGTGGCTCTGGCAAAGAAAGCCTTGCC
Organism: Scolanthus callimorphus; assembly: GCA_033964015.1. Taxonomy (NCBI): domain Eukaryota; kingdom Metazoa; phylum Cnidaria; class Anthozoa; order Actiniaria; family Edwardsiidae; genus Scolanthus; species Scolanthus callimorphus. The sequence goes on from CM066918.1 coordinate 19,271,871, forward strand.
TTAAGTGGCTGTGACAGTGAGCCTTGCCTTAAGTGGCTGTGGCAGTGAGCCTTGCCTTAAGTGGCTGTGGCAGTGAGCCTTGCCTTAAGTGGCTGTGGCAGTGAGCCTTGCCTTAAGTAGTTGTGGAAGTGAGCCTTGCCTTAAGTGGCTCTGGCAAAGAAAGCCTTGCCTGAAGTGGCTGTGGAAGTGAGCCTTGCCTTAAGTGGCTCTGGCAAAGAAAGCCTTGCCTTAAGTGGCTGTGACAGTGAGCCTTGCCTTAAGTGGCTGTGGCAGTGAGCCTTGCCTTAAGTGGCTGTGGCAGTGAGCCTTGCCTTAAGTGGCTGTGACAGTGAGCCTTGCCTTAAGTGGCTGTGGCAGTGAGCCTTGCCTTAAGTGGCTGTGGCAGTGAGCCTTGCCTTAAGTGGCTGTGGCAGTGAGCCTTGCCTTAAGTGGCTGTGGCAAAACAAACCTTTGCCTTAAGTGGCTGTGGCAGTGAGCCTTGCCTTTAAGTGGCTGTGGCAAAACAAACCTTTGTCTTAAGTGGCTGTGGCAGTAAGTCTTGCCTTAAGTGACTGTGGCAAAGAAAGCCTTGCCTTGAGGGGCTGTGGCAGTGAGCCTTGCCTTGAGGGGCTGTGGCAGTGAGCCTTGCCTTAAGTAGCTGTGGCACTAGTAAGCCTTGCTGAAGTGTCTGTGGCAGTGAGTCTTGCCTTAAGTGGCTGTAGCAGTAAGCCTTGCTTTAAGTGTCTGTGGCAGAAAGCCTTACGCCGTGGCCCTTGCTGTAAGTGCCTGTGGTAAATCAAATTAAGCTGTGACTTAAGTAGCTGTGACAGAAAATCAAAAACAAAAGTTTTCATGCAATTTCCAATTTTGGGCGAGCGACTCCTGTGGGCTATTCTTCCCTGGGTATTGTTATTCAGGAGATGGTAATAAGGTGTGGGGAATCGCTCTGGCCTGGGACACGCCCAAGCCAGGCGAAAGTGAAAAGGTGTGTGCTGTAGGTCAAATCAAGCCCGGCTTCCTAACGGGTTGGTGGGTGTGTCGCGCACTCGATGTTTCCAGTCCGACGGGGTCGAGTAGAGTGACAATGGAAACACGTGTACTCCCTTTTATTGACTCATTTGCATAATCCCCAGGGAATCAATAAGCAATGCAAATTGAGTTTGCATAGTAAAGTGAACAATTCTTTAACCTTTAATTTGTTGGACCTTCAGTCTTGAGCAAAGCTCGCATCTCGCTGAATGCCCCGGGGGAACTGAAATCCTCACTGACAGAACACTGAAGCTCATCACTTTTAGCACATGTTCTGACGTAAAACCCCGAACAGCCGACGGGTAACCACGGACAAGACACGGAAAGGATCGGAGCTTTTCGTTGCAAAGCCGTTTAGTCGTCGCTAACTCTCGCTCTTCGAGCCAGCCTAAAAATCGCCTGTTATAGTTGAAGTTGTCTATTTTAATACGATTTTAATACGGCTTGGCCGTTTGATTTTACTTGAGTTCTGTTTTGTTTGAGTTTTGTACTGTTTGCTGCGGAAAACCAGCTTTTGCAAACTATCATTTGTACCACAATAACCCTATCAAATTTTACAAGAAAAATGGTTTTATATGTCAAGATTAGCTCTTCCACAAAAAATCCTCTCTGAAAAATTTCTCGCGTTGGCCTTGACGTCATGATTCGTGACCGGAAGTTTATTGTGGACTTTCATAGGGCACGGGGATATGTTCTCTTATATCATTTTCTCTTGAAGTAGTTTAATATATAGATTTAGCCACTGGCAAAAAGCGGAGCTCCCGGTTACGGAGACAAAAGACAAGAATTATACATATCCGGTCACCATCATACCACATGACCAAACACTACCATCCTCTTGCCACTTAGAGAATTCTCCGGTTTGGTTCTCTGTGGTTCATCCCTTCCAAAGATATAAACCTTTCCTCTTTTGATGACGTCATCGATGACGTCATACCACGTGACTACGCATCGCACCCCCATTCCCACTTAAAGTAGCCTGAGTATCAGGACCCTCCCCAGAAAAATAAAATTCCGCCTGATACTCAGGCTCAATTTCGCCCAAGTTTAGTTGTCTGAGGTTCATCCCTTCCCAAGATATAGACCTTTTCCCATTTGATGACGTCATCGATGACGTCATACCACGTGACCAGGCCGTTGCACCCCCATTGCCACTTAGACAACTCCACCCAAGTTTGGTTGTCTGAGGTTCTTCCCTTCCAAGATATATACCTTTTCTCGTTCAATGACGTCATTGATGACGTCATACAACGTGACTATGCCATCGCACCCCCCTTGCCACTTAGACAACTTCACCCATGTTTGGTTGTCTGAGATTTATCGATATAGACCTTTTCTCATTTGATGACGCCATACCACGTGACCAGGCCGTTGCACTCCCCTTGCCACTTAGACAACTCCACCCAAGTTTGGTTGTCTGAGTTTCATCCCTTCCCATGATATATACCTCTTCTCGTTCAATGACGTCATCGATGACGTCATACCACGTGACCATGCAGTTGCACCCCCCTTGCCACTTAGACAACTTTACCCAAGTTTGGTTGTCTGAGGTTCATCCCTTCCAAAGATATAGACCTTTTCTCATTTGATGACGTCATACCACGTGACCAGGCCGTTGCACTCCCCTTGCCACTTAGACAACTCCACCCAAGTTTGGTTGTCTGAGTTTCATCCCTTCCCAAGATATATACCTCTTCTCGTTCAATGACGTCATCGATGACGTCATACCACGTGACCATGCAGTTGCACCCCCCTTGCCACTTAGACAACTTTACCCAAGTTTGGTTGTCTGAGGTTCATCCCTTCCAAAGATATAGACCTTTTCTCATTTGATGACGTCATCGATGACGTCATACCACGTGACCACGCAGTTGCACCCCCCTTGCCATTTAGATATTTTGACCCAAGTTTGGTTGTCTGAGGTTCATCCCTTCCTAAGATAATACCCTTTCTGGTTTGCTGACGTTTGGGTTGCCTGTGTTACGCCGGACGAACGGACGGACGGACGCACAAGCCGGAAGTCCATGACAGAATCGGTTGATGCATATACACTTTTGTTTTGTTCCTTCTCCTCCTGCATGTAGCTATGGGGCTCTGCTACGCGGGCGCCTTCGTCGCCCGCGGGAGCTCCGCTAATATCAACATGGTAATTCCGATTTTTATTTAAAGCAAACTGATCCGAAATATTTAATTTCGTATTTAACCTGTGCGTGAACCACTGCCGTGTTGTTAGTGAAGTCTTTGGTTCACGTGTCTCTGGCATTGAATCCTCCATGGATTGCGTGACAAGCAAAGGCCGCCTAGATAAATAACATTTATACACATTGCTTCGTTCTATTCATAGTCTATGATAGAACGAAGATAACTGATAAGGATAATTCTTAAAACAAGCGCATTTGCCAATCTAGGGACCGTACCAGAGTCGTGACACGGCTCCAGAATTCTGGGTCGACCTCGTGCTCGGCAAACGACGTGCTAGCCATGCACTTCAGTCGAATTTTCTTGGTTCGACTCAATAAGAGCGACTGAAGTTCGACGTTTGCCATACGCCGGTCTAATTATGAGCTGTTCCTAATGCCAATGAGGAAAATATTGTCTAAGCTCATTTGCATTAGGAACGGCTCATGATTAGACCGGCGTATGTCCTAGGCCTAAGCTCGATTTCATGTAGAGAGTGGCCATTTATACCTTCACTTGACATGAACAAATATTTACTGAGTTTCTCTCGCATTAAATAACCCTTTCGGTCACTTATATGTCCTGTCTTTATTCATTTGGATTCGTTTGGCGTAGACCGAGTGTCGACAAGAGGAAAGGATTTCGGAGTTTTGAGTAATGGAGAGAGAAGTGCAGGTACACTTCTTGGGGATAGGTTCCGCTCCTATCTAGGGATAGCAGATTCTTTGGACACGCCTAAGAGATAGCAAAAGGGTGAATTGTTTACCCTAAGGGATAGGACGAGCACCCCCGTCTATATGGGGAGTCCCCCCTCCCCCCGGGCTATGACACAATTAACTATGATGATACACTATATGATACACTATAATATATTGGTTACATGCTGTACAAACTAGTTCACTTCGAAGTCACGCTGAGCGTCTCGGATAGGGCATCGCACAATCGTTTGGCTTAGCCGCTTGACAATAATGAATGTTTAATGCTTGGAAATGAAACTGACAACAAGCCCAACTTCCATCTCTCGCTCCCTCTCACCACCCAGTAGCACAAGGTCCCTTGTAAGTACAACTAACAGCGCATTGCCAGTCCCAAACAAAGGCCATATAACAAACATATAACACATAGATATCTGTTTTTGCATTGCATAAAAATTTATTGATACAATTTTAGACGTCTCAGATTTTCATATCATAATTGACATTCATTTGCAACGAAGCAAGTCAGAGGAGTAGCAATCGAGTGCAGAAAAAAGGGAAGAGCCCATGCTCTACCCTTTCCACGTCTCTCTTCCTCTTCTGTGTGTGCTTGCTATGCGGGCAACAATCTGTATGTGGAGACACCAACAATGTGTAAAAAGTTGCAATTCCACATTCACGGCTCAGTACAGTTGTACTTAATTCACAATTGTATCAGATGTACAACTCTGATGCATGCATGGGTCGAGTCGTCTATGCTCGCAGTTCTTCTTCTTTAGTACAAGCCCTTATATAAGGCATGATAACCTCGTTTGTTGCCAACAAACGTCGAAAAGTCCTTGCCGTCTGACGGTATCTTTGCTCTAAGAGGCTCACGATTTCGCTGGTGATCACCAGATCACATAATGATTATCCAGGGACACACAGATTACATATATCCCAAGACAGTTGTTCGCATTTCTTAGACACAAAACGGACCAGCCATCGGTTCACTGGGCGATGCACAACTAGCGTATACCCTCCATATAACTTGTGTCTAAATTCCACAGTAATGTTCTAATAAATGTCATTTCTCTACGAGTATTTTCCCAAACTTCCTGAAGATTATCGGAAGGGTTACGGAGACAATTCGGTGCCCACACCATGGCTAGATTGTTGACGTCCATTTTGGTTAAACTGCTTACTTCATTCAAAGAAAAAATCTGTAACAGAAAAGTAATATTGCCTTAGGTTTGTATTATTATTTAGCAGGTGAGAGGCTTAACTTTAAAAAATATATTCCTTAAAAAAATCGTGGCCCACCCACAATATATTATGCCACCCAACACCCACTTAGTCCAGATGTAAAATGTTACTTTTCATGGTCTGAGAAAATTCTGATATTTTGCTCAGGACAATGAATAAAGATAAGAATAATCAATGGTGTTCGATATGTTGCACTAACGCGGTGATACAATTTGATTTGTTGCTTAGTTCTGTAGCCTCAAAACGTATTTTGAACAGTGATTCACTAGAACTTTAAAAGATCCAGTAATAAAAGGTCCAGTAATGGACTCGGCTAAACAGAGGCTCAGTAAAACTCTACATCTAGCCGTCTCATCCAAATGTACGAGACTGAGCTAAACTTGGACCTATGTAGACTCAATTGTAGTGCTTCCTCGACCCATCCTCGAAACCTCGAGGGGTCCACAGGAGTTGTTTCCGAGAGAAAGTATACCCTGCGTTTCCCGAGAATGCTCTGAGACCCGGCAACCTAGGAAAACGTGATTGGAACAAAAAACGGGCTTTTAAATTCACACTTGATATTGCCGCATGAATTACCCCCAAAGCTCCACGTACTGACAAGCTCTGCAGTGATTCGCACGTGATCGACGTACTGACAAGCTCTACAGTGATGGTAGTGATTCGTACGTGATCGACGTACTGACAACCTCTACAGTGATGGTAGTGATTCGTACGTGATCGAGAGAGAGAGAGAGTGAGAGCGCCACGTATGTCAATGGAAAGTGTTTGTATGTATAGTGATGATTTACCGATGTAAAATAAATGAATGTATGTCAATTTATGAGCGGAGATTATGATACCCAGGGTATTCCTTCATGCGGCTCACACTGCTCAAAGATACTGAATGGGATACTGAATGGCCAAAAATTGGCCTTCCAAAAAAATGTGCTTGACATAAATGTGACCCTACCCAAAATTGGCATGAAAAATATGACCCCCAAACATGGAAGTCCTCTCCAGCTAAATAATACTTCCTTATTAGCATAGGACAAAGTCGTCCCTAGGATGTTTAATTAGAGATGCGGGTTTGATTTTGATTTTGATTTTGTCCGTACTGCCCATTCGAAGCCGTAGTTCCCACCATGAGATGTTCGTTTGATTGTCGGCTAACACGCAACCTGGCCTACTGAAGTAATGAAGATGTGGCTTGAAAATCACTGCAAAAAGTAATTGTAGAATTGCCGACTGTAACATTCCGCACGTGACTATGACGTTATCGTGACCTTTGACCTCTTCGAACGTGAAAATTGTTTGATACGTAACCTTTGACTTCCCCACACGTGATAATGATTTGTTATTGTCGAAGGAATTAATATATAGTATGCACCGAATTAGCAGTTTTGTTTGTGTTGGGATACTTATTATGTGAGGAAGCCCAAAGGTCATGCCAGTCACGTCCGAAATGTTGTGGCGGAGGTCAAAGGTCACGTCACAGTCACGTCCGAAATATTAGGGGAGAACAAAGGTCTCGGATGACGTCATTATCACGTGTGGGGAAGTCAAACGTCACGTATCAAACAATTTTCACGTTCGAAGAGGTCAAAGGTCACGATAACGTCATAGTCACGTGCGCAATGTTAAAGGGAAGATCAGTGGCGTCATGTGGGGTATCATGTTTCCTATACATTAGTGGATCTAGACTAGCCCAGTGACGGCATGTGGGTTATCATGTTTCCTATACAGTAGTGGATCTAGACTAGCCCAGTGACGGCATGTGGGGTATCGTGTTTCCTATACATTAGTGGATCTAGACTAGCCCAGTGACGTCATGTGGGGTATCATGTTTCCTATACATTAGTGGATCTAGCCTAGGTCAGTGACGGCATGTGGGGTATCATGTTTCCTATACATTAGTGGATCTAGCCGTGGTCAGTGGCGTCATGTTGGGTATCATGTTTCCTATACATTAGTGGATCTAGCCTAGGTCAGTGACGGCATGTGGGTTATCATGTTTCCTATACATTAGTGGATCTAGACTAGCCCAGTGACGGCATGTGGGTTATCATGTTTCCTATACATTAGCGGATCTACCCTAGGTCAGTGACGGCATGTGGGGTATCATGTTTCCTATACATTAGCGGATCTACCCTAGGTCAGTGACGGCATGTGGGTTATCATGTTTCCTATACAGTAGTGGATCTAGCATAGGTCAGTGTCGGCATGTGTGGTATCATGTTTCCTATACATTAGTGGATCTAGTCTAGGTCAGTGACGGCATGTGGGGTATCATGTTTGCTATACATTAGTGGATCTAGCCCAGGTCAGTGACGGCATGTGGGGTATCATGTTTCCTATACATTAGCGGATCTACCCTACGTCAGTGACGGCATGTGGGTTATCATGTTTCCTATACAGTAGTGGATCTAGCATAGGTCAGTGACGGCATGTGGGGTATCGTGTTTCCTATACATTAGTGGATCTAGCCTAGGTCAGTGACGGCATGTGGGGTATCATGTTTCCTATACATTAGTGGATCTAGCCTAGGTCAGTGACGGCATGTGGGGTATCATGTTTCCTATACATTAGTGGATCTAGCCTACAATGGCGGACAAAACTGTTGGGACACTAGTGCCTTTTAACCCTCATTTCATGATACTTTATTGTAAAATATGTTTGTCAACCCCCTCCTCCGGTATTTCTCAACATTGTGACCGGAGAGAGGGGATTTTCATCTTTCTAGAGCATTCCATTTCACGTCGTTCGGCCCTCAATAACGGGCAGTGTCCCAACAAGTTTTGTCCGCCATTGTAGGTCAGTGACGGCATGTGGGGTATCATGTTTCCTATACATTAGTGGATCTAGCCTAGGTCAGTAACGGCATGTGGGGTATCATGTTTCCTATACATTAGCGGGTCTACCCTACGTCAGTGACGGCATGTGGGTTATCATGTTTCCTATACAGTAGTGGATCTAGCATAGGTCAGTGACGGCATGTGGGGTATCGTGTTTCCTATACATTAGTGGATCTAGCCTAGGTCAGTGACGGCATGTGGGGTATCATGTTTCCGATACATTAGTGGATCGACAATGGGGGCCAAAAATAAGTAAACACTTGCTATCCAGGCTGTTCCCCGCTCCCCTGTTCAATGTTGTTTGGTGCGCGCAGCGTTCAATTCAAATTGGCATACTCCAACATTGGAAGGGGGAACGGGGTGTTTACGATACTTTTGTCCGCCGCTGTCTGAGTGAAGTAACGCATGCGCACTAGCCTACTTTAGGCACTTGGAAAAATAATACGTGCCTGTCCGAAATCACACGCAAATGAGGGCTTATTTGTTGCCCCTAAAGTTTCCCAAAAAAATGGTGTTTAGGAGAAAATTTATTCCTAAACCAGTGCTTTCATATTATTCAGAACATACAGAACAGTTTTTCAAACGCTTCTGCTCGATTCTTAAAATATTTCGCTTGATGTTTTCTGTCGATGTCATCGTTTTGCACGGGGTGTTTGAGCTGATAGTTTGCGCCAACTGCGAAGTTATTAAAGGCAAAAATCTTACAGCTAGTTTTAACCACGAGATTCTAGATAAAAGGGAGAGTTTACGATTCTCAATCCGCAGCACGGGGGAAGTTTACTTGTTTGTTTGTTTGCTTCTTAACGAGATACAGCACTCTGTCTGGTACAGGGCCATGTGCCATCGGTAAATGGTTAAGTTGCCGCCATTTGACTTAACCATTAGAAAAACCTTGGTTCTCCGGGATAATTGATTTCAAACTAGGATAAAAATATCACTATATCTTCACTAACACTACATTATTTGTTCTCAACCAAAAAGGCGACAGAAAAATACAGTTTTAATGAAGTAAAAAGCGTGGTAAACCATTAGCGACAATATAATATAAAGAGTAATACTTGTCTTCTTATCATTATGAGCAGCTTAACCATTCAACTTAACCGTAATATTTTTCTTACATGCTCAAAGGTAAACAAAGTTCTAACCCTGTATGTCGAATATAGCGCTAGATTGCTAGCCATTTCAAAAGCTTAAACTTTAAAATGTGGATAAAACGAAGACATTTTGGCGAGTTTAAATGAACGGTTAAGTCGGTTAAGTGTAATGTGGTGGTGCTTGTTTAACCATATGTATTTGCATATTTGGCGTCCGTAGAAGGCCCGAGGTAGTTGCGCATGGAAAAAGCATCGAGTTAATTTCTTGTCATTGCTTTTAACATCTCAGAAACCTCGCTTTTGAACATTATTCTTGCTTTCGTGAGATGTTTCCATTACAATAACTAAACTGATAGCCTTTGATTTTTTTGTAACTGAACTTCCAGAAAACTTCGCTGGTAACTCGCTAGTAATTTTGAGTCTGATTGGCTTTCCTTTCGTCCTATTATTTGTACAATTTGTCCTAAGACTTTAACAATACTTTATAGATTTCAGTTTCGAATATTACTACATTCTCTTAAAGAATTAAATCGGCCAAATCTTCAAAACACACACCGATGCTCAGCCTATTGCGCTCCTTTGTGAAGTACCGTTAACTTTGCTTGATCCTTCTATCGTGAATTATAGTACAGAGCTCGTTCTTCAGATAATCTGTTTTATTTTTCTCCTCTATAAGTTGCCTAAATTTATTGTGCTTTCATTATGAGACTCAAATCCGTAACTTTTGCCTATGTTAGCGAAATTTTGAGCAAAAATGTATCGCGTAATGACGAAAAACCCGGCTCTTGCGCGACACTATTAGGTCACGTTATCCTTGACTAAACTGTCATTTTGACGAATGCCAGGTATCGATTTCAGCTCAGACAATGGGGGCCAAAAATAAGTAAACACTTGCTATCCAGGCTGTTCCCCGCTCCCCTGTTCAATGTTGTTTGGTGCGCGCAGCGTTCAATTCAAATTGGCATACTCCAACATTGGAAGGGGGAACGGGGTGTTTACGATACTTTTGTCCGCCGCTGTCTGAGTGAAGTAACGCATGCGCACTAGCCTACTTTAGGCACTTGGAAAAATAATACGTGCCTGTCTGAAATCACACGCAAATGAGGGCTTATTTGTTGCCCCTAAAGTTTCCCAAAAAAATGGTGTTTAGGAGAAAATTTATTCCTAAACCAGTGCTTTCATATTATTCAGAACATACAGAACAGTTTTTCAAACGCTTCTGCTCGATTCTTAAAATATTTCGCTTGATGTTTTCTGTCGATGTCATCGTTTTGCACGGGGTGTTTGAGCTGATAGTTTGCGCCAACTGCGAAGTTATTAAAGGCAAAAAATCTTACAGCTAGTTTTAACCACGAGATTCTAGATAAAAGGGAGAGTTTACGATTCTCAATCCGCAGCACGGGGGAAGTTTACTTGTTTGTTTGTTTGCTTCTTAACGAGATACAGCACTCTGTCTGGTACAGGGCCATGTGCCATCGGTAAATGGTTAAGTTGCCGCCATTTGACTTAACCATTAGAAAAACCTTGGTTCTCCGGGATAATTGATTTCAAACTAGGATAAAAATATCACTATATCTTCACTAACACTACATTATTTGTTCTCAACCAAAAAGGCGACAGAAAAATACAGTTTTAATGAAGTAAAAAGCGTGGTAAACCATTAGCGACAATATAATATAAAGAGTAATACTTGTCTTCTTATCATTATGAGCAGCTTAACCATTCAACTTAACCGTAATATTTTTCTTACATGCTCAAAGGTAAACAAAGTTCTAACCCTGTATGTCGAATATAGCGCTAGATTGCTAGCCATTTCAAAAGCTTAAACTTTAAAATGTGGATAAAACGAAGACATTTTGGCGAGTTTAAATGAACGGTTAAGTCGGTTAAGTGTAATGTGGTGGTGCTTGTTTAACCATATGTATTTGCATATTTGGCGTCCGTAGAAGGCCCGAGGTAGTTGCGCATGGAAAAAGCATCGAGTTAATTTCTTGTCATTGCTTTTAACATCTCAGAAACCTCGCTTTTGAACATTATTCTTGCTTTCGTGAGATGTTTCCATTACAATAACTAAACTGATAGCCTTTGATTTTTTTGTAACTGAACTTCCAGAAAACTTCGCTGGTAACTCGCTAGTAATTTTGAGTCTGATTGGCTTTCCTTTCGTCCTATTATTTGTACAATTTGTCCTAAGACTTTAACAATACTTTATAGATTTCAGTTTCGAATATTACTACATTCTCTTAAAGAATTAAATCGGCCAAATCTTCAAAACACACACCGATGCTCAGCCTATTGCGCTCCTTTGTGAAGTACCGTTAACTTTGCTTGATCCTTCTATCGTGAATTATAGTACAGAGCTCGTTCTTCAGATAATCTGTTTTATTTTTCTCCTCTATAAGTTGCCTAAATTTATTGTGCTTTCATTATGAGACTCAAATCCGTAACTTTTGCCTATGTTAGCGAAATTTTGAGCAAAAATGTATCGCGTAATGACGAAAAACCCGGCTCTTGCGCGACACTATTAGGTCACGTTATCCTTGACTAAACTGTCATTTTGACGAATGCCAGGTATCGATTTCAGCTCAGACAATGGGGGCCAAAAATAAGTAAACACTTGCTATCCAGGCTGTTCCCCGCTCCCCTGTTCAATGTTGTTTGGTGCGCGCAGCGTTCAATTCAAATTGGCATACTCCAACATTGGAAGGGGGAACGGGGTGTTTACGATACTTTTTTCCGCCGCTGTAGCCTAGGTCAGTGGCGTCATGTGGGGTATCGTGTTTCCTATACATTAGTGGATCTAGCCTAGGTCAGTGACGGCATGTGGGGTGTCATGTTTCCTATACATTAGTGGATCTAGACTAGCCCAGTGACGGCATGTGGGGTATCGTGTTCCCGATACATTAGTGGATCTAGCCTAGGTCAGTGACGGCATGTGGAGTATCGTGTTTCCTATACATTAGTGGATCTAGCCTAGGTCAGTGACGGCATGTGGGGTATCATGTTTCCTATACATTAGCGGGTCTACCCTACGTCAGTGACGGCATGTGGGTTATCATGTTTCCTATACAGTAGTGGATCTAGCATAGGTCAGTGACGGCATGTGGGGTATCATGTTTCCTATACATTAGTGGATCTAGACTAGCCCAGTGACGGCATGTGGAGTATCATGTTTCCGATACATTAGTGGATCTAGCCTAGGTCAGTGACGGCATGTGGGGTATCATGTTTCCTATACATTAGTGGATCTAGCCTACAATAGGACAAAACTGTTGGGACACTAGTGCCTTTTAACCCTCATTTCATGATTCTTTATTGTAAAATATGTTTGTCAACCCCCTCCTCCGGTATTTCTCAACATTGTGACCGGGGAGAGGGGATTTTCATCTTTCTAGAGCTCTCCATTTCACGTCGTTCGGCCCTCAATAACGGGCAGTGTCCCAACAACTTTTGTCCGCCATTGTAGGTCAGTGACGGCATGTGGGGTATCATGTTTCCTATACATTAGTGGATCTAGCCGTGGTCAGTGGCGTCATGTTGGGTATCATGTTTCCTATACATTAGTGGATCTAGACGTGGTCAGTGGCGTCATGTTGGGTATCATGTTTCCTATACAGTAGTGGATCTAGACTAGCCCAGTGACGGCATGTGGGGTATCATGTTTCCTATACATTAGTGGATCTAGACTAGCCCAGTGACGGCATGTGGGGTATCATGTTTCCTATACAGTAGTGGATCTAGCCTAGGTCAGTGACGGCATGTGGGGTATCATGTTTCCTATACATTAGTGGATCTAGCCTAGGTCAGTGACGGCATGTTGGGTATCATGTTTCCTATACATTAGTGGATCTACCCTAGGTCAGTGGCGTCATGTTGGGTATCATGTTTCCTATACATTAGTGGATCTAGCCTAGGTCAGTGACGGCATGTGGGTTATTATGTTTCCTATACATTAGTGGATCTAGTCTAGGTCAGTGACGGCATGTAGGGTATCATGTTTCCTATTACATTAGTGAATCTAGCCTAGGTCAGTGACGGCATGTGGGTTATCATGTTTCCGATACATTAGTGGATCTAGACTAGGTCAATGACGGCATGTGGGGTATCATGTTTCCTATACATTAGTGGATCTAGCCTAGGTCAGTGATATCTCACCATGTATAGTGAAGTGAGCAGGCGCTACTAACTAAATAGTTACTCGGGTCTTCTGTGGAAGAGCCCGAGTTATAAATAGCCCAGGTTCGAATTACGCTCCAATGCTCACAAGACAAAAGCTTCAAAACGAGGCTCTCTCCAAGTTGTAATACATTTACAGTAATTTTAGAAGAGAGCCTCGACTTGAGGTTATTGTTTGTAGGCATTGGAGCGTAATTCGAACGTGGCCTATTCGGCTCTGTTTTACCCTGTCTTTCGCACGCAAATCGCCGTTCTTTCGCGTTGGCCTGGGCACAGATATTAGTAAAAGAAAAAATTGTCCCACCCGCTCCCAACTGAGCCACAGAAGCTACCTAATGTATGATTTCAAAATTTATCTTTTAAATCCATTGTCCTGGGTATGTTAGCGTGATTACCAAGCCAAAATCAATGGTGGACAGATCGAGAATTCGAGTCTATCTGATTCCTGCACGTCAAGAGTGGCAATCCACTCTTATGCAAGTTCATTCAAAATTTCACAGTTTTCTTGCTACATTTGCCGAAATTCTTATCAAAAGAGGATCTACTGCCACTTCCTTATAAGGTAAATAATTCCAAATATGGTTTTGGCCGTGAGGTGTTGAAAAACGACAATGTTTGGTTGGAGATTGTTTCATATGCAACATCGCTAAGTGACCAAACTTGGGTAAAGGTTATCTCGGAGGCAAGTAGGGTGCACAACCAAGGTCATGTGACATGACGTCGTCAATAACGTCATAAAAACATGGAAAAGTCAATATCTCGAGAAGGGAACATTGCTAGGTGACCAAACTTGGAGGCAAGGGGGGTGCACCACCAAGATCAGGTGGTATGACGTCATCGATGACGTCATCAGAACTAGAAAAGTCGATACCTTGATGACAGTAATGTATTAATTCGAGCTCCGCTTTTAGGCAGTGCCTAAATCTATTTATTAAGAAAGCACATACGACTAGTTTAAAGGTTTATTTTAATATCGCAATACAAAGATATTATAGGATTATTTCAAAGCTTATAATCAACAAAGAGGTACTTTACGTTGCCCCGGCCAGAGTAGAACAAACGAGTTTTCTAAAAAGGTCTTGATCGTCGGCTCCTCGGGGTAGACTTGTATATATTTGATAGAACCGGTCTTGATATGCTTCAGCCTCACAAGCCAACAGTTTCGACCGCGTCCATCGTCACAAACTGACTTCCCTGTTTGTAATCGGTTTTGTGTGCACTTGTACATTCTTAAACGTAGTAACGCTTCGGGAATTGTAATGGATGGTTTCTCACCCCGTCCTATACTTAGCCATGCTGATGGAGGAGCGCCCGACTACACTGGTAGCGGAATTTTCTGGTAAGGTTCTACCCTTCTAGCTTTTTGAAGAGGCCCTTGAGGTATCGGAGCCACCTCTGTGGCATTGCTTACTTTAGAGGTTGTTAATGGTGGAGCTAGCCATTCATCAATCTTTCCCGACTCTTGTCAAAGATTCTCTGACCTATAATGTGTCCTATTATTACAGGGACCATAATGGGTATGACATTTCAGCCCTTAGCACTATGATGTCTCATCTTTCCATCAGTACATCATGGCTAAAAACATTTATCATTTTCTAGGAACGTTCTAAGAATCTCCTCCTAGACTATTGGGATTGATTTCACATGATCAGATCGGAAATGAATGGAAATGATACTACAAGCTAAGCACAAATGTACCCTTATGCTGCAAAGAAAAAGGGTTCAACTCTTTCACTGAAATGCACAGGGTGTGAGAAACGACCCTTGCGCTCGAGTAGCGACCAAATTGATAATCAAGTTAATTAATTCATACCTTATATACCCACTAATCGACCAATGAAAATAGTAACTGCAGACATTGCACGGTCCTTGGTGCAAGGCGATAGCGACACAGGGAGAGGATAATTCAGAAGAGGAGGATGAGGAATTTGATGATTCTGTGACTGTAGAAATTGGCAGCGATGATAACGAAAGTGATGATGAGGACAGTACGGACTGTGAAGATGATGACAGGGTGAAGATTAAGATAATTCAGAAGAGGAGGATGAGGAATGTGATGCTGTGATTGTAGACATTGGCAGCGATGATGACGAAAGTGATGATGAGGACAGTGCAGACTGTGAAGATGATGTCAGGGTGAAGAGGAAGAAAGGGAGGAGGAAAGCATTTCAAGGTTGCTGAATGTCTGGACAGGGCCGTAGCGCTTACAGGGGCCGGGGGTTTTTACCCAAACAATCCTTAAAACAATCCTTAAAACAGAGGTAGCCATTGACAAGCGTAAATTTTTGCTCAACAAGTTTTTCAAGAAGCAACCCATCCCAGAACAGCACATCACAGCATTTTATCACGATATTAAAAGAGACAGGCAACTTAAAGTCCCTCTTTGTTCAGTATCAACTTTAAAATAATCCTATATCCTTGTAATGCGATATTGTAATAAACCTTTAAACTAGTCGTGTGCTCAGCGGCCCAAGCGTAGGAGGCCCAAGTGAAAGCGGCCCGGGAGTAGGCGGGTCAGGGTTTGCGGCTCAGGTGCATCGGCAAGATTCAGGGCTCTAGGGCAATCGATTTTTTTAAAAACCGGATTATGTTTTCTGTTATGAACTTGTCCTACCACGCATGCTCACAAATCGGATTCACCCTTTCTTGAACCCAGAGCTCCCCGGCTCGTCACCTGGCAGGGGAGGCTCTGGTGACAACCATT
This sequence comes from Scolanthus callimorphus, assembly GCA_033964015.1. Classification (NCBI taxonomy): domain Eukaryota; kingdom Metazoa; phylum Cnidaria; class Anthozoa; order Actiniaria; family Edwardsiidae; genus Scolanthus; species Scolanthus callimorphus. The sequence continues at coordinate 19,287,802 of CM066918.1, forward strand.
GACGCATGCGCCGCATTCTCGTACCCAGAGCTCTCCGGCTCGTCTGCTCCAAGGGAGGCTCCGGGGACATCCATTTGAGGGCCGTCGCTGATTGGCTGATTTTGAGCGTTGGAGCATGCGCTTAAAGTTCTTTCTCTCAGCGGCTCTGTATTAAATCTTGCGCATGCGTCAGTGGCTGTCACCAGAGCCTCCCCGTGAGGTTACGAGCCGGGGAGCTCTGGGTTCGAGAATGACAGAGCCGTTGAGAGAAACAACTTTATGCGCATGCCCCAACGTTCAAAATCCGCCAATCAGCGAAGGACCTCAAATGGATGTCCCCAGAGCCACCCCCGCGAGCAGACAAGCCGAGGAGCTCTGGGTACGACAATGGGATTGCCGCTGGCCAAAAGGCTTAGGCGACCTACATGACGTCACTGGGCTAGTCTAATTCCACTTATGTATAGGAAGCATGATATACTATATGACGTCACTGACTTGTCACTCAACATTCCGCACGTGACTATGACTTCATACGTGACCGTTGGCCTCCTCACAGGAACATGATGCCATCCGTGACCTTTGACATACCTGCACGTGACACTAACGTCATTTGTGATCTTTAAACCCTTCCTCCCGTGACTATGACGTCAATCGTGACTTTTGACCTCTCCTCAACATCCCGGACGTGACTGTGATCGTCTAATTGTTTTAGTAGAAACCCACTAGCATACTACCTTCGAGTTGTTGCTAAAACGTATTTATTTTAATGGTTTTAAAAGGTTTTGCGCTAGCGGTTTCGCTACTCACTATCTATTACGTGGGTTTCTACTAATACGTGATAGATAGTGAGTAGCAGAACCAATCAGATTGCAGGATTCGTGATAGTATGGGAGTAGGTTTATGCTAATACTTAAAGTGCCACTAGCACCTAATTTCCACTTGCCTGAAATTCCACCAAATTCGGCACACACGTACCATACATCATGATCTGTAGCACTACGTCATTGTTTTGCCAGAGGTTGAAAGAAAAATAGCGTATTTTCACGCCAAAGTTCGTAGTTAACGTAGTTAACGAATATGAGGCTTTCTCGTCTCAGTAAAACAATACGTTCATAACCTTTGGGATTTGAACCTTTGAATCAACAAAGGCAAGAAGCTAGCAGAGTACATGGCTGACTCGATAATATTGATTGCAATACGTACCTGTAGAAAGCGTATCAAGTAGGACAACACAAGCCGATTAATCTCCGGTAGCGATAAGATAAGCGCTGTCGCCACTGTTGCGTCGTCACAGTTCATAATACATTTATCAGTGAGCAGCTGTTAAGGACCTGTAAGGGATACTGGACAAAATACTAGACTCCTATGAGGGATACTTGTCAAAATTGATGGTTTTTGTTGAAATGAAGCCCATTCGCCTTTGCCACACGCGCACCATATTGTTTTTCTTACGGGAAAGGAATCGAGGCCAAGCAGAAAGTGTGGCGTGACATGCAAGATAAACGCGGATTCTACGGTGAAAATGTTAATATGGCAGATAACAATAAGATTTTTGACGACATAATTTTGAAAACCGAGCCAAAAAGCCTCGAATTCATGCTCAAGATGGCGGCGCGTGACAAGGGCGAATGATGTCAGATCGGAAACGTCCTACCGGCATGCAGCGCGTGGACGTCATGCTGATGGAGCGCGAGATGCATGCTGGTAGTTATGCCACATGAGTAAAATAGGAGCTCGCATTGACCTTGCCTGCCCAATCAAACAGGCAGCAAGTTAAAAACGTACAACAGAAAGAGTAGGGAAACACGCAATGTGTTGGCTCGCCATCTATAACACTGAACAGTTGCATGGAATTTACAAGTCGCAGGGAAATATTCATACGTTGAGCTTTAGACCAGATCGGCTAACTGTGTTTACATTTTGTTGCCACCCAATTCAGATCATGTGATGATTCCTTTCGGTGGTTACAATTGTAACAAAAAATATCCACCCAAAGGAATCATCACATGATCTGAATTGGGTTGCAACAAGATGGAAACACCGTTAGCCGATTTTGTCTATGCTACCTCTCATTTAACGTTAAAACGTCTCCTTCTAGTGAAAAGGACCTGTAGAATGCTAAAGCTTTAAAGGATATTAAGAGTCGTGAGGTATTAGCGGGTCGTTCAACTCGCGGAACCAAAGCTTCAGTAGCGAGGCCGGTACGTGGGGATCTGACACATTATCAGGTGGCTGATACCGGTCCAGGCGTAACTTTAAGGCATTCACTTCGTCTATGTCGCCAGGAACCCTGCGGCAAAAAGAGCCAAGATGGCGTGTAATATATAGATTTAGCCACTGGCTAAAAGCGGAGCTCCTGTTTATAAAATTTTCTATGTGAATGAAAGGGATTCCCATGTGTACATGGTTTATATGGTTGCTTTAGAGTCTTCCCTTCACGAGATATTAATTTTTCAAGCATAGATGACGTAATCGATGACGTCATATCACGTGACCACTTCATTTCGCTCATCTGGTGGTCTAGACTACACTACCCAAGTTTGGTTGTTTTAGAGTCTTCCCTTCACGTGATATTCATTTTTAAGCACAGATGACGTCATCGATGACGTCACATCACGTGACCACCTCATTTCGCTTATCTGGTGGCCTAGACTACACTACCCAAGTTTGGTTATTTTAGAGTCTTCCCTTCACGAGATATTGATTTTTCAAGCATAGATGACGTCATCGATTACGTCACATCACGCGACCACTTCATTTCGCTCATCTGGTGACCTAGACAACACTTCCCAAGTTTGGTTGTTTTAGAGTCTTCCTTTCATGAGATATTCATTTTTGAAGCATAGATGACGTCATCGATGACGTCATATCACGTGTCCACTTCATTTCGCTCACCTGGTGACCTAGACTACACTACCAAAGTTTGGTTGTCTTAGAGTCTTCCCTTCACGAGATATTCATACACGGACGGACGGACGGACGACGTACGCTATAGGTTTAATATATAGATTTAGGCACAGCCTAAAAGCGGAGCTCCCAGTCAATTTTATGCCATTTATAAAGCTTGGCGTCATCGTTGATGTCTCTATGACGCACACATCATTCATGAGACCACTTCGTTGCAGTCCTCTGGTGACCTAGACAATTCTACCAAATGGTTGTCTTAGAGCCTTCCCTTCACGAGAAATAAATGTTTCAAACATAGATGACGTCATCAGTGACGTCACATCACGTGACTATTTTGTTCCGCTCCTCTGGTGACTTAGACAATTCTACCCAAGTTTGATTATCTTAGAGTTTTCCCTTTACCAGATATGAATTTTTCGAGCAAGGATGACGTCATCGATGACGTCACATCACGTGACCATGTTATTTTGCTCCTCTAATGACTTAGACAAGTCTACCTAAGTTTGGTTGTCTTACAGCCTTCCCTTCATGATATAAATTTTTCAAGCATAGATGACGTCATCGATGACGTCGCATCACGTGACCACTTTATTTCACTCCTCGTGACCACTAGATTTCACTCCTCTGGTGACCTAGACAACACTACCCAAGTTAGTTCGTTTAGAGTCTTCCCTTCCCACGAGAAATGAATGTCTCAATCATCATTCCGGGTTTCATGGGTTTTCTGTGGTAAGAGAACGCGGGCGCAGCCGTAATCAGCCGTCATCGATAACGTCACATCGCGTGACCGTGCTACAGCACCCCCCTTGTAGCATAGGCAAAATATCCCAAGTATGGTTATCTTAGCATGTTCCCTTGAGGAGAAATAATTTTTTCTTTGTATACCACAGGGTTCCCATGTGTACACGGACGTACGGACGTACGGACGTACGGACGGACACTATGGTTTAATACCAGAAAAATAAAGAAAACATCATATCTCGCGAAGGGAAGCTTCTATAGAAGCCAAATTTGGACAAACCTTCAAAGACCATAAGAGGAACTTTACACCAGTCACGTGCCCTTACGTCATCAATGACGTCATTAAAATGGACCACAATGTCCGTGACGTTCAAAAATGAACACCATGGGTTACTGTATACAGTGTGTTGCCCAAACTCCGGACGGTACCCAACCTCGGACACTTTGCATTTAACGTACAGTATTTTAAAAACGCAAAAGAAATTTAAGTTTTGATAGCGCACAAATCAACAACCATCATTTTCACTTGTAGTGCATTTTTTACCTGCTCGTCGTCTTTTGATGCGGGAGAATTAAAGTTTTGCTGAGGCAAGTTGTAGCGCATGTGGCTTTAGTTTGAATGTTAGCGGCTCCGTGAGTGTATCTTTTCAATTTGTATGAGGTCTACTATCTTTTGCGTAAAAGAAACATTTTGCTTTTTGGTTTAGAAAGGGAGTTATATAGTAGCTCTTTCTAACCCAAATGAAACCTTTGTGTTTCCGCTTGTAATTAGGAAGAAATCACGTTTCATACTGTTACTGGAGTTTTTCACGAAATGAACCCATCTTCGGACGCAAATATACCACTACCTTAATTGTGTTTAAAAAAATGACGAGAGATTAATATAATGACTCCATTTTGCAGGATTTAGATACTTAATAAGTGTATAATAAATATGCATTTATATAGCGCAGTTTAACATGCAGAGTTATGATCAATTGCGCTTTACATGAAACTAAAATAATAATAAGATAATTAACTAAAACGAATAAAAGAGATAAAATGTTAAAAATAATAAAAAGTTACATATGCCTTGTGAAATTATAAAACTTATCAAAAATTGTATGCCAATGTAAAAAAGTGCGTCTTCAGTAGCGATTTAAATGCATTGAGATTATTCTGATTTCTTATTGGGGCTGGGAGACTATTCCATACTTTAACGGATGAATTTGAGAATGCTCTGTCTCCCAGTGTCTTTTTAGATTTTGCGCTGCGGTCTTGAAGTAAGATTCCCGCATTTGATCTTAAATTATAGCGCGTTTCATCTTTCTTATTTATTAAGTAAATCAGGTAATCCGGTGCATGTCCATATATACATTTAAATGTTATCATCGCTATCTTGAACTTGATTCGATATTGGACAGGAAGCCAATGTAATGTTATCAGAGATGGTGTAATGTGGTCATATTTAGGAATCGAGTATATAAGGCGTGCTGCTGCATTCTGCACTCTCTGCAGCTTATTTAGGTGATTGGCAGACACGCCATAAAGGAGACTAAAAATCCGTGACATTACCACAGCTTGCACAATGGACTTCCTGTCATCGAGATTAAGGAACTTTTTAATGCGCCTGATATTATGGAGCTGGTAAAACACAGATTGACAGGTTTTGTTTATTGCTGTTTTCATTGTGAGGTTGTTATCAAACCATGCTCCAAGATTTCGAACGTCTGAGACCTTGGACACGGTTGCCTGACCAATCTTAAGTTCGGTGGTGTTCACCTTGGCAAGCTGGGCGCTCGTTCCTATAATCATAAATTCAGTCTTGCCATCATTCAGTTTAAGGTTGTCCATCGTCATCCAAGATTTTATTGATGTTATGCAGTTCTGTAAGGAAGTAACTGCTTCCAGCTCATTGGCTGCAGAATCAGGCTTAAACGAGATATACAGTTGGGTATCATCTGCATATGCATGGACGTCTGGTAGGTGGTCTTTTACAACCTCAAAAAGTTTACTTGCATAAATGGTGAAGAGTAATGGTCCAAGGCATGACCCCTGCGGGACCCCACAAGGTAGTGAGAAGTTTTCAGAGGAGCATCCATTTATCAAAACCCTCTGTGATCTTCCGGTGAGGTAGGATTCAAACCACCGAAGGGCACTGCCTCGTATGCCAAAAGTAACATCAAGACGTCGTAAAAGAACCTTATGGTCCACCGTATCAAACGCTGCACTAAGATCTAATAGTACAAGTAGGGTTACCCTCTGGTGGTCCATATTGGTGAGGATGTCATTGTGGACCTTCAGGAGTGCCGTCTCTGTACTATGGCCCTCGCGGTACGCTGATTGGAGTATCGGGTAAAGGCCACAGCGCACCGCGTGCCCCTGCGTTTGACTACATACCACCCTCTCCGTGAGTTTGGAAACATATTGGAGGTTGTTGACAGGTCGTAAATTTGTAAGGGCACAGAGACCAGCCTTTTTATTTCTCGGATCAACAAGAGCATCTTTCCAGTCTCCCGGGAAATATCCCAAGGACAGGGAGGAATTGATCATGGTGGTGATGGCTGGTAAGAGCTCATCAAGACAACCCACAATCAAGTTTGTGGGCATAGGGTCAAGCAGACAACTTTTCTTTGCTGTAGCTTTAATGAGCTCACATACTTCTTCCTGTTGAAGTTGTTTAAAACTGCTTAGTGTATCATAAACAGTCACGTCAAATTTGGGGTCCTCAGTTAGATCATGTTCCATACTAGCTGCCTCAGCTGCAAGCTCATCCCCAATGGTAGCTATTTTTCTGTGAAAATAACGACCAATGTCATTTGCAAGAGCCACATTGTCACTGTATTCAGGAAAGCATAGTTCATCCTTGGGCATTAAAAGGGATTTGACAGCTTTGAAAAGCTTACGCTGATCGCCACTTTGTTCTTCGACAAATTCCGAATAAAACTGCTTACGCGCTTTATTGCTAATGTAGGTGACATGGTTTTTAAGGCGTTTAAACGCAAGGAAATCCTTATCCAGCTTTGTCTTTCTCCAGATTCGCTCCGCCTTTCGCCGTTGTCTTTTTGCCTCAGCAATTTCATTACTATACCAGGGAACTTTAGGCCTAGATCTAACAACTTTGGTTTTGAGTGGGGCATGGTGGTCGAGTGCATTAGTAAGGGTGTTTTTATATTCCTCGACCAGCTTGTCAAGCTGATTGACAGAAATAGTTGATTCTGGCTCTGGACAATCGCGGGAACAAAGGTCCGTTTTTGCCAAGTCTTCTCTGAGACGATCTAAATCAATAGATTTGGTCTTACGATAAGTAACCGTTTTAGCGCGCTGTGCAGGCTTACTGACGCAAATACTGCAACGGACCGCAGCGTGATCAGAGAAGTAACGGCAACTTTTGGGGGATCCCTCTAAGAGTAGCTCCGTTTTACGGGTTATCACAAGATCCAAAGTATGGCCACGTATATGGGTCGGTTCATTTACATGTTGTTTAAGCCCGAGGGATTCCAATAAATCAAGGAACTTCAAGGCATCGTTATCATTAGCCACATCAACATGAAAATTAAAGTCCCCAAGCACGAGCAAGTGCTCCTTTGATAAGATGACAGAATCCATGAGATTTGAAAACTCAGTCAGGAATGTGCTCGTGGGAACCCTGTGGACTTCCGAGGGTGGTGTTCGGTATACAATAACTACCCTGAGCTTCCGAGAAGATGACAAATGGACCAGCAGCTCAGAGTAATCAAATGATTCTTCCTCGCTGGTTCTAACAGTAGTGACTCCAATACAATCACGAAAGAGTAGTCCAATACCCCCACCTCCCCGCTTTAAGCGGGGTTGGTCCACAAGCTTATATCCATCCGGGCAGAGCCCCACGCGAATTGCATCATCCCTTGGTTGAAGCCAAGTTTCTGTCACCGCAACAAGATCGAATTTGTTTTCGCAGATGTAGTCAAATAAGTCTGTTATTTTGTTTCTTACGGACTGGGCATTGAGCAGACAGAGAGACAATTGGTTATTTTCAGGAGTCGTGGTGGTAAAAGGGATACGTTGTACTTGGATCATATTCGAAGCATTAGTGTTATCATGAATGCGCCGCGTTTGATTCAAAGAGGTACGGTAATTGTTGCAGCGTGAAGCCGAGGGGCGTTCCCTTTGAGTAACTCGAACAGAGATGGCTGTCTGAGATTGTGACCCATTGCTGGAGTTACCAGTTGGGCCTGGGTTAACAGCAATATCACCTCCTTGCAAAAGAACCTGTCGGGCTGCTGTGGAATTTGAGTAGTACAGCACCGAACATGACGACCTCTTGGGCCTCGTGTGGTAAAACCCAGGCCCCATTACATGAAAAGGCAAGTGAGCGACTGTCACTATGAATGATTGAGAGGAACTCTCGAAAAAATTCCTATCTGTCACATGGTTGTATATTACATCATGCCTCTCACGGAACGTGTTTCTCAAATATAGAGAGAATAGCAACAACCTCAATAGAATTGTGAAATCACCAGCCATGTTCCCTTGAGATAAATTTCTTCGGTTTTATTTAATTCTAAATTATTCCCAAGATATTCACTTTAAGTTAATTTTATTTTTCCCTTTACCTCTTCCCTCTTGATTTATTCCCTTTTAATATTTATTACTCTAATTTATTCCCTTTACCTCTCCCCCTGGTATGATAGTATTTGTGTTTATGTTTATGTATTAAATCTATAATATATTTGTTATAACTTGATAAAATCAAGTAAATAAAGTGTCCCGCGGGTGTCCCGAGAGGTCGCGCGGATATAACAAGAGCGCGCAAGACAATGTACAATAATTGATATGTAATTTACAGAGTAAGCGTTTTATTATTATAGCCAGAATCACGGGTAGTTGAGCCGCCGGAAGAAAGGTGGCGCGAAACAAAAGCAAGAAGACAATAGAGCCGTAGGATGCAAATGTATGCAAATACGGTTTAAAATTGTACGAGTGAGTAGATTTGAGACTGATTTTTAATGAGCAACCTGAGAAACGTGTATTTTTGGTGAAAAATGAAATACAAAACCTTTCAAAATGTATATGAAACTGCGAGGAAAAAGGGAAGGGATAGAGATTTAGCTAGATTGGTGAGTTGTAGGAATAGATGGCGAGATTCAGCTCTCTGACACTCTCGCTTCGTAAGACAGGCAGACAACAATAATGGCAGGAAATTTGAGCACTTTGAAAACTGAAGGAGTGAGTAGAAAAAATCAACCCAGTAAGCTAGTAGAACGAAAGTCAAGGGTACAGAGCAGATAACAAATACAGTAAAATCAGTTTATGTAAAGGTACAAGTGTCTCTACAAAATATGGCGATTCAGTTTAGTCAGACACGAGTCTCGGGATTCAGTTAGAAAAACTTAAGAAAATAAGAGACAGGTTCAATGCAAAACTAATAAGGTCAATTAATAGAGGTATATACCTGTTCTGGTCTTGAAAAGTAGGTCAGAAGAATCAATTATCCACAATTTTTGAGCAATTTTTGTTTGAAACGGCGTAGCTCAGAAAAAACGTGTCGCAGCACAGTCGCAGCTATGGGTGTATAGTATTGGCCGGGTATTGTTGTAATGTTATTTAACAGAAATCTCGAGAAAATACTGCAAGAGCGAACAACGTAATTAAAAAGGATGAGAAGAAGTTATGAATAATTTGCATTTGAAACGTCGCGTACCTCAAAAATTGGTAAAATATTCTAGTTTACTCGTCAGATACTATTTGGCTTGCTTCTTAGCAATAAAGTATTACATTAATGTTCATAATTACATACGGCACAAAGGGAATTTAGAGATAAATTTCCGCAGCAAGCCGAGGGCTAATTAGTGTAATCAATTCTTCGCATGTCAGCAGCTAAAAAATATCGATACCAACCCAGAGGAAGACCAAAACGTTAAATTTGAAGATTTTTCTTCTGTTAAATGAGCTGAAGTTTTCTGAAATTGAATTGTAGAAATGCTAAATATTAAAATAATTACATTTATTTCAACGAAGCGGGTTAATTAGAAACGAAAAATAAGATAAGCTCGTTAGGCAACAACAACAAAAATTACCCACTCAAGTTTTCTTTTCATTTGCGATTCTTCGCTCACAATAAAGTTATATAAGTAGGCACAAATGTTGAATACAATAATGTTAGCAATTTGAACTTGATTGATAACACATATATGCAAAGAGAGTGGTGAAAATAATTTGTGCAGTTAGTGTCCGGAGTTTGGGCAAATTGTCCGTAGTTTGGGCAATTTTGAACAACAGAATTTTACCACACAGTTACTTATCATTTAGAGAAAAATGGGAGTTTTTACGCTGTTTACACCAGAAAACAGTTTTACTTACCGCTTACGAACTTTCAAACTGTTGCGACTTATTTTCGAAATGTTATAGCGCTAAACGCAAAAAGCGTCCGGAGTTTGGGCAACACACTGTACGTTTTTCTCTTATCTATGGTGCGCCGCGCGGGAGCTCCGCTAATACCAGAAAAATAAAGAAAAAATCATATCTCCCGAAGGGTAGCTTCTATAGAAGCCAAACTTGGACAAACTTTCAAAGACCATCAGAGGAACTCTATACCAAAGTCACGTGCCCTTACGTCATCAATGACGTCATCAAAAAAATCCATAATGCCCGTGACGTTCAAAAATCAACTCGATAGTATACTATACGTTTTTCTCTTAGGTATGGTGCTCCGCTAGCGCGGGCCTGGAGCTCCGCTATTATCTTCAACTAGTTGATTACCCGTGAATAAATTCCCTCACGATGTCTTTGAAAGTTGTTCGAGTGGATGGCAAAACAAATTGTTCACTATATATTATTATATAAACACCAATGAAATACCAGGTGATCTCCCGCGCGAAAACTAGATATCTTCACACTTGAAAATATCATGTGAATGCTCGATTTTTAAGCTTAACTCAAATAAAATTTGAATTTGGTATTTCATTGATGTTTATATAATAAACAGAACATTACATGACCGCTTGGAGATACGAATTTTATCTTCTCGTGTTAAAAATTTATAAATAAAATTCGTATCTCCGTGCGGCCATGTAATATCCTCTATTACATGAATTCTCAATGCAAGGAAATGTCCTTGTAGACAACGTTTCTGGTGTAGGTGCCTGGTTTTTCCCAAAAGATGCCTTTGTGATCTGCTTGGAGGACTTTCCCTTTTACATCACTTTAGGTTCTGGCAAAAAGATTCCATTCTTATCGGAAGCAGTTTGTCCTGTATCCCAAGAAAGCTTTTTAGAAAAATGGGAGCGAATGTTATAATCAAGTGAATATTTAACTTATTACTGTTTTTTTATACAAAACACTTTTTCTTCCAGCAAAGCCCATTGGCTTTTGAAATTGCTCCTTATAGTGCTTTGACTAAGCTGCGATTGCTTACTCATGAAGTTTACTGAAAACCACCTGAAAACCCACGATAACGACTTCAGTTTTCTTTTTTGGCGCACGCAATGACTATAATTCAGTTTTTTTGTCCAAGGAAAACAACATTTTAAACTAACGTTTTTTAACGAGGGTTACACTTGGGAGCAAGGACCCATTAGTCTAGTCGGTAGAGGCGGGTCCACGAGCATCCCCCGGAACTAGTAACGAGACATACTTTTTTGGAATCCTTAGGATGTCTAGAAACTGGTTTTAGATGTTAACAGCTCGAAAGTGTCCCACGACCCTATTTTGCGACATTTTTCTTATTTAATTACATTCTTTTGTTATTCAATGAGGCAATTTTATGGACTGTAGCGCTGTCAAGAAAAGCATTCCAGTCTTACCTCTTATTCTGTTGTACAGTCATTAATAGACTGAACACATACGTACAATTTACATGCCCGTTTTATACATGTTACGTTCCTTACTGATAGATATTTCTAAGACCCTGTCAGCCTTTGTATTCCTAGTATTAGGAAATACCAAAACGATATGCGTTTGTGATGGGAAAAGGCTGAGTTAGAACTTGTCTACTGTGATCAAAGTATTCCTAAGATCGTAAAAGTATAGATTTAGAATCTAAAAAGCTTTTCTGAGCAGTGCTACAGTCTATAAAATTGCCTCATTGAAAAACAAAAGAATCTCATTAAATAACACAAGAATCTCATTTAATCACATTAGTTACGAACCAAGTTAATGAGCTGACTTAGTGCGCGCTTGCGCACTACGTTCAAACACCAATTTAATTGATTCAAGACACAAATTAGTATTCAACTTTAGACGGCAGACTAGAACGGGTCTTAGCAACAGGAGTGAGAGCATTTGTTTTTTCCTTTATATTTCCCCGCACCAGAAATTATGGCGCCTTTTAATCAATCAGGCATTGTGAAGAAAGATGACAATATCCCATGTAATGGACAGTTTAAAGATCGACAATTCGTAGGATGAATAATTTTGCTCAAAGCGTTGCTATGCAAATCAGTGTTATCTGGAAAAACTTCAAAGCGCGTGCAAACTTCTTCCGCAATTTATGACTTACTCGGCATTTTCCCAACGAAATGAAACCTCACACAATTGTTATCAATGTTTCTTTGAGATAATGTGCTATAACGAATTTTAATCCGGTACGGTTTTAACATATTATTTCACAAGTTTTGATACCCACTTCATCTCAAAAGTTCCACATGAATAGGCTCTCATTGTCATGTTGTTAATCCATAATATTGCTTGATAAACTTGAAAAGTTTGAAAACATTAATATGTTTGCCTCTTAAATTCATTTCACTGGAAATTTAATCAGGAAGTAACCTGGTTTTTTGTGCTCGCATTTTGGGGTTTCTTTCTAATGTATTAGACTGCAAATGCACTCTCGTTCAAGAATGCTACACACGATACACAGTGCCGGACTCGCTCCCGGATTCAATTGAAAATCAAACGCAACACTCAAAATTCACGTTCTAAATAAATAAAGTCAACTCCATGCGAATAAGTTATTTGTGCTTGCAAATTTTTGGCGGGTTTCTTTTTTTATAATATATAGAAGAAGTCACTCGGTAGAGAATCCTATACGAGAGCCTTGGTTCAATTAAACATAACAATTGAACCTAAACACTCAAAATTCGCGCTCAAATACATGGCAAATTGTTAAGATCTTATTTTCTTGGAAAATTGGCCTCGTCTTATACCCTAAAAGATAAATGGAACCCGAAATTTAACCCCTAAAAGATACGACGAGCACTCCCGCCCGACGACGTATGGGGTGCGTCCGCACGGCCAAACCACCACAGAGTTCAAGCTGCAAGGCTGACCCATTCCTTTCGGGCCAGACAGTTGTGCAAACCCATCTCTCTTTCCATGGATAACAGCAGGACTATAATCTTTACGTATCTCTCAGGTGTCCCGCTACTAAGTCATCACGTTAGAGACTAGGCAACTCTTGGACATGTCTTGGGCCTTCCAAGTATGGGGGGATGGTTACTAGACCCCCCGAGAGGGCGGGCCCTCGTGTTACGTGATTAGTACCTAGTTTCTGTCATAACCTGCCCCTCGCGTTACGTGATTAGTACCTAGTTTCTGTCATGACCTGCTGAGTTGGTGTGCTTCATTCCCCCAGCCACTATACCACACATTCTGTAGTTGTTCTGTCATCGGAGGGATGCAAGCATTAATCCCAATGTAAAGGGCGTGTGGGGTTCGCAACTCGAAGTCTTTCTCTATTCGTCCTCTGTCTAGGCGGGATAACTGTCTTTTAAGCATATATTGCCATGAGAAAGCTTCTGTTAGGTTTTGTCTTTGGTCTTCTATTTTGAGTTATATAGAAGGCACCAGGAACGTCTGGAGCGTCCGAAAAGGTTTTGCTAAGTATTTCTTTAGACTGGGATACGAAAACATGAAATTCTTAGTTTATTGGGTTTGTTCTTGGTAAAGATCGACTGTGGACGGACGTAGGGGACGAGCCTATTTTTTAGGGGGCAGGAGGGGTTCCCTTGTCGCTGTACAGGGTACATAAATTCTCTACTTTTTCTAGAAAAGGGTATAGATTTATGCGTATTAGGCCGTGATATAATTATGTGTGAATTTTCAGATTCTCTAGAACAGGTTTCCCCTCTAGACTCAGCGGCACACATACCTAGGCAAAATTCCCTTCGCGAAATTCACGTACTCCCACACACAATGTTGATGCCCAATACAGATGATCTAAATTGCCTTGCTTTAGTCTCAGCCACTATGTAGAATTCATACAAGAATTCTATTGTTTTTAAGAACAGTAAAAAACAACAACAAAAAGATATGTAAATTTATATGGTATCGTTTTTTCTCCATAATTAGTTTTTAGTGGATTATTGAAACTCGGTGAAGTTAAAGCTCGGTGAAGTTAAATGAAGAGCTAGTTTCATAATACTGAGAATATAGGAGAAGCCAATTTCTTGTAAGTATCAGCAACTGAATGTATTTTATTTGAAATCAAAGTTTTAGTTTTAGGAAAACATTTTAAGTATGTTTATTTCCGTAGTGAATCGAAAACTCGCATGTAAAGACATGGCAATAAAGAAGAGATGGTCGTAGATCAGTGAAGTCTACATTTATTCAAAGACAAGCATGTCTACAGGATTAGACGCGGAGCTTGAGTTGGAGGCCGAACTTCAACTTGAAGATGATTTAGAGCGACTAAAGAGAAGCAGAGCTGGTCACCTTGGAGACGTATCAAAGAAATACAAGGCGCTTCAAGAGGTTTTATCGGCGACTTCAGAAGAGGAAGTTATCGAGGAACTTAGGGGGAAATATGAAGAAGCTTTCAAGAAGTTTGTTAATGTACATGAGCGGTACATGGAGTTGGAGAAGGATGAAGAGAAACGGACTTTAGTAGACTCTGTTTACGCGGGACTAAAAGATTTAAAGTGTGCAACAGATGAACGTCTAGCTCGTTGGAGACAAGGGAAAAATCGGGAGCAACCAGTATCGAACTGTCCGGCATCCCAAGCTCATTCAAAGGTTTCGTCAAAGGGATCTTCCAAGAGTTCGTCGCGTGGTACTTTCAAAGCAAGGAAACAGTTAGAAGAAGCAAGATTGCGTATGAATGAGATAGAGGCAATGCATGATCTACAGCGGAGATATGAACACGATGAGTTTGAAGAAGATAAGCGGCGGGAAGAAAGACGAAATGAATATAGAAGGAGTTTGGAGTTGCTTGAAGCTAAATCAAATTTGGATAAAGCACACGTGAGTTTAATGTTGGAGGAGAAACAGTCAGCACAAGGAAGCATAAGGTCAGAATATTATTTACACAATAAATCCTGCGTAAGTCAGAAATTTGAAATTTCTAAGTCTGTTGAAAAATCAGAAAAACTTGAATTGGTAAAACCAGAAACTTTAGATGATAAGAAACTGCATGTCAAAGTTCAAGAGGTTTTCAAGGCAGAAACACCAGATTTACCTAAGCCGGAAGTGAGCGTTGAACCGGAAGTAAACAAAACGGAAGTAAGCAAAACGGAAGTAAACAAAACGGAAGTTAAAAAACTAAGCAAGGAATCTGAGGCTTGGGCTGAAGTAGCAAGTGCTATAAGACAAGGCCCCTCTCTGCCAAGAATTGAACCTATCAAATTTAGTGGGGATTCCTCTAATTTTGTAGAATTTGAAACAAATTTTCGTGAAAATGTTGAAAACCAAGTGATCGATAGTGCTCAACGTTTGACACACCTTATTGCCCAATGTACGGGAAAGGCAAAAGAAGCAATTCAAGGCTGCGTCACTTTATCTTCAGACATTAAGTATTCTGAAGCTTGGGAAATTTTGAGACGAAATTTTGGTCAAAAATACATGATAACTGATGCTTCATTGAAAGGACTATGTGACATGCATGTAAGAAGGGGGGATGCCAGCTCTTTGTTGGAGTTTGCAAGGAAGTTAGAAAATACCGGGAGGATCTTAAAGAGTATGGGCGAGGGCTATTATCGTCGCTTAGATAACGAAGAAACTTTAATAACTTTGATGAAAAAGCTACCAGAAGAATCGCAAAAGCGTAAATGGGTTGATAAAGCTGGGGACATAATATTACATAAGGGTTACGTTGTATATTCAGACTTTGTGAGTTTTGTGAGAAGATTGGCAGAACGTGAAAACAATCGCTTTGCTAAAGAATTGAAGCTGTTACCAACTACGCTTGCTGGGAGTAGTCAAAGCGCGAAGCTCGGGAGTAATCAGCAATTGAGAGGGCAAAGTAAAGTTACAACCT
The DNA here is from genome assembly GCA_033964015.1 of Scolanthus callimorphus. Lineage (NCBI taxonomy): Eukaryota > Metazoa > Cnidaria > Anthozoa > Actiniaria > Edwardsiidae > Scolanthus > Scolanthus callimorphus. Next base: position 19,303,580 of record CM066918.1, read on the forward strand.
TAGCTATCCAAAGGGAAGCGCAAGCTGGAGGGACAAATGAAGGGGTACAGCGTATGTGTCCAAAATGCTCGGGTTCACATCCAGTTTGGCGTTGTAAACAATTTAAAGATTCCACTGTCAAAGAGCGCATGAAGGTGGTCAGAGATCACAAGCTCTGTTTACGTTGCTTAGGATTTGGTCATTTCAAAGATTCTTGCAGTAAAGAATTCTTTTGTAGAAGAGAGGGTTGCGGGGAGCAGCACCATACTTTACTTCACCGTCAAGAAGATGACAAGAGAGGAAGTCAAACTGAAGGCGGAACTGAGGAAGTGAGTAGAGAAAGTAGAGCGCCAGCGAGGTCAGCAGGTGCAACTCAAGATTCAAGCATATCATCAGCAACAGACACAAGCACAAGTCGCCAGTCTTCTGTTGGGGCAGTAGGAGTAAAAAGGATCTCGTGTATGCTTTAAAATAGTTCCTATTAAAGTGAGGAATACTCTGAATAACAGAGAAGTTTGTACATATGCCTTTCTCGACAACGGGTCTGATACAAGTCTTTGTTTGGACAGTCTAGCTAAGAAACTAGATATCATGAGTACCCCGGTGAATTATATTGTAAGTACCTTGGGAGGGAAGCAACAAGTATGCGGTCAAGAAATTTCTTTGAACATTGAAAGTATTGATGGAACTTTCCAATCTAGTCTCAATCACGTTTTGACCACGCCAAATATACCAGTTTCTGAACTGCATTTCGCTACTAATAGTGATGTTGAGAACTGGCCTCATCTTAAAGGCATTTCTCTTCCGGACATAGATGAGAAACCGGAAGTTACTATTCTAATCGGAAATGATCGGCCGGACATAATTGAAGAAAACCAAGATAAGAGAATCGGTCAAATTGGGCAACCTTTTGCGGTTAAAACACCATTAGGGTGGACTGTGTTTGGTCCTATGGAAGAGTGTTTTGTTCGTGACACTAGTATTCACTTTCTCAGATGCGAGTGTGATGACATTCTAAGTAAGCAGTTGAGTGTATGCGGATGTGATGCGCCTATTGACATCAAATCACAAGATGTTGAAGTTGGTCTGTCAGTTGAGGACATCAAAGCAAGAGACATTATGGAGAAGTCTGCTGTGCTAGTGAACGGTCACTACCAAGTGAAGTTACCGTTTCGTCATGATCCTCCACACTTTCCTGAGAGCTTAAGTCTAGCAGAGAAGAGACTTGCGCTTTTGAAGAGGAAAATAGAAAAGGATCCCGAGTTTGGGAAGAAGTACAACAGTGTATTGGAAAAGTACCAGACAGAAGGGTCAGCAAGGACGGTACCAGATGAAGAATTGGTGCAACTCAGAAAGAACAAACGATTGTTCTACCTACCCCATCATGATGTATGGCAGATCTCCAAACCGGATCCTCGTGTGGTTTTTGATTGTGCCGCCAAAAGTTGTGGAACATCCCTGAACGATCTTTTGTTGCGAGGACCAGACAACACAAGTAAACTGCTTGGCGTGATTCTGAGATTTCGTGTTGACAACGTTGCTGTTGCGGCGGACATCAAACGCATGTTCCACCAAGTGTTTGTAGCTCCTGAAGACCGAGGCGCCCTTTGTTACTTGTGGTGGCCGACAGGGGATACATCTCAAGAACCTTGCACGCATCAAATGATTGTACACATCTTTGGAGCAACATCTTCGCCAAGTATTGCGAGTTTTGCACTTCGCAAAACTGCAGACGACCATCGTGGGAAGTTTCCGTCAGAAGTTGTGGATGCTGTATACAGAGACTTCTATGTTGATGATTTTCTTAAGTCCTTTGAGAGTTCTACTGAAGCCATCCGAGTGTCGAAGCAGTTACACGACTTACTTTTGATGGGAGGATTTACTCTAACTAAATGGTTGTCTAATGACAGAGAAGTTATGCGACACTTTCCATTGGAAGACCGCGCCCCCAGCGTGAAGGAGCTGAACGTCGAGTCCGAGTGCCTGCCGAATGATAAAGCATTAGGTGTAGTTTGGAATGTCGAGTTGGATACTTTTGACCTGGTCGTCAACAAGAAGAACTACCCTTAAACAAGAAAAGGTGTTCTTGCGTCAGTAGCAAGTATTTATGACCCACTTGGTTTTGCAAGCCCACTAGTTTTACCTGGAAGACAGATAAATCAAGAACTATGCAAGATGCAAAAGGACTGGTCAGACGAACTACCAGCAGATGTACTTTACAGATGGCGCGAGTGGAGAGAAGGGCTCGAAAAACTGAAGTTTGGAATACAGCGTTGCTACAAGCCGCAAAACTTTGGAGAAGTTGCAAGAACCGAACTTCACCATTTTGCAGATGCATCACAAGATGATGGTTACGGAGCTGTGTCTTATCTTCGCTTTGTGAATCAGCAAGGAGATATTCACTGTGCCTTTGTTAAAGGGAAATCCAGAGTAAAACCATTAGGTAGCGCAATGACAGTACCCAAGCTAGAGTTAACAGCGGCTACTCTTGCAACTCTGATGAACGAGCTGATCGTCAGTGAGCTGCAAGGTCGTTTGAAGATTGACAGTGTAACGTTTTGGACAGATTCCACCATTGTGTTAAGATACATAAGGAACGAGACAAGGCGGTTTGTTACGTTCGTAGCAAATAGAGTAGCTACCATTAGACAAAGGTCAGATCCGACGCAGTGGCGCCATGTGAGGTCAGAGGATAATCCCGCAGATTACGCCTCAAGGGGAGTCAAAGTATCAGAAGCAGAGAAGCTAGAGGTATGGAAGAAGGGACCGAAGTTTTTATGGAATGATAAAAGTGAGTGGTCTGCGCAACCCCTAGAACTTGCATCAGAATTAAGTGAAGATGATGAGGGATTCAAGAGAGAGAAGGTAGTAAGCTGTACTGTAACGACGGGACAGGGATTTTGGGAGATGATTTTCAAACGGTATTCCAGTTGGAGACTGTTAGTGAAAACCGTGGCTTGGCTACAGCGCATAGTTCGTGTATGGAAGAGCAAGACGTTCAAGAAAGGATGTGCAAGTCAGAAAACAGAATCGTTGTCTGTTGATGAGCTTAACCAGGCTGAGAAAGAAATCGTCAGACATGTCCAGAATCAGTCATTTCCGGAGGAATTGATTCGAGCGTTAGAGAAGAAGTCTTCGCGAGGAAGATTTGCTTCACTCAAGCCCTTTATAGAGGAGGGAATTCTTTGCGTAGGAGGACGTCTACAGAAATCTAGTCTCAGTGATAGAGAGAAACATCCTTACATCTTGCCAGGAAAGCATCCAGTCACAGAAATGATAATTCGCAATTGTCATCATCAGAATGGTCACGTAGGAACACACCAGGTGTTAGCCACAATAAGGCAAAGATTTTAGACCCATGTACGTCAAAGCAGGTCGATCGACAAGAGCCAACAGTTCTACTAAGAAGATATATGGTTGCTTATTTACATGTCTGAGATACAGAGCAGTCCATATTGAACTCGCTGCTGATTTGTCCACCGACAGTTTCCTGAATACCATCACACGCTTTATAGGAAGACGCGGACCACCGTCTATTTTATATAGCGACAATGGAAGTAATTTTAGAGGAGCTGAGCAAGATGTTCTAGAAGCTCTTAAGGCACTAGACCAAGACAAGATACGCAGGAAACTCCACGAGAAGCAGATTTCATGGAATTTCAATCCACCTGCTGCAAGTCATCAAGGAGGAGTATGGGAACGCCTTATTCGATCAGTCAAGCGAATCCTTCGATCGATGCTAGAACAACGATGCGTGAGCGAAGAAGTCCTTAGTACATTTCTGGTGGAAACTGAACGCATCATGAATGATAGACCGATTACACAGGTGTCAAGTGACCCAAGAGATCCCGAAGCCCTTACTCCAAGCCATATACTGCTCATGCGACGAAGTCCAAGTGTCTCTCTTGAAGAAAGTCAAGACGGAGCAGCTCGTTACAAACAACGATGGAAGCAAGTACGTCTACTAGGAGAGGAATTTTGGCAAAGGTGGATTAGGGAGTATCTCGCAGCACTTCAAGAGCGCCAGAAATGGTTAGAAGAAAGACCAAACTTCAAAGCTGGAGATCTAGTCCTAGTTGTAGATAAGTCGACCCCAAGAGGGCAGTGGCCTAAAGCTATTATCCAAGAGACCCTACCAGACAGCGACGGCATTGTACGACAAGTTATTGTCAAGACTGCGACTGGAGAGCTTCGAAGAGATATCAGGAAACTCTGTTTGCTGGAAGAGGATCTTCTGTGTGCATTTGAGAGAAAGAAAGAAGAACAGAGGAACAGCAAGTGAGAAGTCTGAGGACAAGTGGAAATCTCTTCTTGGACAGGAAGCTGCAGAGCAGTCTTGGGGGGGAGGGTGTAGAATTCATACAAGAATTCTATTGTTTTTAAGAACAGTAAAAAACAACAACAAAAAGATATGTAAATTTATATGGTATCGTTTTTTCTCCATAATTTGTTTTTAGTGGATTATTGAAACTCGGTGAAGTTAAAGCTCGGTGAAGTTAAATGAAGAGCTAGTTTCATAATACTGAGAATATAGGAGAAGCCAATGTCTTGTAAGTATCAGCAACTGAATGTATTTTATTTGAAATCAAAGTTTTAGTTTTAGGAAAACATTTTAAGTATGTTTATTTCTGTAGTGAATCGAAAACTCGCATGTAAAGACATGGCAATAAAGAAGAGATGGTCGTAGATCAGTGAAGTCTACACACTATACTTTCTATTCTGAGTTATTATTGGGTAGAGAGAGACGGGTATTTCCCGCACGAGTGCCACCGTCAAAACAACTCAGCAAAAAACGTATTTAATGTCTTTAATCGCAATCGTTATTCTTTTTATATAAAAAAGCGTCTCGGAGACAATCTTTCAAATGTCCTTTCACAACCTATAGGCCTATTTATTAATACTTTTTATATATAAAGTAACAGGCACCCTGTAAAAGTTTCATTCAAGTTAATCCAAACAAGAGGCGCGTTGGCTCGAACATCCACGGTACTCAGTTAGTTAGTCATGTTAGTTAGCTTAGGCTGAGGCACACACACTGCTTTTATGCTTTAGAATTATCCAGCAAAATTACTTTTCAAATCAATGCTTATGCTTATGGAGTTGAATATATTTATTTAGAACGCGAATTTTGAGTGCTGCGTTTGATTTTCAATTGAATCCGGGCGCGAGTCACTGTGTATCGTGTGTAGCATTCTTGAACGAGAGTGCATTTGCAGTCTATACATTAGAAAGAAACCCCAAATTGCGAGCAAAAAACAACCAGGTTACTTTCTGATTAAATTTCCAGCTAGTGAAATGAATTTAAGAGGCAAACATATTAATGTTTTCAAATTTATCAAGCAATATTATGGAGCAACAATATGACAATGAGCCTATTCATGTGGAACTTTTGAGATGAAGTGGGTATCAAAACTTGTGAAATAATATGTTAAAACCGTACCGGATTGAAATTCGTTATAGCACAATATCTCAAGCAAACATTGATAACAATTGTGTGAGGTTTCATTTCGTTGGGAAAATGCCGAGTAAGTCATAAATTGCGGAAGAAGTTTGCACGCGCTTTGAAGTTTTTCCAGATAACACTGATTTGCATAGCAACGCTTTGAGCAAAATTATTCATTCTACGAATTTTCGATCTTTAAACTGTCCATTACATGGGATATTGTCATCTTTCTTCACAATGCCTGATTGATTAAAAGGCGCCATAATTTCTGGTGCGGGGAAATATAAAGGAAAAAACAAATGCTCTCACTCCTGTTGCTAAGACCCGTTCTAGTCTGCCGTCTAAAGTTGAATACTAATTTGCGTCTTGAATCAATTAAATTGGTGTTTGAACGTAGTGCGCAAGCGCGCACTAAGTCAGCTCATTAACTTGGTTCGTAACTAATGTGTTAATAACAAAAGAATCTGGCAAAATAGGGCCGTGGGACACTTTTTCCAGCTGTTTTAACATCTAAAACCAGTTTCTAGACATCCTAAGGATTCCAAAAAAGTATGTCTCGTTACTAGTTCCGGGGGGTGCTCGTGGACCCCCTCTCCGTCTAAGAACGATAGCATGAACGGCTATGGGTAATTTGAGTTATGCTTTGTTGAAAATTTTAAATTGCTTTAACAATTTAAAATTTCTAAAAAACGCAATTTGCTTAGTCAACAAGTCCTGGCCTTCTGATTGGTTGGACTCACTTTTTGACCAATTTCGTTGCGAAATACTTCTTTTGCAGTATCGAATTCTTTCCGAATAGGTCTTCCGGATATTTCTTAGCATTTCATTGATTATGGAGAAAATCGAATGTGAGCATGACTAGACGACCACTGTTTCCCCGGCCCTATTGTTTTCGCTATAGTTCTTAGGCAGAGCGCTACTTAATCTTTTAGAATGCAGTTTGAATGTATTTCAAGAAAGCTTTCTACAAAGAAAGTGAATTTTATAATAAGTGAATAAGAGATAAGTGAATCTTTGACTTCATAATTACTTTCGTTTTTATACAAATGCTACCGGGGGGTTTACTTCAAGCAAAGTCCATTGACTTTTCAAATCGCCCTTTACATTGCTTTGACTTTTGAAATCGCCTCCTGTGTGTTTTAAGATACATGATTGCTTACTTATCTGAAAATCTAAAACGGCCTCAGACCCCGTCCATATAGACCCCTTCGCAGCCCCTAACGGTCGGAGTCACGCAACGCTTGTTATCAAATCTCGCGCATGCGTCAGTTGCTGTCACCAGAGCCTCCCCCGCGAGGAGACGAGCAGGGGAGCTCTGGGTAAGAGAATGTATTCGAATCGTTTTTGCGTATACGTGTGGACAAAAATGTATTTGCTGACTTTGCCCTAAAACATCTCCTGAATGAAATTAGATATCGATAAAATGCGACACACTTTTGATGTTTGACATGCGTTGATTGATTAAATGAGTTTTTTTCAGAAAGCCAAACCTTAATCGCCGAATCTGCATTTTTTTACTGATTACTCAAATTAACAAAACACAAAACTAATTGACGATTCCAGCTATAACGCACGCGCGCGCTGCATGTCGGTAGATGTAGGACATTTGTCGAACAAACTGTTAAAAAAAAGCGCGCAGCATTTTGGTAGTTGTGGGACACGGCTTGAGCGGGGCTTGAGTTTCTGAATAAAGAAGAGCGCGTGCGCTTATAGCTGAAATCGTCCATTGAACAAGCAAATTCTGTATTCACTTAGCTTTAATATGACATATAGTTTGTGGGAATTCCTTGAAAAGCGCGCGCACACCCTCTGAAGGTGAGCCGTATCTTTTTTTCTTAAGAAAAGTGCAAAATGTTGTATTAAAAAACTGTATTATTAATGTAGTATTCAAAACACAAACACAAGCTCGCAAAGGATGGCGGTAGGCGGTGGGCCTTTTGAATGCATTTATTTCAATTGGTTTTGAGAGGTTTACGGTAGCTTTTTCGCTACTCAATTAAATACACGTTTCTGTTCTGTTCTGGCTAGGGCTAAGTTTTGTGGTGTCGGATTTCGTAGTAGGGTGCCGCTATAAATCGGAAACAAGGAGGTAGCTTCAACCCTACCAGATAGGGTGGTGCCCCTATACCCCAGGGGCACCCTTCTCCCATGTGAACAGGCCCTAAATGCGGCACCGCAACTTTGATCGAAATGCGTTTGTAGGGTAGCCATAATGAAATACATACCCTATCAGAGACCGAAAAGCGAAAAACGATACCCTACCGCAGACCTGAGGAGTCCAAAATCCATATGGCTGCACATACCCGTATACCATATATGAGGGCGTACCCCCCTCCTCCCCCCCCCCCCCCCGGCTCGCGAGTTTTGTTATGTTAAAATATCAAACAAAATACAGACTCTTTTTGCCTAAAAATATAATAAGTCACTCGAGCAATTATACTAAAACAATTCGACTTCGTCTCGGTGACCCGGTAAAAATACCCAGGAGAAGAGATGTTTTATTTTCTGTCTCAATGACTATTAGTAGTTTGGAAATCCTAATCTGTCCTCATTTGTCACCCTTTCAACAAAGTTTAAGATCATTTACCTGAAAATTCCTTCTGTACGCGCGCCGTCCTGATGAAGCACGGCTTCGGCAAGTGTAGTGAGAATCCATGGGAGTTTCAGGTTTGGGAAATCATCAGCCTGTCTCTCCATGATGTCGTCTAGCGTGGAGCCAAACATGGATGGATGGAACACGTTATACTGGAAAACCATTACGGAAAATCAGGAAGAGAACAACTCATGGTGAAAGTTTCAGCAATGTATATGAAGATACGTAGCGAGTACGCATTCCTTCCTGTTGGGAACAAATAGTGCATTTCACATCACGCGTTCCAGCATATCCAACAATTACCCACCTCAGCCTGATGCACATCATCAAGTGTCGGTTTTTTCAAACCTCGTTTGGCTCCCGCCTTGGAGATCTTGGCGAGCTGCTTGTGACAATGACGAGCATATTCACTGATTGCGACCTGGAAGTGACGAAGAGAAACGCGGGGAAGATACATTTCACTTTCGCTACTGGACCCTCGAATATTTCCAGACAATTTTCCGAATAATGAAATCACTTAACTTCAAGGATCTTTGTACTGGTACCTCAATATTTGTTTCTTCACAGTTCAGATGCCGAGTGATATACCCCTCTAGATAGGTATGGAACTTGGTGGAGGGCGGAAACAATGTAAGACAAATAGCCATAAGCTCCCATCCTCTGCGAAGACTTTCCCTGCGGAAACGAACAGTATTTCATATTTTATTAGCAATATCATTACACCTTTGCATGTATTAACGAGTTTCGTGCATTTACATTTTGCGTGGATAAATAAAGCATTTTGCTCTATTGTATTATCAGTTTGTTAACCATTAACTTAAACCCCTGACTGTACGTGTGTACAGTTCGGGATATAGCCCGTTCGGGAGGGCATTCAAAACAATACAATCCATATTATTATAACTTTGGCGAGCATTGTGGCGTACTATCCGGGCTCTAATGAACATTTTGGCGGGCTCTAATATATTACAGGGGCGTACAGGGTTTTTTCGAAGAATAATAATTTCGTCATTTGTGGCGCGCTTTGCGCGCATGAAGAATTTACAGCCTTTATTTACTATACGCAAAAATGGAATGTCCATCAACCTTTTCTCTGAGGCTTGATGAAATGCGTTTGTTAAAATCAGGGCGCGCTTCGCGCGCAAAAAAAGAAGAATGCGATCCGCTCTTTCTTTAAAACGTACTCCACTACAAATAAGGGAGGGGGATCATTTTCTTTTTACCGTATATTGCGAAAAATCCTCAAATCCTCCAGGCGATAAATAATAACCGGTCCCTTATAGCGTTAAGTCGTGTCACGGGCAAGCAACAACAGTGGAGTCCCAGCATCCATTTTCGTGATCCGTGAAAGCTTATTTTCCACATCCGTGACTCGTGATTTTTAACTTTTTTCACTCGTGATCCGTGCGGCATACCCCCCTGTACGCCCCTGATATTAGAGCCCGCGCGAGTCAATCGGCGTTATGATTCTAGCCATAAATTCTCGCTTTTGTACTCAATGCTTTCCAAAGTTATAATAATAGTAATGTAGTTGATGTTATTGTGCGTAAATATGTTTTGGGCCCTTCTCAGGGCTCATTTTATCCCTCGCTACGCTCGGGCTGAAATGTGCCTGAGTCGGGCCTAAAACATATTTGCACAAACTGCCTGGGAAGCCATTCAAGTGCGCGCGCAAAGACAAAAACAAGCAAAAAAATATCCTAGCTGAGTTGCTTGCTGCTGAAAACTGAAATCGTTTTAATGTTCTTTTAATCAGTAGCTAAAAATTCAATGGACTTTGCTTGAAGTAAATCCCCGGCAGTGTTTGTAAAAAAGAAAATAATTAGGCAGTCAAATGTTCAATTTGGAATATTATAAAATTCACTTTCTTTTGAAAAGCTTTCCTGAAATGCATTGAAAGTGCATTCTTAAAGGCCGGCACAGACTAGGGGACAAGTCCCAGGGACTTGTCCCACGAACCTGCTTCGGGGACAAGTCCCCTATTGTGTACTCCTGTTTTTGCGTTGAAATTTCAGTCGCGGGGACTAAATATTTGTCCCAGGGACAAGTCCCAGAAATCAAACTGGTTTGATTCGTGGGACTTGTCCCTGGGACAAATTGCGCTTTTTTTCTAGTGTGTATAAGCCGGCACAGACTAGGGGACAAGCCCCTGGGACTAGTCCCTGGGACTTGTCCCCTAGTCTGTGCCGGCCTTAAAGTTTAATCATGTGTCTTTGGGCCCAAACCTGACAATGTCGTTTTCCTTGGACAAAAAAAGCTGCTGTGAATTATATTTTCAAGTGTCTTCCGGGAGAAAATTTAAGACGACTGCCACACATTTACTGTATTTCTCCCAGGAGAATTGCAGAAAATTTCGCAATTTCAAGGCGGTCTCCAGTTTTTTAAAGTCCTGGGGTTGACGTCCACCCCTCAAGACAGCATGAGTGCTCGATTACGTCATTTTCGAATGAATTGATCGCGCGTCTATGCGCAGAACAGAGTGCGCCGTGCAAAACAGGGGAATAACCTTAACTGAGTTTTCACGAGGCGGGAAACGTTCCAATATTCTGCGTTTAAATACTGCAGTCCAGCGACATTTCAAGGCGAGAATTAATTTCTGAATGAGAGGCGCATCTGAAACTTACTGCTTGGAAGATTGCTAATTACAGATTGTGGGAAAACGTGGCGGGTTTTAAGGAATATAATTTATTATTATTATTATTATACTTGTTGTCTGTCATGATTCAAGCAATACTTACTGTCGGCCGTTGTCAGTTGTTTGCTTGCAGAGTTGAAGGTAGATTTCGTCTCTGATCAAGGGTGTGTCCCACCCCTTGGTTGTAATGTCGAGTGCGATTTCAGGAGTGGTCTTGCCACGCACGGGGCGGTCCCCCATATAACCCAAGATCAGCTTAAACATCTCCACTGCATCCTTCTTTAGTTGTCGGTCGCTCATCAGAATCAGAGGCTTTTTGATGGGGACCTTGCAAGCAGAGATTAATAATAATATCAATAAGGCGAGGAATGCATAATTAAGTTTCGTATAATATCTCACCCAGCCATCTCCTCAAAAGGCGTCATTGAAACCGTTTTTCGGGCTATGAATATTTTTTTCGGGTTATGGATATATTCTTTACTAACACGCAAGGTAAGACGCACTTCAGCCGACTGGGAACCCTGCGTAGTAGCTCAATAGTCTTCCTAGCTCTCCTAGTCACATCAAGAGCAGAACTTGGTCACAGAATTAACCAAACATACCTTAGACCAGGACATCATACTTGCAAGAGATATCCGTTTTCTCCTGAACAGCCCTTTGGTATGCTGATTGAGATAACTTTCGTAGGCACCGAGTCCACGGAACAAGGGTGGTTTACCGCTCGGCACTGAATGTGAACGCTCCTGTAAATGAGTTGCGACAAAATCGTTAAAAGTATGTACTACTTGGGCATGTTCACACGTCTTTACTAGCTATACAATGCGATAAAATACAATAACACTTTATTATATAGTATATCTCGCGCGGAACAGCTAAATACACATATTATAGATATACATAATTTAAGGCTGATATGAACTTACCCATAATGGGTTATTTTAGAGCGAGGGCATGTTGTTACTAGTGTACTATGGTATGAAGGGGAACCCTATGTAGTAGCCATATAGTGTATCTCCAATGCTTACTAGTGTGCTATGGCGTGAAGGGGAACCCTGTGTAGTAGCCATATAGTGTATCGCCAATACTTACTAGTGTGCTATGGTGTGAAGGGGAACCCTGTGTAGTAGTTATATAGTGTATCGCCAATGCTTACTAGTGTGCTATGGCGTGGAGGGGAACCCTGTGTAGTAGCCATATAGTGCATTGCCAATGCTTACTAGTGTGCTATGGCGTGACGAAGGGGAACCCTGTGTAGTAGCCATATAGTGTATCGCCAATGCTTACTCGCGTGCTATAGTGTGAAGGAGAACCCTTTGTAGTAGCTATATAGTGTATCGCCAATGACACCGCGGCAAAACGCAGTTCACATGCGCTAAAGATTCACTGACCTGTGAAATGAAGACAATTGAAAAAAATCTACATAACAACAGCGAACGATACATTTTGCATTTAAATCATAATTTTCAATGGAAAAACAGCGAACGATAAGTTTTGACATTAAACCATAATTTTCGCCTCGGGTGCCAGGCCTTAAAGTGCAAGGCGCAAACGTTCAGAGAAAGATATGATCATATTTCACAGGAATCACTTCCTGTGAAGTGAAAACAAAAGAAATAATCTACATAACAAAAATATCTCGTGCTGTCTTGGAAATTTGGAAAACAAAACTTAAGGCCAAAAATTCCAGAGCAGCTAGATAATAATCATATCTTTCTCTGAACTTTTGCACCTCGTACTTTCAGGCTTGCAACCTAGGCGAAAATTATGGTTTAAAGTCAAAATTTATCGTTCGCTGTTTTTCCATTGTCTTCATTTCAGAGACCAATGAATCTTTAGCGCATGTCAACTGCGTTTTGCCGCGGTGTCTACTAGTGTACTATGATGTGAATGGGAACCCTGTGTAGTAGCTATATAGTGTATCGCCAATGCTTACTAGTGTGCTATGGTGTAAAGGGGAACCCTGTGTAGTAGCCATAATAATGTATTCCCAATGCTTACTCGTGTGCTATAGTGTGAAGGGGAACCCTGTGTAGTAGCTATATAGTGTATCGCCAATGCTTACTAGTGTGCTATGGTGTGAAGGGGAACCCTGTGTAGTAGCTATAGAAGATGGTCGACTAATCCGTGGTAGTGTCGACGAGCTGCCGTTTATCGCTAGTTCTCTCTCCTTGATTCTCTCCTGTTCTTCACGATACACAAGCGCCACCGCTGTATCCGATGTCTGCCGCTGATGCCGCAATGACCGGAGACTTTTCTCGGACGGGGCACCATTTTCAAACGAGGTCGGGGCTGCGCAAGCCTCTACTAGTAATGCGGTAGTGGCGGACATCCCCCCCGCCTGTAGTCTGTAGCTCAGGGATTCTTCACTACTCGCTCGATCATCTAAAAGACAAATTAATTAAGATAATTCGATCGAGTTTTCTTTTTTGCTCTATTAACAGCCGTACTTTAACAAATTATCTACATTGTCAAGGGTCCTTACGTTCATCGAGTTGTATTCCTCCATTTAGTGTAAATCCCTGCCCCGTGGGGAAGTCCAAAGGAGAATTAGCGTCTGGTGGAGGAGAGGGAAGGTCGGCGAGATTGTCATATATTGACTTGTGACCGGCGAAGCTTCCCGAGGGACTGGTAACGGGCTGTTTGTTTCGCTCTAAAGTCCCGGATGGTGTGACGTCACCGGGATCACGTCTGTGCTGCACGTTGTCGTCACTAAGAAACACCAAACAGCAATCACTAAACGCCTAAAGCGTGATTCACATTTGCAAAGGATGTACTTTTTTCTGATATTGTTCAGGGTTTCTATCACGTGACTTTACTTTATTTCCGGTGGTACGGTGGTAAGTCCAATGCACTCGTTTTGGACTTTCCAAGCAAGAAAAGTTAATTACAGGGTTCGAACGCTCAGAAATTGGAAAAAATCCAGGGTTTTTTAAGGAGCTGTGTGTTTAAGACAATGTGTCCGACTTGCGTGACGATGTCATCATACGATGTTTACTATATCAAATACTGCAATCAACTTAAAAAAATACAAATGCCCGTTTATTTCTTTAACAATAGCGAGGGACAATTTTTATCACAGGATGGATCAAGGCAGTTCCAGTTTTCAAATGAAATGGACATCTCATTTGCATTGAATATTTTGTGCTAAAAATTAAGCGTCACGCAAATCGGATTTTTCTTATCGCGTGGGATGCACGCGAAATGTGTTTTGTGTTTACTGCGCACGATCCTTCTCACCATAACCGGGCGCTGGGTCGCTCGCGCTTTATGTTGCTGTTTGGTACCCTCGAGGACTTTACGGGGAGGGGAACGTCGGGAGCTGAAATCTTACGGAAATGATTGCAAGCTTTACAAGTGGTAACGTCTGTTTTCGGAAAAGAAGAAAGCTACCCCTTGAATGGTAAGTTGAAAGACATAATAAGTACATTATATATTTAACAATTATTCGCCAAAAGCGAAGTGAATAGTGGCGACCTACGGTCTCGGAGACCATTCGCCACTATTCACGGAGCCTGAGTATAACAATTGTTTTAGTATATACTACACGCGAACACTCCAAAAAAAATATCCGAACGACACTAAACTGCTGAAATCTGGCATTTGTCGACATTTCCCAGCCTCTTTCTGCACGCGTGACGTTTGTCACGCACGCGACATTACGTCAGACTTCACTCAAGCATTCGGCAACTCAGCAAGTATTAGACAAAGCGAACACGCTCGAAATCACTTGTTTTAAAACCTTAATATCGACTACGATAAAATAATAAAGTTTTAGAAGGTTGCAAAAATTGTAAGGGATAGCAAATTGGGTGTGGTCAACAGTGAATTTTAACCTTAAGAGATAGCAAATTGGATGCGGAAAATCCTAAACCATCAAGTTGAAACACTTTATTCTGTTGTCGCTGAATTTCTAGGTCACCTTTCCAGGCGAGAGAACCCTAAGGGATAGCACACTCTTTGGACACTCCTAAGATATAGCAGCTGGGGGAATTTTATACCCTAAGGGATAGGACGATCACCCGCGTCTATTCTTATGGGGATTCTCCCCATTTACAAGTGGTAACGTCTGTTTTCGGAAAAGAAGGAAGCTACTCCTTGAATGGTAAGTTGAAAGACATAATAAGTACATTATATTTAACAATTATTCCACCTTGGGTGCTCTGTGGTGTCTTCCATATATGGATGTTTCGTTGGGTATCCTGTGTTAATATTCCAAATATAGAGCAGCTTCCCGTGTTGCTGGAAGCAAAATGGCGGAAGCCGTAGACATGCAAGAAAGAAAAGACCCTATTCAAATTGCTAGAGAAAATGGGGCAGAGATGTCGAAACCTGAAAGGGCTTCTATTTCGAGCGTAAAGCTGCCAGGACATCGGGCAAGTACAAGACAAGTAGGATGTCGAATCCGGTGACCAAAACTTCGGTTCAAGACCGAATCAAGGAATATCCAGGTCATAACTTCGTTTGTGTCAACGGGCAGCTACGATAGGATACATGTCGTAAATCGTCGCTGTAAAGAAGAGCACCGTTCAGAAACATATGCAGTCCAAAAACACTTGAATGGCATCGCCAATGTTAAAGGGGACAACACCAAAAGCCAAAGTATTGAGCAATGTCTGCAAAGGCAAGTGAGTGGGGCTACTTTACCATCAGATATGCGAGTTGAGACACTCCTTTTGGCCGGTATACCCATTTCCAAAGTAGATGCCTTGCGCCCTCTATTCGAGAAGTATGTCTTACTGCATAGTCTTACTGCAAGGGAACAAGAAAAAGTCAAGGCCGAGCTCCAGGAAGTTAAAGACATGTCAGTTATATTTGATGGGACGCCCGACTTGGCGAAGTACTTGTTATTGTAGTTCGTTATGTCCAGGAGGAATTTAAGCCAACACAACGCCTTGTGTGCCTGGAAATTCTTGCAAAGCCACTGAAGGGGTTTGAACTTGCCCAAAGACTGACGTCCAATATTGCTGTTAAGTACAACTTTGGATCAAACATGGTACTTGCTGCAATGCGAGATGGTGGTCCGTAAATGGGGCTGCCATAAGTCAATTATCATTCTTTTATCCCAATATTCTGGATGTTGTATGTTTCTCTCATAAAATTGATAATGTCGGATCTCATTTTGACTTTTGCATTCTTGACTTTTTTTCCGCTACTAGGTGAGTTTATTTGCTCATAGTTTTAATGCGAAGCTACTTTGAAGGGAGAGAACTGGACAATCAATGAAGTCCAACAGCAATACACGTTGGTGGAGTAAGTGGGAGGTGCTCAAGCATGTGTCCGACTATTTTGGTGATGTGTTGCCAGTTCTAGAAGAGAATGTGAATCTTTCCCCTGCTACCCGCCAACATCTGTTGGATATCGTTGAAAATCCTCAAGATCTTCAAGATCTCCGCTTAGAGCTTGCTACTATTGTTGATGCTGGTATTCATTTTGTTAAGTCAACATACAACCTTGAAGGTGACGGGCCCTTGATATTTTCAAGCTATGAACATCTTTCAGAAGTTGCTCAAGCAGTTGGGGTAGGTCACTACCCTTGCTGTTGCCAGAGAAATTGCCAATGGTGATGCTGCCCTGCAAGCTGGATTGGGTGATCAGGCTAAAGCATGTATCCAGCCAGGACTGAACTTTTTTCAAGAGAAGTTGAGCGTCCAGTTCCGCAATATAGTACGTGCATTCAAAGTAGCACGCCTTTGTTGCCCAGTTCAAGTTCAAGTGTTAATGCCTGATGCTGCAGCCCTCCAAGAATTCAAGTATTTTCCTTTTGTGGATGATAACACCATTGCCAACCTGGCAGCAGAGCTTCCGGCCTATCTTGCTGCTGCCGATAGTATTGTGGAATTGAGTGAGGATCAGAAAATGGCATGATGGGCAGCACACCCTCCCACACTGGGCTCTACTTGCTAGGAAGTTACACCTCATTCAGCCCAGTTCTGCTGCTTCTGAGAGAGTCTTCAGCTTACTCAGCAGGACAATGTCTTAGAGGACTATATTGAAGCATATGTGATGATCAGATACAATGAGTACCAGAGAAAGGCATGAACATTTTCATTGCTACTGCTTGGACTTCTTAAAGAGCCTCAGGGAGCCTCTTATTTGTTATAGTTTTCTTTCAAAAATAGTAGCAGCTATTACTGTATATTGTATGAGTCTGATACTTCAAACTCCCAATTCAATGGAAATGGATGTGTTTTTTGCATCCAAAAGAATGGCGGCCTAAGAAAGTGAATCTCTTTTTAATACAACCGTATTGATTACTATAATTATGCCAGATGGTGTTTAGAATAATTAATTGATCTTTTGAAGCTGTTGAGTTGAGAAACCTGATTTTCAATAAATCAGGCGACATGTGTGAAGAAATGTTTTTTTGGGGGAGCAACGTTTTATATTCTGAGAGGGTATTTTGGGGCAACTTTTAAATAATTTTTGAGCAGAATCTGTATATGCCTAGATATATTGGAAGTAATGTTTACAAAACGAGCTGGAGTGTTTTATCGGCAGATAGAAACACTCGGCTTCGCCTCGTGTTTCTATCTGCCGATTAAACACGACAGCGAGTTTTGTCAACTACTTCTAAAACGGTTGCCAGTAGTAATTCATAATTCCAAGTTAGTTTTGAAAAAAAGGGAAATAAATTTGTAAGAACTACTTCATTGAAATCGAGATATAAGAAATCTGATATAGACTGGCTTCAAGTTGTATTGTTTAGCTATTTTGAAATGAGAGCTTTTCATTACGAATAGTGTATTTAGAGAGGCCTTCCGAATAATTGACATGTCTTCTGTGTTGGGTCAAAAGGTCCGTCCATGATTACTGTGACGTAGAATTTCAAGCATGCGCATATACAGAATAGCATCCCACATGGATTAAGGTTGCGGTTGGGATGACCAGTGTTCATGACATACTCCTAAAGTAATTTCACCGAAGGGGTAAGGTCGGTCCAGAAAGTGCATACCAGCACTCGTGCCGACCCTGGAAAAAAGAGTAAAAAAACCTGGTCATAAAAAAAAGTTGACAATCGTAGAATATGGCTACTGTGACGTAGAATGTCAAGCATGCGCAGATACCGAATAAGCATCCCACATGGACAAAGGTTGCGGTTTTGGTGACCAGTGTTCATGAAATCCTAGAAAATTTCAGGCAGAGGGTCGGAACCAGAAGTGCATAACAGCACTAGCTCCGATCCCGGGTTGGCAAGGATCCACCCTTGTACACCCCTATGCGCTTTGAAGTGTCGAAATAGACACTTCATCCGGGATACCATGTCTATGTCTACGATATATACACTCATTTATTAAACATGAGTGTCTGTATGATAGATATAAACACGGTACCCCGTATGTAGTGTCTATATCGGGACTTTATCGAGGTATACAGCGGCCGTTCACGGTTGTGATTTCCTTTGTGTTTGTCTCATTAATTATGTATTAGTTTTAGAACACTTGTTAGAAAGGGGCATGGGAACATTAGTTGGAAGTTGATATGGGTTTGGATACGGAAACATTAGTGGGAAGTGGATAGGAACACTATTGGGAAGTGGATAGGAACACTAGTGGGGAGTAAATATACGAACACTATTTGGAAAGGAAAACGGGAAAACTATATATATTTATAACATAACTCCGATAGTACGCGCGCTCTGATTGGTCGAAAACCAATTACCATAACGCTATGGTAATGTTATGGTACATAGCTTTGACCGGAAGTGTGTTTCCACTCGCCAAACTATGAGAAAACCGGCGACAAAACTACAGCTGTTTTTATCATTTCTCCATCTAAATCTTTAAAAAAAGCATCTATATAATGATGAAACCTTCATAAAACGATATAAAAGATTGGCAGAGTGAGGAAATATCGAGATGGACAGATTCTTTTTGATTTAGCAAGTGAAAACGATCAAATCAAACGTGCGACGGGCAAACCGACGGAAAACGGCAAGGTGAGTTAAGTTTTGCCACTCACAAATTAGGAATTTACGCAGTTTATGATATTTATACAAGAAGGATTGCATACAAAATAGAGGGTATTAGCTTCTTTATGTCTAAACAACCATTCGAGCTCATTTGTGCTAGGAAAACAGACAAAAACAACGGCTCGCATAACATTTTCTGTGGAGATTTTTGCAAACTGTGTGCTGCCACTTTTCGCCGATTTCGCATGTCAAATACATTCATTTTCAAGACATTTTTCTATTGAACACAATTCACTGAATGAAATCTCTTTCGTTATAAGCTGAACAAAAGTGCTTTATAAATTTCCATGTTTTGAATGGTCTCAGTAAAGAGAAAACACAAAATAATTGAGCAACAAATAATAATAATCGAAGGGGCTCGTGTTCCCACAGCCTTTGTTGTTCTCCCAACCTTTCACGCGTGCTACCATCAGGCTATGGTACATGGAAAAATGTGTTCTATTTCTTAAATATATATATGGATATGGTTACACTTGTGGTAAATGGATGGGACCACTAGGGGGAGTGATATAGGAACACTAATGGGAAGTGGATGGGAACACTAGTGGAAAAGGGAAATGGGAACACTAGTGGGAAGTGGATGGGAAATCTAGTGGGAAAGGAACATGGGAACGTTAGTGGGAAGTGGATATAAAAACACTAGTGTTTTCTTTTCAGACTTCGAGTTGAAGTTTAAAGTGTTTAAAATTGTAGAGATTGTTTTATTGATTGAAAATAAGAAATAATGAAAATAAAAACTGAAAAACTGAACATTAACTCAATTATCTATGTATGTATTATTGTCACTCGGGGGTACTCGTGTGTAGTTTAAGACACGATCCTGAAAAGAATAGAAAAGTAGAAGAAGAACAAAATTAAGACAAAATAAACGGAATAACACAATCTCTTCTTACCACTTGTGCCGATGAAGTGAGGCTTCTGTGAGAAAACCTGCTCTTTTTGTTGCTCATTGAGTTGTTGTGTTTGATAGAACCGACGTTCGGCGATTCCCGGAACGGACGATAATTATATACCGTTTCCGGGAAACGTTGTCACCAAAAAAGTCTATATGCTTGAAGCGCAAAGGATAATGGGGGCATCTAAACTGCTACTATTTGATCTGAATATCAGAAAGTTATCGCAACCACAGGAAAAATCATTCAATTTCAGCACATTTTTAAGCATGTTGGTTTCTAATAGTTTCAGAAATTGAAATAAGTCTTTACCCATACTCCCTAGCGCACCAAGCTTTGTTGCTTTTTCCGGTGACAACGTATCCCGGAAACGGTATATATTACTATACATTGTACTCACTAACTCGATTCTGATTCGCTTTACTTTGGGAATCACGCAATGTGAGCTAGCTTACTCTTGATTTTACGCGCGAAATGCATCATGTTCCAAGAGCACTTGAATTCCTTGCCCGAAAAAAGCGCTTGTGTAAAATAAATTGCTTGAGAGAAAAATAAACTTTGTTCATGGCGAAAATATGTTCAATCGATGTATAATAAAACAATTATTGAATTCGGTTTTGTGATATCACAAAAACTTCATCCAATAATGAGATTAATAATGCACTCATCCTACATTACTCCACTTCCATGGACGAGGCCAGGCACGACAGTCGATACAATAGTTAAGCTCAATGGCTTGGGACGTCAATTTTACGGTAATGTCAAGTTCAGTTCAGTTCAGTTCAATGAAATAGACTTAAAGCAAACTTATGTGTTCGTTCTGTTTCGAAGTTACCTCAACGGCGTCCACCGTCAAGGCTCAGCGCCGCTGAGCGAGCTGCTGCATGATGATCCCTGAAGGAATTCGTATTCCACAGGAGACCCATATTAACAAGAGCGCGCGCGACTAGCCCTGCGCAACAGGAGACCAGCGAATGGTGAAAAAGTTCGTGCGCAGGAGAAAAAAAAGTGAGCCCGTAGGCATGTTACTCTTACACTGAGTCGGATTCTTTCTCTCTCGACAAGGTTCCTGAAGGCGTGACGGTTCCGGGTCCATCATTGTTTACGTCTCTTTGTGCTCCTGTCTCAAATGGGAACATTGGTGTCCCTGGGTTCCTTGCGGTAGTGTTTTCGCTTGCGGTATGCTCGTCGCCATCCGTTGCAGTGCTATTTAGACCAATCTAAAAGTTTAAACAAAGTTAGCTTCAAAAATCGTTTAACAAACGGACCATTCTAGCTATAGTAACATACACGGCGCACAATACTGTTGATCTAGTATGCTGGTATAAGCCCAAGCGAAGCTTCTAGAGGCCGTATTTATACTAGAGACGGCTAAGTCGTCAGACGGCTTAGCCGTCTAGTATAAATTCGAGAATTATGGAAGACGGCTTAGCCGTCTGAAATTAAGATTAGCGCTTTTTACCGTACAAACGCGAGAAAAAACTCGTAATAGTAGAATTCCTTTCGCCGGAGCAAGGAATCATGCAAACAAAAACAAAGCAATGCATTATGGGCAGGGTGAGTTGTTCCCTCACAAAATATAATTAGGAACACAACTAACGTCCTAAAATAAACTCGTGATGGTCGATTTTTTCTTACTCTTTTAACGTAAAGTTGATGATATATATCTTATTAGATGGTTTTTTTATGTAATACGGGCGGATATTTTGCGAGTTGCGGACGTATTTTTCCGAGCCCCGCAGGGGGGTGAAGAAAAAGGTTAGCCTGAGTTAACAGACGCACACTCAAAATCAAACGATTGAGCAATATAGCCAAATGTAACGTACTGGGTGGCGTGACACTGACCAGATCTGGGTAGTGATTCTGATTGGTCGGCGCATTTTGTCTGTGTCGCGTTTATCTTTGTGAGTTCAAGATGGCTTCGACAGCAAGCAAAGCTGTAGATCGGTTCGATTTGAAATCTCTCAAAGAAGTGGTTTTATCTCATTGCAAGCGATTTTAAGTTGAGAATTTATACGAAAACCAATTGCAGCACTGCACAGACGTGTTTGTTGACCAACTTTGCCACTCAAGCTTGGTATTAGCGTTGTATGTATTACGTTCGTTGAGTAAATTATGCATCTAGTAAACGAGCCTTCGTGATCGGGAAAGTCAATCATATTTCAAATTGTATCCTTAGTTTCGTTTAAATGGAACTGTCTCATGCTCATGATGGCTTCAGAAAGCAATCAATAATGGTGGTTAATAAGTCCATTGATCTCTCTTATGAAGGACCAAGCTAGCCACTTGAGCATGCGATGCTAAACTCGCACTCAAACTACTCGACGGTTTTACTCCCCAAGAGTGGACATTGGAGCCATAAACACCAATTAAAACGTACGTCACTTATCTGTTTCACGACAGACTAAAACTTGAAACAGTGGCGGAACCAGGATTTTTTCAGAGGGGGCAGCACTAAGTTGGGCTGGTTATAATCTGTCAGAAGCTCATAAGAAGGAGCGTGCATCCTACGAATGGGTGGGTCTCACATGTGTTTTATAGCTTGAGCTATTTTTAGAAACAGTTGCGCGGGAAAAATTAGCCAATCAGAATTATTCCTTACATTTAACGTCACGCCTCATCAAAAACTAGGCCTCAGCGGCCCTGGGGCTCCAGGTGGCACTGGAGGTCCTACTTTCGCTCTCGGAGGGCTGTCAGAAATTTCCTCTTTTTCTTCGAAGGCCGGCAGGATCTCGGGAGCTTCTTCGTTTGCTATCACTTTAGGAGGAGAGCTCTGATTTTCCTCGCCAACGAAACTTTCAAGTGCTGTGGCCACTTCCCATAGTTCTTGGATGTTCTTTTTTTAAATCGCTGAGCTCTCTCGTATTAAGACACATTCCACTAGGCATTGGCTTGTACTTTCCGTTGATCATCAGTAATGTTCGAAGGTGAAACTTCACCTGACCTTCAAAAAGGCAGACCGATGCATACAAGTTTCTGTCTCCTAGGCGGTGGATTACTTCACCGTTATCACTCGTAATTTTTTTCATGGCGTAAAGCTTCAGATTCTTTGTGTCTGCGCTGAGTTTGTTTGAGAGAAAGATGAATAACGAATTTTCCGGCAAACTTGTTTGAGAGAAAGATGAATAACGAAAATTCCGGCAAACTTATAGTAGTTAGTGTGAATAATTTACTGATGCATACCCCCGCTTTTTGAATGAATTTATCACCTCACACCCCTTTGGCTATAGACTAGTACACTAGTACCCCTTTGGTGCTCGAATATATGATCTCCCACCCCTTTTGACTGTATAGATTATCCCCCACCCCTTTTTATGGAATATATTATCTCCCACCCCTTGGCGTCGGCGATTACAAAACATCAAAATGTCATTGTCTGAAGGTTGTCATGGTGATCCCTCGACCAATCAAAAGCATTCCCTCAGTAAATTACTCAGTAAAAAGGATGCCCCGATCATGCAGCCTATACTACTAATAATAATGCTAGGGAAGCGCGAAGTGGTATTTATACGAGCTGGTGATATAAACACGAGGCGCACCCGAATGCTTTAAATATCATCCCGTAAAACACGACACGCGAGTTCTATAAATCACTCTTGAAGATGCGGGAATTTATAACTTGAACAAGACGCACAACTGCGTGTACTCGGGCCTACCGGCTAACGTATCTGTAGCAAGCGGTTTAAGGGCCTATGGTACTATCTCCGTTACTATCGACACGCGTTGCCATAAGTGTCACGCTACAATCCGCGCCGAAACTAGTTCACACACTCCCTCCATTTAGTAATGCTAAAAAAAATGTTTGCAAGAACGACCAAAGACAGGACAACATTAATGCGCCACCCCCTCTCCCCCTGTGCAATGTTGAAAACCCAATTGCACCGGACAAAACTCCGATGATGACCCTACAGGAACAACATTAATTGGGGGGAAGGGGGAAGAAAAGAGCTTGTTAAGGAATCGAATTTTAAGAAAACGGTTCAAACGTTGAGAAATGGGTCAACAGTTTTGGCGGGGATTGTATTTTTGCATGAAGTCGAATTACGTACTCATTAGCCTTTTCCCGCTGACAATTTCAGCATATAAAAAAAAAACGAAAGGCCGAGTATATTCATTCACATCTGTTTGTAACAGGCAAAAGGACAAGATCGTAAAATGTATCGTTGCATTTCGGCAAAGTTCTATGCCATCATCAGACTAATTAAAATACAGGGTACATGATGTTTATACTAGTTACAATAATATATGCAAGAGGAAAGAATTTATGAAAACAAGGAGAGCTCGCGGCTAGCCTTCAGCCCGAGATTTAAATTAGGCTTGTAGCGCTTAATATAATAGGCCTCTTTGTAGAGTAAAACATTCCAATTAGAATCCCGATCGAGGACAATGGCATTGTCTCTAACCACGTTAAGGTAGAACGCTCTATCATCGTCAGAACAATAGTTGTTGTACATGGCGGGAAAATTAGAAATACATCCAAGGTAGTTTAGAATAGAACAAGAGCGCAAATGCTGGAAAACGGCACTAACTTTGTCTAGAGCGTGCTCTTTCGTGCGGACAGCCAGGTTTCGGTCTGTTTTACCAATATAAAAGGCATTACATGTAGGGCAATTGATTTTATACACAACGCTAGATTTTGATAATAGCGGAATTTTGTCCTTTGTGTTGGTAAAAAACGATACATTTTACGATCTTGTCCTTTTGTCTGTTAACAACTCAATAATTCTTAATAATGGATTCGGTTGGCAAACATCAATAGACTCTATACAAGGGTAATTTCTATGTAAAGGAAAGCGTTAGAATATTTACCTGTAACGCGTTACAGTCTAGAACTAGTTTCATCAGCGTAGAGCTATAAGTGCCGTAAACCTCATTAATAACAAAAGCCAATATAATCAACAGTGATTTAGATAAACATATACATGCAAAAACTAACGAGTCCGACGTTTCGGCGACATCTTACCGCCATTGTCAAGGGAAACTGAAATAAAATATGCGAGTTCAAGAGTATCTAAGAGTCAAGAGTCACTAATTTGCATAGATTAGACAAATACTTTGGCGCGAATTGAGTCTGATTGTACATTTAAGCACATTTAAGCTTAATAAGCAGCATTTCATAAACCAAACAATCAAACTTATTCTGGCATTTCTTTGACACCCGAAAACAATTGTGAAAGTCATCCGGAACCGTGCCTGCATGTCTGTTATCAAAGTGTTTGCGCACTGACGAAGTCTTGCTTTTATGTCCCTCCACGCGTACGAAAAGATGTCCACGGGTATATCCGACATAACCAGCATCGCACTGGTCACACTTGAAATGGTAAACAACGCATTGTTGATCAACGAGCTGAGGCTTTGGTTCGCCTGTCGGGAACTCCTGGGCAATCTTCCGGCTCGTAAACACCGGTTGGATATTAGTTTGGAGTTTGACGCTAAGATCTTTTAACTGCGTCTTTACGACCCGGGTGGTATTTTCAGTCGAAGCTTTGGACTCTAGCAAAGACTGGTCAGCGGCCCTAGAGTTCACAAAGTTCTCAACAGTGGAGTCCAAAGGGTGCTGGGGATATTTCAGTTTGGAAAAAACAGACTTCAGTCGTTCGCACTCCTCACTGAAATAGGACCATGACGAGGACAGGCGATATGCGCGATCAAGCATAGTTTTCAGAAGGCCACGCTTATACCGGATGTCAACATGGCTGTGGTAATGAAGCAACAGACCACTGTTTGTAGGCTTCACGAATACTTTAGTTTCAATACGGGGCGCTCGGTTTAGGACTTGAATACCGAGGAAGGGGAGCATTCCACCCTTTTCGACCTCCATAGTGAAATTAATGGCAGGGTGTGCGTTATTGAGGATGGCGAAGAAAGCTGTTTCCGATTGCTTTGAATAAATCCCTTTTTTCGAGATGTTGCCGTATCGGGATATTGGACGACTTTTGATATGTTATCAAGTGAGTATAATAGAGTCTAAATCCGTTGAGATTTGTACTGTTGCAATTTGTTCCGGGTTAGCCTTATTATTCACGTAAAATGACTGGACTAAAGGCTGACCTTTGGTCATTCGAGGGCCACACGTGGGAAGGTAGCTGTCACGCAATACGTTGCGTGCCGAACTAAGTTTTTCACATTTCTGCCAAGCAAAATCAGCGAAATGCTCAATTTAACAACATGAGTGTAAACAACACATAGAAAATAATACCCTTACATCGTATATTTAACATCCTAACGAACATACTACAAGATTTATTGAAACGAGTGCAACGGTCTACACGGTCTACATCGATATTGATAAATAAAATTAATGACATCATATTTTTTCTAGTAGACCGTTGCCCATCTGCCGTCGTTTGCTTAAACGAAAGCTAAATAAAAACCTAAATTAGTGAAGTGAGGCGAAAATAGTAACCGCTGCTGAACAAGGAGATCTAGAGTATGGAAAATGCATTGCAGTCGTTGCATTGGCATTTCTGTAGAAACACGCGAAAACCTCTCACTTGTCTTAACACAGGTCTTAACAGCACAACAAGTTGCAGAGAACTCTCAGGCAAACAGTGGTAATATCAGCATTTCGTCTTTTCGTAGTATAGGCGGAGAGTGTATCAATTCTAAGTCTTTTAAGGTGGCTCCCGAGTATTTATTGCAGAAATAGACCTCAACTTCTAGCGTATGTTTGACCCTGAAAAAATCTTCCGATTTCCATAATTGTTCTCACAGAGCTTAAGCAACCTCTGCACTATCAAATGGTGTAGTTCATTTGATATATTAAGCTCGTCTGTTAAGGATATTTAAAATTTTCCAAAGGAGGTGTTTTTAGAATAATTGTTATAACTTGAAAATTCGACCGTGAATGATCTTATTACCAGCTAAAATCGCATCCATAGTAATAAGGGTTTACTCAGAGAAATGCCCAGATCAGCTTTTCCCATGCGATTTAAGTTGTAAACGATGTAATAATTTTACCTCTAAAAATGTCTTATTCCGCTTCTGTTTAGTGTGCCGAGCGCGGATATCAGAAAAGCAGGGAAGCTCTTCAGTATTATCTCGGCTAATGTTCACTCTTAATTATATAAAAGAGAAAATAGAATCGAGTATCTACAGAAAGCGATATTTAATAAACAAATGAGAGCAACGTCTCGTCCAGAATGTGATGTTGCTATAATATTCAATTCGAGCTCGAAATACCTAAATTGCTGGAATTGTTTCGCAAGTTTCTTTCGTGAGAGGTAGAGTACAACCAACTGAGAAGACTTACCAAGTTTGGGCTCGTCTTTCCAATACTATGTTGAGAAACATTATCCACAAGTAGTCCGTATTTCTTCGCTCCAACACAACGCCAAGAAAACCCATATGTTTATGAACTCAGCGTTCTCGTCTCAGTGCACATGGTGCTAAATACTTCACGTGCGACGCTTTCTCGACCCGCGGGATCGCGGAACAGCTACCGGTATTAACTTGTCTTACTTCGGGACTAGGAAGCGTCGCACGTGAAGAATTTAGCGAAGTGTACTGAGGCGAGAACACTGCGCTCATAACATGTGGGTTTTCTTGGCGTTTGTGTTGGAGCAACGAAACACTGACTCCTTTTGGATAATGTTTCTCAACATAGTATTGGAAAGACGAGCCCAAACTTGGTAAGTCTTCTCAGTTAGTTGTACTCTACCTCTCACGCAAGAAACTTATGAAACAATTCCAGCAATTTAGTTATTTCGAGCTCGAATTGAATAGTATAGCAACAGCACATTCTGGACAAGAAGCTGCTCTCATTCGTTTATTAAATACCGCTTTCTGTAGATATTCGATTCTATTTTCTCTTTTATATAATTAAAAGTAAACATTAGCCGATATAATCCTGAAGAGCTCCCCTACGTTTCTGATATCCGCGCTCGGCACACTAAACAGAAGCGGAATAAGACATTTTTAGAGGTAAAATTATTACATCGTTTACAACTTAAATCGCATGGGAAAAGCTGACCTGGGCATTTCTCTGAGTAAACCCTTATTACTATAGATGCGATTTTAGCTGGTAATAAGATCATTCACGGTCGAATTTTCAAGTTATACCAATTATTTTAAAAACACCTCCTTTGGAAAATTTAAAATATCCCAAACAGACGAGCTTAATATATCAAATGAACTACACCATTTGGTAGTGCAGAGTTTGCTTAAGCTCTGTGAGAACAATTATGGAAATCGGAAGATTTTTTCAGGGTCAAACATACGCTAGAAGTTGAGGTCTATTTCTGCAATAAATACTCGGGAGCCACCTTAATGAGGTCAAATTGCTTTTACTAAAATGCACAAAAGGCTATTTCAGAATTTGCCGAAAGTTGAGAGAAAAAATCCAAAATCACAAGAATTTTTCGTGATCGCCTGAAAAAGCAATCAGTGGCCTTCAGTTTGTTGTATCTACCAATATTCTGTCATTGTAAAGTTCAACGTTTGTTGTACATGGGACTCCAGCGCGTCTAATAACAATAAGAAGGCTTTGTAGCAATGAGAACGAATGACTAACGGAAACAAAAATCGACGTACCTAACCCAAAAATCACTTATATCATTTTCTCTTGGTTCAAGATGAACAACTGCCATTTGTATCGAAATGACAGGGAGAAAGGAATGTAATATAATCAGGAAGAAAGCAATGTAATATAATCTAGAGTTATGGGGTAGGAAAATTGAGTATTGGCGAATTTGAGGAATGACCTAAGGGGCGAGGAAAACCTACACGACATTAGAACCGCTTATCCTTGACGTTAATTTAGGGGGCAAAGATTTCGATGTCATTATTGGCCACACTCTATCGAAGTCCAAGTCAAAGTGGGAACAGTTATCAGGCACGTGTAAGTGATGAGCTGATAAATTTGCTCACGTGGGCCTTGGCGCCAGCTTATAGCAGGCGACTTGGACAAACTACAACCTCATGTCTGGGAGTACAAGTTGATTAAAGACGTGGAAGAAATCTTCAACCTTACGTGCCTTATAAAGGAAGCTACCAAAGTGACCGCCACGACACGCAACACTCACTAGTGAGGAGGGCAACTATGCTGGTGTACTTGAATTTGGTGTTAGTGATCATCGCACCATTTCAACGGCTTCCTAAATCCTAAAGTGAAGCGTCATCCCGGAAAAGTTATATCCTTCAGGAGCACAAAGAACTTGGACTTGTCAGAATTCAAGAAAGACATCGGGGAAGAAATTTCCATGCTAGCAAATGCCACTTCTATCTTGTTCTGTGTTTTGAAGTAGCCTCTGCACACGAATATCACAACCTCGCCCAGGATCGTGGACGTACTTGACTGGTTTGGCTGGTTTTGCAAGAATGGCGTCAGTGTTTTTGCTTCGAAAACAGCGCGCGCTTTCACGTAATATTTAAAAGCCGACTATGAGGACTTGACGGGATTTCAAAGTCCGCGCAATTAGTTCCAGTCCGAGGCGGAGCCGAGGACTGGAACTAATTGCGAGGACTTTGTAATCCCGTCAAGTCCGAATAGGAGGCTTTTGAATTACTTCACATATTCATTAATTATTCGTGAGATATTTAGCCAACACAGAGAAATAAAGAATACACAATGAAAATTCCTTTTCAAATCCTTTTGAAAAGTCTTTGTGTGATTTTCTTTACAAAATTGATGAAATGAAACTGCTGAGACAGTTCTTGAGACAGCATAAAACAAAGGTACCTATTCATATTCAAATGAGCGAGGTATTTTGCAGTCTAGCCGACATAGCGTGCGGTTGATTTAGCGGCCATCCAAAGCTTGGAGACAGATATTGCAGAGATGTCGCCTGAGCTCCTAGACTTCAAGAAGTGACAGGAAAAGGAGGCAATCGATATCCTGGCAAGACTTTGAACCAGATTGTTGTAGGCCTTAAATGTGTCTTAGAGGAAGCCAATAGAACTGACGTGAATTTCCTGGACAAAAGTAAACCTGCGTAAGTAAATAATTGTTTGCAAAACTTTGATCCGATTACTTTAAAGAATGAAAGACTTTCTTTGAAAATAACTAAATTATACATCTATTATTGATCGCAGTAACAGTGGACTTAGAAAGCTCCTTGACTCAGAAATGAAAGACGCCCAGAAAGCCGGCACTGTGAACAAGCAGCCAGAGAAAGAGAGGGTCACAGACGAAGAAGAGGAAAACATGTGGCAGGCCGGTGTTTTGGTGCTAGTACAGTTAATACTATTGTGACCATTAATAATTATTCTATGTAGACTTTAACGTAGAATGTAAAAAATGCAGAACAGAGTATAACAAAGTCTATGATGTGGTTTGAGTTGTTAAAACTTTGATAATGTGCAGGTCTTTGAAATCCTGTTTAGTTTTGCTGGCTGTACTTTGAAATCATTAAAATTCATATTTCAAAGTACACGTACCTTTGAAACATCAATAATTCATGTTTCAAAGGTACTTGTACTTTGAAATATGAATTTTAATGATTTCAAAGTACAGCTAGCAAAACTAGACGGGGTTTCAAAGAACTGCACGTGGTACAAATGAAGAGCTCTGGTTGGCTAAATATATCATGAATAATTAATGAATATGTGAAGAGTGATTTCTTGTTCAATGACCAACACACATTTTGCTCTAATTTTGATAGAAATTATAACAATCCCCAGCGAATTCACAAAGGCAAACTTTAGTTTAGAATGAGTATTGGAGCAGCGTTTAAGAGACTTTAAATCGAGTAAACGAGCCATCTAAAGGCCACAAAAAGTGATTTTGTGTAAGTTGTAGAGCCTATTAAATTTATATTTTCTTGCTCGCGCACAAACTTACCTGATCGACCAGTTTCTCCAAGCTCACGCGATTTTCTCACACATGCATTTGTGTGCAGAGGCTACTTATGCGTAGTTGAAAAACACAAGAAAACACTAAAATTAAAAGAAAATGCAGGGAGATATAAAGTAGCCCCTTTTCACAGGGAAGGAAGAAATGAAAAGCTTGGATATGCCTACCAAATTCCTTGTATGAAAGCTGGCACATAGTCTCCTCGAAGCCGCCCGGACCGGTGTCACGCTACGCTCTCCCCCGTCCCAAGCGCTTGGGACGGGGGAGAGCGTAGCGTGACACCGGTCCGTGCGGCTGCGAGGAGACTAGCTGGCACCTGCGGTTGTAAGAGCACTGGACCAAAAGAAGATAAGAGAGAAAGACGTGTAAGAGAGAGTAAGAGAGAAAGACGTGCACTATATGACTGCGCAATGGAAAGAAGCCATTTGTAAGAAAAGGAAATATGGAAAGCTATAAAGAAACTGCAGACCCTGGAAAGTGAAGAGTTGATGAAAACGTGGAGAAACATCGCATCCAAGTTGCGAAGAACTGCGATAATGAATCCCTGCGGGAAAAAGCTCCCTGATGTTTCTTTACGACTTTCTCGCCTTTTCTTAGTTACAAGATGAATGCGGAGACCATATCCCTGGAAATCGATGGGAAATTAGAAAGTGACCCTAGAAAATTTGCTCACACGTTTGCTACCCTTTTCTCAACGACTGCGGACTGATCTAAACAGATTAACCACAGAAGCCATTATCACCAAAATGCGAATTTTAAGACATGGATAGTTCTTTAGATGGAAGTGCACGCGCCATTAGGATGGCAAAATGAATGTGATGTGATCTGAATCTCAAAAAGGAAATCACTGCCTTACAATACGTTTGAAAGAAATTAAAGGGAACCCTCCAAAACGATCTATTCAAAGTAATTTTGCACTCGTTTGACCCGCCTTTCTCTCATAAGCAGGTTTGTACTTTTTATCACATCAAAACAAACCTTCCTAAGGAACTATGAATGGGGCTACGAACCACCTGTTTCAAGACAACATAGTCGCGGGAAACGCCGTTTACTCTATTTCGGGGCTCGTAGAATTGTACAATTTCTTCACTCAAGTACAATCCTAGAAACGATGCTTTCGTGTTTTATATAATTCTTACTTCATGTTATCTCTAGTAAAACGGAGAGTTGTAGCTTCTCAAGATTTACGGCATCGCTCCAGGGCAATTCACGTACGGCATTTATCGGTCATATCGAACTAAACGACTTTACCCTTAAACGTCAACTTCTTAGATTAACGTGAAATATGAGCACTTAGAAATGCATACTCATACACTCTTTTTTTTTATAAGAACCTTTTTTATAAGAACGTTCAGCCTGAAATTTACCCAAATTTTAAGAACATGCTAAGAACATGCCTGAGCCTCAGATAGGAGCAAAATAGATTTATTTTCAGTGATGCGTTCTAAAATCCAGAATCAAATGTGTTAATAATAACGACCTTCAATATTGTAATTTATAAAACTCTCTTAAATACTTCATTGGTATGTATCCTTCTATAAGATCTATCATATTTCAGGTTCCGACGTCACTGAAATGTAAGAACATCCGTAAGAACATTTCCAGCCTCAAACTGCTCCAAAAATAAGAACAGCCCAGCCTCAACTGAAAATTAGACGTTCTTATAAAAAAAGGAGTGTACCCGTTTTGAGCGTAGCTGTATATACGTGATGTCCAAGAACTCATCAAAGCGTGCTAGTGGTTTAGTCTCTAAACACTCGACAAACCACCGGCAGGATTCAGGTATTGTTTGGCATTGTTTCATTGACAAAGGGCTGATGAAACAATTTAAACCTTCCGAAGCGATTTTAAACCACACACAACGATCTATGGATCTTTGAAGTTAATCAAAGAAGACACTAAATGGAAGTAATTCATAGATGCTTTGCCAAATGGAACGGGAAAACGAAACGAAGACTCCGCCAATTTAAAAGAACATATATTCATACTAATAATGGGATTTTTTCAAACACACTCTCGTAAATTATTATAATGAAAACATACAACTGTCATATTGTTTTTTGAATAAAAAGTTGGAAAACGCTGACCAAAACGGCCACGAATTGTTAAAGTTGTAATACAGTACAAGGACGTTTTCGTTTGAACTTTACCCACAACTGCGTAAGCGCTGCAACCATATTCCCGAGTGAAGCCAGAAAAGCCATTTATCAACTTCCGTCAACCAAGTTTTCTTTTATTTTTGATAATATTTTTTTGTGGGAACGGCTCTTTTATAATGGGATCGGGGTTGCTATCTAATCTAATGTTCCTGCGGTTCCACTGAAAAACTTTAGAGATAAACGGGGTACCAGAAGAAAGACCTCCCTGGAAGACCCTCCACTAATGTTTATGTTTCTGTTATCGGATGCGGCGCTAAAGATAGTCATTCAACTAACTCGATTGAAAGACGGTCTCGTTTTTAACATTTGAATCGTGTCCAAGCTATGATTTCGAACATTATATAGTATAATGAAGTCATTTATTTCCTGCAGACGCCTTTCTACAGCTTCAGTTTCAGTTTGAAATTTCCTGATCTTTCACATAAAATGCATCTTCTTTTTCATCTATCCGTATACGCAAAGTAAAAGAAAAGGCAGGTCTCGAAAGTGAAGTGTAAAAACCACCTACGTCGAACGAAATACCCTAAAATAACTAGAGTTGTGCAAATAAGTATACTATTTGTACTGGGTCCCAGTAGTACGTATATAAGAGATCAACACATTAGCATATGTCTCAGTCTCAGTTGGTTTGAGAACGCCGCGCCGTCGACGTCTCTCTGGTCCGACTAAAAGTTCTCTACTCTACACAAGACTTCACAGCCATTCTACAATTAAAGTCTACAGATTTTCATCGTCTCCACTTATTTCTTCTTCCTGCCAGCAGTCTACTATTCGCTCGGTGGCGTCTGCAATTTCGGTTTGAATTCAAATGTTGTGCTTTAATATCCTGTCATTTGCCTCCATGCCGTTTCACTCAAGGGCGAACTGTTTCATTTATTTTACAGGTCCACAGTCGTACCGGGTTCCGCGGGAGCTCTTCTACCGGCGTTTTCCTTCGTAAATAAATACGCGAACCCCGAAGCCGACTTGGCCGCGTGTTGGAGCATATTTGTCATACTTCTATCGCCATTCTTCTCTACCGCCATCTCGTCACGCTCCCTCTGTAGTAAGCTGGCTTTCAGTATCCCTAGCTTGTCTGCCGCTTAGTTGTTGCCATTACAATTTTTAGCTATTTGTAGCTTAGAATTTGTAGCTATTATCTCCCCGCTCCCTGTTAGTCTGGCAGAGTTAGTTCGCTTACCACGGATTTATATGCTAATTGTCTCGCCATTTGTTTTGTTTCTGTCATTGCTTGATGCACATGGCGACTGGGTGAACCTCGCCGTACGTTTTTCACTCCATTTCTGTGCATGGGGGCGACTGGGTGAACCTCGCCATATAATTTTTCACTCAATTTTTATGCACATAGGCGACTGGGTGAACCTCGCCGTAAATTTGTTCACTCCATTTTCTGTGCATGTGGGCGACTGGGTGAACCTCGCCATATAATTTTTCTCTCAATTTTTATGCACATGGACGACTGGGTAAACCTCGCCATATAATTTTTCACTCAATTTTTATGCACATAGGCGACTGGGTGAACCTCGCCGTAATTTTTTTTTTTTCACTCCATTTTCTGTGCATGTGGGCGACTGGGTGAACCTCGCCGTAATTTTTTTCACTCCATTTTCTGTGCATGTGGGCGACTGGGTGAACCTCGCCATATAACTTTTCACTCAATTTTTATGCACATAGGCGACTGGGTGAGCCTCGCCGTAAATTTTTTCGCTCCATTTTCTGTGCATGTGGGCGACTGGGTGAACCCCGCCGTAAATTTTTTCACTCCATTTTCTGTGCACATGGGCGACTGGATGAGCCTCGCCGTAAATGTTTTCACTCCATTTTCTTCTGTGCATGTGGGCGACTGGGTGAACCTCGCCGCAAAAATTTTCACGTCATTTTCTGTGCATGTGGGCGACTGGGTGAACCTCGCCGTAAAATGTTTCAATCTATTTTTATGCACATAGGCGACTGGGTGAACCTCGCCATATAATTTTTCACTCCATTTTCTCGCCTTATACTTTGGGGTATTTTCATGGGTCGCATCCCCCTTCTCAGCACTCCTTGAGAGGCTATCTAATGTCCTCTGGGCAATGTCGGTTCCTTTTGTCCCTTGGGACATCTGGAATCCGTCCAGTGCCCTGTCCTCGGACGGGGCATTCTGGGTTTGCTGGGTTTGGGGCTGTTCCCTTTTGCCTCACAGCGTATAGCCATTTCAGTACATAGACGTATATTTATGGGCAGGGGGTGCAGCCCCAAACCCAGTAAACCCCTTGTACTTAGCCTCGTGGTGCAGTTATATACACGATGTTATGCGATATTCCCTACATAACGAGCTTGAGGGTTGAGTTTTGGGGAGACTATTGGTTGTTCTGGCTCTTATATGTCATGTCTTGCTTGTGCCCCTTTTGTTTAGCCACATATGGCGAGTTTTATGTTGGTACGTCTTAACCTATAGCACCTTCCCTCCCAGAAAATATAACTCCTCAATCTGTCTACCGTCTATTTTGCCTTAGTACTGCGTTCGACCTCGGTTCAACCCAGCCCTATAAAGTGTGTTATTGTGATTGCCATTGTTTTCCCTGAGTTATGGGGTAGTTGTAGTTACGGTATAATTCTGAGTTTCGGGTAGTTTTGTGTGGATATTCATGAATTATGCCAGGATATGTCTGAGTTGTGGGCTAGTTCTGAGTTTTGGGCTAGTTCTGAGTTATGGGTAATTCAGAATTATGGAGAGGACTAGTAGAAAGTAGTTTTGTGTAAGCCTAGAGGAAAGTCATGAATTATGCCAGGATATGTCTGAGTTGTGGGATAATTCTGAGTTGTGGGCTAGTTCTGAGTTGTGGGTAATTCAGAATTAGGAAAAGAACTAGTAGGTAGTAGTTTTGTGTCAGCCTAGAGGATAGTCCTGAATTATGCCAGGATATGTCTGAGTTGCAGGATAGTTCTGAGTTGTGGGCTTGTTCTGAGTTATGGGTTATTCAGAATTAAGGGAAGAACTAGTAGGTATAGTTTTGTGTAAGCCTAGAGGATAGTCATGAATTATGCCAGGATATGTCTGAGTTGCCGGATAGTTCTGAGTTATGGGCTAGTTCTGAGTTATGGGTAATTCAGAGTTATGGATAGGACTAGTAGGTAGTGAAGTGGTGCTTAAACCTGCTTGCAGAGTGTCAGATCAGCGTAGCCAGGCCTACTTTCCCATAACTTATATAGTACAATGGGACCCAGTGCAAATATAGTACTATTTGTACTGGGTCCCAGTAGTACGTATATAAGAGATCAACACATTAGCATATATCTCAGTCTCAGTTGGTTTGAGAACAAGCGCCGGAATGGCGTCCATGGGGGACGCCATGTGTCGGTGGTGGCTGTGGGTCCCGTTGTGCTCACCCTTAGGCTTGGTGGCGCCTCCTAGCTTTTATTCACCCACCCTCCCTCCCTTTACCTTTGCCATTTTGTGCTCCGCCAGGCCTACTTTCCCATAACTTATATAGTACAATGGGACCCAGTGCAAATATAGTACAATAGAGTATAACTAAATTTATATAACTATATACATTTTGTAGAATTCAACTGCCGAATTGTGAAAGTTTATTATATTTAATAAAAAAACAACCAGCAACAAGAGAAAATGATATAAGAGAATCCATCGCGCGTACTCATGTCCAGGCCTATGAAAGTCGACAATAAGAATCTATTTTTAGAAACCGGAAGTTGGCAGTTCTCACCGAGTGCTGTCACGGTGTCACGCATCGCCTTCAACAATTTGCCGCCTTGTGGGCGCTGCTCCTCCGATTTTTCATTAATAATGCAGTTCTTGGCATCGCTGAGCCATTTAATCCTTTACCGAGTTCTTTGGCTATTGTTTTTCTGGTTTTTGTCAAGGTTTTAGTCCTGACTAAATGCATTCATTCAAAAGAAAAGTAACTGCTCACAGAAGCACTTTGCTGAGTAAGAAAAAAGAAGTTCTAGAACTGTGCTTTTGTCGGTTTGTGTTGCCTGAAATATCTCCATCCATAGATGGACACTTCTACAGTGTTTCACCAAACTTTGGAAAGAAAAACGGAAGACTGTTGGAGCTATAGACTTCTTCAAGAGGAGACCAGAAGAATACAGAACATTGCCCGCAAAAGAAGTCGTTCCCGCAGAGAAAAAAACTTTACGAGGCTGAACACGTACTCGACCGTTGGCGTCCTCAAACACGAGAAACTGATGGGAAAAGCTCACCTTATTCCTCAAAGAGAACTTCCTTGGAATAAGCTTAACTACTTATAGTCTTTTAATGATAAACATTCTGCAGTGGATACGGATTCCGGAAGAGCAAGTAAGCGTTTTTTGCGTGTTGTCTTCTTTCTCTCTTTCTGTCACTTCTACTGTAACTTAAGTTATTTCTTTGACGTTTGTTCGGCAGCGCCCTTTTTGAAGCTACTTCACATCACAGAAGTTCAATTTGAATATATAGTTTTAGATCTATCAAATTTCTGTGAATTACCTTCCCTTTTATGTGCTTATTATCTTCATTTTTGGTAAAATAAAATCAAAGTGGGGCGCAGTATCTTCGTTTTCCGAATGTTATATAGACAAAAACATTTTGATTTGATTGAAAAATAAATCATTTCTCCTTCTTTTAAATGAGCTAGGGCTAGAAACATATTCTGCATTCACAAAACATGACTTCTACTTCTAGTTATATAAGAATTGTGCTTGAAAATAATAATAAGAATCGCCGCGTGTTATAGTTGAAGTTGTCTATTTATCGACTTTGCCGTTTGATTTTACTTGAGTTCAGTTTTGTTTTGAGCTGTGGAAAACTTGGTTGGTTTCGGAAAAACTGCAACCAGCTTTTGTAAGCTATGATTTGTACCACAATAATAAATAAGCCTATCAAATTTTAAATTAAAAATGGTTTTGTATGTCAAGATTAGCTCTTTCTTTGTATTTTGGCACAAAAAATCCTCTCTGAAGAATTTCCCGCGTTGGCCTTGAGTGACGCATGACGTCATGATTCGTGACCGGAAAGGGCTCGAAATCTATTTTTAGATTCTTATTGTCGACTTTCATAGGGCATTTTCTCTTGCCAGCAAGTAATGCTATGACATTTGCTCACTTATTTCTTCAATTGATTCGGGAAACAGAGGCAAATTACAATGTTTTCAAGTAGTAACGCAAAGTTAAAACTTTGAGGACAGTTCCTTGTTGGTTATATCAATCACCCACACTGCCTGCCTCGACTAGATTTGCTAGTTGTGTGTAACATTATTTTGTTCTTTGTTAATGTAAAAAAAATTGAATTGAATTGAATTGGATCGGTAAATTTGCCTTCTTCGTAGTTAAAGACATGTGAAAATGGCGAGCCCGCTAAATGTTATGAGTAATAATATAATAATTCTTTATTTATTTGAGTTGAAGTGACCCAGAACTGGGCACCCTACTGTAGCGCATAAGGTCAAACCGTCATACTGAGTTTCTTGTCGTATATGTAGCTGCTTTGTCACTCTAGAGCCACTTCTGGGGAGCTTATTCGAACGATGACATAAACGTAAAGCAGTTACTAAATTGTAAAAGTACTACACTGCCTTTGTAATTTTGCAGAATTCGATTTTTCCTTTTTCCCCTTTGCTATGGCACTGTTCCCCGGCAACGTAGGTCAAAAGAAAGCAAAATGCTCTCATTGATGGGTATCTGTTAGAATCCTATGATATCTCTTTTTTGTGTAACTTGAGGACGAGATATCATAGGATTCAAGTATATTCAAAGCGTTCAGTCGGTAGATTCCGCCGAAAATAGTACTCAAAAAGGCGATATCGCCCTCGTCGCTGCGCGACTCGTGCGATATCGCTTTTTTCGTGCTATTTTCTTAGCGGAATCCAGCCTCCTGAAGCTTTGAATAATCCTATAGTAACACTCATAAGGTGGTGAAGGGGGAGGGCAGTCGAGAAGTACAACGTTACAGACACTGTAGCAAAAGTTGATAAAGCTGATCAGTAAAAACGTATGAAAAAGAAGTTGAAAAGTGGGAGGCTAAAGCCCAACCAGCCCTCCCACCTCCAACAGCCAATAACAGAATTACAAAACAGAATTGTTTTGGCATGCTGTACCTGATCTATTGACTCTCCTTGCTTCTCTTGCGAGCTTGTCCTGTCCCTTCTAGAACTCTCCTTCCGCCCATCATGCCGAATACGAGACCCACCTGACTGTGTGTCTCCACCCTCTCCCTCTTACTTCCTTCCCTCCTCCTCCGGTCACTGCTTTCCCTCCTATGACTCTCCTTACGTTCTTCTCTATGCTTTGCCAGGCGTTTTTTCTCCTTTGCTTTCATAGCCTATTGACATCAACAAAACAATATACACCAACCCGCGTTATCATGCCTATGCTTATTTGCCACTTGCAGACATTTTAATGCCCCATGCATAATGATACAATAGAGCAACAATTGAAAGCCTAGCTATGTTATACTGCAGTCAAACAAAACAATACTTGGTAAACTTTAAAATGTCCGGCTATGTCACGAATACACAATTGGCAAAAAGAAACGAGAACAAAGTTCGCCGAAAAGTACCGAAAATTCTCACGGGCGAAATATCGGCCACATTTCGGGTGGTTTATTGTCCAGAAGAAGATGGTACAATAACATGGTGTTAGGTTACATTACCATCACACTCCATAAAAATTGGTATCAGAAAGTAAAAACATGAATCTCCTTCTCATCAACTTATTTCGATGTGACCAAAATGGGGGTAAAATATGCTTCAGTGCACTTTAAACTACAGCAAAACTTACCTGTAGCTTGGCAAGAGGGATTATATCACAGTCCTTGGGTTTATGCCACACAGTGGTCTGTGAGCAGGCATTATAATAATAATAACGCTTTGTCTTGGGATCGTATAGCTCCCACCAATGTGTTTCATCAGCTTTTTTGCTGAAATATTTTAATTAATAAATCCAGTTATGGTGGCCCACACCCATTTGCCAGTGAAAACACCCAAATTTGATATATTATAAATTTTAACCAAATGATAGGATAATCTTATATGATGTACAATGAATGGTTAGAACTGCGGTGTATGAATGGTAAATGAATCCTGTTGGAAGTTTGAAATCTTTTTTCAGGTCTTCCATTTATAGCGATCGATTAGATTGATTCTTAACTGCGATGATTTACCATTCATACACCGCAGTTCTAACCATTCATTGTACATCATATATCCTACGGGGCCTTGAAGAACTGAACATTTGACCTAAGCCGCCAGCTCTGGGTTCTATAGCTCAGTTGGTAGAGCGTCACACCGATATCGTTGAGGTCATGGGCTCGAATCCTGTTGGAAGCTTGAAATCTTTTTTTCAGGTCTTCAATTTATATAGCTATCGCTTAGGCCTAGGGCATACGTCGAATGTCACTCGCCTCGAATCTATTTAAATTGCTTTGAGGGAGATTCGACTTAATTTAATTTTGCAACAAACGTCATATTCATTATGCAATACACGCTTCATTTTATTCCCTGCACTATTCGCACTGGGTCCCAGTAGTAGCGGAGCTCCTTTGCGGCCGAAGGCCGCAGAGCGGAGCACCATACCTAAGAAAAAAGCGTCAAAAAAGAAATCCAAATGGTGCGGTACGCGTCCAAAATGATCGCAAATAGAGCGCATGAAGCGAATGTAAGAAATCCACAGGGTACCCAAAACCTCACATGCGGCAACTATCGCAAAGGGATCGAAGTGATTTTTGAACGTCGAAGGTCATCCAAGGTCATTTCCGCGCCGGACAGTGAAGCCTGCACTTTTCGCAGCCACTTTGATGCATCTAGTCTCCTTCGCAGTCGTGGTGCTCATGACGTCACAACATTGGAGTGACGGTTTTATTTGGATAAATATTATTAGCACACAAGTCACAGAAAGTCGGGTCTAAAGATGCCCATGGAAAGTTTCATTTTTTTTTCCTTGGAGACTGAGGGTGAAAACTGGGAGTCTCCTTGGTAAAATGGGAGCGTTGGCAAGGTATGCATTCCACTGTTCAAAACATTTGTAATTGCACTGTGTAATTACAACTGTTAGGTTTAGACTGTTTGGTTTAGACAAAGCTTTTCATGACTATTTATGCAAATTGGAAATGCTAAATGGTATAATTTTCATCGAGATGATGCAACACCAAATTATGTAGCACCCCTATTAGTGATACCCATGGGAATTGAATTTTTTTTGAACTAAATTCAGTTTTCATAGTGTCCAGGAAATATTGGAATGTGTGGTTCCAGAAAATATCCAAACCTCACGTGCCGCATTAGAGGCGTGGGGGCCAATCAATTTACCTGAACTTCTCCATACAAATACTGTCACATAATTCCTAC
Organism: Scolanthus callimorphus; assembly: GCA_033964015.1. Taxonomy (NCBI): domain Eukaryota; kingdom Metazoa; phylum Cnidaria; class Anthozoa; order Actiniaria; family Edwardsiidae; genus Scolanthus; species Scolanthus callimorphus. The sequence continues at coordinate 19,344,367 of CM066918.1, forward strand.
ATGGTTTGAGACTTTGAAGGAAATACGACAACTCTAATAATGCAGCCACAGGCATGGAAAGAAGGTTTTAATTTGCATTTGATATAGTTTCACTTGTCTGTGACATAGTTTTACTGAATTTAAAAAAACAGGCTTGATTATTTTTGGAAATCTTTACGGTGTGCACATTATTCAAATCGTTGAACTAAATTCAGTTTTCATAGTGTCCAGGAAATCTTGGAATGTGTGGTTCCAGAAAATATCCATACCTCACGTGCCGCATTGGAGGCGTGGGGGCCAATCAATTTACCTGAACTTCTCCATACAAATACTGTATTTTTCTTTTGAAATTCCAAGTGTTGGGGGGGGTCACTTTCAACACCCTTCACTGGGGGGTATTAATATTTTCTGGAACCCTACAATATTATAAAATAGCTATGGTAGTATGCACCCGTGGGGGGGGTACTCCCTATATTGGACTATGCGGGGATGCTCGGCCCAAAAGGGGTAGGGTTTTCAAGCTGGAGGTATAAGAAAGGGGTAGGGTTTTCAGGCTGGGTATAAGAAAGGGGTATAGCGTTTTCAGGCTGGACTGGGTATAAAAACAGCAGGGAAAATTGTAATTTTGGTATAAAAAAGGGTCTGTATTTCACCGGTTTTTCACCCGCAACGCGAGAGCAAAACCGTTCCTTTTTTAACAGAGCACAAAGCCGATTTTTCAGGCTTGGTATAAGAAAGGGGTACCTTTTTCAGCTTTGGTATAAGAAAGGGGTACCTTTTTTGCTCTGAAATTGGTATAAAGAAGGGTAAGGGGTCCAGAATCTGGGCCGAGCATCCCCGTATAAAAGTTTTAGGAGTACCCCCCCCCCCCCCCCCCCCCCGGGATGCACACTCTAATTGGTTGAAAACTGTGCATTCTCATATAAACACACAGCAAATGCAATACTATTTTATAAAAGCAATAAAACTTGGATTCTTAGTTTAAAATAAACTAAGAAAAGAAAAATGGGCTAACCTTGAAACTTTTATTTTATTGAATGTAAAACATTTTTGGGGGGCTCATAAGATACTATGTATGATTACTAAATACTTTTCAAGACAGAATTAGTTTAATGCATTTACAACTTGCTTATTTCTAAGGATGTAAATGCAGCAAATAATTTTACCACAATCTAAGGAAACCAACTACATTGGTATACAGTACTTAAGTGACAATTCGTTTGGGACGAAGATGATTACATAGCAGTTAGCATAGGGTGTTTTTAGTACGACTGTCTTGTGTTTTGGGGAAAACAAATGTATCCACTAGTTTTTGATAATCTTGTTAGTGAATACTAAAGCAATAGATTGATGGCTTTAGATTTCCATGAGCATATTTAAGATTACTCATATGAATCTCCAGCTTTAAAATGTTATGTGTAATGCTTGGTTCCAGAAAATATTCATCCCCCCCCCCCCCCCCCACACACACACACACACACACACCCCTCCACAGAAGGGACTGGAAAATCCGGAGTGGTGGTGTTCAATTTTCCTGACTTATTCCATACAAATACTGTATGTTTCTGTTTTTCTTTGGAAATTTCAGAGGGGTTGGGTTGGGGTCACTTTTCAATGCCCTTCCTTGGGTGGGGGATGGATATTTTCTGGGCCACACAATGCCAGATTATCAAATGCTCTTCTCTCCATGGTGGGTTTTGCACACAGGGAAGGTTTTTATTTAAGGGAGGAGGAGGAGAGGAATTGGGAATTTCAGCAATTTGTTTTCAATATAGTCTTGGTCCTCCCTTGTATTTTATAAAAACATCTTACCCACCCATCTGCAGGGGTCTAGAAAAGGTGCAACTCTCACCTCACCTTGGTATATGTTTTGTTCCAAACCTTCTGGTAAAGTGGATATATTTAGTAGTTATGAACTAGAATGATTTGACCGCCCCAAAAAAGCTGCAAAATAGGTATAGCCCTCCCTTATGCACCCCATCCCCCCAACTTTTCTGAATTTCTCTGCTCATTCATGATAGGTATTTTCTGGGGTGGCACATTTTAGTAAACATACACTGAACATGTAATAATATGGTACACACGGTAGGTATATGTTGAAATATTAAAACAGCTCATGACAAATAAAAGCTTTTCTCTTGATTACCCCATTGTTAATTATGCACCAGTCAAAGTAACCCCCCCCCCACCACCACCCCCACCACCATCCCCACTCCGGGATATGTGGGGCTTTGGTGGGGATTTGGAACCTTTTTAGTGGCTTTCTTTGTCCCGCGTAGTGGGGCATTAGCTCATTTTGCTATCCTTCACCAAGGGATGTGGGGGTTAGATCAGAAAAACAAAATGGCGGCCAGTTTTCTTACAGGCAAGTCAATGCAGAGACTGAAAAATACATACGGAAAATGCATAACTGCGGTCTCATCTCTCTGAAAACTTGAAAGAACAGTTCATACATAATAACAACATTGACAAACTATGTAGGTGGTTGTTTTATCTTTTACATCTCAATGGGGTATTACTTTTCTCAGATCTTAAAACACAATTTTCAGGAATTTCCAAAAGAAAAGTTTGATTTTTTTTATTAGCACTATTTTAGCTTAGATTTCCCCTTTACATTAACAGAAGAAAGCTACAACTACAATCAATATGTGCTTTTGATACCTAATGCCATCCGCCTCGACTAGTTTTTTTTCTATTTGCGGATGGCATTACCTTATTTCCCTACTTTATTTATTTACAAAAAAAACTTCTTGTCTTGATACAAAATATCAATATCTATTGGGAATACAGCAGAGCTGTCAAAACAAGCCAGCGGACCACCGGAGCTCTGCTGGCTACTTCTCTTTACGGACCGGGAGCTCTGGTGGCTACTTCTCTTTACATAATTGGCGACTACATTTTGCCGAATGCAAGAGTTTTTTATGATATCTTTGGCAAGCTATCAATATCTTTGGCAAGCTTTTTAATTGTCTGTTATTTCCTTCTTCCGTTATGTCGCACCGACATCAACATTCTTGGGATTTTTTCATATTGTATTTTTCTGCCATGTGAGGGAGAATCTCAAGATTTTCGATGAAGTTGGGTTGACATGTTCTCGGGGCTGCCCCCGGGGGTGGGGGATTTCCTGCTAGTTAGCCCATAAAACCTGTCCCCACAGGGTGGGGAATTGGGAAGTTTTAGTACCAATTTCATTCTAATGCCCCCACATATCCCAGGGTGGGGGGTCTCGGGTTTTACTTTGACTGGTGCATTAATCCATTGTGAGGGGTTAGCACCTTTGTGAGGGGTAGCACCTTTTTTTTACCTCACTTTATCAGGTCGTACTTATTTTCATCTGTATACTGTACATATTTAGAGGCATTTTTTTCTTGAAAAGCCTATTATAGTGATATACACCATGTACACAAACGGGAGCTCCGCTTTTAGCCAGTGGCTAAATCTATATATTACGCATATAAGAGATCAACTCATTAGCATATGTCTCAGTCTCAGTTGGTTTGAGAACAAGCGCCGGAATGGCGTCCATGGGGGACGCCATGTGTCGGTGGCGGCTGTGGGTCCCATTGTGCTCACCCTTAGGCTTGGTGGCGCCTTCTCACTTTTATTCACCCACCCTCCCTCCCTTTGCCTTTGCCATTTTGTGCTCCGCCAGGCCTACTTTCCCATAACTTATATAGTACAATGGGATCCAGTGCGAATATAGTACTTTTCGTCCAACAAGGTGCGCATAAAAGAATGCGTGAGACAGTTTCTTCTATGAAAGAATGCATTTCCCCGTGCATGCGGCGTGTCCAGTTGAGCGTGCTTGTAATTTATTCTCAGGATCAAATGAAGCGTGTATTGTACAATGAATTTGACGTTTGCTGCAAAATTAAATTAGCCCTAGGCCTATAACTGTATCCAAAATTAATATCTTTGTCGCGAAATGGTTTCCTGGTAACTCTTCCGAGCTGTTTTTACAGGCCATCCCGATAAAATGCACCAATCAGGTGCAAGCATCTTGCTTCTTGACCAATCAAATTCATTCTCTTGAAGGCTCGCCTGTCAAATTTGACGAGGGGCTGTCAAACTTTTTTTGACATAAATAACGTACCAATGCATCTACAAGAATTCAGTGCAAAATGCTTGCTCTCGCGTATTTTATCTGATTTATCGATGGAAATACCAACATGGCGCATGCTAGTCCGAAGGTGACAATAAAACAAGTTTACTTTTTTATAACTACTTTGGAGTCTTTCGCATCAAGTATCGTTTCCATGACAACAAGTCACTCGCATTTTTACAAATCAAGAAGGAATATACTTTTTTATAACAACTTTTGGAGTCTTTCACATCAAGTATCATTTCCATGACAACAATTCACTCGCGTTTTTACATATGAATCAAGAAGGAATATATTTTTTATAACTACTTATTAAAGTGTTACATGTTTTGTCACCTTTGGACTATCATATTCCTTCTTGATTTGTAAAAATGCGAGTGACTTGTTGTCATAGAAACGATACTTGATGTGAAAGACTCCAAACTAGTTAGAAAAAAGTATCCTGATTTGTAAAAATGCGAGTGACTTGTTGTCATGGAAACGATACTTGATGTGAAAGACTCCAAAGTAGTTATAAAAAAGTAAACTTGTTTTTTTGTCACCTTCGGACTAGCATAATGGCAATACACTTTGTCCCCTGACATTGACAAATTAATCAATAAGTTTCCTAGATTTTCACTGTTTATTTATGCAAAAAGTATTCGTAATCTGGAAATTATAATTTTGATTTCGGGTTCCCGATAATTATCGTGGGTTTGCGGAGTTTCGAGAACACTTTTCCGGACTCCTAAATCGCGCCCGAAAAACCACCCGAAAAGTTTATCGGGCCGGAAAATATCGGGTAATTTCCAGAAACGACCCCAGCCCCTCAAGGAACAAGTAACACATTCTCTTGTTATTTGTCCCTGAGGAGCAAGGTTAGCAAAATTGTGATGGTTCTGATTCTTCTTTCGTCAGGACAATAAACAGAAACAAGAAACATCACCCCAACATGTTGAACAAGCAAGTTTCTGGTGACTATTATGGGTCACCGTTGAGAATAACTATTCTTCGAGTCAGGAACCGATTTAGGAACCGAACTGCCACCTATAAGTGCATTTTCTGAATGACAATTGTGTGCTAATGTATCAGTTAATTCCAGCGGTGACCATGCCCCCCCCCCCCCCCGGCAACCCCTGGGATTTTGGTCATTTCTAAAAATAAAACTGAAAATTTCCCACCCCCGGGCTAGCAAAAATGCAAAATACCCCACGGCGGGGACACAAAAAGCGGACAAATGCCCCTCCCCCGGGACGAGAAAAAGATGGTTAGATTCCATCGACTCTGCATGACAAAGCTTCACAACAAAAACTTCAACTCCATTTATACTGTCCGAGCATTTATAATTCGTTTTTAAATGTACTTTAGTTTTCTCGTCTTTGAACGAGTTCTCAATTCACTGAAAGTGAGACAAAATATAAAGAAAGAATTGAAACTAAGGTATAATGTATCAGTCAATTCCAGCGGTGACCATGCCCCCCGGGCAATCCCCGGGATTTTGGTCATTTCTAAAATTAAAACTAAAAATTCCCCGCCCCGGGGCAGGAAGAGATGCAAAATACCCCACGGCGGGGAAGACAAAAAATGGACAAATGCCCCTCCCCCGGGACCAGAAAAAGACAAAGATTCCATCGACACTGCGTTAGGGAGCGTTCATAATTTATCTAGAGGGGGGCCTATGATGATTTCCTTATTTTTTTCTTTTCATTTTTTGAAGCCCCCCTGATGATCTCAGGGATTTTTTCCTGACCCCCCCCCCCCCCCCTCAAGAGATGTCAAATAATCAAAGAAAAATATCATGGCCCCCCCACCCACCCCCACCCCAGCACATGTACATGTCAAACCCACAAAGATTACACTACAAAGATTACAAATGGGAAGAACAGCTTTTTACTGAAGGGCAGAACTCCCTTTACGTTGTTTATGGAAGCTGACAAAAGAGGTGATGATGATGATGACAATGGAGACAAACATTGTCTTGGGTGAAACATGGAGTGAGGAGAGCGAGAGTAAAAGTGAGTTTGAGCCACTGGCAAAGGGACCTTGCAGCACAAGGAGTGGACGCCATGCTTCTAGTTAAGGAATGGTCCATGCTTAGCGTGCGTATATATCCAGTTCTGGAAGCACGCGGATAGTTGAGAGAGCACGAAGGTAGCGTAAGAGTCGCACGAGGCGTTAGCCGAGTGCGACTCTAGCTAGCTGAGTGCTCTCTCAACTATCCAAGTGCTTCCAGAACTGGATATACGCACTGCTAAGTATGGACCATTGCTTTTATAACATAGACAAAGTTGGAAAAAGTTGGAAACAAAACGCACTCAAACAACAATCCCCATAACTTGCAAGAAAAATTTAAGCTTTAAATCACGCTCAAACGGGAATAAAATGCGGTTAGAATTATATAACTGGATATACACACGTACTGACAAATCTCTTCTCTCTTTTTAGCCGTTTTAGTTACACTGTAAGTGGACTTTTCAAAAGCTAGTGGAAAATAATACATCGCTTTGTGAGGTGGAAAATAATAAGCTTACATCGCTTTGTGTTTCAACAACATCGTTGCATTCAGCACTGAAATTTTACAAGGAAACCCTTTTCAAATTAAATGACAAAATCAAACTTGACTATTTCGTAGAAAATATAACGAAAACATAGTCTTTTCTGATTCTCATATTTTATTAGGCAATCATGGCATTGCAAGAGAAAATAATACTAAGAAAATCGAAAGCAGCGAAGGAAACCTTACTCGCCAAAAGAGAAATTGCAAACTACTAAATTTGAAGTAGCTGATTTCAGGGTTCAAAAACATTAATCCCAAACAAAATTAATTTGGATCAATTGATTTACTTACCTGCTAACTTGTTCCTTTCACGAATTGTTCACATGACAGTTTTGTGGCCGCTGACTTGAATAAAAACAGCACTCAAAACAGAGCCCTCAAAACTCGCACGAAAAGGAGCATATTTTGCAAAAATAAACCTATCTATCAGTCATCGGATTTCCGAAACTACATAAATCCATCTGAAACAGGTTCCTTTTCACTTGCTTTTAATTTCCAGAGCTTGTTTTAGATCCAGGGTGTTGTTTTTGACAGCTTTTGTGACATTGGCGAGCTCAATCTTGCCTCCCGTTTCGCTTGATTCCGAGTGTGACGTACTTTCTATGGGAAATCTCTATGGTATATCCATTTCTTTCACATAGGAAATCAGCCAATCAGAGCGCGCGTTATATCGTGTCTATGTTAAAATTCGTACTTTAGTTCTCAGTATCAACATTTGTCAAAATAAAATAAAAAGCAGGAATAGACCAAATCGGCTAACAGTGTTTACATCTTGTTGCCACCCAATTTAGACCATGTGATGATTCTTTTGGGTGGTTACAATTGTCAAGTTTTTCTCACTCGACCGAGTGCACGAGTGTATGTGCAGAACTTACAAAAGTATCCACCCACCGTTAGCCGATTTGGTCTATTACAAGAGTGCACAAGCATATATTTTCGTCTACTTTTTCTCTGGAAATAATGGTTCCCCCCCCCCCCCTATGCTTGGTTTTATTTTTGTTGAAAATTTTCCATAGCCCCCCCCCTTAATGATATTAGGGAAAAAGAGAGGCCCCCCCTCAAAATCATCATAGCCCCCCTCTAGATAAATCATGAACGCTCCCTTACAAAGCTTCACAACAAAGAACTTCAGAACTTCAACTCCATTTATTCTGGGGGGGGGGGAGGGGGGGGCATGGTCATGGCTGGAATTGACTGATACATAATATCGGTAGACATTCCTAAGCGGTTGTAGCCATTTGGCTGCAAATTGTCCCAGGAATCTCTCAATGCGAAATTTACCTTTATTCTAATTGCAGAGCAAACTATTTCGCAGTTTCGCCATGTTGTTAGTTGTGGTTGTCATTGATGCTCATGTGAAGTTTCATGGATTTATCTTCAATTCGCCCCCCATACAGAGAGAAAGACAAAGTGGGAGGCTTAAGCCCAAATCGGCTCGTCGGATCGATCGGCACAACACACTTCAACACTTAAACACAACACACACCAAGTTTGAAGTGAATCTAATTATCCCAAACAGAATTATACATCAAACATTGTTGGTCTCTTTTGCCCTTGTCTTGTTGTGACGTCATTTTTTGCTAATTTGCAGTAAAAATCTTGAATATCTCTGTAACCAAAAGAGCTATGAACGCGAAATAAGCGACATTCTTCCTTATTTTGAATGTGCAATCAAATAAGTCATTAAAATTTCAGCCTTGAGTAGCACTTTAAACTCGCACGACTCCCTTCGTAACGGTCCGGTATCACCACAACTTGGACAACCAAAATGGCGGCCGTTAAAAACCAAAATGGCGGCCGTTACCAAAAACTCCTCAAGGGGGAGGGGGACCTAGCGCAAACTCGCCGAGCGGCTGCTCCCTAGGCCAAATTTGCTACAAATCCATTCTTCTCCAGTAAAAAAAAATAAATCCCATTGTTCGGGAGGTAACGGATTTATTTTGGAGGTCGCACAATTTGATTTGCATGAGTTTGCGCTAGGTCCCTTTAAATCGAAAGAGGTTTTCCCAAGCCGATTGCATTATTTAATCGAATCATGGATCCAATATTGCAAGAAACAATTCATTATTGCACTTAGAGGGGGACGCTTGAGCGTCTTTGGCTGTAACAACGGGGTCTGCTACTTCGCGTATGTAACTGCAGGATATTCATTGATTTTGCTGCGTCGGTAACATGTATATCTACGATCCTGGTGTGTTTGTTTAGTTGTTGAATTCAAATTTTGTGAAAAAATCTGTCTCGAAGTGTGTTGTGCCGATCGATCCGACGAGCCGATTTGGGCTTCAGCCTCCCACCTTGTCTTTCTCTCTGTATGGGGGGCGAATTGAAGATAAATCCGTGAAACTTCACATGAGCATCAATGACAACCACAACTAAACAACATGGTAAGTTTCAGTAACTTTTATTGATAATTTCCTAAAAATTTCCAGGTCCAAACATCCCTTACCACAATCCCCAATACTTCGATGTTGTAGTACACAAACAATTGTCCTGGGTCACCTGTGGGAAAACGTCTTTTGATTTGAACTGGGTTTTCGCTTTTTGATTGGACGATAGACAACAGAGGCGCTTCCATATATGGAAAAATCCACAGGGAGCCTTTTGTTTGCGAGTTTTGTTACCAATATGGCGGGCCTGGTAGATACGAGCCTGGTAAAATCTCTCCTTCATTCATTTACAGAAGAAGTTGTTGATCAATATTATCAGGGATGATATTCCAAGAAGCATAAAGTCAGTGACTTAAGAGTGTCGGAGCGTGGTGTCAGGAAGCAGTGGCGTAGCCAGGAATTTCTGAAGGGGGGGCCGGATAGTGAAAACATGGGACGAAAATGCTCAAATTTTCTCCAGCAAATACAGTAAATGTATGGGAAAATTTCTGAGAACGGGGGGCCCCCGGCCCCCCCTGGACCCCCCTGGCTACGCCCCTGGGAAGATAATCTAGCCGAAATCCGAGTTCAAATTGAAAGACGTTTTTCCAAGCCGAATGCATTATCGAATCGAATAATGGATCCAATATTCCAAGAATGTTGCAAGATCTTTGAGGATCTTGAAGGATCTTTATAAAGATCTTTGACAGGATCCTTCATGTTCCTTATAAGGATCTTCAAGGATTTTCGCCAGAATAAAGCTTTAGAATAAAGCTAATTCTTTGGCTGCTTAATTTAAATCCTAGTGTTAAGTTTAAGGTGTTCTAGAAAACAAAGTTCAACAAAGTTTGAGTTGGAGGCCAGAATGTGTGTGTTCAATACGGATATGGTACATTTCGCACATGACTCGTACGGTCAAATTAGATGTTTTCTATTGTTGGCAGCCTCAGGAAAATTATGCAAATTGCACAGTAACTGAAAACCTTGGCTGGCACTCAGTTAAATGCTGATATTAAATAGCTGCGTGGTCTTTGGAGGCATGCTCCTCAAGCCTGATAAGGCATCCATCTGTTTTTCCAACATGCATTGCATTTCATCCGGGACAGGCAAAACGATAAATTAAACATTAGATTTTTAAAGCTGTTCTGTGAATGGTCTTTTGATGAATGAGAGTTTCTTGGTCTTATAAATATCTTAAAATTGACATTTGGAATTTGCACTACTAACTTACACTTTCACCCCATCTGGAGGTTCCCAGAGGCACTGTCCAGTTTTCAGGTTGGCATACATAGGCTCCTTGGTACGTGGTTCAATTATTTCCACCCACTCTGGTCTACAAAGTTAAGATAAGAGTAGATATAAGAGTTACTTTGTTGGAGCTCATACTTTGTTGGAAAAGTTAGTCAGCAGATACATGTAAGACAATCTAGTCTCATGTATTGGTCACAATTTCAGGCCCTGATTCTAAAACCCACCTCAAAATGTATCTATTTATTTCTTTTATGGTTGTACATTTAAAGTATCAATAAAGTCCACTGTATTAACAAGTGTTGACTTTTTGTAATGAACTAGCCCCCAGGTCTCTTCTTGATCTTTCCCTAATTTTTTTTTTATATTTCATTTGCAATAAAGAAACTGAAAAAGTGAACGTTTTAAGATATTTTGAGAATGAAATGTACTGTAATTTTGAACTAGAATATAATAACTGTCTGCACTTTGTTTATGACCATATTTGGTCAATAATGAACTCTCGACTGCTAACCCAAGCAGGTTTTCTCTTAATAATTTTTCATTTTTCACTCAAATAAAGTAGAACAACAGTTGTAAGTGATAATATGCTAACATTTAACATCATTCTTGAAGTCTTGCAACAACATTATTTTCAAAATCTGTTCAATTGTTTATTCTTTTAATATTCTGCAGCTTGGCACTAAAGGAGGGGGGCTAGGGGGGTTCTCAAAACCGCAAAACCGCACAAAAATTTCGAAAATACCGCCTTTCCGCACAGATTTTACGCGAAGACCGCTCACCGCAAAAAGTTTTTCTTTTTTATCTTAAATGGCGCCGTTTTCACATGCAAAGTCAGTCAAATGCTTTCCGCTAACGATTCCGTGGTATCCAATGGCAATCAGACATTCTTTTCAAGCAAAATGTGAGTGGAAGATTGTTATGAGCCCTACAAACATCCGCGTGACATGATAAAAACGCCACGATACGTACCCAGGGGGTGGAGATGATTAAAGACATCAGGACGTGATACTGCATGGATGCTCCTGTGTTTTACTGCAATTCGAGTCTTGGGACGCTAAATACCGCTAACTGTAGGACTCACAAACACCGCAATGCCGCATTTTTGTACACAAATTACCATGTAATCGCAGAATTTTTTCACCAATTTTCGCACACCGTAGACTTTAAAAATACCGCATAACCGTAACTTTCAAGCTTTTTATCTGCAAAACCGCACAAAAACACAGCCAATACCGCATCACCGCAAACCCCTAGGCCCCCCTCCTAAAGCAATGTATGTTTGTTACACCTTTCAACTCACTTATATGTTTCTGGTTGATCTATATATAAAGAGATAGTATTTCCTATTAGCCAGTAGTACTGACTATTTCACTGGTCTATAGTAGTATGAAGATTTTTCATTTAGCCAGAAGTAAATGACTACTGGATAATGGTGGGTAGTATATTATACTGGTGTCCAGATTAGCCAGTGGTAAAATGACTACTGGCTAATTGATGGGAATGACTACTGGTTAATTGATGGGAATGACTACTGGCTAATTGATGGGAACAATATATATACTGCTGTCTAGTACCCCATTCATACCAGCGCTTATCTAGTTTAAAGGTGGTTTAATTAACTGGTTCCCAAGAGGAGACAGTTACAAGGACAAAACTGAATAACCTGTACTGTACATGTTACTAAGTGATCATTTAGCAAGTTAAGAGTTTATCACAGTAAGAAACTTAGAATGTTATGAGGCAAAGAAAAACCTTGTTTAGCTTCAAAATGGTTTTGGTGTGAATGGGGTATAGGCTAGCCAGTGGTAAATGACTACTGGGTAATTGGTGGGCACAATATATATACTGTGTCTGTAGGTTAGTCAGTGGTAAATGACTACATGTGTCCAAAAATATTGTATGGGTCCCTCTTGATCAAAATGTCACTGTATTGACTGCTCCTCCAAACTGCAAATTATTCACATTTGAATAACGAACATGAAATGAATATGAAATAATACTCTATTTTTGTTTCCAAATTGCATTCTCTCCCCCAGGTTTTTTTTCAACAGCAACTTGCTCTCTTTCAAACGAAACGCACTTCACTAATCTGTGATTAATTCTATTTTATTCTATAATCTTAGCCTAGACTACATCAACTTCCACTTCCCAAGCTGTTTTGTAATATTATATTGAAGTATAAAGCTGGTATTATTTTACAGAAAGGAAGCATTTGAATTTCATACTAGTACGCCACTAAAAATGTACAGTAAACCATCTTCACGAAGTTCATGAACTTCATGAAGTTCTTGAATATAAACAATAAATATTTTATTGGTGAAGGGATTAGAAACCAGTTTCACACATGGTTGGAAATCACTTTACAAAACATAAAAATAAAGTTATTTTATAAAATCAATACTTATGGAAATCACTCTGCCAGAAAGTGTTTTTGTTTTGTTTATATTACACGAGTGTTAGTCAATCATCTCCCCCAGACAATAAATTTGTGAGTGATATAATATCTGTTTATAGGTTCACTGGTTGGATTTTACGTTTTGTTTGGCAATTTTATCAACGATAAAGAGAGAAGCAAAACCCTTTTCATTCCAGCACAAACTGTTTTACTGTTTGAGTAAATGACTTGTTAATATAGTTTTTCGTTGAGCACAATATATCCAGTAATGCGAGAATCAAAACATAATACCAAGTACGCTTTTGTTGTTTTTGTGATTCGAATAAGTGATCAAGAAATCCTAATGAAACAGCCAAACGAAATTGATCATTCATTCGTTTAGTCACGCGCGCTTGATCTTCGTTCTGACACCTTCAGCAAAGTTTCGAGAATTTAAGACTTTCATTTTCTAAGAGAGTACACGATCCGTAATTTAAAAAGTGTTTAGACTCACTAGGTGAAGGTTAAAATGGAAATTGATGGTTCTGATGCTGGGCTAAGGCTTCTCAGCCTCGCATGCGCGTAACGAACAAATCACGAAATCAAATCGGACAATTTAATTGCATGCCGATTTCATTCCAGACCATTCCACTGGTAGTTTTAAATGCATTAGCAAGAAAAGGAACCTTATTCGATGCTCTTATTACAGTGAGTATAGGGGAAACAAAATACTAAGCAATCTATAACGAAAAAAAATACAGACTTAAGCTTTAGCGTCGTTTCGTACTCAAAAGTTGGAACCCCGACTTCTGTAGAATATGAATTAATCTATACACGCAATAAAATTATACTTCTTTTGTCGACAAAATTCAGCCTTCTGTTATAAAGTTAACACTCTAAAGTAAAATACCGCCGTAAAGAATTTGGAATTCGGCAAACATGGCTTCGCAAGGGCCTCGATGACGAACGCAAAACGACTTGCTTTGAGGGGCGTGATTGACCAGAAAACACATTTTACGAGAAAATCAAACTTACTTCTCAGCCATGCTTGCCTCCTGTACAGGGGCTGACGGCCCCGGCACTCAAATAAAACTTCTAACGTTTAGCCATCTGGATCAACTCGGTTCAACCATTTTCCATGTCTAGAGAGGACTGAAACCATGTCTAGAGGGGCTGAAACCGCGCGGCCAGGAGACTGAGTTAAATCCCGCAAAATCCCGCGGGAAAGCAAATAACTTTTTTCGGATTGGTCAAAATTGTTCACGTGAGCAGCACACGGACGAGCTAAAAATAGCAGTTCTGTTTATCAACAAAAGTTCCCGCTGTCGTTCATCGTTTGGCCGTCGTATTTTGTATTTTAAATCTATTGTGACGCCTTTTCGGCACAAGCATGAGTACACAGATGCAGAGAAGTTTCAAAGAGAGGAAAAGCTTTTGTAAGTTTCGAAATAGCACTGTTTGGTTTGCTTTACTTTTTATTTGGAGCGACTTATTTGTGTCGTCGTTGATATTGCAAACTTGGACTTAAGCTTAACTTATTTGCTGTTAGCTACGTTTTTATTTAAAATAAGGCACTCACATTACCTTTACATTACATTACCATTTACCTGTTATTGCTTTTTTCCTAACAGCATCAAGAAAACGCGATTCAGAAAGCATTACTAAGCAATATCCCGATAAAATTCCAGTAAGTAAGAATCTAACATGGCCGCCATTGTGCAACGTCATTTGTATTAAACAGCGTTTTCCAGGACTTATCTTTAACCCAAGTATCTTATGCATCTCTAAGGTTATCGTGGAAAGACTAAAGTCAGAGAAAAATCTACCAGTGCTGGATAAGATCAAGTATTTAGTGCCTGGCGATCTGACTATGAGCAGTCTAGCTAGCATCATCAGGTAGGCGATCATTATACTGTATGTTTGATGGTCAGGAATAAATGGAAGGGACTTCCCCCTAGTTCGACTGAGTTTCAAATAACATGCACATTGTTAACAGTAAAGCCAGATTTAGCTCAAATGCCAAGCTCATTTGAATGACGTATGGGAAAAGAGGAAAATACCAATGGACATAAGCTGAAGTTAAAAAAACATTTCGCTGATGAAGGCCTCATTGTCGACTTTCTTTTAGCTAGGTAAGAATTGCTGGTTACTGAATAATAAAGCAATTATTGAATTCGGTTTGACACGATAGTGAGATTTGTCAATGCCTTGATTTAGTGTTATCCACCTCACCTTCGCTTCGGCAGGATAACACAAACCTCGGTATTGACAAATCTCACTATCACGCTCAACCTCATCCAAGCTATTGTTAATTATTATACATTGAACCAGGGAAGTGTGATTGAACTCACTATCGCAAATCTGATTGTCGAGAGCAAACAATCAATTCTCAATGTCATGTGAACTCGACATGTTAAATGCAAAATTCTGCAGCAGATATTGTATTTTGCATGTCAAGTTCAAAGTCGGTTGTTCTCAAGCCCCTTGCTGTGTTTGAATTTGAACAAAGCCATTTGAATAAAGTCATTTGACATTGTTCAATTTGTCTTCTTTAAAATGTATAATTTAAAGCAACTATTGAATTCAGTTTTCACATGGCAAAATCTTGGCATCACGAGTTAGCAAAACCTTTCTAGCTTGTGCCTGGTTATAAGGCACCTTATCTCGAAGGCGGGAAAACGCGTAGGGTTGCTGCGCAGGCTGCGTAGAAGCCTGACCACAGATAGTGCCAATGTAGTTTATTGTAGTCTTATAAGACCAATATTAGAATATTGTGTATGTGTGTGGGGCTGCTGCGGGGAAGTAAGCAAACAAGATCTAGAGAAACTTCAAAATCGGGCAGCTAGAATAATAATGAAAACAGAGTGCAGCGCCCCCGCACTGGACGTTCTTAAATGGCCTACATTGGAAAACGGGAAAGACTTACAAGAAATGTCTCCATTTCAACACATATTTTAGAAGAAATAATGAGGTACATGCACATGTGACCCGTCAGAGCAACCTGCTACATCTTCCTGACCGGACCAAAGTTGCAAAAAGGTCATTATTTTTATTACTATGGATGTAAAGTTTTTAATGAATTATTTTAATGAATTATTAATATTATTGTATAATATCAGAAACATATAACTTAGTTGAAACATGTAACGGGAACCAAGCTGTGGATTATTCGTGGCCAGTTTATTTCCATATTTGGTCAATAATGAACTCTCGACTGCTAACGGCAAGCAGGTTTTCTCTTCATAATATTTCATTTTTTCGCTCAAATAAAGTAGAGAAACAGTGGTAAGTGATAATACGCTAACATTTAACACCTTGAAGTCTTGCAACAACATTATTTTCCAAATCTGTTCAATTGTTTATTCTGCGAATATTCCGCAGCTGGCACTAAAGCAATGTATGTTTGTTACACGTTTCAACTTACTTATATGTTTCTGATAATATTCTATATATTTTCTATTTATATTCTTATTCTATATGTACATATTTTATATAGTTTAATAATTCACATTTTATAGAGCGGTTTTCACATGACTGTCGTGAAAACAATTGCAATTGAGCAATTACTAGCCAATCAGAATCAAGAGAAATCACGAGAAGCCAAGCCAATTACTAAGTAATTAAACATTGTATTTTATTTACTACAGAATTTGATTGGCTGAGAAAAACGAGTAGCCAATGAGAACGCAAAGCAATCGCAATTACATAAGTCTTGACAGTCATGTGAAATCCGCTCTAATTGCCAACGAGCAGCCGAGCCAAGAGGCGAGGCTGCAAGGCGGCAGCATTATAGAGCCATGCGAGGAGAAAAATTCTCGAGTTGAGAGTGGTGTAACCACTAGCCAATCAAAGGACCAGGATTTCAAAAGAGCATTATTATTCAAGAGGGTAACCAAATACTTAGCACTATCAGTATCAGAAGAGAAATCTACTATTTGTGACCCCTGGTCCACTTCTGAAGTGCGCCCGTGTAGCCAACGCCGCAATGCTGTGTTTGCAGTTCTCGCGCTGTTATTATTACACAATCATTGCTATCCCAGTGATTTAGCTTTTCCATATGTTCACGGAAATGCAACCTTTACATGTATGAAATTTAGAGGTAGATATTTGTCTCTAAAGCAGTGAGTCAGAGGAACTCATATTTCAAAAAGGGCAAAACATGATTCACTGTTGAATTGCTCGTTGGCACTTTTAGCGAGAGCTACAACTAGTATGTATATTGTTATTAGTATGTTGTTCCCAGGGCTCCTGTTGAATCAGTGCTCGACCTTAACTTTTTTGGCCACTAGTCCCAGGACAAAGTAGCACAGAAAAGTTACTTGCCCTAGGCAATTTTCTAAAAAATTGTTGTAAAATAAAGACCAAGCCTATGTACCTACCATATAAATGTAACTTGCTTACCAATGCCCATTACTCATTAGTCTTAACATTTCTCATGAAAAAAGATAGCTTTGAGAGTTTGACACAAAACTCGCTCAAAAACAGTGTGGACACTTTTAAACAACAGACCACTCATCAACAAAACGTTTTTTTTGCACAAAATTGTTGACTTGTCCTGTGACTAGTGCCCCCTCAAGCACATTAAGGTGGTGTTACACGGGACAACTTGCA
This sequence comes from Scolanthus callimorphus, assembly GCA_033964015.1. Classification (NCBI taxonomy): domain Eukaryota; kingdom Metazoa; phylum Cnidaria; class Anthozoa; order Actiniaria; family Edwardsiidae; genus Scolanthus; species Scolanthus callimorphus. The sequence continues at coordinate 19,361,586 of CM066918.1, forward strand.
ACAAAAACTTTCCTCGCAACATTGTTGCGCGAAAAGTTTTTACCGTGTAACATGTGGCACAAGACAACTTTTCGCGCAACATTTCACTCGGCAACATGTTGCGAGTTTTTGACTTGGCTTCAAAAACTTGCAACACAAAATGACGAATATCTGAAATGTTGTCTCGTGTAACATGTGTCCAACAACTTTTCGCGCAACATTTTTTTGTCTGGAAGCGAGGCAAGAATGAAATTCGTCATCAGCTCGAGCTAAAAGTTGTTTTAACGGTCGTGTATCAGATGTTGTTGCGCTAAAAGTTGTCTCATGTAACATGCCCGTTGCCGAATGACTCAACGTCAGGAACTTTTCGCGCAACAATGTTGCGCGGAAAGTTTTTGTTGCGAGTTATCCCGTGTAACATCGCCTTAAAGGCCTGGGATTCTAAATGGGCTTGGGGCTGGTCCCCCAAAACGCAAAATTTGCCTTAAATTGCTTTAATCTATTTAAGGCAGGCTAATTTTTGGTACAGTGATAAAAGTCGACGAACTTAACATTTTGGTGAATTTCACATTTTGGAACTTAACATTTTGGTGATGTCACAAGGCATGTCACGTGACTAAACAGTAAATTGCCTTTCCGGTGATGGAGAAAACATCTAACTATACAATGTTGGTGAAAATGGATAGGCCTCAGCAATAGAAATATCGTACTGTTTTGGCTGCTGGGCTATCATTTTCCATTAACGAGATATAAGGGTCGGAATGAGGTCACGTGACCTAATCAACATATCAGCTCCTTAAAACACCCTAAAGGAGAAAACTTTTTCCACCAGCTAAGACACCACTATATAGAACCCAAAGAGAGGAATGTTATTAGCTATTAACTTTTCAAAAAGGAGTGAAACTCACCACCGGAGAAATTATTAAACTTTGAAAAGTGAAAATGTCACGTGACTGGCCACGTGACCAGTATATTAGGTCAAATTCTATACTAAAACATTTCACTCGATGAATGTTAACTATCCTGAAAATTTCATGCCCCAACATTAATGATTAGCAAAGATATTTGAAAGTTTGTAATTTCCTCGATTTTCTTGGCTGACCCAGGCCTTAATACACTTGAGCCTGAGTTTTCACTTGTCCTGAAGCATTTCTTACTTGCCCAGGACAACCGCTAAGGTCGAGCACTGCTGAATGGACTACCCTGGGACATCATACATAAGTTATTTTTAAGTGTCTATGTTATCTTCCTCGGCCTTCAACTTTGGCAGATAACACAGGCCTTTGTTTTGCTAACTCTCAAACCCATCCAATAATTGCTTATTATATTTGCTATGAATGAACCAAAAATCAAGCATTCTATTCTGGATTCAATAATTTATTTATCCAATTTCAATTTGATACGTAACGACAGGGGCAGGGGTGATGTATCTATGTTTATGAAATAAATGAAAACTTGGCTTTCTTGTCAAGTAACACAGTAAGTTAAGGTCTCATGAAAGGTAAAAATTCATAAAATGACTTTTTTCCCGAAATTCATTTGATACAGTCCTAATGTATATTTCTAAAACCTCAAATGACGTGTCAACTCTTTTCCTAGGCTTCCATTGCCCATTCTTTTGTATTGCCCGCCACTCATTTTCTGTAATTTAATTAACTTTACACGCTTTTTCTAGCACTTTAATTTTAGGTCAAATTTTCACCTTCGCGAAGCTCCTGACCCCGCACGATTTAAGATATCGGCCTCACATTTTCTGTGTCGTTAGAAAACGATCACAACTAAAAAACCATGTGAGGTAATTTTTATTTTTTACTTGAAAAAGATTTTATGATAAATTTTGCGGTCACAAACTGTTAAAAATGCGACTTTCAACTTCGCGATCTAATATTTTCGTAAATATGCAAAATATCGAAAATCGCTGACACGGTTGTGCAGTTCATTTCTCCGAGATTAAAATCAGACAAAGTGTAAAATTGTGCAACAAACCGCTAGTGGTCTGGAGCTTCTCAAGTAAACAAGGTAGTTTTAAGTTTTTTTTTTAAATTTCGATAAACTAAACAACTTCATAAGATAGAGCAATATTTTAGCTTTAAAATGATATATAGCTTATTATCATAGCATAAATTGCGCCGTAAGCACGTCGAATGCCTTTACAGAGACCTTAAACATAGGCTTGAAGTTTAGAAAATTTTAGAGTTTAAGAGCGAGTTTCTGTAAATATCAACCAAGTCGGGAAGAGTCGAAAAAATCAAAATTTCCCAAACTTTCCTTAAACATAGTCTATGATGAGGTGTCTTCGGCGCTGAAAGAATTTTTTAATTAAATTTAAATGTCGTTGAGAAAACCCAGATTTTTCATTTTTTGCCCAAAAAGGGGTGAAAACCTGGTAATTTTTGCCCCAATTTAACGTCTCCCTGCAGAAAAATCGCAAGTATTTATCAAAATACCAAGTTATTTTCTGAAAAGTACATCATATGTGCGTTCGTTTTAACTTATTTGCACAAACATCCGTTACACATACAATATTTTCTGTATTTTTAAATATTTTAAAAAAAGTGCACGTTTTCGAAATGTACACAAATAACCATATTTGCGACCGAATATCAGCCATGTTGGGACGAGTTCGAACATAAGAAAGGTATCGTAGAAAAGGGCATTCATTCTCCTTGCAGGAAATATAAAAACATTTTTGTGCAATTAAAATGGCGAGCTTCTGCAAACCCTTAAAGATGACGGCCTAATCGCCTAAAATAAGATAGATTTTCCAGGTATATATAGAATATTTTGTCTATACCACGCAATACCTTGTACTGTTTTCACGAAAAATAACTAAAGTAGCTACTAAATACATTGAATTATAGCAAAACATATTTCATTGTCACGTTTGACTAACTTTACAGCATTTTAGTGATGTTTGTACAAGGGAGGGGAGAGGGGAGGCCACCCCCTCTTGAGGTTTACTGGCTAGTGACATTTTCGAGAGGCTTTAGAATTAGGACATCAAATTTCCAGTAGCTGTGGTGTTTCCACTGCACAGCGTTTGTTGGGAAGGTGTCATTTTGTTACCATGGTAACGAGGTATAACATCAAAAAATGTTCAGCAATTTCTTTGTCCGCGCAGGCTTTTGATGAAGATGTCCAATACTATTATCAGGTTCAATACTTACTTCCTAGCAATAGGTTACGGAGGTTTTGCAGACAAGATACCTTGACGGGATAGAGAACCCTTAATTTGCATAAAAGTCGACATTTTTGTGAATGTATTTGCCACCCTTTGTGCTGAGTCTGTGGAAAGTTGGTCAAGTAGGTAAGGTAGGGAACTCTAAGTTGTCCACTAAAAAGGTTTCGATTTGGTTGCAGCGTAATGAAAATCAGGTTAGAAAAAAACTCAATATTCAGTTTTGCTGATTCAGCACTTATTGGCTAAAAATAAACTATTAAGCCTGTTTTTCTGTATTTTCCTAAGTACTTTTACTGGAAATGGACTAAACATTCATATAATACTGAGCAGCAATTTGAAAAAATATAGTAAAAATGAACTTCAATGAAATGCTTTTGTTTGGCTTAACGATTTATAGATACATGTTTAAATTATATATTTTAGCATGCGGGTTTCTCCATCTCTGTTTGTTAATCATTCTTTGTTCGTTGAAAACAATGTCGTTTGAATTGATGCAAACGAAATATATATTAAACTATTTTGACAAATAAAACAGTCCATACATTATTAGGCGCTATGAAACGCCTATGTGTATCTCCACTTTATTATCCACGGTAAAAATATAACCTTTACTTCTTTATCACCTTAAAAAATTTCCTTCATTTTTCAAAGAAGAAAAAAAACACATTTTCTTCAAACTTGAAATCTAATTTTAGCGGAGCTCCAGCAGAGCCCAATAGCTACATGCAGAAAAAGAAGAAAGAAAACAAAAGTGTATATATATCGACCTCAATCTCGTTCCCAGAGCCTCTCGGTCATGCTTACTCGGGACGCAGATGAAATCGGATATGAAAAATCCGGTTTTCCATATATGGTGACCGTCTTTGTTCGTTAGGCAAATTTCAAAATAGCGGGCGGGAATATCGGCCAATCAGAATTGGCTACGATTGTCTGCCGTCAGTGCCTACGACAAACAACAACAGCAGAGTAGGCTCTGGGAACGAGATTGACATCGACCTGTTTTGTCATGGACTTCCGGTTTGTGCGTCCGGGATCACACAGGCAACCCACCAGTCCGCTAAAAAAAAGTTATGTATATCATGGGAAGGGATGAACCTTCCCATGGCAAGGGGGTGCAACAGCATGGTCACGGGGTATGACGTAATCGATGACGGTATCAAACGAGAAAGTGTATATTTATTGGGAAGGGATGAACCTCATACAACAGAACCTGGGTGAAATTATCGAAGTGACAAGGGGGGTGGAATTGTGTTGTCACGTGTTATGACATCATAGATGACGTCATCAAACGAGAAACGGTTTATATCTTAGGGAGGGATGAGCCTCAGACAACCAAACTTTGGTGAAAATGTCTAAGTGGCAATGGGGGTGCAACTGCGTGGTCAAGTGGTATGACGTCATCCAAACAAGAAAAGGTTTATATCTTGGGAAGGGATGAGCCAAATTGTTTCCACTTTGATAATACATAGAGGATATCACATGGCCACGCGGAGATACGAATTTTATCTTCACAAATAGAGTCAAACATGTTTTCTTCAAAGTCGAAAATGCAAATTTAATATATCTGCTTGGCGCATAATCCCCTGACACAGTTAATGCCAGGGGCGTGTCTGCCTTTAAGCCAAGTGAGTACGGCTTACACTTTCTTTTACAAATTGAAAATATCCGTGTATTTAACGTTTATTAGCCAAAAGTGCTGAATCAGCAAAATAGAACTCACCGTTGTTTCCCTGTATTTTTATTATGTTGCAAACAAACTGAAACCCTTTTAGTAGACTAATTAGAATGCCTTACATATTTGACCAGCTTTCCACAAAATCAGCACAAAGGCTGGCAAATATATGCACAAAAAAGGCAAATTTTATGCAAATAAGGCTTCTCATTCCCGTCAAGAATTTTTAAGGATGGCATGATCGAAATTGATTTGAAACCTCCGTAACTTATTGCTATAGATAGTAAGTCTTAAACCCTAAAAATTTTGATTGAAAGCCAAAGGAGAAAGAAATTGCCGAACATAGCTCTAACCTGAACATATGATGACGCTCTAACTCGTTACCATGGTAACGAAATGACAATTTCCCAATAAATATTGTGCGATGGAAATATCAACAGCTACTAAAAATTTGGTGTCCTAATTCTAAAAGCCTGTCGAAAATATCGCAAGTAAACCTCAGAGGGGGTGGCCCTCCCCTCTCTCCCTTGTACACACATCACTAAAATGCTATAAAATTAGCAAAATGTGACAATAAAATATGTTTTGTTATAATTCAATGTATTTAATAGCTACTTTAGGTTTTTTTCGTCAAACATTTACAACGTATTGCGTGGTAAAAATAAAATATTCTGCATATACATAGAAATCCCATGTTAATTTAGGCGGTTAGAGCGTCGCCTTCAAGGATTTGCAGAAACTCGCCATTTTAATTGCACAAAAATGTTTTTGTATTTTCTGAAAGGGGAATGAATGTCCTTTTCTATGATATCTTTCTTATGTTCAAACACGTCCCAACATGGGCGATATTCGGTAGCAAATATGGGTATTTTTTTACATTTCGAAAACGTGCACTTTTTCAAAAATATTTAAAAATACAGAAAATATTGTATGTGTAGCGGATGTTTGTGCAAAGAAGTTAAAACGAACGCACATATGATGTACTTTTCAGAAAATAACTTGGTATTTTGATAAATACTTGCGATTGTTCTGTAGGGAGACGTTAAATTGGGGCAAAATTACCAGGTTTTCACCCCTTTTTGGGCAAAAAATGAAAATCCGGGTTTTGTCACCAACATTTAAATTAAATCAAAAATTCTTTCAGCGCCGAAGACACCTCATCATAGACTATGTTTAAGGAAAGTTTGGGAAATTTTGATTTTTTCGACTCTTCCCAACTTGGTTGATATTTACAGAAACTTGCTCTTAAGTCGTGTTTTTGGCCTATTTTTCTAAAATAGGCACTTTGCTTTCAACGAATTTCCTGAAACTTCGTTAACACTTAGTCCAACTGACTTCAATATGATTAACGGAGTTTCGTTAAAAAATACCAGCAGCTTTTTTTTTGTGCGGGGTTGATCTCTCTAGGAAGGGGCGGGTCCATTTAAGCTCAGATATTATTAAAAGTATTAACGCTAATGGAGATCTGATAATGCGTACATATTGCCAAAAGATATCTGCTTATATTCTCCAGACGAAAATATATTTTCGCGAAATGCGCTCTGATTTTCGCATGGGTCACCTTAATGCAACATTCTGTGAACTTTGAATTTTATTTTCTAAGTTCCCTGTCCACACTAAATAGTTTCCGGATTCGTTTCACCGAAAACGCATCGATTGATCCGCGTTCACTATCGTTTTCAGCCGTCCACACTAAAGCGCTAAAGGAATGGCGTAAACGTCATTTTGATAATATTATACGCATGCTCAAAAGGAGACGCGCCCGAGGTATTTTCGGTTTCCCGCCGGCGCGTCTTTGACATCTCAAATCACGTGGTACCGTTGACGTCACGTTTTTATACGTTTTCGATCGTCCACACTAACACGATATGTATACGGATTCGTTTTTATTCACTTTCGAGAGCGTTTTCAAACTTATACGGATTCAATGAAAACGATCAGCGTATTAATGTGGACGGAAGGCCTAAACGTATCAAAAAATACGGATTCAAACGAAAACGCGTTAGTGCAGACGGAAAACGCGTTTGTGTGGACGGGCTCTAACAAAAGTATCCACCAAAAGGAATCATCACATGATCTGAATTGGGTGGCAACAAGTTGTACACCCACCGTTAGCCGATTTTGTCTATAAAAGAGATAACCATTATTTCTGTAGGAAAAGACTCCAGCTTGGCCCAACACAAGCTTTCTTCCTCCTTGTTAATGAAAAGAACATGGTCAGCATATCAACGACTGTGGGAGAGGTCTACCGAGATGAACGCGATGAAGATGGTTTCCTGTACATGGTCTTCGCCTCCCAAGAAACATTTGGCTAGCGCTGTCAAACCTGACTGGCGTTTTCTTCAATGAATCTAGAACTAAGCATTATACATGCCGAATATTATTCATTAATTTTAGTTTGCTTTTAATTCTAATCTAACTTTCTAGTTCTCTGATAATTCACTAGCAATTGTTCAGCATCCAGCACTCGTTTTCAAAAAGCTGAATCTTTGTTTTACCTTAAAGTAGCATGGAATGATGAAGGGCCGTCAAAAGGGAATGTCAATCTGTAACACATGAGGTAATGCAGCAGGACCCAGGTCTCCTTCTATTCCATACCGATAACTTTAACAATGGGAAGTTTGCTGCATATGGACACAAAACATTATTTTTTTTATTGGCTACCTTCAGAGAAGAGACTTCAGGTAGCAGTAGGGGTCAAGGGGTCAGTAATCCTCCTGGGGGTACCCAACCGAAAAAGGTACCCCTTTGATATAGTGGTTTCAATAAAGTTTGTCACCCCAAAGACTAAAGCCTACAAGCTGTCGGCGCCAAGCATTGTGGGTCATTCGTGCTTTGAATACAAATATTCTCCATGAGTCAAAAACGCCGCGCGCGATTAGACTGCTAGCAGCCCCTACTTGCCTTCGGCGTTCCTCTGGCGTTCGTCGGGGGTTCGCGCTCACTTCGTTGGGGGTGCTAGCAGTCTACGCGCGATGAGTGAAGTCGACCTTAGACTTTAACCTGTTTCCGAATTCGAGTGAGAGAATTGCACTGGCATCTAAAAAATGTGCATTCTTAGAGCGAATGTCTCATAAAAATTTCAGCAAAAACTCAGCAAAATTTGACATTTCACGGTCACAACTCAAAATCTAATTTCCCTCAAAATTGTTTGGATGATATAATTAGCATTCTGTGTTTATTTTGTTCAAAGAGTTCGCCCTTTTCAAAGAAATGAAATAACGACACTTACAATTATAATAATTGTACTTCGTTCCAATCCAATGCTCAATTGAAATTTTATTTTGGGCGCCTAGAAAGCTTTAGCCTAGCTGAAGATGTATTACTATTTATTAATTAGCGCGTTTTAAATTTCTACGCCAGCGTTCCGATGTAATTTACTTTCATTATATCTTCGAAGGTGTAGGATGACTAGCAAAAACGGAAGGAAAAGAGAATAGAATTTGCGAAATATTTCTTTCTTTAGATATTCGTTCTACAGAATATTTCAGCGGAGTTTCAGTAGTTCGGGTCACATGCAATCATCTCACAAATGATTTCAGTATTTGATTTCCTCCTTGACAATGGAAAAACGTGAAAAGTAAAATGGACAGCTTGATGCTGTACGCAGTACTGTCGTTCACGTTTAAGAATAAAGGCCTTGCGCCCTCCAATTTGATATTTGAAGTGCACTATAAATCGCGCTGTTCCCAACACGCGCGTAAATCGAATTGAATTTTGATTAGCACGTGGGACAACAAATAACTCACAAGGCTTGGCGCCGACAGCTTGTAGGCTTTAGTCTTTTCGGTGACAAACTTTATTGAAACCACTATATACTTGCCTGGACGAGGACATCGGAAAACCAAGCTTGCTTCGCCTATTGCAGTCGCCCGGCTTTCCGTCGCGGCTGCACTAAAAGCCAGTTGATTGCGCAAGGCGATATAGGTCAACAACCTTATTGGCCCAGATGGTTTGACAAGCGGGACGGAAAACGGAAAATCAACGATTTTTGCTGTGACATTGTTTTTGAATTTTGAAATAGCACTGTAAGAGATAATATTTTAGACATTAATTAGACGTCTGTAAATACTAGTAGTCCAGTCATTTTACGTGAATAATAAGGCTAACCCAGAACAAATTGCAACAGTACAAATCTCAACGGATTTAGACTCTGTTATACTCACTTAACATATCAAAAGTCGTCCAAAATCCCGATACGGCAACATCTCGAAAAGAGGGATTTATTCAAAGCAATTGGAACAGCTTTCTTCGCCATATTGGCTTTTGTTATTAATGAGGTTTAATCAGCTCTGCGCTGATAAAACTAGTTCTAGACTGTAACGCGTTACAGGTAAATATTCTAACGCTTTCCTTTACATAGAAATGACCCCTTATTTAGAGTCTATTGATGTTTGCCAACCGAATCCATTATTAAGAATTATTGAGTTGTTTATGGAAACGTGTTTCAAGATTCCTAGTCAGGCACTGTATTGGACTTATGACATTGGAAATTTATCTTAGTCAAAGCGTAGTTTGCAAAAATAACATACCTAACAATGTATATATAACACGAATGAGTCCATTTTAAACCACTAAAAATTTAAACACTTAGCTGGGAATACTGTACAGTATAGCGAATATCAAAAGCTTCGCAACACTAAGTGCGGCAAGAAAGTTTTCCTAATTTTCAGGATGTTGCCGTGCTCGGATTTTGGACGACTTTTAGTATGTTCATTAGTACATCAAATCCAAAAGGGTTTTGAAGAGAAAGCTACTGTTGCAATTTGTTCCGGGTCAAAATGCAATATTACTGGACTATAGTGGCGTTAGTATCGAGGGAAAAGTGGATGTAAAGACATCTACTCTTTAACAATTATTCCTCGAGCCCGAATGGGCTCTGAGTCAATAGCGGCGAGAGGAGTCAAATCACTCTAGTAGGTTAATTTGTATAGCCAAAAACGTTTTCTGGTCTGGTCATTTGTACGTTGTTTTCTGGCTTTCAAAATCCGACACTTTTCGCTACTAGTGAGGCTATAACTTATAGCCTAGTAGTAGCTCAACCAATCAGAACGCAGCATTGACAATAGACCACTAGTGTGATTTGATTTAACAATGAGACCTCGAGCCGGAAAGGGCTACGGGCCAATAGCCCATGAGGCCGCTATTGACCCGTGGCCCTTGAGGGCGAGAGGTCTAATTGTTTTAGTATCACCCAACTAGTTAGACAAAAACTAGTGAAAAATTGTCTACCAAATCACCAGAAACCACGACAAAACGAGAAGCGGCCGCCATTGTTTTCATGTTCAAAATCAGCGCTTTCGCTACTAGGTCTTGATAATAGTCCCCTAGTAGCGAAACCAATCAGAATGCAGCATTCGCAATAGTCCACTAGTTGGGTGATACTAAAATTATATCCCGCGAGTGGTTTTCATCGCACTCTGAAACAAAAACTAATAGTCAGTGATTAATAGTGTCTACTAGTCACAACTAAAAAGGAGAATACAATAAAAATGACTTCCATAGTGTAAAGCAGTGCGTATTTTGTTAGTATCTATTTCACAGTTGGATGAAAACCACTCTAAGCAGAAATATCGTCAAATACTTAGTTAAGGTAGTATTGGTTTATTTATAGCAATGCAGTAACACCTGTAGCATATGACAGTTTGTGTTGTGAACCATGAAGGACACTAATAAAATTGATAATTACATTGTTGTATTTTATCAGACAAATATATATAATATATACCAACACTATATATCAACTGTCAAAGTTCACTTTTAATAGTATCTTATTGGTCGAGAGTGTACCACGTGAACGTGAAGACATTCGACTGTTTCCCTGGCGACATAACAACTGGGAGGGCAACAGTATGTTTTAAGGACCGAAAGTCACGTGACTGAAAGAATATCAAAACCGGAATCCAAGATCCATCATATTTGCGCGCGCTTTTGCAAAATTAATTCACGTAAAAACTCTTCCTCGCGTACACGCACAATTGGGGTCATCTTGATGGGATTGTGTGTGTAGGCCGTCAGGTCCCCACCTACATACTGCGTCACGCCTGAGCGTGTATACAATTCCACCTGTATGGTATACCCACGTTGGGCGAACAATCCCCGACTGTCGGTATGCTAAGGAAAACCGTTTCCTGGGCGCCCACGGGAACCGTATCGACGGTGTAGTGCTTGGGCTCAAACCCATCGCTGGCATAAGGACCTGCGAGTATTTTCAGAGCCCCAGTTGTTCCCCGCCAAATACCACCGTTCTGTAAAAAACTGAAGGCATGAGTTATAGGATCGCCTTTGTCGCCCTTCAAGCCCTGCTTAAAGGTCAGTTCATCGACTCGGAAAACCCGCCATTGGCCCTCAGAAGGGAGCCGAACGATTTCAATCCCCGCATCCGTCAGCCGGAAATTGCCGAAGTATCCTTCAAAGCGGGTCCCCTTCTGAAACGGGACGGTGTCAACTCGAACGGGTCCAGCCTGGACTCCATTTTCAATGGACCAGACGCGGACCGCCTCCGTTGCTGCGTTCCACGGCACACTGTGAGAACCCACTACTAAACCCCGCGGGAACGTGTGAGAGCCTAGAAGTTGCGATGTGAGGGGACCTCCGCTCCACCAAACCGCAACCCATGGATGCCAGTTAATTTGTTATCGGCCGCCATGTTATTAGCGATAATACTAAGGCTGGAAGACCGAAGGTCGAACCTGTAGCTTGGATTTTGAGTGTGCTCGACGTCGGAATAGAAGTAAATCTCTTGTCCCACGCTCAGTATCTTCTCGAGCCGCACTGCTGAATGTGTCTTGCCATTACTGACCCACGTAAAGTCGAATCTCACCAAATCGCAGGCCGTCATGTCAAAGCCCGATTGAACAACGTCGTTGATGTTGTAAAGGGAAAACTGAGCCTCACCGGCGACGATCGGTTTTGATGTTGCGGAAGGGCCGGGATCTCCTTTTGGCCCTCGACCACCCTTCGGACCTGGATCTCCCTTCGGGCCGGCATCACCTTTTGGCCAGCGTCGCCTTTTGGGTCTTGTGGTCCAGCGTCGCTCTTTGGACCTTGTGGTCCAAGCGGGCTTCGTTCTCCTTTCGAACCAGGCAGTCCAGTCGCCTGCTCCGCAGCAGCATGGTCGTCGTTAAAGATCCTCATAAACGTTACGCTTCACAGCTTTCTTCGGTTTGTCAACATAGAGAATGTCGAAGGGGTTGGTCGTGGCACGCATATACCGTTCGGGAGTAACACCCAATTCGCGACCAATCGAATTTCGCTCGCGTTTGGTAGGGAACTCCCCTATTATATAGTAACTACAACTCAGCCGGATGGGTTTTGGCGTATCAAAGAAACTCTGGGAAAGGTAGATTACGGAGCAGTTCCTGCGCCGCCCATCTGTGAAGTACTCCACGAGGGGCCTCTGGTTTTTCTCCGTAACGAAGTCATCGAAAACTCAGGTCGCGCAGCCGAAAGCACCATAGACATCCAGACCTAAATGGTTCTGTTACAGATTGCTTACAGTTATCTGAAACTTTGACCTGAGAATAATTTTCATTCAAGTCTGAACAAACGTGCACCACTGCCTTTCTTCGCAGTGCGCGCACTAAATGGAAATGACACCAGAAAGCAAATCATATGTCCGTTGTGATATTTTTCTTTTTTCCATTTGTTTTAAGAGAATAATATAAGTAAGATAAATTTCCCCCCTTGCACTCCGTGAATGTCTCACGGGCATCAGCTAGTATTATTTATTATTGATAATTAACTGACGTACCTGTAATCAAGAGGTACAAATAAACCTAAGCTATCTATCAGTTACAAATGTCAAATTATTGGCAATACCAAAAATGTAGTAAACAGTGTCCTTCGGAGTATTCTTAGTGACGTTCGGTTTGTGAAATTCGAATAAAAAACGATATCATTAATTTCGATGCATGGTTTATGATATATGTTTTCACAGAGCAACGTTAATTGAAATAGGTATATTTGTATAGGTAATAGCATTGCTTGTAGTGATATTTGGCATAAATACCACGAGTGACATGTCTAAACTGTTTGTAATTTGAAATAACAAACAGTTTAGAGATGACACGAGTGGGATTTATGTCAAATATCACGTACAAACCATGCTATTAATTGTTTATAATATGATCTAAGTCATTCACTGCAAATTTTGTCTCCAAAACCTCGACGATTGAAATAACACTGTTACGCTGAAATCACACTCCTCCCAACCAATCAAAATGCAGGAATGACTGAGGTCATATTACAAAAAAATACTAAGAATGTCCACTGAATAAATTCAAGATGTTTGTTGTAGATTATGGCAGGTTTACTCCATGTCGCCATGGTAACTAGCCCTGGGTCATTCATTAGTCGTTTATACCTAGTATTATGGTCGACATATGTTGCCAGAGTCAGATCGATCTCATAGGCCATGGTGTCTTCCGTAAATGCGCTGTTTTCGTCGAGATGGTTCACGTAAAGTCAGATAGCTAACAAAAGCCACGATACTCCGTGATGTTCATGTGATAGAGTGCAAAAAAAAACAAAAGGAAGCAGTTTAATTTGTATAGGAAATCATACGACTTCGAGTTCAATTTGGAAATAATTTGCAGGAGTGGGTTTTCAAAAAGTATCAAAATTGCACGAGCCGAAGGCGAGTGCAATTTGAGCTTTTTGAAAAACCCACGAGTGTAAATAAATTCCACATTGAACGAGAAAAGTCGTATGATTTCGTATTAATAATACACATAAAAAAATTTCCAAGGAGTCGTTCACAAATCTGCTTACAAACTGAACAAGCCGCACGTATTTTTCCTTGATTGAAATCTGGACCAAAACCTGACAGAATTTGAGCATGAACAAAAACCAAAGTTTCCATAATATAGCTCTATGTTATCAAAATATTTTAGCATTTCAAAAGAAAATTTGCATTTTGTTAACCATTTTTGCACTTTGTTACCTTTTTTAGCACTTTTACCTCAAAACACTGTTACCTCAAAACTGCACTGCTCTCAGCCAATCAGAATCCAGAGATTTTTTCATGTGTATTATTATATACGTTATGACGGGAGTCGATTGGATTTGTTATCTTGCGGAGTGCAGATCGAGCTGGAGTAGACCAGTTAGGTGGTGAGCATGAGCCTCGTCCGCAGGCTCCATGTGGATGCGCGACTTGTCGGTTAGTGACGTCACGGATGATTTGCCGCTGAACGCACGAGCCTGGCAAAACACTCGATACCGACAAATCGAGACGACTATGGTGCGAAGTTGACGTGTCTATGGCTGGTATGAGAAATTGTTATCCGAGCATTTCGCAAAAAAATCGAATATAGAGCAAAGTTAAACATATCTTCCATCTAATGTGCTTATTAGCTTCAAATGGAACCTGGTTTGGGAAGACTAGAATTTCAGAACGCAAGAGTAATTTTAGCTTGATGTTTCTCCAGCCTCGAAACCCGTGAAATAGTTGAATACGAGAGACATGTTTCATCTATCCAAAGCTTGAATGCTAAATGGACATGTTGAACTGTTTTGGCCCCAGCCTACCGAAAACTACCCCTAAAGTTGCACTTGGTTTTGCACCTACGGCTCAGAAACTGCACCATGCAAACATATCTGATAGCCCAGCTTTCCTAGCATTAATGCAAATACCCCAGATCTGAGATAAGCCTGTGCCACATATCAGTGGTCTCCACATTGGCGCGCATGAGTCCACTATAGTCCAGTAAATCCGCATTCCAAATAGCCACGCCCCTCAGCTTGAGTTGTACCGTCAATCTGTATTTCATGGTGAGGCTAGATGGGTCATCGTACCATACTTGGTGGGTATTACCCGCATGATCACTGTACCAGAAATACGGCGACAGGTACTTGAGGCACCACCGTCTTCCATACTCCGTACGCGTCAACAGCAGATCCTGCAGAGAAGGAACGTATACAGTACTGCTGTATATGGGCAAGATCACAAAACACTACATGACCAAAATCATTTTTCCCAGGCGCAAAAGAAAGTCGGGTGGGGGACGAAAACGACAAGGGAAGGATGCATTTGACTCATCTCCAACGGAAACATGCTGGAAATGTTTTCCGCCACATACCAAAACAGAAAGTCCTATATTGTATCTACTGACAATGACATGTTCGTGCAGATAATGAAAATATGTGCGACAAACCTAAAAATAAAGCCGTACACCCGCTGTAGGAGCAAAACACTGCGTTATCCGGTTCTTGAGCTACTCAGGTAATAATTGACAATTATCCCCCGAAGGGTCGGTAGGTGAATAGTGGCGGATATAATTATACCAAGACGCGAAGCGTCGAGGTATATATCCACCGCTAAGCACCGACCTTGAGGGGGATAGTTATACCAAATCAGTAGAATAAAATACGGTGCTTTAACGCAGTATCGCTTCCGATACTGTCGCGAAACGACCCGCCATTTGAGGGAAGGTTTTTTCAAAACAGTAAATGGTGTTGGATATCTACTACTTCAGGAACCAATCAGAGCGCTCGAAAATGACCATTCACTGATTTGGTATATACTGACATTATTAGTAAGTAAATTATCGCCATACTCCCTCAGGACATTTCTTTGCGTGGTACCCCTCTATTGTTCAAGTATCGGCCTATTTAAGAATTCACAAGTCTAGCTTTCTAGGCATTTCCACATATCCTCGCAACTTCGGTAAGTTGCAGAAATTTTCTACTCTCCCACCTCCCCTTCGGCGACGTAGCTCATCCTCCCTGCGTTCTTGGGGCATCAATCAGCTTGGTTGCCTCGCCAAAATCGGTTTCCCATAACCCTATTTAAATGTTTCTGCCATAACTTAATCACGCAGAGACAATAAGCGGCGGGTTCCCAAGTTAAAATGGTTTACTATCCCCGTCAGGGTCGGTGCTTAGCGTTGGATATATACCTTTTCGCTTCGCCTCTCGGTATATATATCCACCGCTAACTCCCTTTCTGGACAGGAGTCTTTTAATTACTATTCATTCAAAATGTTTTCCCGCTTGTGATTAGTTGAGCGCCACCGGCGAATTTTTGATGTTTTGTAAGGACAAACGACTTCCGCCATTGATGACGTCAAAGATAGGATGAAAAGTTATTGTAGAAATGTATCTAAAGCGAAAGTATCTAAAACAGTGTGAGCCAAAACAACAGCCCCCGCCAAATACGCTTCAAACGAGTGTACTGCTGCACAGCAATGTACAGCGGGTGGGAAATTTGTCCACGCTGACAAATGAAAAACAAATGAATGCGGCGCGGCCACAAGGACAGGCTTGTGAGTTTGCGCAAACGTCGCATTCCTGGGAAATTTTCATGCTCCTGGAAAACTAGTTCTTTGTTTTATTACATTGGCACGGATTTATTTTTGCGGTGAAGACCGCCTAACAAAAAAGGTTTCGCATGATAGAACGTCGGGAGTAGACACATTTGATTTCATGTTGAGTGAAGGTATAAATGGCCCTCAAAATATACCAAGACGATTTTTTCCGGCGATGGAACTTGCAAAAATAGTGCAAGCATGAACCTTCTATGTTGAGAGGGTAAAAAGAAGAAAATCGATTTAGGATAAGCTGTATACGCCGTCCTCATTAAAAAATGAATAATTTATATCACAAGAGTGACGTCATGTTTCAAGATGGCGGCACCCGCGAAATTCAAATTAGAATCTCGTCAAAGCGAAATCAGTCGCGTCGGCCTATAAATTGGGTTTCTTTTCAGTTATAAAATTTTGTCCAATGTTTTTAGTTGTCATGTTAAGTTTCCTCTGAGCTTGAAAAGGCTAAACAGCCGCGATTCCCTTTAACGCTTGCACCCGAGGCGAAAATTATGGTTTAAAGTCAAAATCGCTGTTTTTATGTAGATTTTTTCAATTGTCTTCATTTCACAGGCCAGTGAATTGTAAAAGATTGTAACAACAAAAAAATAGTGCACAATAAACTGAACTGAACTGAATCTTTAGCGCATGTGAACTGCGCCTTTGCCCCGGTGTCCTTTACTGCACCCTTATAGAGCCTTGTCATTCTCGTACCCAGAGCTTCTCGGTTCGTTACTTGGTGGCAGCCATTAGCGCATGCGTATAAGAAAATTACCTCAAAATTACCCGCAGAGCGTAGAAATCGAAGGAATAGGCATTCTCGAACCCAGACCTCGCGGGGGAGGCTCTGGTGTCGCATGCGCGAGATTTGATACAGAGCCGCTGAGAGAAACACCTTTCTGCGCATGCCCCAACGTTCAAAATCAGCCAATCAACGAAGACACTCAAAGGGATGTCCCCAGAGCCTCCCCCACGAGCAGACGTGCCGGGGAGTACTGGGTACGAGAATGAGGAATACGTTGAAAAGGTGTTATTTATCCATATACGTTTTCAAAATCAAGATATAAGCTCGTTTTTAGTACGCATGCGTGCCGTTTTAGCAATTAGCGAAGGCTGTCAACTGGCTGCCACCAGTGGATTTAAAATATTTCACTAGAAAAGAAAAACAGACACAGTTTTGCTCTTTGGTAACTGATCTAGGTTTCTGCCAAGTTTCGCCTGATTCCGACTAATATTTCGACGGCTATAGCGCTTCAAAGTCGGCGATGTTGTACAAAATAGCTTTTGAGAATCGAAAACGCCGATTGAAAGTACTGACACGGGTCGTATACTGACAACAGTCGTATTTCACCCAATAACCGAAACTAATCTAAAAAATATCCGCAAGAAAGAAAACATTTATATTATATTATTTACATGAATCGAAAAAGCTTTTTCTTTGTTTTTGAGCTGCGAAGGTAACGTTATAAAGACAGAATATCGATGCACGAGCACGTTAACCATCCTGTACCTGTATGGTGGCATACGTGATCTGGGTTCCTGCTGCGTCGCTACAGTTGACTCCACGGAAGGGCACCTCCTTGATGTAGCATGTATCTGTCTTCTCGTCTACCCGCTCGCAAGGGTAATCGTAGCCATACCACGGTAGGCCAAGCACTAACTTGCGACTAGGGATCTTCAGTTCCATGTACTTCTCTATACCTGAGATAGGGAAAGGTCAAAGGGGGGGGTCTTTTTGCCAAAATAGTTGACATTTTTAAGCTAGCTACATGTATTATATATCATTTTAATGATATTAATAATTTTGTACCAAACATTTTCTCGTTTGTAAAGCGAGAATAGTCTAGTTTCGAAATCTTTGCTCTACCGCTAAATAGGCATCAGCGGCGAAAAAATACAGTGGGAGCCTCAGATTGGAGTTAAAAAAGTTGCGAATACCAACGAGAAACTGATGAAGCTTGAATTGAGGCAAGTCAATAGACAAACCTGTGAAACGTTTCGGAGTCCTTGGTATTCATGTGCCGCTGATGCTTATTCAGCGGTAGAGCAGAGAATTCGAAAATGGAGTATTCAACTACAATTCAGAATTCAACAAAATCACCCACATTTCTATCATCTTGTATTGGCACTATTATATGGCGGACTCCAATGTCTGTCAGCGATGTTTAAGATTTTTCTTTCATTTTTTACGTTTTTTGTTTTAGTCTGTTGTTTTAAGTCTGTTAGTTTCTAGTTTTAAGAGGCGATATAGAAATCCTAAATATCAAACATACAAAAACTCGCTGGCAAACGTTTAGACTCAACCTTAGGGCCATTCATTATGATACAAAACAGGGTGGTTCTATTGATATTCTGATGGCCTAGTACCCATTATCTTGGAGCCAAGGGGGTGCAACACGTGGTATGACGTGGCACGTTACAATGTGGCAGTTACTTACGAATGTGGCACAACGTTATTACAAATGTGGCGGGTTATTACAAATGTGGCCTCAACAGCGCGCCCTATCTAAAATTCCTACATCAATACAGTATAACAATTTCAGCAGTGGCAGAGCGAAGTACATAATAACAATAATAACTCTTTCTTTGCAATTTGCTATCGCCTGTGCGTTAATAAAACAAAAAGGACCCAACCCAGAAAATATTAGGACTTACAGTTAGAACTTAACCTAGGATTATCTTCCCAATTTTAACCGAGAGATAACATTTGGTTTCTGAAAAGAGGGTTAACCGAAAACCCGGGGGGGGGGGGGGGGGGAGTGATACTCCCGTATGGTATACGATGTGCCGCCCTACAGGGTATGGTTTTAGGGCTTCTGAGGTCTGCGGTAGGGTATCGTTTTTCGCTTGAAGGAATGGCGTAACGTCATTTCCAATCCAATCCACAGTGTGGACGCGAATCAATCGATGCGTTTTCAAGGAATTGTCTGAAACAAAACGTCTTCGATTTATATTAAGATAAGCAGTCATGAGCAGTGGCCATTCTTTGTTAACCGTACGCGAGCCTTGAAATGCTTAGTACGGACATTTTAATTATTTCTTGCAAATTTTACAGGAATTAGCTATTTGGAAAAGCTCCATAAATTTTAATTTTTAGAATACGGTGTCAACATCGCACGACACTTGGAAATAAAACGCGATCACCATGCTGCAATCTTTGGTGGGGCTCCTAATCTACACTCATGGGCAACTTTTTATACTTAATTGCAACCAATTGTTCCAACTTCAGGATTTGAAAAATTATCTTGAATTTGTGGAAGATTATCCTCTCCGTACGAATAAGTTGCCAAGCTATTGGTACGGTAACCGTACTCGAAATGGGGAAAAGTTCAAGAGCTCTTTTTCCAAAAGAGTTGTAATTTCGACATCTTTTAAGCTACGTATTAATTATTAATGAATTATTAATAAAATCAATAATTATTTGTCAAAAACTGATTTTCTCGTTTGACTAAGTTCTAGTCCGTCCGTTCAATAGAAACACCCAGTTTTGTATCATCTTGGATGACCCTAAGGTGGACTCCAATGTGCCAGCGATTTTTAAAATTTTCCTTTGCTCCAATTTTATGAAGATTTCTTTCAGTTCGAGCTTTTTCGGTTACTATGTAACTTCAAAAAGCAGTAAAACCCTAAATATCGAACATACAAAAATTCGCTGACACAGTTTTGGAGTCCACTTTAGTATCTTAATTCTGATACAAAACTGGGTGGTTCACATCACATCACACCAAATTACATCACACCACACCAAATCACATCACACCAAATAACATCACACCACACCAAATCACATCACACCAAATTACATCACACTATACCAAATCACATCACACCATACCAAATCACATCACACCACACCAAATCACACTACATCAAATCACATCACACCATACTATATCAAGTCACATCAACTCATGACATTTATTACATCACATCACCTATGTCGGTGTAAATGAGGGAGGACAAAGTCAGCAAATCCGGGTAAAAAAACACTGTAATAACGTAACTAGTATGAACACCGATCTAATGATGCGCCATTTGAAAGAGCCGGTGATCTTCTCCGCCTATTTATTCATTTCTTACCATCTAGCGTCTGTTGCCATGGAGAATTGGCCTTGGCTATACAAGGTCCTTCCTTGATCTGACTCTGCTGGTCGTACGCCATGATAACGAGAAAGTCAACAATATCAGCGATAGCCTTGACATCGTAACACCTTCCATCGATACAGTCGGGGGACCACGCCACATCGAATGACACCTGGTAGATACAGATGTATGCAAATGATCTATCGACAGCCTGACCAGTAGAACGTAATGATAAAATAAACTAATAAACACTACTAGTGTTCAGTATGTGTATTGCGGTAAACGTAATAGCGATTTATGCAGCATGACACGAGCGTACGTCCAAAGCCTTAAGCCCAGGCAAATATTTAACAAACAGACAAAAAAGCACACATTCATGCAACTCATCCTTACCTGGGACCCCGGTAGTTTCTTGCGGAAAGCTTTAGCAGTGCTCTTTACGAGTTTCGTTAACAGTGTGACTTCTTTAGAGTTCTTCTTGAGCGGCCCCTCGATATCAATATTGATGCCATCCGCGAAATTCTCAATAGCTTCGTCAGTTTTATTTTTGACCCACTCCTCGCGGATTTGACTATTATTGAGTTTATCCATCGAAAAACCAGATACAAGAACCACTCTTACTCCCTGTCAACAAACGAAAATAACAAACAAAACTATTAAGATTTTGAGTAAAATGGGCTTTTTAACGGAAATTTAAGTAAATTAGTTTCAGGGACATTCTTCTGGTCCAGAGACGTTTATTTGAAAATTTAGAAATTTTAGTAAAATTACAACAAAGTGCAGGTTAAGCGAACATTGGGAAACGCGTTGGTAACACTTGACCGTATTTATATACTAGGGCTTTTTAAATTTTATGGCTCGCAGCGAGCGGAGAGCATGTATAATTTTGCCTTGATTTGCACGTAGGAATGCATTACATACCGTTTTACACATTGGTTTTCATACTGTTTTAAAATGATTGCAGTCCCTTGTTTTTGGAAATTACGGCGTGGGTTAACTTTGGTGCATCGGTGGGATGCATTTGCCATGCGCGGCACGATTACATAGATTACATAGGACGAGATTTTCAATCTCGTCCCCAGAGCCTTCAGTCGTCTGGCCAGCGGATGGCGACGAGCCAAGAGCTCCAGCCCGCGTATCTTTTAGGCCGGCGCCAAGATATGGAGCTCTGGAATAATCATGTTGTGCTACGATTTTGATTGGCTCCTTTTTCGTCCCCACTGCTCATGCGCGCGAAATCTAACGGAAAATATTTTTCACACAAACATCACCTGTGGTGCAAAAACATCTTTCCTGTATCAAAAGCTGCGCTTCAAAGTCATTCCACCTGTAAATCTATTCTTATGAATATTCGCGAGCATTTCGTAAGATGAATTTTCCAAAAATAATAAAACGTGAATAAATCAGGCAACAAAAGTTTGGATTTTGACAAAATTTACTGCGATTTTCATAATTCTGCGAACTCTACACCGACCAACAAACCACCGACCGTTTTGGCTTCCGTCAATCAGAGTGAACAATTCCGGATGATTTCACGAAGGCTTTAATAGATCTTGTGAACTGATAGGGCTCAGCTAGGCTTCAAAGCACAATTTTCCAGTAAAATGCAAACCAAACTCAGAAAACATACGTGGACTTGACTTAAAAGGTTTGATTGACAGAAGCCAAAACACAGTTTGGCGTTTGGAAATGTCAAGTGGGAGTTCGCAGAGTTATGAAAACTGCAGTAAGCGCAGCTGACGAAGATCACGCCAATGCATGCAGAGTGCGCTGTTTTGCAAAAACAATGCTGCTGAAAACTGAATGACATATTTCAGTAATTTATGATTTTAAAGTTCTTTTTAGCTGGCCTTGTTACCATGACTGTAAAATGTGAACAATTCCTACAACATTTTGAGGAACTTTGTGACATAGGCGTAGTATAGGACCAACGAATTCGCCGCCGTTTTAACGGCGAAAATTCAAATAAAGTAAAATAAAAAACCGCCATAAGAACACTAAGCAATCCAATCACTTGCATTTACCACTGTTTAGACGAGAGAATCGTGGTCTACCAAAATGGATTCCTACAGAGCCTTTGGCACCTTTGGCTCGTCGCCATCCGCTGACCAGACGTCCAAAGGCTCTGGGGACGAGATTTAAATTTCCATATGTTTTGAGTAGCACGGCCTGTGCAGTTAAATGCTTGCGAAATATTTTTATATTGAATTAAATTGAATTAATTCAAGGAAGTGAAATTAAAAAGAGTTCACTTGGATTCGTTCTGAGAATCTTAGGAATCAAGGACTTATAATTTATTATTGCATTTTATGATCACCCGACCACTTGTTTTTGTTTACATGATTGTTTCTGGTGGATGGAGCCTTTTAACATAAACAACGAGACAACTACCAGTGGTCTTAAAATGTACGATCGAAACGTTAAAGAAAAAAATATTATTTGATACGGGGAAAATTTCTTCTAAGCGTAAGAAAACTTATGACATTTAATAGTCTAAGTTTAATCAAGAATTGATGAACAGAAAAGAATAAATACATAACCTTCAGGTACACTAGTTATCATAAGTCAGAACTCGGAGAATGGAAATAAATTCTGCTTCGAATAGATGGGCATCTTTGCGCTTTAGAAATGGACATTGGATATGTAAGGATTAGTGTAAAGTGAAAGGTCAAATTGAACAGGAAAGCGGAACTGAGTACGTTACATTTCACATACCAAATGCCAAAAATTCGTCGTACATTGTGGCAATGATATGGAATAAAAGCACAGTATAATTACTGTTTTACCGTATAATGACCGTATTACCTTGGCGTGGGCAGCACAGAACAACTCATCGTCCCAGTCACGGAACATTCCTATGGTAGTAATCTTGGACCAGTCGTAACCCGGTGATTTGTTCTTGCGCCAGACATTTTTTTCTGTTGTCCACACTAAAAACTCATTGCCTGGCGGTCTGTCGATTCGTTCGCAGAGTGACACTCTCTCGCACGGACACACTCGTGACTCACACCATGGTATGATAAGCGCTACGAGACCACAAACGAGCAGCCAGGAGTGGATAACCGCCATATTGGACGAGAAGTGATTCCACAGCTATCTTGTTGTGAAACAATCTCCTACCCAGAGCCCGTCATCTTTTGGCCAGCGGCAAGATTCAGGGCTCTGGGGGAATCCGATTTGTGAGCATGCGTGGTAGGTCAAAAACGTAACGAACTTTCATACAACGTTCAAACCGGAAACCCAGAATCTGGGTTTTAAAAAATCGATTCCCCCAGGGCCCAGAGCCCTGAATCTTGCCGCTAGCCAAAAGATGACGGGCTCTGGGTACGAGATTGGTTGTGAAAGTACGCTCATGCGCATGCGTACTCCGACTCGTACAAAATCCTGTCCTTACCGCTGTACATAAGGCTAGTCGTGCTGACGTTTCTAAGTCCCAGGCAACGAAGAAGTAGTTTGCTATTCACTCACCGTCAGCTGTGTACATGTGTGTATTGTGGCTTCAGCGCTCTGTCGCTGCGTTCCTACGCGCTCCTACGCGCTCCTAGATTTCTGCGATGAGAACGTTATCAACTTTCGTGACTGCTTATCTCGTATAAATTGAAATAGTTTTGTGAATGTACTCAACTTTGATGACTCATACAACAATATTTTGTCGGAATATACGCGGTTGTTTCATTCATGTTTCCCGCTTAAACCAATTAAAACCAAGAGATCTAACACCCCACTTAGCCCCTGGATTACCAAGTCTTTATTAGTCTCTGTCAAGAAAAAGAACAAAATGCACAAAAGCGTATTGCATCAGCCTAACGTTGAGAAAGAGGCGCGATATAAGTCGTATAGGAATAAACTAAATCATTTAATTAGAATCGCGAAACGTGATTATTATGACGAAAGATTTAATTCTGCGAAAAACAACTTGAAAGAAGTGGAAACTGATTAATGAGGTTATTAATAGACCTAGTAAGAAATCGTCCGTCGCTTCGTCATTTACTTGTGATGGCGATACTATAACCGATTCGCGAGAGATCGCTAATCGGTTTTGTAAATTCTTTACAAACATTGGTCCGAATTTAGCAAGCAAAATTCCTACGATACAGACTTCTTTTTATAATTACCTTGGCGATTACGTCAATGAGGGGGGGGGGGGGGGGGGGGCTTCCCTGAGTTGGTGTATCGTTTGTAAATAATACAGAACAATGCTTAATTAACCGTAGTAGTCAAAGTAATCAAGGCTTGAAATAATGAAAATCCTTGCGAACACTCCTTACGCTTTTCCCACACACTTGTGTGTTTGACGTGGACCTGATGTGGAAACAATACAGAAAGACGTCTTTGCAAATTCCATCCATTTATTAAACTATTCTCTCCCAGTACAACTATGCTACCCTCCCAAGCATTCGAGTGATATTTCTATGATCTGTTCTACTCGATTCTTTAAATATACCTTTTTATGTGAAATTCAAATTTACAGACTTGTGCTCATTTTCAATGCAAATAAATATTAGAATCAATAAATAATTAGTCAAATTGGAATTGTTATATCCCGGTAACTTGTATTGTTTAGTGTCCAGGTGACAGTTCTTTGTTTTTCTTATTCATATTTGTGACATAAGCTGATTTGAGGATGAATGTTTTCTAGCCAAGCTAGTGCAAGGGTCCTGCATCATCTTGATAAATAAATAAAAAACAGTGCACACGTCACACACGTAGAAACCCATGTGCTACAAAAATCAGGTTCTGGATTTCAAAGGTTATAAAACTTTAACGCTGCTATAATTTTTATCCGAAAAATGTCAACGACGGCGAATCGAATGCCGTTCTCTCTTTAGACAATGACGTCATTAGCAGCTAATCACATTCACGACGCGCTAAACGTTGCTCTCCTTGAGATTGACTAAGCCCTGTGTCAGCTCAGCCAGGGACTTGTCTCCGGCCATGGCAGGATCGTCTGCTAGCGTTTTAGCCAGACATTTGGTCACCGCCTCCATTTGCTTCATCACGAGATGCATGGTACGCTCAGTGGTATCGAGTCTCTTCTGTAGCTCGCCAATGTGCTTCTCCGCTACAAGGGAGAGAATGAGAGATGAGTCAGCTGTCACGTGATGTCGCCGGATACTTCCTTGATAAGATAACGCACTGCAATTTTCACAATTCTGCGAGGGGGTCATGTCAATCAGCAAATCTATTTGACTTACAAACTGACTACAGGCGAAAACCATGGATATTAAGAGATATTTCTGTGCCTCTATTCAGGAGCATTTTAAGGCCCATACAATATATTTTTTCCTTCTGTTTAAATGTGACTCACTCGAAATCCAAAATGCACCCAACTGTGTCTAGAGTGGAAAGCTGCGACGGGAAACTGAAGTCTTTTCTTAAAATTTGGCCAACGGTGTACGAAATTTTTATTCCCGCATTTCTTTTCCGACGAATTTTCTGTAACTTATCTTGATATGAGATTACATCAACTGGAATCGAATTTGAGCCCCCCGCCCCCCCCCCCCCCCAAAAAAAAAAACAGCAAAATGTTTCTTCTAGTACGACCTGAATATGAAATTAGGGTCTCACAAAAGTTTAGACTGAAGAAGGATTTGAAAAAATAATAATAAAAAAGAGGAGAAAACTCAAAAGTTATGGCTTTGAGTTTGCCGTCGCAATATCTATAGATTATTACAAGCGGGTATGCCTTAATTAAAGAGGTACCCCCCTGTTGCTCATTTACCCATCACGTTTCTCTCTGAGCTTTGGTTACGAAGGTGTATCTCCATTCTCGAACCCAGAGCTCCCCGGCTCGTCTCCTCCTGGTGCAGGCTGTGATGACAGCCATTGACGCATGCGCGAGATTTGATACAGAGCCATTGAGGGAAATAACTTTCTGCGCATGCCCCAAAGTTCAAAATCAGCCAATTAGCGAAGGCCCTCAAATTTTCGCCACCAGAGCCCCCCACGACCCTAACCACTACGCCACGAGGATTATTTCATTTTTTGTAAGTAATTTCTGCTGTTTTTCGGCGTGATGAAAGCTACTAAATAGAAATAAATAAATAAATTATGGCATTTATTTAATTTATCATATAAAGTACGAGGAATATACAGTAAAAATCATATCTCAAACAAACCAAAACCCTATCCTTACCCTAATCCCAAATTAGGACAGTTCTTTTGATTTTTTGAAAAGAACGAAGTATGATAAAGGATTTTATTGATTTCTGGTTTCAACCATTGGGATATAGTGATTTCCTGGTAACAACCACTGACGCATGAGTGACATTTGATCTAAAGCCGTAGACAAAAAGATCTTTCTGCGCATGCATCAACGTTTAAAATCAGCCAATCGGCGAAGGCCCTCAAATGGCAGAGCCTACCCCGCGCGGTGACGAGGGAACTCTGGGTACGAGAATGGCTGCATCATTCATTTGGAAAAAGTGAGTTCAGATATTGTGAGTTCCCTTAAGCGTGGAATCATGTCCCCCGTCTCACCTGGCTTGGCCTGTAGTGCTATAGCCGCGGCTTGCGCTGCTCGGAGCTGCTGTATTCTCCTACCAACGCCCTCGCTCACGTCCTTTAAGTCACGTAGTCGCGTCAATGTCGTATCAGTCACATTATTGTTATTAGCTAATTCGTTTATCAAAGGACAATCTGGATAAAATTCACGATGGCTTTCTAAAGGCCTGTCATTCACTTTCCACTGTTTAAGAGTGCCCTTACATTTAAAGCACTCGACTACATCATCTCGTCCAGTGAATACGAACCCGGCACGCGCCAGCTCAAACACGTTGGCTGAGCTCGTAGCTGGCCAGAAATTAAAAGTCCTAACACGCGCTCCTGCGCCGTTTAAGTCGTTAGGGTCGGTAATGGGCGTTTCAACGATTGGTTTGGGAGGGGCTGGTTTGGTAGTCTCTTTTTTCTCGGGCACCTTAAGTGCTGAAAACAAAAAAGTTGTCGTTCAGGAAAGCATTTTTCTTGTTCGTTTTCTTGATGTGATGTGGAACCGACTTTCAACTGCAAAGCACATTTGTCTTGATGTGTATATTAGAAGCTAGAGAACTGAACAACAGTATGACGTGCATTGGTCAGACTCTTCTTTTTGTTACAAATGTGCCTGGCAGATTATTGATAACAGCGTTTTCAAAATGACCATGTTATTAACCAAAAACAAGGATTAGGAAGCTTGCGTTATTACTTGATTAGTTGTTCTGATGTTTGTCTGTGGTCGACCGTGTAGTCACGTTTTTGATTGCGCATTGGCACGAGAATACAAGCTTACAGCACTTTCATACAGGTTCCAAGTCGTCAGCACATAAAAAGTGAGGTTTCTAGAACCTATAAGCTAAGTGACAAATAACAGGTTGAGAGATTTTCAGACTAAAGAAGTGCAGTTTATTATTGTGCTTTGCAGTTGTACAGCCCAGTTCCAGTGATTGTCAAGAACACACGATATCGCTACAGATGCTAGGTGCACTTTCCAACACGATATCGCTACAGATGCTAGGTGCACTTTCCAACACGATATCGCTACAGATGCTAGGTGCACTTTCCAACAAACTCTCAATGTTTTTAAGCTAGCAGACTATTTTCCCATGGTTCTTAGCAAGCTACAAAGTTACTGTAATTTGAAAGAGATGCTACGCGACCTCAAAATTCAATGTTGCGATTGGCGATTTTTAGCCGTCAATCAGAACAAAACGCTGGATTCAGCCTCTTCAGTGGATTGAAATTGATTGCCATATCATCCAAAATGGTTTTAAGTTATCCTTTGTCTTCCTTGCCTCGAATGTTTAACTTTCTGGTTCAAGAAAATTAACATTACAATTTTCTTGCCTAAAATCCCCAATCGCCATGCATACGGGCTTTCCAATTCCAAGCAGCCCGGGGGGAGCGGGGTCTTCACATAAATTTAAATTTGGGTTTGCCCAAGAGTACATAAGAGTGAACAACTCCGATATAATATTCGGGAGACCTAATTATTTTTTTGTACACACCTAGTTATTTTTAGAACTGTTTTTCTCGCTAAAAATATAAAGCTATTGTTTTTGTAGCCAATCAAATTCATTTCATCAGTAGCTCGTTAAAGTGCCCCTCAAGGCTGACATTTTAATGGCTTATTTTATCGCACATTCAAAATAAGGAAGAATGTCGTTTGGCGTTCATAGCTCTTTTGGTTACAGAGATATTCAACATAAATTAGGAAAAAATGACGTCACAAACAGATCTTTGCACCATTCCTACCGTGTTCTTCCGTCATGTATGTTTTACTAGTCCAGTGGATTAGCGTAAAAATTGCGCACTTTTGGCTAAAGACACCAAATTTTGCATGTCAATAGTTTTTAGTAGTTTATTGAAGATAAGATATGGATTCGTAGCGAAAGCTAGAACAGTTTTAATGTGAACCATTGTTTTGCCATTGGCAGCCATCTTTGAATCCTTTGTTATTCATGAGCTCTGCGGCACTTAGTGAAATCTTCTATCGTCCGTGTTTATAGAGTATAGCACAGTACTAGGTAGAAAATATCATGTGAAAGTTTCAGAGACAAGCTTCTTTTTACATATTCGACACATGGTACCAATTATCTTGATATTTTTTAGAATTTGTTGGTCATTCTTGAAACATTTTATCAAAACTCAGTCAGGCTATTGTTTTACAATATAAATTATAAACATTCCCAATAAACTGGTCGTGACATTTAATAATCACCCAAAACTCTAAGGAGACGTTCAACCGAAGTCAGTCAAACCAATCCATAGTTCAGAATTAGCAAATGTTGAGCTGCTGTGGCTGTGCAGTCTAGAGAACAACTTGAAAGTTCGCAAAGCTAAGTTCTAAACCTCATTTGAATAACAAAGCATTCAAAATGGCTGCTATTGAGCTAAACAATAGTTCACTCTAAAACCTCCCTAGCTTTCGCTACGAAAGAATTCTCGCGTGCCTCCATATCTACGATTTAAAAATACATTGAAAACTATCACCTCGCAAAAAAATGGAGCTTTAGCCTAAAATGCGCAATTTCCTCGAAAATTTGCTCTAATCCGCCGGACTATACTGGGGGGAAGGGGCTTCCCTTGGTGATGGGGTTAGGGATATTTGCACCCATTCCTACCTTGTTCTTCCGTCATGTATGTTTTACTGGCATTCTCCTTTCTCAGCTTCTCTGCTTCAAGTTGCTTACGTCTTCGTCTTCTCTGAAATCATTCACATTTATGATGGTAAATGAACAATTTGGTCTGAAATCGCATGTGTGATTTCAAAATCGGCCGAGCGTGAGGTCGATTTGAAATCACAAGTGCGATTTCAGACCAAAATCGCACGACACGAAGTTCAATTACCACTAATTATATCCATTCTGAAATCGCATTTATCTCGGGGATATCAATCAATTCATAAACTCTATTTTGTCGGTTTTCCTCGAAAAGGAGAAACCGGGAACGCCTCATGTCTTCAAAACATGTATCTTCACGTATTCAAAACAGCTCATTGTGTATGCAGAAAAGTCATGTGGCGCAAATTGGAGTTTTGTGGCTGGAAAGTTATTTCCTTCAAAAACGTCTCTATTGTACTTGGCATGATCTTGAGGGACTCTGGCTCATAGTTTTGAAGTCTTCTACATGAAACTGACCAAGAACTTTAACTAATTCGCCAGGTGCCGTGCCATTTTCTCAAAATCCTGATTTTCAAGATGGCGGCACGACAGGAGAGTGAAAGGTCAACTTTTGAGAAAAATACTCCAGCACTAGAAATCATATTAAAAGGTAATTCTCTCCTCTGACTCCCAACGAACTATGCTTTAACCTATTATACCGAAAATTATGCTCGTGTCGGACCAATACGCTCGTTTGATGTTGGCTAACATTTCTCCCTGGAGCACACCCAAAGGAGTCTTCATAGCTTAAACGCAACATTTTAACAACCTCTAAACAAGTAGCCAAGCCTCTTAGGGTATGGGGAAAGGTTGAAGGGATCCTTTTGCAAAATTGTTGTCACTTCGTCTGTTTCTAAAATTTTTTGAACACAAATATGATACACCTATTTCAATTAACGTTGCTCTGTAAAACGCAAAACCATGAACCATGCTTCATAATGAAGACGCTATTTCTCGTATTTTCCTCGAGTTTGGCAAACCAAACTAAACTAATAGAACCACCCAATGGCACTATGTTTACTAGTTTGAGACACAATTTCGCGCTGTGAACCGGTTTTTTTTGGCAGGAATTACCATTACGACTTATCAAGCATGGTTCATGGTTTTACGTTGAGCAATGTTAATTGAAACAGGTGTATTTAAGTGACAGTATAAGTGATTCAATGGAACCAAACGGAGAAATTCCAATCTTAAAATACCAAAGTCTGCCAAAACGCCTTATCAAGAATATATATCAGAGTAACGCCCCTACTTATGAGCCCCTGTGGAGACTTAAGTCCGATCACCCGTTCGACGGGTAAGGCTCTCGGCACAGTCCTCAGAGATTCTGCCTGTTTTTTTTTTTTTTTTAACTCCTCATCAGGCCAAAAAAAGGCGACAAAGAAAACAATATTACAAGTTCTGGTGAATTTTCCTGCGAGTTTTCGCTAAGATAAGAGGAGAAATACTTACAGTCCTTCGATATAAGGTAAGGGGGTATTTCCTAAGGGACGGACCATTTGACACTTGATGGGGGCGGGGGGACCTGTTTTTTTTTTTGGGAACCTGATGTCTTTATCAATAGTGTTTTTTTGGTCGAGCAATCTACAACATTAAAATGTCTTTTTAAAAATAAGGGTTTACTTAGCAAATGACAGGAAGCGCAATTGTTAAACACC
The DNA here is from genome assembly GCA_033964015.1 of Scolanthus callimorphus. NCBI lineage: Eukaryota > Metazoa > Cnidaria > Anthozoa > Actiniaria > Edwardsiidae > Scolanthus > Scolanthus callimorphus. Next base: position 19,392,602 of record CM066918.1, read on the forward strand.
AAGTTCTAATTTACTCCTGGACTTTTCCCATTTCTTTGAACTTATACGTCCAAAATTGCAGCGCGCTTCGCGCATAAAGAGAAACTATGATGAAGCATTTACAATAAATGTTGATTAATTGGTAAGGTTAAAGTAAAACGAGGACAAGAAATAGTGACCGAATTAGGACTAGATGGCCGGAATGGAGGTATAAAATTCGAAAATACAAAGTATCCTGTTCATTTTTGAAGATAGATAAGCAACTGCCTTACTAAATCTTTCACTTATATGCGGGAAAATTTCAGGTTATTGCTTTTAATCTAAGGAAAATTAAGATGGAACTGGGGCCACTGAGCGGCATTTTCTGTTATCATAGAAATGACACCGCCAGCTGCAAATATATGTTATTTAATCCAAAGCTTCAAAATTTTGTCTCCAACCAGGTCTGTAGGCCAAGCTTGGGTACCTGCTGTAACACTCAGTTCTGCTGGTGGAACTGTTTATTAGGAGTGGCGCTCTGAATGAATTATGTATTGAAAAACTGAAGCATGGCAATGAAGCTTCATACGGCAAGTATTCAACTATTTATTTTTTTTAATGCCACATTGACTGTATCATATATTATATTATATTATATTTATATTATATTATATGGCCAAAACTTGGGAGTCTCTGAAAAGTTTATAGTTGATTTGAATGCCGATTTAAACTAAAATGAGAGATGCTCTTTTAGGATTTCTCTGGTTGGTATCGGGGGAATATGCAAATAGTGCAAGTACTAACAACAACAGTACAAAGTCCATTTGAGGTCCATCCCTGGAAATCCAGAGGAAGATGTTAATTGAACAAATGCAAAGAAAAGACAAAAACTTTAACTAGACAGTCTTGCTATTCCCTTACGGATTTGATATTTCGATAAGCTGCGTCCCCTAACGCTCGTTTTCACTTCCATTTTTTTATATTGTTATTTTTGGTTCTTTTTTCTTCCTTAGCAACATGTAAGCTTAATCCGAAATCGTTTCTGCCTCAAAATCTTACTAATTCAGAAAATGCGTGGAAATCCTTTAATAAATTGAAGTGTCAATTGTGATAAGGAGATATTTAACTGTTATGAAAACCTTTTCTTTGTGTTTGAAGTCAGATCATTATCTCCAAAAAAACACCTGTCTCTCGCACGCAAAATTCAAACTCAAATGAGAGCTAATAAACATATCCCAACAAAACCGATAAACAGTGCAATTCACTTACCATGAACAGCTTATATGCTATGAATGTCGCCAAGATAGGCAGAATGACTCGCCACGGAATGTGATAACCAAGTACGTTGAATTCCTTTGCTGTGGCATAAACCTTACCGACAAGTTGCATATGCGGTTTAACATGTTTGGTGTAATTCTTTTTCAAAGTTGGATAAGTAGCGGCAAGAATAACTCCTAGGACGGCGATAACGGCAAATTTGAGTTTGACACCCATGTTTGCGGCACGATTGACGAGTTGTATGTTTCACAAGCAGTACAGCGTCTAAGAACGCTTCATCGAGCGTGAGCTGTTTACCTGTTGACGCATGCGCAGATGGCGACGCGGTAACAGCCTCGCTACGAAGCAACCAATCGTATCCTCGATGTAATCCTGTGGTCAAAATAACGCTGGTAAACCATTTTGGATAACAGGTACCTTTTGCCATCCAAAACACTATATATATTATAAATGCAAAATCATCTTTATAGAAAAGTTTATCAGCCTTTCCCAGCTTTATGGATGTCGTTTAAGAATGGGATTCAACTCGCAGAAAATGGAAGAGCAAATAAGTGAAAGCGTACTCTAATCAGAAAGTACAAAGTCCGCCTTCGTTCAGTCTCGGCACAGTTCCAGAATTTAAGTGCGATATCAAAGTAAATCATTTAAATTTGAATCAATATTCCCCCAACAAGTCGCGAAATGTGAAAATCTGTTTTTCCGAGCTCGTTTACAGACGAAGATTGATCGAGTTTTAGCCACTCCAAAAGGCAATACATGTATTGGCATTACGTAAAACCCGGCAAAAAGTCAAGCAATATTTGTCACAAGAATATGCAATCAAATAAAATTGATATTGGAATGATTAACTTGGGGGACAAGCATTGTTAACGTGAAAAAAGCATTTTTCAAGTGAACTCATTATTCTTTTAATGGTCATCGGGTATATTACAGCTGAAATGAAACGTTAACGAAACAATGTAATTTGAACGATAGTTATTGCTACCTTAATCTTCGGTGTAGTTCTAATGAATAGTAAAAATAGGCAAGTAGTTTTAGATTTTTGTTGAACTAGAAACACAAAATACAAAGGTTTGTGCATTGCTATCGAACTATTTATGTTAACAGGTAAACGTCCCGAATCCTGAGCTCCAAGAGCGAGCATCTCTCTCTTTTGGTGAGCAAAGCGTCGGACCAGACTTTCCCATTCTTATCCAGTCGAACAGTTTAAGTCAAGTTTAATTGTAATTGTTATCTGTTCATCATCGATTTAGCCATACTCCTACACGGGCAACTATTAGTTCTTGTCTGTGGGATGGCAATCGGTATTTATGCCGAGGTACCAGCGAATTTGACGAGGCACTGTAGCGGTAAAATCTTGAGTTCTTCAGTTCTGTCCATCTTGATAATTCCGTCGTTATCGTCTATGTTAATCAGAGTTCCCGTACATTCCCGACAGTCGCCAACAAGCACCTTCACCTGAAACAATTTATATCAAAAAGATCTAGGAAACCCAATTCATCTTTTCGACGCAAGCCTCATCTGAGTGAATGCGCTAATCTACAATGATGCACGATTAGTCCGATCAATGTACGTTTAGACAAGAAATATTTTCCCATAAAATCCCGGAGATATCTGTCGTTAAAAACATATCTAAAATGCGTGACAATCCGCTCGGGGGATGTCGGTTAAATTTGAGTTTTTCTTTTTCAGCTTATTTGCATACTGTTGTCGGCCGCAACAATGGCGAATTCTATAGTCTGTACAGCTGATCCACTTATTCATAACTCATATGGCAACGAACTTTTCGAGGCACTTTAAAGCACTGAGTGACTCAATGCTCGAGATAATTATTTCGTTAATACCAAAGTTAGAAGAGCTAAAATCTAGAGAAACCCATCCGAGAAGTGACGTTGCCTGTTGCGGCTGTACAATCTACGAATTTCATATTGATTCTCTAATAGTCTGGTGTCGAAGTGTCAAGGAAAACAATAGCTTCCCCTAAACAAATCAGTTGACAGCTAAAACCGTTGTTGCGCGCTGCGCGTTTTTAAAACTTCGAAAGGATTTATGGATTTGCTGATCCGTCAATCATCTGAAGGGGGTGGGGCAATGCAAATAACAACGCATGTAGCTCGTTCAGATTTGCCCGCTTTCGAATTCTGCGAGACGGGGAATGGAGTTTGAACAGAGATGGACGCAGCTGATCTGGGAACAAGAAAATGAGTCGATAATAAGGGCTCTATCATTAGTTCATAGTTCAGACTTAGAACCTTGTTTTCACGGCGTTTCACTTATTAGAAAATGAAATCAGTGAAACACTACGAACAAATTACATCTGTAATAAGCAACTTCTACTCCAAGGAAACAGAAGACAAAAAACTAAGTGTTTGCTCGATCTCTTGCGTTTCATGTGACCGAATATTTTTCCGATTCTAACGCGGTATTGACTTCGAGCTGCAGCTCAATTCAAGACGAACAGTTCATTCAAAAGAAAGCTATATTTCGTCGCCTGCGACACAAATGAAGCTTTCTAACGCATTCGAATTCTGCGAGACGGTGAATAAAGTTGGAACAGAGATGGACGAAGAATTCAAGGCTGCTCGCATAATCTGAGAACAATAAAATGAGTCAATATTAAAGGGCAAGGGCTCTACCATTAGTTCATAGTTCAAACGTTAAAAACCTTATTTTCACGGGTTTCACTTAGAAAATGAAATCGGTGAAACACGAATAAATCACTTTTAATAATCAGCTTCTGCTCAAAGAAAGCAGAAGACAAACACAATATCACATTGCTCGATCTCTTGCGTTTCATGTGACCGAATCATATTTTTCCGATTCTTTCGCGGTATTGAATTCGAGCTTCGGCTCAATTCAAGACGACCCGTTCATCATAACGCAAAGCTATATTCCCTCGTCACAAACGAAGCTCTAACGTGCAGAATTGAATATCTGCTGCCATCCATCCCTCCTGAAGCATAAATACGACTCTCCAACGCAATTCTGTTGAAATTTCTCGAGTCAGTTCTCCTCCTGTACTCGCAGAATTCGAAAGCGGGCGAATCTGAACGAGCTATGTTGTTTTGGTATTCGCATTGCCCCGCCCCCAGAAATCCTTTCGAAGTTTTGAAAACGCGCAGCGCGCAACAACAGTTTTAGCTGTAAAATAGAAACATTAAATTTAACAACCTACCCCAAGCGTATCGGCATGTAATTTGGATATATTGCTTTTTCGCTACATGTCTCTAGTATTTCCTTGTTACAATTATTTGTAGTTCCTATTGTTTTGTAGCTAGATTCACCGGACTAGTTACATTATGGACAACTTTCAAAATTCGTATGCATTCAATTTTCACGCATCCAAACGAGGTTGGTAACACCTTTTAGAAATCCAATTATCGCAGCATTGCTCTTACAAAGAAACCAACGCTCGGGGTTCACCGAGGTGGAACATTACCAGCGGTATTATTACAGATTCCTACCTTATCTTGTTTGCCAGGTTGCACAGGGTCAACATTAGAGGCAGCGGTGCTGATAGCTCGTCCCTCATCCTCTAGATACACTGTACACACACCGCTAACCACATCCTGAACCACACCCACTTTACCCAACAGCTGTGGATCCTGAGAATATCAAGTACATGGTTACTATATCAACCAATACACAAATGTAAACAAATACAGGTCTCACAACTGATCATTTCTAAAAAAATAGGGATAAATATAGGGTAATTTTCTTTTGGCCAGCTCTGACTTCTCACACTTCATCTTCACTTGCAAGGTCTTTTAGACAGCTGCTTAATAGTGATCAACCCTGGTCAGCCGAATCTTCGTCAACAGCATCTCCTGTTTGATACACTCTCCACTCATCATTCACCAAAGAAACCTCATCTTCAGAAACAGTTGCCAGAATTCCACTTTCACTCTTTCTCAAGAAGGGTTGAGGATGCAGAAACGCGTTTTTGTGCTAAATTATCCAAAATATAAGAAATATAGAGCATTTCAAGACAATACTTACTACTTACTAACCGATAGTGAGGTGATAACGGGAACGGCAAAGGTTAGTAAGTTGTTTATTATATGGCACTTTTTCTCCAACTTTTAATGAACCGGAAGTCGCCTCGTACATTTTCCCGCCGAATAACTCACAAAACACGCGCCCGCGTCGACTCGCTCGAGTTCATTCAGAGTTGTTCATTCGTTGAGTCAAACAGTGATAGAAACAACTCGTGTGCAAACCACGCCAGACTTCCTCAAAAGTAATCAATCTTAATGGATGTCAAAATACTTCGGAAACGATTCTTTTACAGAAATTTTAGCGAACATGCTTCACTTGAACAATTTTAAACTTAAACTTAGCTGACGTTTTCAGGAAAAACAACTTTAGTTTCGTAAGGCTGCAAAACGTGTTCTTCGAAAACTCATTTTAAGATCTACAAAACTAAACCAGCCGCACTACCAGGATATCAGCTTGCAACATAGCTACCAGAGTATAGACCATATGTGTCAAGGTATTAATGGCCTCTGAATGAACAAAAGTTGCAGGGATTTTGCTGCAGAGTCTGGAAAATCACTTCACTGACTTGCACATTAAGTGCCGCGAAACTCATGAATAACAAAGGACAAAAAAGTACGCAACGAGACGCAGTCGAGTTGCGTGACTGTTGTTTCATTTTATACAACAGCAAACAGGGATTTTTGTCAACCGTGTATCTGTACTCTTGTAGCAACATGGCATCAGAGCACGCGATTTACTAGTGTTGTTGTATTATTGTTAATAAAATTAAAGTGCAGATATATGTCAATAAAATCGAAAAGTTCAGATATATGTCATAAATGAAAAGTTAAGATATATGTTTAAAAAATGAAAAGTTAAGATATAGGTTAATAAAATGAAAAGTTTAGCTATATGATAATAAAATGAAAAGTTTAGATATATGTTAATAAAATGAAAAGTTTAGATATATGTTAAGAAACTGAAAAGTTTAGATATATGTCAATAAAATGAAAAGTTCAGATATATGTCATAAATGAAAAGTTAAGATATATGTTAAAAAAATAAAAAGTTAAGATATAATGTTAATAAAATGAAGACTTTAGCTATATGATAATAAAATGAAAATGAAATAAAATGAAAAGTTTAGATATATGTCAATAAAATGAAAAGTTTATATATGTTAATAATATAAAAGTTTAGATATATGTTAATAATATAAAAAGTTTAGATATAAGTCAATAAAATGACAAGGTTAGATATATGCAGAAACATATAAGTGAGTTGAAACGTGTAACACACATACATTGCTTTAGTGCCAAGCTGCGGAATATTCGCAGAATATACAATTGAACTGATTTTTAAAATAATGTTGTTGAAAGACTTAAAGATGTTGAATGTTAGTATATTATCACTTTCCACTTTTGCTCTACTTTATTTAAGCGAAAAATGAAATATTATGCAAAGAAAACCTGCTTGGGTTAGCAGTCGAGAGTTCATTATTGACCAAATATGGTCATAAACTCGATACGAATAATCCGAAGCTTGGTTCACCGTTACATGTTTCAACTAAGTTATATGTTTCTGATATATGTTAATAAAATAAAAAGTTTAGATATATGTTTAAAATAAAATGTATGTTTAAAATAAAATAAAAAGTTAAGATATATGTTAATAAAATGAAAAGTTTAGATATATGTCAATAAAATGAAAAGTTCAGATATATGTCATAAATGAAAAGTTCAGATATATGTTAAAACAATGAAAAGTTAAGATAAATGATAATAAAATGAAAAGTTTAGATACATGTAAATAAAATGAAAAGTTTAGATATATGTTAATAAAATGAAAAGTTTAGATATATGTCAATAAAATGAAAAGTTTAGATATATGTTAATAATATGAAAAGTTTATATATATGTCAATAATATAAAAAGGTTAGATATATGTTAATAAAATGAAAAGTTTAGATATATGTTTAAAATAAAATGTATGTTTAAAATAAAATGAAAAGTGAATTTTAGATATATGTCAATAAAATGAAAAGTTAAGATATACGTTAATAAAAATGAAACGTTAAGATGTATATGTTAATAAAATTTAAAGTTTAGATATATGTCAATAAAATGAAAAGTTAAGATATATGTTAATAAAATGAAAAGTTAAGATATATGTTAATAAAATGAAAAGTTAAGATATATGTTAATAAAATGAAAAGTTAAGATATATGTTAATAAAATGAAAAGTTTATATATATGTCAATAAAATGAAAAGTTTAAAAATATGTTTAAAATAAAATGTATGTTTAAAATAAAATGAAAAGTTAAGATATATGTTAATAAAATGAAAAGTTAAGATATATGTTAATAAAATGAAACGTTAAGTTATATGATAATAAAATGAAAAGTTTAGATATATGTTAATTATATGAAAAGTTTAGATATATGTTAATAAAATGAAAAGTTTAGATATATGTTAATAAAATGAAAAGTTTAGATATATGTTAATAAAATGAAAAGTTTGGATATATATTTATAAAATGAAAAAAATAGATATATGTTAATAAAATGAAAAGTTTAGATATATGTCAATAGATACAAGTATGGTTTTAAATCCTTAGAGAGGTCAACTTGTGACAACTAACATAAACTGTTTTAGCGAAGGTCTAAAACTTCTTTCTCCTAATTTCTTACCTCGTGGTTATCATTAATGCGGACTTCAATCTCGGTGCTGAGCCAGTCCCCGGGTCCTGATGGCTCTTCAAGTCCTGCGCCTGGGGTATGAGGGTTAAATGCAGGAGACACGGGCGCCATGCTGCCCCCGGGGGTCATAGGGTTGCCATAGCCTGCAGGAGATGGTGACTGGGTGTACGGGGAGTAGGTGGGCTCCGACCCATACATGGCAGGCCCTGGAGTGTTGGGCGTGTACGGGCCACCATAGCCACCGGGTGTGGCGGGGTTGGGCGTGTTCGGAGTATAACCCTGAAACATAGGAAATCATCCAAATTCACACTATGAAAACAATGAGTGGAATTCATAAAATACAAGCAATAAACATATCAAGGTTCGTACAGTATCTTGGAAAAATATTTGGACATCTACTGACTCACCTCAAAACTACAATATTGAGATATGAAAGGGTTTGTTTATATAATATGTAATTATAATTTCAGAAAATTGAGACGAAAATTAATAACTTTTCCATAGCCCATTTGAAAAGGCTACTTTTTTACAAAACTTTCCAGGTCCTGGAAAATTTCCACAACTTTCCAGACTGTACGGACCCTGATGGCAGTTTTGCCATTACAATACACAACCTATGTTGGTAGTATGAAATCCTTTATCACGGCAGTGACCAAGGGGTGATGTATATGGCAGTTTTGCTATTGTGATACGTAATCTTTGAGGATAGTATCGAATCCTTTCTCACGGCATTGACCGCGGGGTGCTGTATATGGTAGTTTTCCATTACGTTACACAATCTTTGAGAATAGCATCAAACCTTTTCTCGCAGCAGTGACCAAGGGGTACTGCATCGGGTAGTTTTACTATTGCAATCACAATCTTTGAGAATTATCAAATCCTTTCTCATGGCAGTGACCAAGGGGTACTGCATAGGGTAGTTTCCTATTGTGATACACAATCTTTGAGGATAGTATCGAATCCTTTCTCACTGCAGTGACCGAGGGGTACTGCATAGAGTAGTTTTGCCATTACGACACACAATCTTTGAGGATAGTATTGAATCCTTTCTCACGGCAGTGACCAAGGGGTACTGCATAGGGAAGTTTCCTATTGTGATACACAATCTTTGAGGATAGTATCGAATCTTTTCTCACTGCAGTGACCGAGGGGTACTGCATAGAGTAGTTTTGCCATTACAATCTTTGAGGATAGTATTGAATCCTTTCTCACGGCAGTGACCAAGGGGTACTGCTATTAACTGGTCAAATTCAGAGCTGGCGTGACCAAGTGACACGCGTTGCTGTGTTCCGACTACCGACAGTGTTGTATTGTTCACATCCGCATAAAATTTGCATTACCATTACAGTCAATCTAACGTCGTAATTGTAGATGCGGATTTTCCTATGGAGTGTGCTGCGCTAGCCTGGGGTGGGGCGGCATCGTGCTTCACACGATGCTTGTGGCGTTTTGTTGCCCTCACCTTCACTGGGAACTCAGAATGAAGTAGTAATTTATCTAATGTAATATCAGATTTTCATGATTTAATAAAGGGGCTATAGCCTCAGGTTGCCTATAGCCATTTAATCCCAAATAAGTCGTGGTGTATTAGTTCCCAGCGAACAGAGCTCAGGCTAGCCGCAGCATTCGTTTAACAATGGGGGCGAAGGCATAAATACTTTTATTTGCAAATTTGTAAGAGCACCGACTCAAAATGAATCAAGTTGCACTCCAGGTTAATTACCATTATTAAACAGAAATTTAGATTGCTTTCCGTTCATGACGATTTCTCTATATAGTGCAAGCAACATGCTAAGCTTTAGCTACAAGTAACTAAAAACAAAAGATTCCATTTTGAGAACCACTTGACCATTTGAGCTGTAAAATTTCTGCAAACTTTCTATTTTCGCAATCCCAGTGCAAGGCCTTTAAACTGTTTAAAAATATATCCTAATATTTGAGAAGAGAATACAGAAACTAACTAATCATCAGCTGAGCAATGGAAATGTTTAACACTTTAGAGAAAGCGAGTTACAGTAAGTTTGCTCGAATCCGACGGCACCGAAGTTTGATACTTATTTTTATATTTACTGTGCGACTACGTCAACCGGGCCATCCCATAAAAAGTTTGTCATTCGGAGATTCAAACCATTTTAAGGAAATTTAATACCTGAACTACGTTTGGCGATGAGTAATTAAGTGTTTTGAAGTGATTTCTGCTCATAATTTTTACAATCTTAAGAGAAAAGCGAATATTTCGATGTCTGAGATCTCAAGAAAGTCAAGATCCTTTGTTCTGTACTCGCCCTCTGATTGGCCAGTAATTGGCAAAAGGAGAAAAAAGAAAGCCAACGCCTCATATGATTTATATATTATTGAACTTTTAAATACGAATTCCTGCCTTTATTTTTATTACAAAGTAGGCTTGGTGGAACTGATGTAGAAGGAAAAACATAATAAAATTGAAAGAATGCTAAAACTTTTCAATTTCCCGCTGTGGTCAACCGATGAGGTCACGTCATTTGTAAATCTCAGAATTTCTGCATCAAACAATGTGAAAAGCAATTTGTTTTATTTTCATGATAAAAATAAGTATTTTTAACGTCATCGAGTCATAGTTCTAAAAGTTTTCATAGTTTTGACAGTGAATATCAAAGTTAATTAGCCATAAAGCTCCTGATTATTATTCCTTCGAGCGGGTTTTTTTTTACATCTTTTCCTTTTTTTCATTATTGTAAATACACAGAGCTCGTACCTATATTGATTTTAAAAATGTGTATTGTATTTTCACTGCCCGCCTAGACTAGTTTTTTACTATTTGCGGGCAGTGCTATTTATGTACCTTATTTTAGTTAGCAAATAAACATGAAACTTGAGGTTTAGATATCCTGAGCAATGATCTCTACGCAAGACTCATAACAGATTCAACGAGAATATTGGCAGGGTCCGTACAAAATCATCAGTGAAAATTTTCCAAAGCCCATTGACCTAAACTTCCAAAAACAAATGAGTGGAATTCATGAAATAAAAACAATCAAAATCAAAACCCCTCACCTCTTAATAAGCATTGTTTGCGGGCAATCCCAGTGAGAATAGATAAGTAAGGCCTAGGGCATACGTCGAATCTCACTCGCATCGAATCTATATAATAATTGCTTCGAGGGAGATTAGAATTTTGCAGCAAACGTCAAATTAATTGTACAATACACGCTTCATTTGTTCCCGGGAATAAATTACAAGCACGCTTTCCCTGCACTTTTCGTCCAACAAGTGCGCACAAAGGAACGCCATAGGACTTTGTGAAATAGCTTCCATTCATATTTTCCGATCTGATTCCTTTGTGTTGTACAAATTGAGTTTTTCTTCAGTAGTTCTACGCGGCCCGTGTGTCATTCACGCCATGTTTTCTCTCTTGACCTTTGGGCCAAATGGTACATTTTCCCATAATGCAACGCGCGGCGCCATGTTGTACGTATTTGTCGTGAATTACAGATCTTACTTTCAGACCCTGTCCACTCTACACCGTTTTCAAACGAAAACGGATACTTTTTGTTGCGTTTTCAAAAAGATTTGCGTCCACACTTATCGTTTTCGTATCGTTTTCGCCCGTCCACACTACAACGCGTATCCGTACGAAAACGCTCTTATGCATTCAGTGGGCAAGCTCAAACAAGCTCAACGTATGCGCATTTCGATCTGTCGGCCCGCGAAATGGGTCAGGTTTGCTGTGGTGACGTCATCGTTTTCAGATAGCATCGTTTTCACCCGTCCACACTAGAAAACAGCGTTTTCAAACAGTCCGTTTTCCAATCGCTCAACTCTGGAGAGCGTTTTCGGATTGATCCGTTTTCGGTGATCGTTTTCGCGTTGTAGCGTGGACGATAGCCGTATCCGGAGCAAAAAGTATCCGCGTTTTCGTTTGAAAACGGAGTAGTGTGGACGGGGTCTCAATGTATCCTTGGGCCTCCAGATCCCTGTGCCAAAGCGACTTGTGGAATTTGTCTTTGTAATGTCTGTCTTCTGTGCTCTTTTTTGTCGAATGCTTGGTTAATAATCAATCCAATAATTTGACCAATCAATTCGCGAAAACAAGGAAAGATCCAGAATCTATCGCTATGTTAGCAAAAAAAAATAAATGAAATAAATGCAGCCGAGCTTTGTTGTAAAATAAACAGCGTTGGTGGCACTTCATAAAATATTATCGCCTATTTTTGGAGTGCGCGAACATAAAGGAAACCCACAACATAAAGTAAAGAAATTGAGGAAATACAGATACAGCCGTTAAAGTAATATGCCTGCCTTGACTTTAAATAAATGGAAGCTTGACTGTAAAAATGGAGGGCAGTTTTAAGAATATTTCAGCGCTGCAGCTTCTTTTCGTCACAAAATGACGGGCTCTTTTCTGGTTCATTATTATTGCTCCTGATTACTCTAAACGTGTCCAAAATAACACAAAAATGCTAATGTTGTCCACAAATACGAGTGCCGGAAGAGTAAAATAGTGCCGCCAAATAGAAAAGTGCTCAGCAAGAGCCCAATGCAATCGGGACATTTTAACAAGCGGGGCGGCGAAAACGCGCGTGTTCAATGCAGTGAAAAAAAGGCCGTAGAGCCTCTGACTTGACGTATCGTTAAGGTACACGTTAGCTCCAAGGGATTCATCTTAATACTGACCCCTACTCCAGGCGAGGGCGTGGACGCGTCAAAACCATAGTCGAAGTCTTCGTTCCGGGCTGGCGTGTTTGGTTGAGTCGGGTCCCATGCGCCCCCATGTAACGGGGTCTGTGAGGGATCATGGGAAGGCGTCTGTGAGCCATAATGTGGAGTACGACTTCCTGCGACGAGAGACAGACAATCAAACAACTAGATAAACAGGCAAACAACTAGATCATCAAACTAGATATAAACAATGAAACAACTAGTTCCGCCCCTATCCATATATTGTAATTTTTTACTAGATATTGTAATTATTGTAAAGCGCTTAGGACAGATATTGATTAGGCGCTATATAAATAAAGGTTATTATTATTATTAGTAGTATAAAAGTCGCTCGTTTCACCTTATTTTTTTTGCTCCAAAATTGTACGGAAACTGTGCAAGCTACTATCTAGCACCAGACTTACCGTCACCGTGCGTGGGGGTCTGGGAACCATATATGGGCGTCCGCGAGCCGTACATGGGGGTCTGGGAGCCATACATTGGCGTTTGTGAGCCGTACATGGGGGTGCGACTGTGAACGGACGCACCGACCTTGGTAGGACCGCTAGAATTACAGTGGAACATTTCGTCAGCATATGACAGATTATAAATAGATCTTTACACTATTCACATTGCTGCCTAAACTAGTGCCCCAAGGTCAAAAAACTAATAAACTGATCTGTTTTAAAAACGTGTTCGATGTGATGGGGTATTACCTATATCCATTTTGAAATGACGCGCGCGTTCTGCAATCTGATTAGCTCAAAGGAGTGTAATTTTGTCTTTTTTTATACACTGTACTCACTATCTCGATACTGATTGGATAAGAGCGCGCACTTTGAGGGTTTCAACAATCAGTTTGCTGATTCTTTAAGAATCAGCTAGCTGATTCTTGATTCTACGCACTTTGAAGTATATAAAAATGCCAAAATTTTAGAAGATTTCTATGGTTTGTCGGACGCCACATCCGGACTCTCGTATATTAGACCGATTCGACGTAATTTTGTATTTGTCTGATTGGAAAACTTTTTGAACCGATGACTCTGAAAGTAGTCAAATTGCCAAGTTTGGGGGTTGTAGCCTGTTATGTGCCCGCGAATACGTGATTTTTTTACAGGCGTTTATATGGCTAATTTCGAGATTTCATTACCCTGTCACGTTTCTTCTGAGCAAGATACGAACTTCAAATGTTTCATGTTGACTAGTTTCAAATGTTTCTTCCATCAGTTCAAAAAGCTTTCCAATCAGACAAGTAAATCAACTACCTCAAATTACGTCGAATCGGTGTATTCTGTTCAATTTTGGAGTTTTTGAATCGCTGTATCTCGTTTAGTATTCACCCGATTAGCATCAAACTTCAGCATTTTGTACAGGTCAATATGCTCTTTCTTTTTATGTGGGTCGTATCGTAATAATTTATATATTAAGGAATTCGCCCCAAGCACTCACGATATGATACCCGGCAATGTCGTGCAATTGTTGGTCGGAAATGATATTCGCACTATCGCACTCGTTCGATTTTGAAACCATGCGTATGATTTTAGACAAAACTGCACCCCACTCGGTTCAATTACAACTATTTATCGGTTTATAAAACCTCCATTGTCTATATTTTGTGTGTCTTGTTTATCTGTTAAAAAGTATCGTTCGGGGCAGGTATTCGCTACGTACCTAACATGTGACAGACGACTCCTGTCCACCGAGATGGTTTTACAGTTGCTGTGGAGTTCAACTCTTGCCGTGGTTTCTGTGGCGTCTTTTACGATACCAATATAACCTGGAATAACATGTACAAGCTATTAGGTCCGCCTTATACCAATTTATAATAACGCTACGATATAACGCGCGCTCTGATTGGTCCACATCTATGCTCTATTACACCGATAAAGTAATGGTTCTCGCCCGCTATATCATAAAAGCATTAGAGCACAACTTTCTATGTCGGCAAATAGAGCACTTGCGATGTTGGGAGAGAACTCGAAAACTCGGGAAATCACGAGCCGCTTCTCGTGTCTCCCAACATCACGAGTGCTCTATTTCGCCGATAAAGTCATAGAAAGTTGTGCTCTAATGCTTAAATAACCTGGAATAAAGTTATTAGGTCCGCCTTAGAAAAGCATATTTCGACAAACGTCTGGCGATTTCTCAACAATAGAGTGCATTAGTAGTAAAATTCACCTTTGTAAGGCCCCTGGCAGATCCTAACAGTCTGCATGATGAGGGAGGTATCACGACCACCTCGACCTCTTCCACGACCACGCCCAACTGCTCTAGGGGACTGACCACCACCCCTCACGTTACCACCTCCACCTGCAAATGGTCAATCAACTTACGGTGCAATCTAAAAGAAGAACTAATGAAAAAGTAATGATAAATGCTTTAACTATATGTACCTCCATCTCGAGCAGGACTGGTAATACGAGGGGAGGCAGGAGCGAATGTTCCAAACCCACCAAACGTGGAAGATACAGCCTGAGAAAAGAACGGCAACAAATGCATTCACATCACAGTCCAGTGTCAGCGTTACTGTCATGGGAGGAAATAGGTTTACGATTAAATAGCCATACTTATCAACCTTCTTATACCAAATGATTCCACAATAGACTACATCGCTTGAAACAAATTTTGCACTGGGTAACACGAGAATTTCGTTCTTCCTAGTTTCTCCCATGACGCTGCAACCTTTTCTGAAATAGGTGTATACCGAAATAATGCTAAAACTGATGCAAAATGCCATGGCCAGATCAGGAGACACATTACAGTTTGGCTTATTATTCTGTCTCCCTGTGGTGACATAAAAAAACGCGTGGGGTATCTCGGGAACGGCTTTCGACTGAATTCGTGACCACGATTTCTAATTAACTTTTAGACTCTGCCGTATCAAAACAGACACTATTTTCCTTTCGATATCTTACATATCTTACATAGGCCAACTCGTGGCTTTGTTCCTGGAAAACGCTGTACGTTTACGCATGTACAGTGGTTATTTTGTGGTTTATTTTCTATTCTGTTGTCGATATTCTGTCCAGGGATCTCGTTATGCTCCTCCTTAGTTAACCAATCTTTATTTGTTGGATTTAGTAGTTACAAGCATTCTTGACAGGTCCGATTACATTTTTCCCACATTGATTAAGCATGATTTAGGGAGGAGGCCAAACCAAAGGTACCATGCAGAGCTCGTCACCATTTGGCCAGCGGCTCAGGGCTCTGGGGGAATCGATTTTTTTTTAAACCCAGATTCTGGATTTCCGGTTTGAAAGTTCGTTATGTTTTCTGTATGATTTTGATCTACCACGCATGCTCACAAATCGGATTACCCCAGAGTCATTCTCGTACCCAGAGCTCCCCTGCTCGTCACCTCGCGGGGAGGCTCTAATGGCAGCCACCGACGCATGCGTAAAAGAAAATGGTAGTTTTATGCCTCACAACTACTTTTAGAACGTTCAAGTCGAAGGTATAGGTTGAAAATACGACTAGGAAACGAATGTTAGTGTTATTTTGACATATACGTTTTTATAACGCGAGATTAAGCTACTTTTATGTACGCGTGCGCGTCATTTCAGCCAATCAGCGAACACCCTCAAATGGATGTCACCAGAGCCTCCCCTGCGAGGCGACGAGCTGGGGAGCTCTGGGTACGAGAATGCCCCAGATTGCATTCTCCCCGGCTCGTCGCCTCGCAGGGGAGGCTCTGGTGATATCCATTTGAGGGCCTTCGCTGGTTGGTTGAAATGGCGTGCACGCGTACATAAAAGTAGCTTAATCTCGCTTTATAAAAACGTATCTGTCGAAATAACACTGGCATTCGTTTCCTAGTCGTCTTTTCAACCTATGCTTTCGACTTTCGACGCTCTAAAAGTAATCGTGAGGCCATAAAACCACCATTTTCTTTTGAGCATGCGTCGGTGGCTGTCACCAGAGCCTCGCGAGCATTCTCGTGCCCAGAGCTCCCCGACTCATCTGCTCGCAGGGGAGCCTCTGGTGACATCCATTTGAGGGCCGTTGCTGATTGGCTGATTTTGAACGCTGGAGCATGCGCTGAAAGGTCTTTCTCTCAGCGGCTCTGTATCAAATCTCGCCATGCGTCAGTGGCTGTCACCAGAGTCGGGGAGCTCAGGGTACGAGAATGCCCAGAGCGCGGCAAGATTCGGGGCTCTGGGGGAATCCAATTTGCGAGCATGCGTGACTGTTCAAGAACATCAAGAAGTCTCATACAACCTTTCAAACCGGAAACCCTGGGTTTAAAAATCGATTCCCCCAGAGCCCTGAGTCTTGCCGCTGGCCAAAAGATGACGCGCTCTATGTACGAGATTGCAGCGCACTTCTCATTTACCCAAGTTTTGCAAGTTCTTGAAATTAAAAAAATTGCCGTCGAAATGAGGTCTTATTTTTCTTTCGAATTTCTTTACTTGTTGATGTTGATGTTTTGAAAATTATGAAGAACACATAAATGTAATTTGCACTGGAATTACTACTTTCTGCAATGGCTACATTACTAAGCAGAGTTATAATCAAATAAAAATGTGTCATGAAACATATTCTCCTGACTTTTTCTTCCGTATTTTTTTTCCATACACGGTAAGAAAGTGTCGAATTGAGGCGACAATTTTTTAATCAATGCTGCTTCACTATGCAAAGTGTTTTCGGCTTAATTTTCAAGTTAAAAATGTGTAACTCGCCTAATGTTTAGGGAAAGGAAACACCTCACTGTCTGACAAAAATCAGCTCGTGAAGCTACTATTTTATCGAAGATATACTACACGATATACACGATATTCGTTTAAGTCGGATTGGGCAAACTGATTGTAGAGCGAGCGGGAGCGGTGTTCGAGTGCAGGAGAGTCCAGGAGACGTACAATGTAAAGAGGAGTTCAATGCCAATTTACCTTGCCTCCTCCTGCCAGCACTAGATGACGTGTCTTGCACACGATAATACCACTGTTCTCTATCACCATCTTGGAGTAGAGAAAGGCAAAACTTCGATACAGATGCTTGATCTCACCTTGAAGATTCTAGTCACAAATGCAGGGATAATAGAAAGTACACAATCTTAAACATTTCGACTGAAAATATGCGCTCTTGCCAGGGATGATATACAAGTAAAGGAGTTTGTATGCCTGAAAATATGCGCTCTTGCCAGGGATGATATACAAGCAAAGGAGTTTGTATGCCTGAAAATATGCGCTCTTGCCAGGGATCATATACAAGCAAAGGAGTTTGTATGCCTGAAAATATGCGCTCTTGCCAGGGATGATATACAAGCAAAGGAGTATGTATGCCTGAAAATATGCGCTCTTGCCAGGGATGATATATAAGCAAAGGAGTTTGTATGCCTGAAAATATGCGCTCTTGCCAGGGATGATATACATGCAAAGGAGTTTGTATGCCTGAAAATATGCGCTCTTGCCAGGGATGATATACAAGCAAAGGAGTATGTATGCCTGAAAATATGCGCTCTTGCCAGGGATGATATACAAGCAAAGGAGTATGTATGCCTGAAAATATGCGCTCTTGCCAGGGATGATATACAAGCAAAGGAGTTTGTATGCCTGAAAATATGCGCTCTTGCCAGGGATGATATACAAGCAAAGGAGTTTGTATGCCTGAAAATATGCGCTCTTGCCAGGGATGATATACAAGCAAAGGAGTTTGTATGCCTGAAAATATGCGCTCTTGCCAGGGATCATATACAAGCAAAGGAGTTTGTATGCCTGAAAATATGCGCTCTTGCCTGGGATGATATACAAGCAAAGGAGTTTGTATGCCTGAAAATATGCGCTCTTGCCAGGGATGATATACAAGCAAAGGAGTTTGTATGCCTGAAAATATGCGCTCTTGCCAGGGATCATATACAAGCAAAGGAGTATGTATGCCTGAAAATATGCGCTCTTGCCAGGGATCATATACAAGCAAAGGAGTATGTATGCCTGAAAATATGCGCTCTTGCCAGGGATCATATACAAGCAAAGGAGTATGTATGCCTGAAAATATGCGCTCTTGCCAGGGATGATATACAAGCAAAGGAGTTTGTATGCCTGAAAATATGCGCTCTTGCCAGGGATCATATACAAGCAAAGGAGTTTGTATGCCTGAAAATATGCGCTCTTGCCAGGGATCATATACAAGCAAAGGAGTATGTATGCCTGAAAATATGCGCTCTTGCCAGGGATCATATACAAGCAAAGGAGTATGTATGCCTGAAAATATGCGCTCTTGCCAGGGATCATATACAAGCAAAGGAGTATGTATGCCTGAAAATATGCGCTCTTGCCAGGGATGATATACAAGCAAAGGAGTTTGTATGCCTGAAAATATGCGCTCTTGCCAGGGATGATATACAAGCAAAGGAGTTTGTATGCCTGAAAATATGCGCTCTTGCCAGGGATCATATACAAGCAAAGGAGTATGTATGCCTGAAAATATGCGCTCTTGCCAGGGATGATATACAAGCAAAGGAGTTTGTATGCCTGAAAATATGCGCTCTTGCCAGGGATGATATACAAGCAAAGGAGTTTGTATGCCTGAAAATATGCGCTCTTGCCAGGGATGATATACAAGCAAAGGAGTATGTATGCCTGAAAATATGCGCTCTTGCCAGGGATGATATACAAGCAAAGGAGTATGTATGCCTGAAAATATGCGCTCTTGCCAGGGATGATATATAAGCAAAGGAGTTTGTATGCCTGAAAATATGCGCTCTTGCAAGGGATGATATACAAGCAAAGGAGTATGTATGCCTGAAAATATGCGCTCTTGCCAGGGATGATATATAAGCAAAGGAGTTTGTATGCCTGAAAATATGCGCTCTTGCCAGGGATGATATACAAGCAAAGGAGTATGTATGCCTGAAAATATGCGCTCTTGCCAGGGATGATATACAAGCAAAGGAGTATGTATGCCTGAAAATATGCGCTCTTGCCAGGGATGATATACAAGCAAAGGAGTTTGTATGCCTGAAAATATGCGCTCTTGCCAGGGATGATATATAAGCAAAGGAGTTTGTATGCCTGAAAATATGCGCTCTTGCCTGGGATGATATACAAGCAAAGGAGTTTGTATGCCTGAAAATATGCGCTCTTGCCAGGGATGATATACAAGCAAAGGAGTATGTATGCCTGAAAATATGCGCTCTTGCCAGGGATGATATACAAGTAAAGGAGTTTGTATGCCTGAAAATATGCGCTCTTGCCAGGGATGATATACAAGCAAAGGAGTTTGTATGCCTGAAAATATGCGCTCTTGCCAGGGATGATATACAAGCAAAGGAGTATGTATGCCTGAAAATATGCGCTCTTGCCAGGGATGATATACAAGCAAAGGAGTTTGTATGCCTGAAAATATGCGCTCTTGCCAGGGATCATATACAAGCAAAGGAGTTTGTATGCCTGAAAATATGCGCTCTTGCCTGGGATGATATACAAGCAAAGGAGTTTGTATGCCTGAAAATATGCGCTCTTGCCAGGGATGATATACAAGCAAAGGAGTTTGTATGCCTGAAAATATGCGCTCTTGCCAGGGATCATATACAAGCAAAGGAGTATGTATGCCTGAAAATATGCGCTCTTGCCAGGGATCATATACAAGCAAAGGAGTATGTATGCCTGAAAATATGCGCTCTTGCCAGGGATCATATACAAGCAAAGGAGTATGTATGCCTGAAAATATGCGCTCTTGCCAGGGATGATATACAAGCAAAGGAGTTTGTATGCCTGAAAATATGCGCTCTTGCCAGGGATCATATACAAGCAAAGGAGTTTGTATGCCTGAAAATATGCGCTCTTGCCAGGGATCATATACAAGCAAAGGAGTATGTATGCCTGAAAATATGCGCTCTTGCCAGGGATCATATACAAGCAAAGGAGTATGTATGCCTGAAAATATGCGCTCTTGCCAGGGATCATATACAAGCAAAGGAGTATGTATGCCTGAAAATATGCGCTCTTGCCAGGGATCATATACAAGCAAAGGAGTATGTATGCCTGAAAATATGCGCTCTTGCCAGGGATCATATACAAGCAAAGGAGTATGTATGCCTGAAAATATGCGCTCTTGCCAGGGATCATATACAAGCAAAGGAGTATGTATGCCTGAAAATCTGCGCTCTTGCCAGGGATGATATACAAGCAAAGGAGTTTGTATGCCTGAAAATATGCGCTCTTGCCAGGGATCATATACAAGCAAAGGAGTTTGTATGCCTGAAAATATGCGCTCTTGCCAGGGATCATATACAAGCAAAGGAGTATGTATGCCTGAAAATATGCGCTCTTGCCAGGGATCATATACAAGCAAAGGAGTATGTATGCCTGAAAATATGCGCTCTTGCCAGGGATCATATACAAGCAAAGGAGTATGTATGCCTGAAAATATGCGCTCTTGCCAGGGATGATATACAAGCAAAGGAGTTTGTATGCCTGAAAATATGCGCTCTTGCCAGGGATGATATACAAGCAAAGGAGTTTGTATGCCTGAAAATATGCGCTCTTGCCAGGGATCATATACAAGCAAAGGAGTATGTATGCCTGAAAATATGCGCTCTTGCCAGGGATGATATACAAGCAAAGGAGTTTGTATGCCTGAAAATATGCGCTCTTGCCAGGGATGATATACAAGCAAAGGAGTTTGTATGCCTGAAAATATGCGCTCTTGCCAGGGATGATATACAAGCAAAGGAGTATGTATGCCTGAAAATATGCGCTCTTGCCAGGGATGATATACAAGCAAAGGAGTATGTATGCCTGAAAATATGCGCTCTTGCCAGGGATGATATATAAGCAAAGGAGTTTGTATGCCTGAAAATATGCGCTCTTGCAAGGGATGATATACAAGCAAAGGAGTATGTATGCCTGAAAATATGCGCTCTTGCCAGGGATGATATATAAGCAAAGGAGTTTGTATGCCTGAAAATATGCGCTCTTGCCAGGGATGATATACAAGCAAAGGAGTATGTATGCCTGAAAATATGCGCTCTTGCCAGGGATGATATACAAGCAAAGGAGTATGTATGCCTGAAAATATGCGCTCTTGCCAGGGATGATATACAAGCAAAGGAGTTTGTATGCCTGAAAATATGCGCTCTTGCCAGGGATGATATATAAGCAAAGGAGTTTGTATGCCTGAAAATATGCGCTCTTGCCTGGGACGATATACAAGCAAAGGAGTTTGTATGCCTGAAAATATGCGCTCTTGCCAGGGATGATATACAAGCAAAGGAGTATGTATGCCTGAAAATATGCGCTCTTGCCAGGGATGATATACAAGTAAAGGAGTTTGTATGCCTGAAAATATGCGCTCTTGCCAGGGATGATATACAAGCAAAGGAGTTTGTATGCCTGAAAATATGCGCTCTTGCCAGGGATGATATACAAGCAAAGGAGTATGTATGCCTGAAAATATGCGCTCTTGCCAGGGATGATATACAAGCAAAGGAGTTTGTATGCCTGAAAATATGCGCTCTTGCCAGGGATGATATACAAGCAAAGGAGTTTGTATGCCTGAAAATATGCGCTCTTGCCAGGGATGATATACAAGCAAAGGAGTTTGTATGCCTGAAAATATGCGCTCTTGGCAGGGATGATATACAAGCAAAGGAGTATGTATGCCTGAAAATATGCGCTCTTGCCAGGGATGATATACAAGCAAAGGAGTTTGTATGCCTGAAAATATGCGCTCTTGCCAGGGATGATATACAAGCAAAGGAGTTTGTATGCCTGAAAATATGCGCTCTTGCCAGGGATCATATACAAGCAAAGGAGTATGTATGCCTGAAAATATGCGCTCTTGCCAGGGATGATATACAAGCAAAGGAGTTTGTATGCCTGAAAATATGCGCTCTTGCCAGGGATGATATACAAGCAAAGGAGTTTGTATGCCTGAAAATATGCGCTCTTGCCAGGGATGATATACAAGCAAAGGAGTATGTATGCCTGAAAATATGCGCTCTTGCCAGGGATGATATACAAGCAAAGGAGTATGTATGCCTGAAAATATGCGCTCTTGCCAGGGATGATATATAAGCAAAGGAGTTTGTATGCCTGAAAATATGCGCTCTTGCCAGGGATGATATACAAGCAAAGGAGTATGTATGCCTGAAAATATGCGCTCTTGCAAGGGATGATATACAAGCAAAGGAGTATGTATGCCTGAAAATATGCGCTCTTGCCAGGGATGATATATAAGCAAAGGAGTTTGTATGCCTGAAAATATGCGCTCTTGCCAGGGATGATATACAAGCAAAGGAGTATGTATGCCTGAAAATATGCGCTCTTGCCAGGGATGATATACAAGCAAAGGAGTATGTATGCCTGAAAATATGCGCTCTTGCCAGGGATGATATACAAGCAAAGGAGTTTGTATGCCTGAAAATATGCGCTCTTGCCAGGGATGATATATAAGCAAAGGCCTTTGTATGCCTGAAAATATGCGCTCTTGCCTGGGATGATATACAAGCAAAGGAGTTTGTATGCCTGAAAATATGCGCTCTTGCCAGGGATGATATACAAGCAAAGGAGTTTGTATGCCTGAAAATATGCGCTCTTGCCAGGGATGATATACAAGCAAAGGAGTATGTATGCCTGAAAATATGCGCTCTTGCCAGGGATGATATACAAGCAAAGGAGTATGTATGCCTGAAAATATGCGCTCTTGCCAGGGATGATATATAAGCAAAGGAGTTTGTATGCCTAAAAATATGCGCTCTTGCCAGGGATGATATACAAGCAAAGGAGTATGTATGCCTGAAAATATGCGCTCTTGCAAGGGATGATATACAAGCAAAGGAGTATGTATGCCTGAAATATGCGCTCTTGCCAGGGATGATATATAAGCAAAGGAGTTTGTATGCCTGAAAATATGCGCTCTTGCCAGGGATGATATACAAGCAAAGGAGTATGTATGCCTGAAAATATGCGCTCTTGCCAGGGATGATATACAAGCAAAGGAGTATGTATGCCTGAAAATATGCGCTCTTATCAGGGATGATATACAAGCAAAGGAGTTTGTATGCCTGAAAATATGCGCTCTTGCCAGGGATGATATATAAGCAAAGGCCTTTGTATGCCTGAAAATATGCGCTCTTGCCTGGGATGATATACAAGCAAAGGAGTTTGTATGCCTGAAAATATGCGCTCTTGCCAGGGATGATATACAAGCAAAGGAGTTTGTATGCCTGAAAATATGCGCTCTTGCCAGGGATGATATACAAGCAAAGGAGTATGTATGCCTGAAAATATGCGCTCTTGCCAGGGATGATATACAAGCAAAGGAGTTTGTATGCCTGAAAATATGCGCTCTTGCCAGGGATGATATACAAGCAAAGGAGTTTGTATGCCTGAAAATATGCGCTCTTGCCAGGGATGATATACAAGCAAAGGAGTTTGTATGCCTGAAAATATGCGCTCTTGTCAGGGATGATATACAAGCAAAGGAGTATGTATGCCTGAAAATATGCGCTCTTGCCAGGGATGATATACAAGCAAAGGAGTTTGTATGCCTGAAAATATGCGCTCTTGCCAGGGATGATATATAAGCAAAGGAGTTTGTATGCCTGAAAATATGCGCTCTTGCCAGGGATGATATACAAGCAAAGGAGTATGTATGCCTGAAAATATGCGCTCTTGCCAGGGATGATATACAAGCAAAGGAGTTTGTATGCCTGAAAATATGCGCTCTTGCCAGGGATGATATACAAGCAAAGGAGTTTGTATGCCTGAAAATATGCGCTCTTGCCAGGGATGATATACAAGCAAAGGAGTATGTATGCCTGAAAATATGCGCTCTTGCCAGGGATGATATACAAGCAAAGGAGTATGTATGCCTGAAAATATGCGCTCTTGCCAGGGATGATATACAAGCAAAGGAGTTTGTATGCCTGAAAATATGCGCTCTTGCCAGGGATGATATATAAGCAAAGGAGTTTGTATGCCTGAAAATATGCGCTCTTGCCTGGGATGATATACAAGCAAAGGAGTTTGTATGCCTGAAAATATGCGCTCTTGCCAGGGATGATATACAAGCAAAGGAGTATGTATGCCTGAAAATATGCGCTCTTGCCAGGGATGATATACAAGCAAAGGAGTTTGTATGCCTGAAAATATGCGCTCTTGCCAGGGATGATATACAAGCAAAGGAGTTTGTATGCCTGAAAATATGCGCTCTTGCCAGGGATCATATACAAGCAAAGGAGTTTGTATGCCTGAAAATATGCGCTCTTGCCAGGGATGATATATAAGCAAAGGAGTTTGTATGCCTGAAAATATGCGCTCTTGCCAGGGATGATATATAAGCAAAGGAGTTTGTATGCCTGAAAATATGCGCTCTTGCCAGGGATGATATACATGCAAAGGAGTTTGTATGCCTGAAAATATGCGCTCTTGCCAGGGATGATATACAAGCAAAGGAGTATGTATGCCTGAAAATATGCGCTCTTGCCAGGGATGATATACAAGCAAAGGAGTATGTATGCCTGAAAATATGCGCTCTTGCCAGGGATGATATACAAGCAAAGGAGTTTGTATGCCTGAAAATATGCGCTCTTGCCAGGGATGATATACAAGCAAAGGAGTTTGTATGCCTGAAAATATGCGCTCTTGCCAGGGATGATATACAAGCAAAGGAGTTTGTATGCCTGAAAATATGCGCTCTTGCCAGGGATCATATACAAGCAAAGGAGTTTGTATGCCTGAAAATATGCGCTCTTGCCTGCGATGATATACAAGCAAAGGAGTTTGTATGCCTGAAAATATGCGCTCTTGCCAGGGATGATATACAAGCAAAGGAGTTTGTATGCCTGAAAATATGCGCTCTTGCCAGGGATCATATACAAGCAAAGGAGTATGTATGCCTGAAAATATGCGCTCTTGCCAGGGATCATATACAAGCAAAGGAGTATGTATGCCTGAAAATATGCGCTCTTGCCAGGGATCATATACAAGCAAAGGAGTATGTATGCCTGAAAATATGCGCTCTTGCCAGGGATGATATACAAGCAAAGGAGTTTGTATGCCTGAAAATATGCGCTCTTGCCAGGGATCATATACAAGCAAAGGAGTTTGTATGCCTGAAAATATGCGCTCTTGCCAGGGATCATATACAAGCAAAGGAGTATGTATGCCTGAAAATATGCGCTCTTGCCAGGGATCATATACAAGCAAAGGAGTATGTATGCCTGAAAATATGCGCTCTTGCCAGGGATCATATACAAGCAAAGGAGTATGTATGCCTGAAAATATGCGCTCTTGCCAGGGATGATATACAAGCAAAGGAGTTTGTATGCCTGAAAATATGCGCTCTTGCCAGGGATAATATACAAGCAAAGGAGTTTGTATGCCTGAAAATATGCGCTCTTGCCAGGGATCATATACAAGCAAAGGAGTATGTATGCCTGAAAATATGCGCTCTTGCCAGGGATGATATACAAGCGAAGGAGTTTGTATGCCTGAAAATATGCGCTCTTGCCAGGGATGACATACAAGCAAAGGAGTTTGTATGCCTGAAAATATGCGCTCTTGCCAGGGATGATATACAAGCAAAGGAGTATGTATGCCTGAAAATATGCGCTCTTGCCAGGGATGATATACAAGCAAAGGAGTATGTATGCCTGAAAATATGCGCTCTTGCCAGGGATGATATATAAGCAAAGGAGTTTGTATGCCTGAAAATATGCGCTCTTGCAAGGGATGATATACAAGCAAAGGAGTATGTATGCCTGAAAATATGCGCTCTTGCCAGGGATGATATATAAGCAAAGGAGTTTGTATGCCTGAAAATATGCGCTCTTGCCAGGGATGATATACAAGCAAAGGAGTATGTATGCCTGAAAATATGCGCTCTTGCCAGGGATGATATACAAGCAAAGGAGTATGTATGCCTGAAAATATGCGCTCTTGCCAGGGATGATATACAAGCAAAGGAGTTTGTATGCCTGAAAATATGCGCTCTTGCCAGGGATGATATATAAGCAAAGGAGTTTGTATGCCTGAAAATATGCGCTCTTGCCTGGGATGATATACAAGCAAAGGAGTTTGTATGCCTGAAAATATGCGCTCTTGCCAGGGATGATATACAAGCAAAGGAGTATGTATGCCTGAAAATATGCGCTCTTGC
This sequence comes from Scolanthus callimorphus, assembly GCA_033964015.1. Classification (NCBI taxonomy): domain Eukaryota; kingdom Metazoa; phylum Cnidaria; class Anthozoa; order Actiniaria; family Edwardsiidae; genus Scolanthus; species Scolanthus callimorphus. Next base: position 19,419,292 of record CM066918.1, read on the forward strand.
CAGGGATGATATACAAGCAAAGGAGTATGTATGCCTGAAAATATGCGCTCTTGCCAGGGATGATATATAAGCAAAGGAGTTTGTATGCCTGAAAATATGCGCTCTTGCCAGGGATGATATACAAGCAAAGGAGTATGTATGCCTGAAAATATGCGCTCTTGCAAGGGATGATATACAAGCAAAGGAGTATGTATGCCTGAAAATATGCGCTCTTGCCAGGGATGATATATAAGCAAAGGAGTTTGTATGCCTGAAAATATGCGCTCTTGCCAGGGATGATATACAAGCAAAGGAGTATGTATGCCTGAAAATATGCGCTCTTGCCAGGGATGATATACAAGCAAAGGAGTATGTATGCCTGAAAATATGCGCTCTTGCCAGGGATGATATACAAGCAAAGGAGTTTGTATGCCTGAAAATATGCGCTCTTGCCAGGGATGATATATAAGCAAAGGCCTTTGTATGCCTGAAAATATGCGCTCTTGCCTGGGATGATATACAAGCAAAGGAGTTTGTATGCCTGAAAATATGCGCTCTTGCCAGGGATGATATACAAGCAAAGGAGTATGTATGCCTGAAAATATGCGCTCTTGCCAGGGATGATATACAAGTAAAGGAGTTTGTATGCCTGAAAATATGCGCTCTTGCCAGGGATGATATACAAGCAAAGGAGTTTGTATGCCTGAAAATATGCGCTCTTGCCAGGGATGATATACAAGCAAAGGAGTATGTATGCCTGAAAATATGCGCTCTTGCCAGGGATGATATACAAGCAAAGGAGTTTGTATGCCTGAAAATATGCGCTCTTGCCAGGGATGATATACAAGCAAAGGAGTTTGTATGCCTGAAAATATGCGCTCTTGCCAGGGATGATATACAAGCAAAGGAGTTTGTATGCCTGAAAATATGCGCTCTTGTCAGGGATGATATACAAGCAAAGGAGTATGTATGCCTGAAAATATGCGCTCTTGCCAGGGATGATATACAAGCAAAGGAGTTTGTATGCCTGAAAATATGCGCTCTTGCCAGGGATGATATACAAGCAAAGGAGTATGTATGCCTGAAAATATGCGCTCTTGCCAGGGATGATATATAAGCAAAGGAGTTTGTATGCCTGAAAATATGCGCTCTTGCAAGGGATGATATACAAGCAAAGGAGTATGTATGCCTGAAAATATGCGCTCTTGCCAGGGATGATATATAAGCAAAGGAGTTTGTATGCCTGAAAATATGCGCTCTTGCCAGGGATGATATACAAGCAAAGGAGTATGTATGCCTGAAAATATGCGCTCTTGCCAGGGATGATATACAAGCAAAGGAGTATGTATGCCTGAAAATATGCGCTCTTGCCAGGGATGATATACAAGCAAAGGAGTTTGTATGCCTGAAAATATGCGCTCTTGCCAGGGATGATATATAAGCAAAGGAGTTTGTATGCCTGAAAATATGCGCTCTTGCCTGGGATGATATACAAGCAAAGGAGTTTGTATGCCTGAAAATATGCGCTCTTGCCAGGGATGATATACAAGCAAAGGAGTATGTATGCCTGAAAATATGCGCTCTTGCCAGGGATGATATACAAGCAAAGGAGTATGTATGCCTGAAAATATGCGCTCTTGCCAGGGATGATATATAAGCAAAGGAGTTTGTATGCCTGAAAATATGCGCTCTTGCCAGGGATGATATACAAGCAAAGGAGTATGTATGCCTGAAAATATGCGCTCTTGCCAGGGATGATATACAAGCAAAGGAGTATGTATGCCTGAAAATATGCGCTCTTGCCAGGGATGATATACAAGCAAAGGAGTTTGTATGCCTGAAAATATGCGCTCTTGCCAGGGATGATATACAAGCAAAGGAGTTTGTATGCCTGAAAATATGCGCTCTTGCCAGGGATGATATACAAGCAAAGGAGTATGTATGCCTGAAAATATGCGCTCTTGCCAGGGATGATATACAAGCAAAGGAGTATGTATGCCTGAAAATATGCGCTCTTGCCAGGGATGATATACAAGCAAAGGAGTTTGTATGCCTGAAAATATGCGCTCTTGCCAGGGATGATATATAAGCAAAGGAGTTTGTATGCCTGAAAATATGCGCTCTTGCCTGGGATGATATACAAGCAAAGGAGTTTGTATGCCTGAAAATATGCGCTCTTGCCAGGGATGATATACAAGCAAAGGAGTATGTATGCCTGAAAATATGCGCTCTTGCCAGGGATGATATACAAGCAAAGGAGTTTGTATGCCTGAAAATATGCGCTCTTGCCAGGGATGATATACAAGCAAAGGAGTTTGTATGCCTGAAAATATGCGCTCTTGCCAGGGATCATATACAAGCAAAGGAGTTTGTATGCCTGAAAATATGCGCTCTTGCCAGGGATGATATATAAGCAAAGGAGTTTGTATGCCTGAAAATATGCGCTCTTGCCAGGGATGATATATAAGCAAAGGAGTTTGTATGCCTGAAAATATGCGCTCTTGCCAGGGATGATATACAAGCAAAGGAGTTTGTATGCCTGAAAATATGCGCTCTTGCCAGGGATGATATACAAGCAAAGGAGTATGTATGCCTGAAAATATGCGCTCTTGCCAGGGATGATATACAAGCAAAGGAGTATGTATGCCTGAAAATATGCGCTCTTGCCAGGGATCATATACAAGCAAAGGAGTATGTATGCCTGAAAATATGCGCTCTTGCCAGGGATGATATACAAGCAAAGGAGTTTGTATGCCTGAAAATATGCGCTCTTGCCAGGGATGATATACAAGCAAAGGAGTATGTATGCCTGAAAATATGCGCTCTTGCCAGGGATGATATACAAGCAAAGGAGTTTGTATGCCTGAAAATATGCGCTCTTGCCAGGGATCATATACAAGCAAAGGAGTTTGTATGCCTGAAAATATGCGCTCTTGCCAGGGATGATATACAAGCAAAGGAGTTTGTATGCCTGAAAATATGCGCTCTTGCCAGGGATGATATACAAGCAAAGGAGTTTGTATGCCTGAAAATATGCGCTCTTGCCAGGGATGATATACAAGCAAAGGAGTATGTATGCCTGAAAATATGCGCTCTTGCCAGGGATGATATACAAGCAAAGGAGTTTGTATGCCTGAAAATATGCGCTCTTGCCAGGGATGATATACAAGCAAAGGAGTTTGTATGCCTGAAAATATGCGCTCTTGCCAGGGATGATATACAAGCAAAGGAGTTTGTATGCCTGAAAATATGCGCTCTTGCCAGGGATGATATACAAGCAAAGGAGTTTGTATGCCTGAAAATATGCGCTCTTGCCAGGGATCATATACAAGCAAAGGAGTATGTATGCCTGAAAATATGCGCTCTTGCCAGGGATGATATACACGCAAAGGAGTTTGTATGCCTGAAAATATGCGCTCTTGCCAGGGATGATATACAAGCAAAGGAGTATGTATGCCTGAAAATATGCGCTCTTGCCAGGGATGATATACAAGCAAAGGAGTATGTATGCCTGAAAATATGCGCTCTTGCCAGGGATGATATACAAGCAAAGGAGTATGTATGCCTGAAAATATGCGCTCTTGCCAGGGATGATATACAAGTAAAGGAGTTTGTATGCCTGAAAATATGCGCTCTTGCCAGGGATGATATACAAGCAAAGGAGTATGTATGCCTGAAAATATGCGCTCTTGCCAGGGATGATATACAAGCAAAGGAGTTTGTATGCCTGAAAATATGCGCTCTTGCCAGGGATGATATATAAGCAAAGGAGTTTGTATGCCTGAAAATATGCGCTCTTGCCAGGGATGATATACAAGCAAAGGAGTTTGTATGCCTGAAAATATGCGCTCTTGCCAGGGATGATATACAAGCAAAGGAGTATGTATGCCTGAAAATATGCGCTCTTGCCAGGGATGATATACAAGCAAAGGAGTATGTATGCCTGAAAATATGCGCTCTTGCCAGGGATGATATACAAGCAAAGGAGTTTGCATGCCTGAAAATATGCGCTCTTGCCAGGGATCATATACAAGCAAAGGAGTATGTATGCCTGAAAATATGCGCTCTTGCCAGGGATGATATATAAGCAAAGGAGGCTGTCAGGCTTACCAGGTGAGGACCATCTACAACTCGGACGATGTCTTTGACTTGAATGGTATTCTGGAAAACACAAACAAGGCAATGATTTTCCATGTATTGAACAGTTTCAGTTTCAGTTTTAATACTTGGTTAAGCTGAGTTGCATAACACCAAGATAAATATACAAAAAACAGAAATGTAAATAAATAAATAAACAATAACAATAAGTTATAATAATTTGCACGGCCCTATTGCGGTCCTATTTGCACGGCCCTATTGCGAGACCAAGGTCTTAAATGCAGATAGAGAACTGACACTAATCTTAGACTATCTCCAGCCTGGCCATGTCTTACAAGTGTCAATCTTAGACTATCGCCAGTCTGGCCATGTCTTACAAGTGTCAATGTTAGACTATCTCCAGCCAGGCCATGTCTTACAAGTGTCAATGTTAGACTATCTCCAGTCTGGCCATGTCTTACAAGTGTCAATCTTAGACTATCTCCAGTCTGGCCATGTCTTACAAGTGTCAATCTTAGACTATCTCCAGTCTGGCCATGTCTTACAAGTGTCAATCTTAGACTATCTCCAGCCTGGCCATGTCTTACAAGTGTCAATCTTAGACTATCTCCAGTCTGGCCATGTCTTACAAGTGTCAATCTTAGACTATCTCCAGCCTGGCCATGTCTTACAAGTGTCAATCTTAGACTATCTCCAGTCTGGCCATGTCTTACAAGTGTCAATCTTAGACTATCGCCAGTCTGGCCATGTCTTACAAGTGTCAATGTTAGACTATCTCCAGCCAGGCCATGTCTTACAAGTGTCAATCTTAGACTATCTCCAGTCTGGCCATGTCTTACAAGTGTCAATCTTAGACTATCTCCAGTCTGGCCATGTCTTACAAGTGTCAATCTTAGACTATCTCCAGTCTGGCCATGTCTTACAAGTGTCAATCTTAGACTATCTCCAGCCTGGCCATGTCTTACAAGTGTCAATCTTAGACTATCTCCAGTCTGGCCATGTCTTACAAGTGTCAATCTTAGACTATCTCCAGTCTGGCCATGTCTTACAAGTGTCAATCTTAGACTATCTCCAGCCTGGCCATGTCTTACAAGTGTCAATCTTAGACTATCTCCAGTCTGGCCATGTCTTACAAGTGTCAATCTTAGACTATCTCCAGCCAGGCCATGTCTTACAAGTGTCAATCTTAGACTATCTCCAGCCTGGCCATGTCTTACAAGTGTCAATGTTAGACTATCTCCAGCCTGGCCATGTCTTACAAGTGTCAATGTTAGACTATCTCCAGTCTGGCCATGTCTTACAAGTGTCAATCTTAGACTATCTCCAGTCTGGCCATGTCTTACAAGTGTCAATCTTAGACTATCTCCAGTCTGGCCATGTCTTACAAGTGTCAATCTTAGACTATCTCCAGTCTGGCCATGTCTTACAAGTGTCAATCTTAGACTATCTCCAGTCTGGCCATGTCTTACAAGTGTCAATCTTAGACTATCTCCAGTCTGGCCATGTCTTACAAGTGTCAATCTTAGACTATCTCCAGCCAGGCCATGTCTTACAAGTGTCAATCTTAGACTATTTCCAGCCTGGCCATGTCTTACAAGTGTCAATGTTAGACTATCTCCAGCCTGGCCATGTCTTACAAGTGTCAATGTTAGACTATCTCCAGTCTGGCCATGTCTTACAAGTGTCAAACTTAGACTATCTCCAGCCTGGCCATGTCTTACAAGTGTCAATGTTAGACTATCTCCAGCCAGGCCATGTCTTACAAGTGTCAATCTTAGACTATCTCCAGCCTGGCCATGTCTTACAAGTGTCAATCTTAGACTATCTCCAGCCTGGCCATGTCTTACAAGTGTCAATGTTAGACTATCTCCAGCCAGGCCATGTCTTACAAGTGTCAATCTTAGACTATCTCCAGCCTGGCCATGTCTTACAAGTGTCAATCTTAGACTATCTCCAGCCTGGCCATGTCTTACAAGTGTCAATGTTAGACTATCTCCAGTCTGGCCATGTCTTACAAGTGTCAATCTTAGACTATCTCCAGCCAGGCCATGTCTTACAAGTGTCAATCTTAGACTATCTCCAGCCTGGCCATGTCTTACAAGTGTCAATGTTAGACTATCTCCAGTCTGGCCATGTCTTACAAGTGTCAATGTTAGACTATCTCCAGTCTGGCCATGTCTTACAAGTGTCAATCTTAGACTATCTCCAGCCTGGCCATGTCTTACAAGTGTCAATGTTAGACTATCTCCAGTCTGGCCATGTCTTACAAGTGTCAATGTTAGACTATCTCCAGTCTGGCCATGTCTTACAAGTGTCAATCTTAGACTATCTCCAGCCTGGCCATGTCTTACAAGTGTCAATGTTAGACTATCTCCAGTCTGGCCATGTCTTACAAGTGTCAATCTTAGACTATCTCCAGCCAGGCCATGTCTTACAAGTGTCAATCTTAGACTATCTCCAGCCTGGCCATGTCTTACAAGTGTCAATGTTAGACTATCTCCAGTCTGGCCATGTCTTACAAGTGTCAATGTTAGACTATCTCCAGTCTGGCCATGTCTTACAAGTGTCAATCTTAGACTATCTCCAGCCTGGCCATGTCTTACAAGTGTCAATGTTAGACTATCTCCAGTCTGGCCATGTCTTACAAGTGTCAATGTTAGACTATCTCCAGTCTGGCCATGTCTTACAAGTGTCAATCTTAGACTATCTCCAGCCTGGCCATGTCTTACAAGTGTCAATGTTAGACTATCTCCAGTCTGGCCATGTCTTACAAGTGTCAATCTTAGACTATCTCCAGTCTGGCCATGTCTTACAAGTGTCAATGTTAGACTATCTCCAGTCTGGCCATGTCTTACAAGTGTCAATCTTAGACTATCTCCAGCCTGGCCATGTCTTACAAGTGTCAATGTTAGACTATCTCCAGTCTGGCCATGTCTTACAAGTGTCAATGTTAGACTATCTCCAGTCTGGCCATGTCTTACAAGTGTCAATCTTAGACTATCTCCAGCCAGGCCATGTCTTACAAGTGTCAATCTTAGACTATCTCCAGCCTGGCCATGTCTTACAAGTGTCAATGTTAGACTATCTCCAGTCTGGCCATGTCTTACAAGTGTCAATGTTAGACTATCTCCAGTCTGGCCATGTCTTACAAGTGTCAATCTTAGACTATCTCCAGCCTGGCCATGTCTTACAAGTGTCAATGTTAGACTATCTCCAGTCTGGCCATGTCTTACAAGTGTCAATGTTAGACTATCTCCAGTCTGGCCATGTCTTACAAGTGTCAATCTTAGACTATCTCCAGCCTGGCCATGTCTTACAAGTGTCAATGTTAGACTATCTCCAGTCTGGCCATGTCTTACAAGTGTCAATCTTAGACTATCTCCAGCCAGGCCATGTCTTACAAGTGTCAATCTTAGACTATCTCCAGTCTGGCCATGTCTTACAAGTGTCAATCTTAGACTATCTCCAGCCAGGCCATGTCTTACAAGTGTCAATCTTAGACTATCTCCAGTCTGGCCATGTCTTACAAGTGTCAATCTTAGACTATCTCCAGCCTGGCCATGTCTTACAAGTGTCAATGTTAGACTATCTCCAGTCTGGCCATGTCTTACAAGTGTCAATGTTAGACTATCTCCAGTCTGGCCATGTCTTACAAGTGTCAATCTTAGACTATCTCCAGCCTGGCCATGTCTTACAAGTGTCAATGTTAGACTATCTCCAGTCTGGCCATGTCTTACAAGTGTCAATGTTAGACTATCTCCAGTCTGGCCATGTCTTACAAGTGTCAATCTTAGACTATCTCCAGCCTGGCCATGTCTTACAAGTGTCAATGTTAGACTATCTCCAGTCTGGCCATGTCTTACAAGTGTCAATCTTAGACTATCTCCAGTCTGGCCATGTCTTACAAGTGTCAATGTTAGACTATCTCCAGTCTGGCCATGTCTTACAAGTGTCAATCTTAGACTATCTCCAGTCTGGCCATGTCTTACAAGTGTCAATGTTAGACTATCTCCAGTCTGGCCATGTCTTACAAGTGTCAATGTTAGACTATCTCCAGCCAGGCCATGTCTTACAAGTGTCAATGTTAGACTATCTCCAGTCTGGCCATGTCTTACAAGTGTCAATCTTAGACTATCTCCAGTCTGGCCATGTCTTACAAGTGTCAATCTTAGACTATCTCCAGCCTGGCCATGTCTTACAAGTGTCAATGTTAGACTATCTCCAGTCTGGCCATGTCTTACAAGTGTCAATCTTAGACTATCTCCAGTCTGGCCATGTCTTACAAGTGTCAATGTTAGACTATCTCCAGTCTGGCCATGTCTTACAAGTGTCAATGTTAGACTATCTCCAGCCAGGCCATGTCTTACAAGTGTCAATGTTAGACTATCTCCAGTCTGGCCATGTCTTACAAGTGTCAATCTTAGACTATCTCCAGCCTGGCCATGTCTTACAAGTGTCAATGTTAGACTATCTCCAGTCTGGCCATGTCTTACAAGTGTCAATCTTAGACTATCTCCAGTCTGGCCATGTCTTACAAGTGTCAATCTTAGACTATCTCCAGTCTGGCCATGTCTTACAAGTGTCAATCTTAGACTATCTCCAGCCTGGCCATGTCTTACAAGTGTCAATCTTAGACTATCTCCAGCCTGGCCATGTCTTACAAGTGTCAATCTTAGACTATCTCCAGTCTGGCCATGTCTTACAAGTGTCAATCTTAGACTATCTCCAGCCTGGCCATGTCTTACAAGTGTCAATGTTAGACTATCTCCAGCCAGGCCATGTCTTACAAGTGTCAATGTTAGACTATCTCCAGTCTGGCCATGTCTTACAAGTGTCAATCTTAGACTATCTCCAGTCTGGCCATGTCTTACAAGTGTCAATCTTAGACTATCTCCAGTCTGGCCATGTCTTACAAGTGTCAATCTTAGACTATCTCCAGCCTGGCCATGTCTTACAAGTGTCAATCTTAGACTATCTCCAGCCTGGCCATGTCTTACAAGTGTCAATCTTAGACTATCTCCAGTCTGGCCATGTCTTACAAGTGTCAATCTTAGACTATCTCCAGTCTGGCCATGTCTTACAAGTGTCAATCTTAGACTATCTCCAGTCTGGCCATGTCTTACAAGTGTCAATCTTAGACTATCTCCAGTCTGGCCATGTCTTACAAGTGTCAATCTTAGACTATCTCCAGTCTGGCCATGTCTTACAAGTGTCAATCTTAGACTATCTCCAGTCTGGCCATGTCTTACAAGTGTCAATCTTAGACTATCTCCAGCCTGGCCATGTCTTACAAGTGTCAATCTTAGACTATCTCCAGCCTGGCCATGTCTTACAAGTGTCAATCTTAGACTATCTCCAGCCTGGCCATGTCTTACAAGTGTCAATGTTAGACTATCTCCAGCCAGGCCATGTCTTACAAGTGTCAATGTTAGACTATCTCCAGTCTGGCCATGTCTTACAAGTGTCAATCTTAGACTATCTCCAGTCTGGCCATGTCTTACAAGTGTCAATCTTAGACTATCTCCAGTCTGGCCATGTCTTACAAGTGTCAATCTTAGACTATCTCCAGTCTGGCCATGTCTTACAAGTGTCAATCTTAGACTATCTCCAGTCTGGCCATGTCTTACAAGTGTCAATCTTAGACTATCTCCAGCCTGGCCATGTCTTACAAGTGTCAATCTTAGACTATCTCCAGTCTGGCCATGTCTTACAAGTGTCAATCTTAGACTATCTCCAGTCTGGCCATGTCTTACAAGTGTCAATCTTAGACTATCTCCAGTCTGGCCATGTCTTACAAGTGTCAATCTTAGACTATCTCCAGCCTGGCCATGTCTTACAAGTGTCAATCTTAGACTATCTCCAGCCAGGCCATGTCTTACAAGTGTCAATCTTAGACTATCTCCAGTCTGGCCATGTCTTACAAGTGTCAATCTTAGACTATCTCCAGTCTGGCCATGTCTTACAAGTGTCAATCTTAGACTATCTCCAGTCTGGCCATGTCTTACAAGTGTCAATCTTAGACTATCTCCAGCCTGGCCATGTCTTACAAGTGTCAATCTTAGACTATCTCCAGCCAGGCCATGTCTTACAAGTGTCAATCTTAGACTATCTCCAGTCTGGCCATGTCTTACAAGTGTCAATCTTAGACTATCTCCAGTCTGGCCATGTCTTACAAGTGTCAATCTTAGACTATCTCCAGTCTGGCCATGTCTTACAAGTGTCAATCTTAGACTATCTCCAGCCTGGCCATGTCTTACAAGTGTCAATCTTAGACTATCTCCAGCCAGGCCATGTCTTACAAGTGTCAATCTTAGACTATCTCCAGTCTGGCCATGTCTTACAAGTGTCAATCTTAGACTATCTCCAGTCTGGCCATGTCTTACAAGTGTTAAGACACATTCAAATACTCATTAATTATTCATGACCTAATCAGCCAACTAGAGCTCTCATTTTGTACCACGTGCAGTACCTTGAAATCCCAGGAAGATACTGCAAGTGCGACTTGGTAACTTTTCAAGGTCCAAGAACCTTTGAACTACGAATATTCATAATTTCAAGGTCCTCACCCTCGAAACGTTTTTCTGGTAGTCAGCCTTTGCGCCATGCAAAGGCAGACTGTAGGAACCGCTCCGTGTGAAGACAAAGGTCTCGTCTCTCGGAGAAGTCGATACAAAGAATTTTGTTCGATACTATATGCATGTGCGCCACCAACCTCCATGTGGGACAGGCTTTATGGAAACACTCTTGATCTTTTCACTTCTGCGCATGACTAGTGACGCAATCCAAGTTCATAATCCATAATATTCATAATTTCAAGGTCCTTCCCATTGAAATTTTTTTGTACTAGTCAGTCTTTGCGCCGTACAAAGGCAGACTGTAGAAACCGTGAGAAGACACTATTTTGGACTAAACAAAACTTATTTATCTGCCAAACCCGAAATACGAGAAGTTTAATACATCCTGCTCTGTGAGTTACCTGTTCAGCATCTAGGGCTACAGCTCCCTTGTTCTCTCTCCGTTTTGACACTGCCTGGTGTTTCACTTGGATAACTTTGCCATGTTGGTTTAGAATCATAAACGTGTCTCTGTCAAGCCGAATAATTACACCAACTGTCTGTGGACTACAAATATATGAACAGCGTATTTCAAAATGTATTCTAATTTATAGTTTTTCAGTAAATAATCCCAATCGCGATTGTAAACTGCCGTAGGAAATTACAGATCAGACATCTCACGACCGTAAACCGCATTTCATTATGTACAGCATGTTTATTTGAAGAGTCACACGCGCTGTGTACCTGGGGAGTTGACTGTATGAATGTCACGACGAAGAGAACTCATTAACTACGAACTTTGGCGTGAAAATACCTATTTTCCTTTCAACCTCTGGCAAAACAAATGGAGTAGTGCTAAAGATCATGATGTCTGCTACTTGTGTGCCAAATTTTATGGAATTTCAGGCAAGTGGAAATTAGGTGCTAGTGGCACTTTAGAGCGCGAGAAAAAAATTCGCCAAATTTTCTGTGGCGCCTTAGTTGTGTTCGAAATGATCTTTTGCGAAATTGCTCAAAAATGTGAAGTTTGCGTCGATGTTCATTATGGAAAATCAAAAGCACTTCCTGGCATCAAATTTGGCAAACAAGTAGTTGTATACCTTGGGATGAATTTTGCGGTAAGAGATTTAATTTAACTCCGTAAGAGATTTTGCTAGCCCATTTCAAAACCCATTAAATTTTATAATTACTAGAAAACAAGTGAAAAATTTTGAATTTCAAAGGCAAAAAAAGTCCCCTGGAATATCTTTAAATCGGCTTGATGAATTTTCTCTTAACTCCGTATACGTATAGACAATTACCTAAGGATTAGCGCTTGGTGTATCATTTAAAAGTTTAGATCGAATTTCACGTGGAACTTTTGCTAATTAAAAATAGTGACTCCCCTGTTTCGTTGCTATGGAAACTCTGATGACAATAAATCGTGCTTCATCTTTGATCTTTCTACAGCAAATGGTCAAAATTTCAAATTCATAGGTAAGTATATTTTAGAATTGTGGTCGTCCAAAGTTGAGAAGTGAAGTCCAAGAAAAACTGTAGGCAGCCTCCTTAAGATCTGCAGTTCGGGCTCCCTGTACTGGGATGAGATCACGTGTCACACACGCGGTGTATCTTGGGGGTCTGAATTTGTGGAAATCATCGATCTCATTAGGATCGAACTTTGGGGTGAAAATACCCTTTAGTCGTCTGAGTTCGTGAGTGAGCTCGAAAAGGAAGTGACGTATAATGGAATTCCACTTCCGTGGACAATTGCCAGCAAAATTATGCGATTTGCTAGCCTCCAGTATCCCTATTGATTGAATACTATATTATATGAAAAATGATTTCACTATCTTACAATTTAGTCCAGTTGAATGACCGAGTTAATATTATCAATCATTTTACTTACTCCAGTTGTACCAAGTCTCCAAACTGGTGTTGTCCCATGGAATCTACTCCGCTGCTACGGTCAGAACACAGCTGTAAATCTTTAGGGAGAACCTTGAGCTGAAATGGAGAAACACTCACAAATACTTTACAGTGTTTATGGTCCGGTACCGTGACAGGCAGTCTTGTATAACCCTCATAAAACCAGGAAAATGTGAAAAAAACTCACAGCCCTCATTCATTACTGTACTTTGTAGTGAAGTGAAGTCTACAAGTCATAGAAAATTTATCGATTCTATTATAAAAGAAAAAACATCCTTGCCGCGCCCGTGCCTGTGCTCGAACGCGTAACCTTTCAATTCGCAACGTGGCGCTCACACGATTGAGCCAGAAAAAAAATCAGGTTTTTGGTAACAAAACAGATAGGAAACACGATTTAAAAGCTATACATTTGGTTTATACAGGTTTTTTTTCTGAAAAATTGAGGACAACGAACCCCCCTCCAAGAATGCGAGCTACGGGCCTGTTAACCCTGAGCGACAAAGCATCATGGGTAATATTCTCCACAAGCATCATGGGTAATATTATCCTCAAAAACAACGAAGGTGAACTCCAACGGGTGAGCAAATGAACGCCATCACAAGGATTTTAAAGTTCTTCCACACCAAAGAATTTACAAAAAGGTCAAAGAAGAAAGTTAATTGAAGAATTAATTGGTCAAAAATGTACCTCATACATAAGAACATGTAGAGCCTGAAAAATGAGAATTGTTCTTGTATACAAAAATGGCTGCCAGTTAGATTCGAGTACAGTAACCTACAGTGATAGAGTACCAAGTAGATCAATATAATGTGCTAGATGATTGCACACAGAGTTCTACAGCAGGTACTTTATGGGGATTTCCAAGGTACATGTTTTTGGACTTGACAAATTGTTGCTACTAAATAACTACCTTCGGTCAATTACATTCAATCTGTATTTGACTGTTGGTAATGTATGCAGTATTTGATATCTTAAGAACACCTTAAGAACGTTTTCAGGCTGATTTTGCAAAAAACACCCAATGTGCAAGAACAAAATCAGCCTGAAACCCCAAAACACCTGTTCTTTTATGCGGGTTTTTACTGTAACCGTCATACCACCTACCAATAACCCTCATACCACCTGGCAATAACGCTCACATCAATTGCTAAATGCTGACATGCCACCCCCCAGTAACCCTCATACAGCTTGGCAATAACCCCCATACTGTCACCCGAACCCTCACGCCATCTGAGTAGTACCCTTATAATTGTCGAGCCACCCTCGTTCCACTCCCTAGCATTCATTACATACCTCGTGCATGGTTAAATCGGAGAAGAGCACTATATGGTCCTCAACTCTGACTATGAGCCCTGTGTCACCCTCATATCGGCCGCTAATAACCTTGACATGATCTCCCATCTTGAAATGCTTCTCAAGCTCATGGGCAGTAAACTCTAAAGGATCCTGAACACACAGAAGCAAGTGTCACTTGACTGGATTGAACATTGTTTCTTATAGTTTAATTGTATCAGTTTAATTGCATCCCCCTGACAATGTTATCCAAGTAAGGCTGCCTTACCAGCCTTTCCTTCCTTTATGATTTGTTTTACCCGAAGCTTCTTGAATGATGACGTCATCATTGACATTAGGCGGTCATATCTTGTTTTCCACCCAGACAATTTTGTTTAACCACCTATCGTTAACGAGATATGAATGTTTTCTGATTACATGAACACCCTTTTAGGATGACGCGATAGACTACGTCACACCACGTAGCCATACTGTTGTATTTCTCTGACCACCTAACCAATTTTGTCCAAGTTTGGTTGCCGTTACACCTTTAATTCCCGAGATGTGGATTTTTCTTCCTCTAGCGAACGGAACCCCAGCATGTTGCGGTCACGAAAACACAAAATAAAATCTCAACAGAACGTGGTAAAACGACCTTCGACCGGTGCTGGAGCTCCGTTACAACTGTAGATTTAAGAGGCTTCAGATGGCATTAGAGGGATTATTGGGCTTTCATTGTCACCCATAACTTGTTAAGAGTAACAATTTGGTTTGATAAGTTCTTGATAATAAACACAATGATTGCAGGATTAAAATGACGTTAACAAGTTGAACAGGGTAGAAGGTAGAACAGGGTAGAAGGTTAACAACGAAGAACAGATAGGTTTATTTTACGCAATCATGGCAATTATAGCATATATCTTAGAGCAGATTTCATTTGACTTTAGTGAAAACAATCGTAAAGTGATTCAACACCATTTCCGAACAAAACCTATGAGAGTGATAAAAAAAATAAATAAAAACGGTTCTTAGATACACATTTTTCATCGCCTCAATGTGTTTACAAAATTTAAAAAATCAAGGACTCTCCGAGTTATCCACATTGATATGGCAAGGATGCTATTAGATTCAATTATATATTTTGCATTTTTCCGAGTCTAAAAAACAAATGCTTGTCCAATTTCCCCACATTTCATGCACCCCTGCCCAAGAGTAGAATTCGCTTAGGTATTTTTGAAAGAAATTAAAAATATGAATTCAGACACCCTCCAGGTATTTTGACCTACAAGGAGATCCATATCATACAAGTCATTGTTAATCTTAGACAACGAAAAAAATAAAATTAGTGTTCTTACCTTCAGGTCTTCATGGTTTGGCAACATAGTAATCTTCTCCCCATCAACACTCAGAATTTTGCCTTTCAAATTCATCAATTCTCCGTCAACAACCTCTACATTGTCCCCAGGAGCAAATGTATGGCGGCCTTCATCAGAGTCCTTGGAACTCTTCACAGGGACTAACAGGGGCGTTAAGAATTTCAATAAACAACAACACCAGCCTCGTCTCCGTGTCACTTGATACTGTGTTCTGATGATGTAATGAATGGTTTGAATGGATGGTCATCGCAGTTAATCAATCCGCACATGGCAATACGTTCACGGACTTAAGACTATCTGAGTGAAAACCGCGCTTACGTTTGCCCCGGGAATTGTACCAAGCTGTCTTCGATGGGTTCTGACTTCGTGTGCCAAATCCCCACAAAAATGCCATTACAAAGTGAAAACGCTCTGGATATACAAAAGGGTATGACGAAAAAAAAGGTAGGTTAAAAATATTTTGGCAGCATCGGCAGAAAACCGGTACGAAGACTGAACTCCACTAAAAACGAAAATGTTGAAAAGGATACCATCTAGCTCGAGATCCTCAGGTGCAGCCTCAAACTTCTCCAGTTCCTGCAAGGTTGGCTTAATTCCTTCTGTCACCTAGCAAAATACAAGGATTCGCAAACCTTCAGGGAGACCACAATGAGCGCAAGTAGTTTTTTTTTACAATGCAATATGAGATGCACTCCTTTCTGCAAAATTAAAACCCACTCGATTGCTGATATAGCCTGGATTGTGCTTGTTTGTTTGCTGATTAATTACAAAGGAAAAAATATGCTACTTACAATTGCTGACATAGCCAGGGTTTTGTAGAGGAATCCTGCTCTGTAGCGACCACCCTCAAACAACATGAAGTCACCGTCCTGAGTTAGTTCCCCACCGATAGATCTACAAACAAAGGCTCTTTGTTAAAATGTTTATGCAACAGATGGAATTGAATTGGATGTCTTAGCAAGACAAGGTGGAAACTCGAGTAGCCTCACTCACTCTCCACTTTGTCAACCAAAAACAAAATACCAAAGAAAGTAGGCAACTTGTGGGAAAGTGTAATAGCCACAAAACGCACTTCCATCAGTAAACTTGGAAAGGCCAATACTGGATTCAATAAATAAAGTTAATTTACAAATGATTTATTTTGCAAGTCTGAATGTAATCAATGCAAGTGGCCGGCTGAGGCTCTCAGATGTTGAGGCTCTCAAGAACAAGTTATACTCGAGGACCCGGTAGTTTTGTTCACACACCATGTAGCTTTCCTTATAAGGTGAGAATCGAACATCTATTGGGGTGGTTTTGTTCACACACACACCAGACCCTGTAGCTTGCCTGATAAGGTGAGAATCGAACATCTATTGGGGTGGTTTTATTTACACACACACCAGACTCTGTAGCTTGCCTGTTAAGGTGAGCATCAAACATCTCAGGGGTGGTTTTGTTCACACACACACCAGACCCTGTAGCTTGCCTGATAAGGTGAGCATCAAACATCTATTGGGGTGGTTTATTCACACACACACACACCAGACCCTGTAGCTTGCCTGGTAAGGTGAGCATCAAACATCTATTGGGGTGGTTTTGTTCACACACACACCAGACCCTATAACTTGCCTGATAAGGTGAGCATCAAACATCTATTGGGGTGGTTTTGTTCACACACATCAGACCCTGTACCTTGCCTGACAAGATGAGAATCAAACATCTATTGAGGTGGTTTTGTTCACACACATCAGACCCTGTAACTTGCCTGATAAGGTCAGCATCAAAGAGCTTTTGGGGTGGTTTCCTCTTACGCTTCCTCTTTTCTGGATCCTGCATTAAAATGCAAATGAAAGAAATTTTAAAGATTGATGGAATTGCCCCCAAATCTGGAATAAACATAAACTGGATTTCATATATTTCAGTTGCCAAAAGGTCCAAAAATAGGGAAAACAACTTTCAAATTATGATGGTTTGGGGCAAACTTGAAAACATAAGGAACAAGCCTAAAAAAATAGGTAGACACGGTAATTCTATCAGAATGTAGCTGATTTACATAAATGTCGTGTGGATAACCAATATACCTTGATAAATTTATAGCTAGTTAATTGCATAAAAATGTAATGTATAAAGAAGCAATCTATAAAGCAAAGAAGCTGGAGGCAGCTTGTCAAGTTTGGTTTTAAACGTATTGATAGTGGTGGCAATTTCCCTATTGGTCTAATAGTTATTGGTGTCTGAACGTTGCCCACTTTTATACAAGGGTGTCATATTTCCAATCACTAGGAAACACTCCCACAGTAATTGAACATTAAATAGGTTCAAGAGAATGACTGATGACGTCAGCACTTAAACTAAGAGCCTTACAGGGAATGCTGTCCAGCCCAGTAGCTAGTAGATAACTTTTATAAATACGACTGAGTGGACAACTTTCCCCGATGTGCCGTGTGAAAGAGAAAATGAGGATTTTTTTCAACATGAAACTCTGGAAACTACACCCGTGCTAGGGTTATTTCTTTACAAGAGCAATGCCGACAAGCCATTTACAACCTGGCATTAATGGGGGCATATTACCTCAGCACTTTTGGGAATTCCTCTTGTCCGTGTGTAGTCTATCCTTGGGATCATCTTTAGTGTTACCTGTGGTATAGAAAATGATGATTAAGTAATGGTCCGTATAAGAACTACCCGAGCCAACGGCAAGGCATGCTTTGAAAATATTGGTGATTTCATTGGCTTAGACACAAAAATTGGTAAAATTATCACGTAAAACAGACTTTTCTCAGGATTTATGTTAAGATATAAGCAAATGTGGTACTCATATACAGGATGTACGAGTGTAAAATAGTGATTCTCTTTCCTTTGTTTTTCTTTAATGTGATTGGTCCGGAGAGTTTTTGCCGCCATATTTTCTCAAGCAATTCGAAATCTATAATTTTTTCACTTGTATTATGTTACTAGTCATGACAACTTTCTGTGGTAAAAAGGGACACATCCTATGTGTGGAACCCTGAATGCTGTAGAACAATGGAGTTTCGGTTCCTTCTTGCATGGATGATTACTTAAAACGACTGACTGCACATATCGTTACCATTAGAAACATATAGAGATGACTATGAAGCACCACTCAACATTTCAATTCCTTTTTTTTCAATGAAATCAAATTCACGAACATCATACATGTTCCTTCACGGCAGGGAGATACTATGTACAACCACCTGACGTGATCTGGAGGTTAAACGTGTTTTAAGTTTGGAACTTTTGTCTGGAATCGCATTGCCCACACACACATCTTCCTAAATGACGTTTGAATAGCTTGACTAGCCAATGCTATTTGCAGGCAGCAACAGGATTATATGAATGTCATATAAAACATGACTTGACAATAAACCACTGGAATTATTGGTCCGTTGTCATGGCAACCATACCTGATTCCTGGCTGTGTTCACATAGTCTACCTGTATAATTCAAATTTGCAGTAGCTTATTAGTTATCCAATAACATACTAAAGGGATTAATTTTGTGCAATATTTTGTCTAAAAATGATGTAAAATGTATTTGTTGTCCATATGCATGTATCTCCCGCAATTCTTATAGGCGAGTTCCATAGTTTACGTTTTGACTAATTTGCATAAGCATCAACCAGAATCAGGATTACCAACGCCGCTGCAAAAGGATTGGTTCTGAATATTAATAAAGGGTGACAAATGGAATATAAGAAATCTCAGCTCGATACCTTGTAAAAACAAGCGCACGGCAGGAAGTTTGATTTGCAGAAAATGTATGGCCATGGACTGATGAGCTTTTTGCCCCCAGTAACTGAGGCATTTTTGAAAAGCCTTTTAACTACACATCCGTCAGAACTAGTTTATTACCATTCGCAGGATATTATTTCATCACTGACTTGTTTTCGGCATGTTTTCAAGACTAATTGCGGTTCTTAAAATCATACTTGAATAACTGGAGGTCAAAGAACTCATTACTCCATACATTTTCTGTAAATTGAACTTCGCATCATGCGCTTACAATGCAAGATATCAAGTTCAATTTTACTAACTATGTTTAATTAGTCACCCTTTATTGATATTCAGACCTTATCATTTTGTAGCCTCGCCGAAACGTCTAAAGAGAAAAAATTGTAAACAATGACGTCAGCTGGAATCGGCCTATACACGGCAATGGGAAATATCAAATACACGTGCACAAGAGAAAATAACCCTTTGACGTGCATTATTTAGTTGCATACCCTATACCGTATAACAAAGAATCAAGATAAAAGAAAGAGATGTAGTTAGCCCTTCTCATTAAGGGTGACTCATCCTGTCTGAGAGATCAAATGCCAAAAGCCCTTCATATAAGATTTGTAATGCCAACCCCAACTATTACCCATTACGTCATTTTTTTGTTACGATGTAGTTTTGATATGAATCAATTTCATTTATAAATTTAATTCCAGTAAATTACCCCCCTCCCCCCCCCCAAAAAAAAAGAATAAAGGCACGAAAGTTATGACCCTGAGTTTGCCTTTGCAAATCTTTGTTACAGTCACAGTGAGTGTATTTTAAATCAAGTTAGTCACCTTAAAACAAAGAGATTTGTTTGAAAATGGTATAAGTATGGGCTGGCAGCTCTGTGAAAACAGACACTTTTTCCAACCACACATTCTGTTCCATAGATTTGATAATAAATTAATTAAGCAAACAGACAAACCTGTGCCAGGTCATCTTTGTAGATTCCTCTTTTGAGTCGAACCCATTGCTTGGGTTTGACAGCGATAACCTCTTTCACGACTTTCAGAACATCTGTCATCTCCTTAATAGGAACCATCTTTTGCTGCCATTTGCCAAGTCGCAGAGTTCCAAACCCTTCTATGGCCTGAAGAGGAATAGGGACAAAAACAATCACCACTCCTTATTTTTAACCCATTTACTCCTGTACTCTCCACAATTACCCAGCAGCAACACCATGAGCTTAATAATTATTATCAAAACAAGGAATTGTAGACAGCTAAGGCTGTGGAATACAAAATACTATAGAATAGCAAGGTGTTGGTCAACTTTGAATCCCAAATTTTGCCAAAGAAACAGAGTAGTTTACAATGGCCAAATGCCGGTAGAGTGTGTTTTTCGAGTTACTGAATTTGTAGGAGCCATTAAATCCTTTATTATCTTGTCAAAATAAGGCCTAAATAATACTTGATTCTTAAGGTTACAGACCACCTTTGGGGTACTGTTTCGTTAAAATGGCATAATTTGATGAAAAATAGTCCTATCTTGACAAGTGATACCTCATTAATTTTAAAGCGTATATCGTGGGCTAAACTATGGAATAAAATTTTATTCACTTTTACAAAACCCAGATTTCTACCCAGAGTTCCCTTTATGGAGCATCAGTTCAACTTTTGCGAGTTACACAATTTTTTGCATTGGCTAAGATGTGTTCTAGAAAACCATATCGGGGATTTTGGAAATTCAATTTTCTTTTCAAGTTAAGATTTTTTAAAAGAATTGGCTCTATTTAAAAAATCAAAAATCCCTCACATGGTTTTTTAGAACACATCTAAGCCAATGGTAAAATAATGTTAAACATCGAAAGCACTGTCTATTCGCGTGCGTGGAACTCTCAAAAGTTGAACTGATGCACCAGAAAGGAACTCACTAAAAAATAAGTGTTTAATCAAACTAAAGAGGCTCATAGCAGTTTTATTGGAATTTGATTTTGTGCCGAACGGGGGACAATAGCAAATCCCAGAGTAAAAACTACAGAAATCCATCCAATATTGATCATTATTATTCATTGTACTCTGTAATTGTTTTCTGATTGGCTCAAAGTCTATGCACAATTCTGGCAGTTTGCAAGCACCTGCAATAATTTCAGCAGGAATTATAGTTGTCTGTAGAGGTTATTGGACCAAGCCTGCACTATTTTCAGTGGAAACAGTTGTCTCTACATGTTATTGGATCGAGCCTGCAAGTTATTTCAGCGATATTTTGTGTGAAATTACAAATGCGCTGCAAATTTTGTGTTTTGTGTCTTTGGATCTTTTCTTTTCACGATGGCTGCTGGCTTTGCGATGTGTTTGACTCAAGAAATTGAATTTGTGTCAGACGATGAATAATAAAACAATTATTGGATTCGGTTTTCGCATGACATCGATAATCGTCAAGTCCTCAGTTTGTGTTATCTGCCTCAGCGAGCTTCGCTTCGACAGATAACACAAACCTCAGCCTTGACAATTATCGATGTCATGCTCAACCTGATCCAATAATTGCTTAATCTTTGCATCCACAGTTGACAACCCTAGAAGTTTTGAAATGTTGGACATAAACTTTACATTGATCAATCGAAGTCCAAAATTTTGATGTTTCGTCCAAAATTTTGCGAAAGGAGGATTTCTTTAAAAATTAATGCTGATACAGCCTGAAACTGGGGTAAGAGTTAAGGTAACTGAGAACCCTCGTGGCACGTCCTCTGAAAAACAATCATACATGTCCTTAATTTAACCCATACATGTCAACCTATATATTGTTGAAAAGCTTATACAATGGACTAGCTTGCTGTGGCAAAAAGAAATACCTAATTGACAAAAATATTTAAAAAAAAGATGATTAAATACAATTCAGTCCAATTTCTATCGAAATTAGTACCCCTGTTACCATCGTTTATCATAGTTTTGTCCTGTTTTTTTTTTTTACATATTTGATCACGAAGAAAGGAACCTGAGTAATGGGAAGATATACTGGGTAAAATGGCCTTAAGTGTCCAGCGTTTCATGTCTAACGATGATGCGGTGATAGCGTAGTGGAGGGTACAGTCACAGACCTTTCCCGTAACTCAGCTTTACTAAGATGCGGTTATGAGTATGCAGTGAAAAAGGGTAACTATTTAGAGTAAAGGCACAGCTGAAATTTAATGGGTGAATCATACCTGTTTGACATGAGTTTGCTTGAATGCCTCTATGTAAATGTAGCCCTTGAGACCTTCAACTGCGATGGCCGACTTGATCTGAAGGGGCTGTAATGCAAGTTTTATTACAGTAAGAGCAGGATGGAAACTTGCTGCGCACGTGTGAACATACTGCATTGAACGCGATAAGGGACAAGACTTAAGCAAACAAACCAATGTTTACCAATTACAAGCAAGGTTCTTGCAAATTTGTAATTTGCTTCTATTTAATGGAAATTCAACATTTTGCTCATCACAGCTTCTTGTGAGCTGATAGTTATGGAGTGTCACTTCACATAAACTGATTCATAAACATCTTTCAAACACTTCCTTACTTTTAATTCACTTGAAAGCATTCCGCTGATTTTCAGATTATTTAAAAAAATCAGTACATATTTTGGGTACAAATATAAAGCAAGTTCTTAAAATAATTCATTCCATTAAAATGGCATTCTACTCCAAATCAAATTAATGTGAGTCAATAAAGTGTAATACATTACCTCATCAGTGAATTGCTGAGCCAAAGCTTTCCTCATTAGACCTACAACTGTTGCTTTCTCTTCGCCAATCTATAAGAGATATACACCTAATTCAATAAACGTTGCCTTTGGATTTGGTTGTTGAAGCGCTGAATACAATGGGATTCTTTGCCTATGTGTGACCATGAAACAATGGCGCTTGACGATCAAAGAACAATTTGCAAAACAACCTTTTATAACTTTAAAAGAAGTGAACAAGAAATGTAACTTCCAGAGAAGACATCATCATTCTGAAAATACCCTGGTTAAAATCAAATCATACAAATCTGGCCAAAAATGGGCCACTATACGCAAAACAAAATGTTCAGTATACTGGTGTGTAGAACATACCTTACATTTAACTGTCCACAAGTTGGGATCTCTGAAAGAGGCAACAAGTAACATTAGCAAGTGCAGAGACAGCAAGGAAAATAGAAAAGTACCTCCAACAGTAGATACTCAGTAAGCAAATATATCAGTCAGTAGGTACCCAAACGGCACACAGGAAAAAAATCCTAAAAACCATTATGGTTTTTGCTGGAAAAACCATTCAAAACCATGAATGGGTTTGGAGAACCAACTGCATAATTCCAACATGGTTTTTCCGATTAAAAACGTGAATTGTAAAATGGTAAGTTTGTCAAATCCATTTACAATAAAGTAAAAACTGTGGATATTTCTTTGAAAACCATTTGATGTAGAAAGTTTTTTTCCGTAAAAACCGCTTTCAAACCAAATAGGAAAAAGCTGTTACACATTTGGGTTAAGGAGCTAAGCCCATTACGGATTTCAATAAAAACGGCGCGGCGCGTTTTGCTTAATTAGCAACTCATTTCTTCTGCATCTAGAATGGTTATTCGTTGAAACCATTTTGAAACCCATAGCAGGAAAAAAAGAAGAAAACATTCCTATCACTGCTGCAGCGTGATTCAAACACTCGGGTTGACAGTCCTTGCCGTGATTAAAGTCCGTCGTACTAACCGTTAGGCCACCCCTGTTAGCCTGCCTTACAGCGATAAGATTTAAAGTTCTATATGGCTGACAGTCAGATTTTTTTTTAATATCTAGGAAATAACGTCTTATGACAGCCAAAATGTTT
This sequence comes from Scolanthus callimorphus, assembly GCA_033964015.1. Taxonomy (NCBI): domain Eukaryota; kingdom Metazoa; phylum Cnidaria; class Anthozoa; order Actiniaria; family Edwardsiidae; genus Scolanthus; species Scolanthus callimorphus. Next base: position 19,443,020 of record CM066918.1, read on the forward strand.
TGTTTTAGGAGCGACATTTTAAATTTCAAATCTGCGCATGTAGAGTTTCTGCCGTTCATGAATTTTTAGCTGAATTGTTTGAACGTCGCACCACTTCGCAAATTATCTATTTCAATAAGATGTAGAGACGACTTTTCGAGACATAAACATTTAGCTGCGCCATCTTGTATTTTGTACTTATGTGGCAACAAACCATCAATGAAAGCTTGAATCCAGATTGTTTTAAGCTAAAAAGCGACATCCCTTTATGGGAATGCACAAACCATCCACGTTGTGGAAACACAACCAATCTTAATCGCTGATAACGTTGAATCCAATCTCTTTGCAAGTCATAATCCTTTAATGGGAAAATGGAAACCATTGAATCTGTGGGACATTGTGCCATTTCGTTTTTATTGTCATAATTCTGTGTAATTAATTGGAGAGATACTGAAAATGAAGATTCTCTAGGCCGCTAGTTTATCAGTTTTAACTGTCATGCTCCACCCTCTTTAAATAAAGTTATCACTATCATTGTCATTGCCATTGTCATTTATTACATTGGCAACAATATAATATTAATTTAGCATCAACATAAAACAGAACTGGTGCAAAAAGAATGAAAGATGTTTTTTATACTTTTGTTATCAGAACTTATGTAGACTTACTTGACCCCTGGAAGAAGAGACTGCTGTTGCACTTCTGGCTGGAGATCTTCTGCACTATAGTATCTGTCATTTGTTTCAGCATATTTCCTTCTATAATACTCCTCTATCTCATCGTCTTTACGGTCCCTATAGAAATGCAGACAAAACCAAATTACATCAAACATGGGCATAGCTAGTGGATGGGTCGTAGGGTGCCCATGAACCTCTGTTGATACCAAAAAATATAGCGAACATAACTGCTGAATTCGTAGGACAGTATCGCGATGATCCAAAGTCAAGATTCCAAACTTAAAAAAACAGATTTTGCAATTCTATCAAACGTTTCGTTCACGTCTTTTTGTACAGTCAAGCGCTCAAAACAAGTTCCAAAGGTCTTGAATTCTGATGTGCATACCCGTATTTTGATTGACAGCACAGAATCACCCAAATGAAATCGTAATCTTGCCTATGGATCATCAAGACAGGGCCTGTGGTTTGATGCGGGATTTTTGCTGAAATTATGCGTGATTTTTTCTGAAATTATGCGCTAAAAATTCGAAATTATGCGCTAAAAATACGAAATTATGCGGGATTGCACAATATTTTTTTACAAGTGTCGTAACATATTTTGCTCTTTTCGCCTGTTTTGTTACATGGATATAGCTGCTATTTAACTTTAACAACTTTTGTTTGTCTATAAAATGCTCTATGATGAGTTCCAATCGCTTCGCTTTACTAACGTTATGATGCTACGTTTTCTTCCAAGGGAGACGTGCGTTTTCGCTTTTAATAAAGCTTATTACTTTCTTAAAAAAAACGTTACCAACTACCGGTAACTTCCGTTACACAGTAGTAAAGATTAGTAAGTCTGGTCTTCTTTCGTTTACTTGTCTCAGACCAAGGCACACTTTTTTCATACCGCAAGGATCGTAGCAATGCACTCCTATCCAACCATGAACTAAACGGTCACAAGAGCTATACGCATACTAAAAGAGCTATCGTTACGATCTCTCATTATCACAAACATCGTTGCGCTTGTTTGCCGTTGTTCTGCGCGTAATTATCAAAATTAATTCTGATCGCGAGAGCGATCTGCACTATCGTCGGAGGTAGTGTAAGAGCTTTTATAAAACCGGAAACGTGCCACGTTATTGTCAGTGTTTTTTTGTTGTTATCGAGGGAGCTGTTGGTGTGCCTGGTATTTTTCGCGTTGTTGTTTGTGAAATGAAATTGCTACTGTAACAATAACAAAGATCCATGAAAAAGCGTAATGTCATGTGATCAATGTGAACTGCATAAAGTCGACCGTGTTTATCGCGGTTAGTGTTGTGTTCCGCCTTGATTTTACTTTGTAAGATTTTCAAAGCGCAAACATGTTTGAATCTATCTTGCTCAGCTGGAAATATTAGTTAGTTTGCCAATTAGACACGTTTTATTGCTTTTCGATATCAGTTCCCAGCGCGACGCTATTAGCATAGAACGCCTTGTTATTCTCATTTCTATCGAGTTGTTTTGACGTTGGACAGACGATTTCAGAAGAAATGTATCACTCTTGTGAGAAAAAAATATGAAAGAAAGTTTGACATACACCAAGGAATGATGTTTTTCACAAAATTTTGGGAAATTATGCGCGATTATGCAGGATTTGACGGATTATGCGCATTATGCGGAGAAAGCCAAATTATTCGTTTCTGCACCAGCGCATCAAAACACGGGCCCTGTCAAGATACTACGAATTCGGCAGTAAAGGAAAAATGGTCAAAAATAGTCAGCATCATCATACGTCATGTTCAGTAGTTGTGACCCCCCTTCCTCAAATATTTGTCAAATCTAGGGTTTGGGTGCCAGATAACTAACTTTGTGTGTGAATCAGCTGGAGGTCAAGATGAAGAAGTTTTCTGAAATTCATGTAACACCCTAACACTGGCCATAAGCCTAAGGATTTTACCTATAACAACTGCATCGCATTTGTCTATTGTTTTGAAATTCAAAAGAGCTTTTCATCCTACCTGGCGCATTGTTAACCCTTTTGTAGCCCAAATTTCTTGCAATTTCGCTTATTCAGAGCCCGAATTTATTGCAATTTCGCTTATTTAGAGGACCAGGGTTCGTGCAAGGTTCTTCCATTAGAAAAAAGGTCTCCCTGGTAACAAGATATACCACTGTTTCTGGAGACTAAGGGCTCGTGAAAACCGTTACTCGCTTGCCGAACAAGAAAGTGAGGCATGGGTTCGGTAAAAGTTGCTTTATAAGTGCTTTTTTCGGGTCATTTTCTACTACAGGAGCCACTTTGCTTGCATCATCAAGCAAGCAAAGCCGGTAGAGACCAACTTCTGGAAGAAGTCAGAAGCGGGGAGCACATTTTACGAGCAAAATCGAGTCACAAACAATTTGGCAGGCCATGTGATGACTCTCAAGTATTATGAAGCTCCCCTGGTTGTTCTATAGCAGGATTTCAGCACTGTCAAGACAATTTGGGTTAGTTTTGAATCCAAAAGAATGCATTCGGCGCAATATTTAGTTGACAGGTGCGAGTGACTTGGCACTTATAAAAAAATATCTAAACCGGGGATTAGGGGCGAAGCGCTGTCAATTTTTTTCAGTTTTACCCACAATGCTTTGCGCTTGAAAAATGGGAAACGATGTGAACACGTTAGTAAGCCAAATCAAATGGCTGCTGCTTGGCCCGTTGCGGCATTGGGATGGAATAAGCGAAGGAAATTACATGAAATAAGATGGAATTTTGCTTTGAATGTTGGATTTTGACTTTAAACTGACATTTTTGCCATAAAAATTGGAGTTCAAAAATGATGTTTTCCAGACTTGTTTAATACGGCGTAAAAACGCATATTTTCAATTTCTCCTGAAAACAAACCATCATACCCGCCAACAACTTGGACTTGGTGACTTTTTGGTAGTAAAAACTTGAGGAGCGTTCTAGTTGTCACTTTTCGCTCTCTCAGTTTCAGAATGATTTGATTTTTCAAAGCACACTATTAGATGATAAAGCCACTGGTTAGAGGCCGCTTTACAGTGTTCTCGCAGTGATTTTTTGGGGAAAATACAGAGAGGCTCGTTTTAGGCTATTATAACAAGGTTTCAGCAGTTTGTTTGTCAAAAATCAAAAAAACCGTCATTATTGAACCAACCCCGTCAAATGTTAAATCCTTTTAAAAACAGTCACTTTCTGCATTGTTGTGTGCTCCATGTAAATGAGTAATGGTGGATAGGCACAAAATGCAAATACTCCTGAACTGTGTTAAATAAAATCCTTGAATAAACAAATCTTAATGACATCTTATCAAATAAACAATATATCAACAGTTTGTATTCTGAACAAGATAAAAGAAGTAAAAACTTCCCTGACTTTTACCTGCCTTTTGAGTTCTTTTGAAATTTCCCTGACTGTTTTGAAAATTCCTTGACAATTCCTTGACCTTGAAAGATTTTCAGATTTCCCTTAGTTTTCAAGGAGATTGGGAACCCAGCATATGCACAAACTATAGTTGTTTTTGCGCAGGTTTTTTCTAGTGCCCTATGTTTTCATTCAATTATTTTGGCTTTCAAATATAATATTGTAAAGCAGATAAAAGGGCTGAGAAACAAAAGTTTTGGAGGAATTGAATTTATGTGACTCACTAATTGGTTTGAAATCACAAAATCGCCAAGGCCCTGTTGCATACAATATTGAAAACCCTTTTCTCCAGAAGATTTTATTTTTAAACAGTTTATCAAACGAAGGTGACAAATTTCTGTTGTTTCTAAAAAAGTATGCTTTTACACCTAATTTTTAAACTCCCAGCCATGCTTCAGTCAAGTAGTTCAATGCAGTGACAAACTCACTCAGCAGAAACAAACTTGATCAAATTTTGTGAATGAAAAAGAAATCACACTAAAACAAATTTTAGTGATTCCAGCAACGTGTGGCCAGCTATTAAATTTATTTTAGCAGCTTTTGAAAGGTTTGCATGCATAGTAACTCATGTTAGTCCCAATAAGAAATCTTTATTGCAAAAATGGTAGGAAAATGCATTTCAAAGTTTATTATACAACCTATAGGAATTAGAATGTATAGAATTTCAATTGAAATCGAATTTTCCTTTCATAGTACTCTAGGTGGTGAACTTTGAAATGGTTGATGCATACATTGTACAGTATGTAGTTCTTTCAAACACCATCAAAATCAAGTGAACTCAACTTTTGAGTTCCTAGATTTTTGGCCACATTTCGTCAAAATTGTTTGAAATTAAGGCTCGAGACTGCAACCGATTCGGTTGCAAAAGTGACTTTTTCTGTTTTGCGGCCAAGAAATATGTGTTAGTCGCAAAATCGTGAGTGAAAAAGAGTTGAGAAGGGCTGCTCTGAAATGCCCTACTTTTATTGATATCGAAAAAATTCATAGCTGGTTAAGCAGCTAGGAGGCTGCAGGCATGTATCTTATGATAACATTCTGCTGCAAATCGGCCAAATTTGGCCATACCTACATGAATGCATGCCATGGCAGCAATTTTTTTTTATAAAATGCGATCTTTTCCCATTTTGCGACTAAAATTTAAGAGTCAGTCACAAAAATGCGACCACCATTTTTTTTTTCGAGCCCTGGAAATCCTGGTAAAATCTCTCTTAATAACACAATTTTCGCCTCCCTGCTCAGATTGTTTGAGGCAAAATTCTGATTAACTGTGTATCTCATTAAAAATTAATTCATCCACATAGTCCTGGTACTTTCTCTGTAAATCCTTGCTTTGCTTATCCATTTGTATCTACCAAACTCAATTAAGCTTTAATCCCAAACACTTCATATCTTCATGAAACACTTTCAACTGGCAATCTCAATACTTTAGTTGATAAGGCTGCCGTTCTTTTCTGCTTTTCTCAAGAGTTATTTGGAGTGTTTCATGTTATCTTTCCCTTGGTGTTTGTTTTTGGTAATCTAAAGACATTTGTATAATATTCAGAAGCACTGCAAGCATGAATGAACATTTGACCTCCACCTGAATTTCAAATGAAGCTCCAAAAAGTGCACATTATGTCACATGAAACTTAAGTTTGATTATTTAGAGTAGTGTGCCAGACCTGACATTTTGTTATTATTGTCGGCATATTTCATATTTTTAATACAAAGAGGCACAAGTTCTGATTCTTGCTGCACCATCAAACTTTTGGGCTCTTCCAAACATGGCAGGATCCAACCAGAGGGATAAACAAACATACCTTATATCAGCTGAGTAAAAGATGGCTGAAACATGGTTGAATAGTTTTAATTGGTCTGTTTGGGATGGGATATGGGGGCAATCACATTATTCTCTGGACACCTAAATCTTAAAACATGGCCCTGACAACTCTGTGAAAAGTTAATTCCCAGGTTACTCACCTTAGCATTTGTTGTAAGCGTCGTGCACCCTAAAAATCAGAGCAAAACAATGCTGTCATTCGCGGGTAAAAAAGATGGTATTTGTGACAAATGATGCAAATCTATTTTTGTTTAAAGGACTCACTGAAACATCATCTTCACCTGCTTCCTCAGGAACACCTGAAAATTGAAAAATATTATCATATCATCTTGCTTGTTGCAGGATTTTAATTTGGAAATATGAGGAAAACATGTGAGGAAAATCACAGCAAAAATAAGACAAATAAGATGAAAATCACGGAAAAATTAGCATGATTGCACAATCTTCCCTTTAGGCTGTCTGCACGGTGTTGGTACCCACTCTGAAACGTGCGATTTTACGCTCGAAATTCTTCAATAATTACCTGTGTCTTTTATTTTCAGGATTTATATTCCAAGGTTGTTCGACTATCTCTTTTCAAAAAGTTGGCAAATAAATTTTGATTTCGGTTGATGTAGTTTTTGTGTAAGAACGTCTAGTTTGGGCAAAAAGACAAGAACGTGCATAACATCACGTCAGTTAGCTACTGAATATTTGCAAAAATAGCACTTTATAAATGCCATACTTAAATCTTTATGACATATTTTGGGATGACATTAACCAAATTTTCCATTTTTCATGTTTATTTTGCGTTCCGAGAAGCATTCATTATGTTATTGTGGATTTTATTGGGCCTGACCATTTGTCCCCCTTAGATGTACAACTTTTTTTAAACGTAAAAAAGTAGTATTTCTTATGTTATTAGAGCAATAAAACTATAAAATAGAAATTGACGTATGTTTGACTATATGCTGTGATAAACTGCAATCGTTTCATGCACCTGATGTCTAGTAATTATTAATTAAACGAGGCCTGAACATGTTGTCCCCCTCACAATATTTTTCATTAAAGTACGCCAAAATGCCCGCTTTCACCCAGTAAAAACACCCGCTAGCATCCTTAAAATGCCCGCTATCGTCCTCTCTTGGATTTATTGTTTGCATGCTAGCATAATTCGACGAGTGCCCGCTACCGGTCCGCTGGCGTCCTTTCAAAGACAGGCCTGTTACTTGCCCGCTAGCGTCCTTTCAAAGACACGCCCGCTTCTTGCCTGCTAGCGCGCTTTGACAAATGCCCGCTACCTGCCCGCTAGCGTCCTTTCTAGGACAGACCCGCTACTTGCCCGCTAGCGTCCTTTCAAAGACATGCCCGCTAGCGTGCTTTGACGAACATCCCACCAGCGTACCTTGACACCTGCTAATTGCCCGCTACTTGCTAATTGTCTGCTAGCAGGTTTTGAGCGGATGCTAGCAGGCATAATGGACGCTAGCGGGCTGAATTAGCACTAGCGGGTGTTGAGCGGACACCAGCGGGCCAAATAGACGCTGGCAGGCGATGTGCAGACGCAAGCGGGCTTTTCGCTGCTTGGACGCCCGGTAGGCCTTTGCTAGACACCAGCGGGCATTAACAGGAGGAGAGCGGGCGTTAGAGACGTCAGCGGGCATTAAAGACGCTAGCGGGCTTGAAGGGCATGTGTACGTGAGCAGGCGTATTGTACGCCAGCGGGCAGTTTACCGGGCAAAAATGAACGCCACCGGGCAAAACGTACGTTTTTTACGCCACTGGGTACCAACATCATGCACATAGCCTTTACAGCATGCCAATGTTTACTGGGACCCACGTCATCTCAAATCAAGGGATGCCCGGAAGTTTTGCCACACAATATTTCATGAAACAAACCAAAACTTTACTAGGTGTTTATTGCAATTTCCAGTAAAAACAATCTTGAAATGATCCCTCTTCCAAAAGAAATATAATAAAACCCTTATTAACCTTGTTTGCTCAGTCCACACTGAGAAATATCAGCCCTTGGTCTTTTAGAGCACAGACCTCGCCTGATATCATGCTGATATTTCTCAGTACAGACCTCATGTTCAGTTAATAAGTAGTTAATATTCAGCTAGGATTTACTCACAGCCATTAGATATCTAGGAATATTAGATATCTGGCAAAAATTAATACAGGTATCTTCCAACAACTTGTACTTCTGAAACACTGGTACAGTAGAGTGTGCCTGCTTGAAGAAACAGAATAAACAATCAATAAGAGGTACTTACTATGGTCGACAAGATCACGGTAGCCTTTCTCTGCTTCCTCGTCCTCCTCATAGTCATCATCAACATCTAAAGTTGAACAAATCATAATCAGACAAGGAAAGCTGGTCTTTTCACTGTTTATGGTATATCTATTTATTATTATAAACTATAGTGTTTTATCAGGATTTCAGCCACTCAGAGACAACATAATTTGCATGTGTTAAAAATTACAATAATGGCCACTATCGCGAAATTCATCAAATCAAAACATTTGCACAAAAAAGTTTATATAATAAACAGAATAATATATGGGTGCTTGGAGATATGAAATTTATCTCACTGCACTCACTCATGTGATATCAAAATTTTAACACTCGAAGATAAATTCCATATTCCGGTGAGCCTATGTATTATTCTCTATATATTTAATGGGGGCATTTTAATTTGTAGTTGATTTGGAGCACTCACCCGCTTCATCCAAGATGAACCCAGATTTGGCTTTTTTCCGACGTGCATGGTCAATTTCATCATCATCATCATCATAATCCTCCTCCTCATCCTCTAATTCCTCCTCATCATCATCATCTTCTTCTCTAGTAATGTCTTCACCTTCCTGGATAGCATGTGAATATACAAAACAGAGTTTACAGTCTTTTCTGGGCTAATTTATAGCTACGTGTACAGTATGTTAGATTAAGTAGAAACCAACTCACAACTGCCAGGAAACACATGTACATTATTCAGAATGCTTCGTGAGCAGTACACACCACACCTTTGCTTAGAAAATGACAGCAGACTGTTCACAAAATGCTTGCAGGCTACATTTTCAAAATGTTCTCATGCCATTCACAAAATGACCTGTGAATGTTTCACAAATGTTTTGCAAGCAATGCATGCAAACTGTTTGCAAAAATATGTACACATTTCCTGGCAGTAGTGAGCTACAATGTATCCCGCAATCCGATTGGCTCACCTATTTACTATCTATTAATTAGTATAATTACTCAAGCAACTAAACAAAATTCCATGTGCTGATTGGTCGAGAGTTGAGTTTACTTTTGCTATAGGCGGGCACAAATGTCATGCATCTTAAGATGTGAAACTTTGATAGACAAGTAAACTAATATTTGAACCCAGCACTGGAATGGCTTCCCTTTGATTAGTAAAATTGGCCAGTTTGAGAGTGATTGGTTTAAAACTTGTGAAGATATATCCATGTTAAATAAACACATTTGTTTGTTTGTTTGTATGCACAAATGGCATGGGATAAATAATAATAATAATACAGTTATTTATATAATGCTTATTACATAGTTTCTTTACAGTTAGTTATAAAAAAGTAGTGGTGTGAATAGATTTTAACTAGCTTGTAATTTTAAAATGTTAGAAATATAATTGGTTTTGTTAAACCAAGGGCTGCGGAGCATGCAGTCAGGTGGTGGGGTTTATAAGGAAGAATGTATCATGAAATAGATTTGCTGTGACTGTTCTTTCACTTACTAATAAAACATAGGCATGCACATCATACTGGAAGCTAATTGCTTATATTCTACAGAAGTATTGGTACTTCTTTCGATGACGCAACTGGTTATTATTGATACTATGTGACCGATATGGTGTTCTCACATCGAGTTAAATTTGATTTAATTTTTCAAGGCACATCAAGGAATAACGCTGATGTAGCTTGAAGGGCTATGATTGACTAAATTCAAATAGTTGAAAGGCAGGAACTTCATGAAGCAAGATGACTGCCGTTTCAGCATAGCCCATTGTACAAACAGCAGACTAGTACATGGAGAGCAAGCCAGGCATTTGGTATGTAGTGGCATACATACACACAGTCTGAGGGCGATGACTATAGAAGCCATTAAAAATTCTGCAATGAGGTACTGTGAAGAGACTTTATTTGTTGTAAGAGCAAACCTTATTAGCTAATGTTCTCCTCATTCTGGTGAACAAGACAATTCTGCCTGCTCGGGCTCATGTTTTTCTCTGCATTCCTTTCTCCACAGCCTTATCTTTTCTTGAAAATAGCCATCATGACTGAGTCGAAATAAAAAAACTTGCCTGTTACAAAGCGACTTTACTGGGTTACAGCAGAACTGATGGCTCTTTCCAAATGTTTCATAGACATTGCCAGTCCTCGAAGTTTCGGAGAAGTATTAGAAAAGCATGCCGGCCCGTGGAGAAAGGAATGCAGACAAAAGCACAAGCCCAAGCGGGCAGAGTTGTAGACGTTTTTTTCTACGTGCACCACGGTTCAGTGAAATCTGTAGTATCTAGGATGCCACTGGGAATTACAAACGTCGCGAATGGCCAGGGGTCATGGACCCGACAAAACTGCATAACTGAAGTGGTGAAATATCCAATTCTTGAAGCCTACAGCGCATATTTTACTTGTTCTACCTAGCTAAAGATAACTTCAAATGTGCTTTAAATGACTGGTGTTCATGAATATCACGGAACGATTTCTATTTAGCCACGCAACTTAAGTTTTACATCAATATGGGATTCTCAAGGAGGTTTTACCAAACAGTAGGCCACTCTTAAAGTTAGTAAAACAAGTCAAATTTCTAAGAATTCGCACCGTAAAATCACAAAATAAAAAGCTCACCTCATCTGATAAGTATGAATCGTCACTGTCGGACATGTTTAAGATGCTCTTATCCACAAATGTGATCCGTAAATATGACAAATCTGAATACGAAGAAGAAGAACACACAAGAAAGCGCAATGGCGGCTACATCCGGGAATTCGCAATGTAAACGAGTACCCGCTGGTTAAGAGCACAGTTGGCTTACCACAGGTATCCCAGAAAAATTTATTTCGAAGTGTAAGAGGGATGCACTACTATACCAGAAAAAATTATTTCGAAGTGTAAGAGGGATGCACTATTAGAAAAGTGATGTGTGGAGGGGGGGGGGACTTTCTTCTCTTGTTCGAACAATTTTTTCGGAGAGTTTTTGTCACATGAATATTTTTTTACAGCGCAAGGGTTTGCTAGAATTTTTTTTTTTTTGTGGCTTCATCGGGACTGCGACTTTCGTAATTTTGTGAACTCGGCTTGTACGATTTCCAACCGCCAACTGGCCTTCTGGCTTCCGTCGCATTCCGACAATTTAACTTCGACGCTGTACGAAAAGTATCGAGCTTCGAGCAGTTTCACTCACATAAATTTCTCTTTCGTTGTGCGCGAAGCGCGCCCTGATTTTGATTAACCCATTTCATCAAATCTCAGAGAAAAGAAAGATGAACATTCCATTTGTTGTGTATAGTATGGGTTTTGGGGGAGGGGGAGTTCTGTTTCGGTTTCTGTTCCTCCTGGCCAAGATACATGTTCTTGTAATGAACATGCGATCGTATTGTTCCATTGCGTGAGTTCCTCAATTGAATGACCTAGAAAAGCGTTGAAAGAGCATCAATTTTGCCTAATCAAGAATTTTTTTGGGGAGCCACAGAATCTGCATGATTTTTTTATTTTTCCCCTTGTATGAATCTGGGTTCAGCCCTAACATAAAAGCCAAAAGCAGCAGAGCAAACACTTTTAAAGTAAAACAAAAAAGTCAATCCTTAAGAATTTTCTGGAATAAAAGGTATTAGAAAATGGTTTAAAATGCTAGCAAATCATTTTTCAGCGGAAAGAAAGAGTGGAAGGAAACCGGAAGTTTGTTGCTATAGCAACATTATAGTAAATGACACATGATGTCACGTGGCACAACATGACGTTTGTTTTGACAGCATGAAGTCGAGGCCGTAGTAAGCTGATACGCAAAGCACCAACAGTGATTCCCAAACTCCGAACTTTACCCAAATTTAACGAGATGGGCAAGCGTTCTAAGAAAGGTATAGCAATATTTTACAGTTCTTGGAATATATACCATTTTTTGAACGTAATTGTACCTTGGGTGGTTGAGTTGTGACTAATTGTAGGCTGTCATCGCATCCACACTCCAATCACTTGTCACACGCGCGCCACTGCAACCCCAACACTTTTGCACTTAAACAGAACATTTCTCTTAAAATGGTGCTTTTCTCTATTATTTCAGAGTTGAAGCCGACAGATGAAATGCGCTCAATGTGGGAATTCGTTTTTATATCCCAATTCCTCCGGGTATTTCAGGGCAAGTTTGGTTTCGTCCGCTTTGAGCCCGAGGTGCGTATAAACTAATGGCCTACAACGTCGACCTCCTTTGCACCGCATGTTGAGCATCTCGCTTCGCCCTGCACAAGACTATTTGCAATTTCACTAGTTCTTTTGCTGATTGCTGATTCAAGTAATTTGGGGGAAAGTGCTGCTGCGTGATTTTGGTATCTTTACGGTGAAATGCACTGGAACTAGAGGTGACCTGAGGGTTTCACTAGCTCTCGGCACTTCGTTCTGTCAGCCACTTAACCCCACAATGCTGACTCGGAGTTTTATTTTCCCTCAGGATTTAGAAAATGAATTCTTGGAGGAAGAAAGCTACCCTCTGTTTAGCATTTTTGCAAGTTTGATGCGAATTCTCAGTCGCCGACGGGATATTAGGTAAGTATTGTGGTCGTTTGTTATTTATATTTCGCTTTTTACGGTGGGTCAATTTGAGCGGAAATTGTACTGGAAAGGATACACGGCCGTTGCATTAAAACTGTTGTTTATATGCTTATTTTGTGCAATGTTGATGTTCCCGTTACTGGTAATCTGTTTCTCTCTTGCTGTGATTAGAATGAACACATGGCAGCCTGCTTTGAGCGAGGAATTGGGAAAGAGAAAGTTGGGATGGAATCCGTTAGCGGACGGCGCGAAATACAGCACTTTGAGCCCGGAAAATAAGGTACAACATTATAACTAAACTTGAAATTTGGAGGACACGACTGCTCTTATTTCGCTCGCTAGCCGCGCGTTTATGCAATAAAGTGGAACATCTTTTTTACTGCCGTGTGGAAAATAGATAATAATACAAATAAGACTATAATTGATTTTTATTGTTATTTGTTATTGTTATTATATTGAGGGATAAAAGCTACTTTGCTCAGTTAATAGTACTTGTGATAAGCCAGTAAATTTTTGGCAAACGAGGTTATTCTAGTTATATTTTATGATCACAGCTTTTGGATACCCCTGTACTACAAGGGAACCCTGGAAAATCACTTGATCCTATGCTACTTGGGTGATATAAGGCAATATAATATTGCCTTGTGTCCTTGATTTAAAACCGAAACATGTGTGTTTTCCTTTATCATTGTGTAAAACATGATGGGTGTTCCATGAATCCAGATTGTTTGATTATTGTATGGGCATATAGTGTTGTTGTGGTGATACACAGCCATAATAAAAGTTGCACAGACAGGGCTGGGAACTAAAAAAAAGTTAAGTACTCAACATTTCAGGCCTTCAACCGGCCCTATATTGTCTTGAAATGCCCTATATTTCCTATATTTTGCACAAAAACGTGAACCCTTTCTTGAACCCTTTCTTGAAAAAGATTGAAAGTGGAATTTTGGCAATGCGATTTGCACCCTGCATATCAAAGTTCTCTTAAACATTCAGGAATTTCACATGCTTGACTCTAAATTTTCGGTGCGCTTTTTGGAGGCTTGCTACGGCCCTGTTACTACTAAAGTATGAAAAACGAAAGACCAGGAGCTACATGCAGCCATAAATCACTGTATTCTGAGGCGAAGGAAAGGCCTTAAAAGGAAGAAACCTGAAACCTGCTACAATAGCTCAAAAACTTTTAGAGTTAACAAAAAAAACTCTTTCTTATAACAAACAGAAGAGAAAACGATGGCGACCAGATTTCTATTATGGCGACCAAACTTCGCTGTTTGGCAACAATAATTTTTTACTTAGGTGCCAATGGCACCTCTTGAAAAAAGTTGATGTGGGGCCCTGCATCGTTATTGTCACATGAAGCGCATGTATTTTTTAATACAATTGAAAAGGGCAAGGGTGCCACGGCAGAAGTTGATATTATTTTACACTTCATGCATACGATCAGTTTTAACTTACGCATCGTCAGTGTTTTTCCACGCCCTGCCAGCGTACCTTAGGAAAGAACTGGAGCGTGTTGAGAAACAGGCTCTTTCAATTATTTGTCCAGGTCTGCCCTATGAAGACGCAATTGAACTATCTAATATCGTATCTATTAGTGTTTATATTTTTGACGAAAAAAAAAATGACCGTGTTATATTTCGAAAACGCGATGCTACTTTTTCTTCAAACTTTGTCCAAGTAATGCTTATAGCCTAGTGTCTTTGGCGTTAAGAGGGTTTTGCCCAAATTTCTCTTTGTCTGGGTGAATTTTTGCAGGGTCACCATTACGTTGCCATGGAAGTACCAATGTTAACAAAACATATGTCGACACAAAGAACAATCCATAGCATGTTTACTTGTAAAGTGGCTTTCCGTTCTGTGCTTTTCCACATGAGATACAGACCATTGAAGTTCAAGGGGTGAGGACACGAAAAACTGCTATGAGCCTCCTTAAAGTCTTATATGCATATATATGCCGTGTAATTGGTATTTTATGGAATAAAGAATTATTATATAAAGTTTTACCAATGTCCTACATCCCTATTTTTGCCCTATATTTTCTCTAGATGCCCTATATTGGCCATATATATTTTGGAAACATGCCCTATATTTAGCCCTATTTTTTGAGAAATGATCAGTTGAAGGCCTGACATTTGCAACAAGGTCTCAAATTTTAGTCGCAAGTTACAAATTTTTAGTCTCATTTTTAAGGCTATGAAATGTGATGGTGCTCCACAGTGATTGTCAACACTAAACTTGGGAATCTATTAGCAACTTTTTTAGATATACTAGCTTAAGAATCTGGTTGCAAAAATTGACTAGCTGAAACTTTTTAGTCACAAAAAGGGAGAATTCATTCGCAATAGCGACTCATACAGGCACAATTTCCAGCCCTGACAGAGCAACTTTCTATACAGTTGCCCAGGCGCATTTATACCTTAGCATGGCCTCAAATGTATGCTATAGTAGTACATTACATTCATGCTGCAATTCCCAAAAAGTTTATAATGCTACAATCTATCATCTCATAACAGCATTATTGAATACAGGGGTTCTGTGCTTGAGTAGCCAGAACACCCAACAACCATAAGACAAATTCACAAAGCAACCTTTCTTGTTCCCTGTTTCCTTTTTATTTACTTTTACTTTTTGTTGTCTTGTATGTTTCAACCTTGTAAAATAGCCTCTGCATACAAATGTCACTCACTTCTGTGAGAGGGGCATAGGGGACCCTCGAATACCATAATATCATGTCCAAAAACGCAAATACCGTAATGTTCTGTCAAAAATCTGCAAATACCATGATCTCATGTCTAGAATATGCAACACAATATACTAATGTACACAATATACTAGTAATTGCATTTGAGTGGCTGTAAATAAACTGGTTCAGGAAGCCAAACATAGAATGTTTCACATGGTATAACTTCAACACGACCAAAAAGAAATTGTAGCTCACAGCTCTATGAAATACCGATCACCACAGACAAGATAATACCAAATTACCGCCATTTCAGTTTTTCCCCCAAAAAATTCTGTGGGTTTTAAAGTTAAATCCTGCAAACCAAACAGAGTCAGAACATCAGAATATTGTGTCTTTTTAGCAGTTTGTATGGGGATGCTCCACCCAGACTCTAGACCCCTTACCCTTTTATATAGTAAAACTGTATGTAACAACAAAACCCATACCTTTTTAAACAGAATCTAGTGATTCGCAAAATCGCTACCCTTTTATAAAGTGAAATTTACAAAATCGCTACCCTTTTATAAAGTGAAATTTGCAAAATCGCTACCCTTTTATATAATTTGAGCCTCAAAACCTTACCTTATAAAAATTAAAAATTATTAACATTTTTTACAGTGTTCCCACAGGGAACGAAAAACAGTGTAAAAAAGTCACTTCGGTCGTTCTTGGACCAACCACTTCAAATGGGCTATTGACCCAGAGGCCATGAGGGCGAGAGGAATAATTGTTTTACTAGAAGGTCAATTTGTATAGCCACGTTTTCTAGTCTGGTCTGTTTGCCATTGATTGGCTTTCTAGTCCAACACTTTCGCTACTAGTAGGCTATAACTTATAGCCTATTAGTAGCTCAAGCAATAAGAATGCAGCGTTGACAATAGACCACTAGTGTGATTTGACTTAATGTTGCTTAGTTGGATGATGAGGCAGCAAATATTTTGCATGCTGCCACTGCATTAGGGTCCTTGTCTGGCCTTGGATCTGATCAGTCTGAAAGAAAAATTACCTCCCTAGTATAATATGTGATTATAATATGTGATGTGATTTTAGATTTTCAGTCGACATGCTGATAGCTTATTTAATACAGTGAAAACATGCCATTTTTATGGGCAATGTGACACATGTTGGCTTCACTCAAGGGGAATTACATTTGGCATTACCTATAATGCACTTTGCCCCCCCCCCTAAAAAAAGAACAAAATAATAATAAATCATTTGCTGAATATTGCTTTCAAATACCCTTGGGATGCACACTCACCTCAAGAGAACTACAAACAATATTTACCTAATTGGGGGGGGGGGGGAGGGGTGACAAACAAGGTGTATGGGTCCTGTTTTGATCCCCATTTTCAAAATCCTAGCTACCCCATTGCGTTTTCAAAACATTGGTTCTGTTCCAACAGTGAAACTCCTTGCACCAATCAGACTCTTCATGTCGCCACAGGGAGCCAGTGAACCACTGGCTAAAATTGTTAATGATGCCCATGCATGTTCATGCGCTTTTCTTAGCTTTGCTTCTATCTAGAATTATGATGAGCTAGCAAAACCTTGCATTAACTCTGAAAACAAAGTGGAGGATTTTATTCCCACTGAAAGTTGCGTTCAATGAAGAAAAAGATCAAAAACAGATGGCAACAATAACAAAAACAATTTCAAAAATATACCTATTACTTGAATTCTAAGCTCCCAGCCTCGATTAGTTTTACTATTTACGGGAAAGTTTTATTTAATTAAGAGATTGATTGCATTGGACATGCATTAGGTAAATGTAATACAGCGGATTTCACATGACTGTCAAGACTTGTTATATAATTGCGATTGCGTTCTCATTCGCTACTCGTTTTTCTCAGCCAATCAAATTCTGGAGTAAATACAATTGTGTAATTACTTAGTAATTGGTTCAGCTTGCAATTGGCTGAGAAAAAAGCCATTTAGGAGCATGTCGTGATTTGCCAATTCTGATTGGCTAGTGATTGCTTAATTTTGCGATTGTTTTCACTGCATTCATGTGAAAACCGCTCTAACACTAATATTTCCATACCATGGTTGAAAAGTCAGCTTATTTCAAACTTTTTTTTGTTTCTTTCATAAAACATTAGATTGCAAAACTGCGAGGCAGAAAAAAAAATCATCTTTAATGGGTAGTCTCCCTAAAAGCTGTAAAAAGTCATTGGCCATGTCATTCGAGACATGTGGCCAGATTAAGAAATAGACCTTTTTCCAAAATGGCCGCCGCAAATTTGCATGTCTTAAAATTAAACTTACTAAAAATCAAATACTGGCACTAGAAAGATTATCCTCACATTAGTAATCCTTTAAATTTTCGTTATGCCAAATGCCATGTCGGCTGAGAAA
Source organism: Scolanthus callimorphus (assembly GCA_033964015.1). Classification (NCBI taxonomy): domain Eukaryota; kingdom Metazoa; phylum Cnidaria; class Anthozoa; order Actiniaria; family Edwardsiidae; genus Scolanthus; species Scolanthus callimorphus. The sequence goes on from CM066918.1 coordinate 19,460,725, forward strand.
TCAGAGTCTGAAAACTGAAATTTTACAGAGATTTGTATGACTGGGGGTATGACGCATACCCCAGTCATACAAACGTCTGTAAATTTTCAACTTTCGTTTTCTCGGAAGATATTGGATATAATGCAGCGAAATTTGTAGTTTTACTAAAGTGATGATGTGTGTTCTAGTGCTGGTGTTCATTTTTAACAAAAATCGATTTGAATTTTCGGCGGCCATTTTGAAAAAAAGGTCTATTGGGCAAATGAAAAAAAGCACAGGGCCCAGCTCCTTCCCAAGAATGTCAAGTTTGAACATGAAATTTTTATCATTTATTTTCTTCTGGCTCGACGAGAACAGCAACAACAACAACAACATATTTGTTATTATTATATAGCAACGATAGAATGTGTGCTGTGATTGGTCAATTTGAGGTCCATATTTTCCCGTACAGACCGCAAATGGAAAGCACAAACAGCTTGTTACAACTGGTTAATAGTTGCTTCTGTTTACACGGTGCTAAAACATCAATGGACACCGGTCTGATATTTTTCTGTACGGACCAAGGGACGAGGCTAATAAGAGGTTTATTATATGGCATTTTGCAAAATTTTTGCTCCAATGGTTTCCCGCCAGTTTCGACACGCGTGCCGCTTTCATTCAAGTTCGGTGTGCATGGGTTTGTGATCAAAAGGAGCGTGGTCGGAACAAAATACATACTGAGACATCAGTTTAAAAAAAATAGGAACAAACCAGGACGAAAACAAGGCCTTTCATAATGTGACCGATAAGCGAACCACCATCGACGCCTAGAACACGGCGTGCAATGCATTTTACACTGCCATAAAAGGTGGATTGCACTATTTTAAGATGATTTTAGGATTTGTAAATGAGTGGAATACTTGTTTATGGCTCATTCTATTTGTATAAGTTTTCACGATTTCAAAAAAAAGTACAAAAACTAGATTTCCCCCATAAAACGATCGGGACAGCAACTGTGGTACTTTTTCACAATTTTACATCTTTTAAAAACTCTAAGGCATAGGACATACGCCGGTCTAATCATGAGCCATTGCTCATGCAAATGAGGAAACTCAAAGTTCACGTGCATTAGGAACGGCTATGATTAGACCGGCGTATGTCCTATTCTTAAGATTGCTAACCATGGACATATTCTTTGGTTTGTTTAAATTACTTTTGTCTTGTAGGTTCTGCTGCTGAAGAATTTGATTGACTTAGTATGTGAAAAAGAAGAGGATTCAGATGAAGCAAAATTTGCAGAACGTTTTCTTAATGCTGACTCGGAGGTGAGCATGCCAGAATGATGTGTTTTTACGGTATAAAAGGAGCGACCCCCCTACAACTCTTGTCATTGGTTGTCACTGATCTAACTGATCAGCGGTCAAAGAGCCCACATGCCAGATCGACATGCTAGATAGAACATTGCTCAAAATTGAATATTCAAAACGAAAAGAAATATTTTTTCTGGCTCTCTGTCCAAAATTTTTTATACCAAGCTGTTTGCGCTCTGAAATATATGAGCATGTTCATCGCAGAGGGGAAATAATTTATTCAAGATTTAATTCAATTAATTTAATTCAAGAGAAACAGCTAATTTCTCAGTTCTCTGCACACGTAAATGCGTCTTCAGAGACATCACTTCATCAATGGTATTTTGCGGTTCTCGAGCAGTTATCGGAGAAATGTGCCCCAAACGATTGAAATAGCAAAGTTGGAAAGACTGGAAGACTGGAATTGTGAAAAACATGTGATAGATGCGTTAACTGAATTTTAATTGTCAAAAATTGAGTAAATCAAAGCGTTTCAATATTCTTCGTTGTAGTGCTAGAGATATGTCTGCAAAATGGAAGTTCCGCGCATCGAAATAGTTTTCATCGCTCGCGCGCGTGCTATTGAGCGCGCTCGCTTGCCATTATCCATTGTATTTAACGGTTGACGTGTGCATGTTTCTACTGATATATACTTTTTATTTTCAAATGAAATGAAACTACTCTTTTTTGCGCTCATTTATTGTGATTTTAATAAAAATTTACCGCGGATTTTTCGGGAAATCAATTTTGAACGTGAAAAAGAATGGTATATTTAGGATGCTGCTATGGATACTTTTCTCGTCACAAGCTGTGGTGCATTTGCACCACAAACTCATCAGGATTAGAGCGGAGTTCTTCAAATGACCGTCGAATATTAAAGTAAACCAGAAAGTAAGCGTTTAGTCAAAGCTATTCGTCTTTTAGCCAATCAAATTGCGAACTCAATCCAAACGCGCCATTGCTCACGTCATGACTAAACGCAAGTCTGACTTCGCTACTGATTGATTTGTTGTTGAATGGCTTCCACTCCTGATTGGCTAGTGGTTTTATATTTGCGTGTAGTCATCTGAAACTTGTACAAGGAATACCTTGTGGTGTAAATAATCAACCAGCAGTTCCCCCAACCTTGAAAGTAATTTTATATTCACTTAGGCCCATAAATGTGCAATTCTTGGGTTTCAATCATGTGACTTTTGACACCAATTTCTGGTGAGATAAGGTTGAGGTCAAGTCTTGAAATGACTTCCCATGAAAGCTGATTTACTTGCACTGATTGAGCACTTTTCTTTCTCTTTCCATGTTGATGGCGGTTGCTAATGTCACTCAATTTTCAGATAGTAGCGTGCACACTTTTATTTTACTTATTAATATACATTTCTCCACATACAAACAAATTACATTCACAGAAGACACGAATAGTAACTAAAGAAAAAATAGAACAAATATTAATTTTAACAAGATAAAGTAAATGCACCGATATCATTATATTAGATAAGCTCCGAAAACAAAGTAGTTTTTTACATTTTTTGTGTGGAAAGTAAGAGCGCCCTTCTCTCTTGACAGATTGCATGCGCACTTGCTGAACAGCTTCTTTTTGTTTTTCAGTGTGCGCACATGCTTCTTGCACAATCATTTTGTGAATTGTGATGTCCTATGAAACCCAAGAATTCCAAAAAAAGATCTGTACCCCCACCACAGAGATCAGTACCTCCACCACAGAATAAACCTAAGGACCCCTACCCAGCCCACTGGAATTTCCAATTTCTTCTGTGGTAGGGAAGTATTTTTTCTGGAATTACTATGTCTGAAAATTTAGCATCTCACTCGAAAGAGTTCCATGTACAGTATGCACTATTCGATTTTTCTGGTATAGCACTTTTACTAACTTCTATACAATGCACCTCAGTTTCATTCTTTTTTTGCACAATAGGGTAAACCTCCCATAATAGGTCAAGATGCGGAGAACAATGTATACTGGTATTTTGCTGGTGAGTATGTTCACAGTTGTCCCATCAAATCCCAAATTTAGCCAAGGACTTGTTGACCTGAATTAGTTCCTGTGTTTGAAACAATGGAATCAGCTCTTGGTCTCTTTGAAAACCTCAGTCAGCCGTCATTTTGTCAGCCTAGCAAATGCTAAGTCGGGAAAGGATCCATTCCAACGGCTGGTTTAGGCAATGTAGTGTGACTTTTCTATTGAACTCGGTAAATCAAAGTATAGAACTTTGTTTGTACAGTGGAACCCTGATTTTACAATATGCCACGGGGGCTGCAAAAATGTATCGTATAGCGCTATTCACTGTTTATCAACATTGCCATTTTAATGCTAATGTGCCAACCGTAGATTGAATAGCGCCCTTTGTTCTGTGAACCAATCGATCTCTGGTTGGCACATTAATAACAATGGATGACGTCAGCGTGAACAGCGCTATAGTTGTATAAAGGCGAAGCGGGTTCCGGTTTAAGGCCCGGTTCATACGTCGTGCTTTTGCCGTGTCGAACCTAATAGCCTATTTGGGTTGACCCAAATGCATTAAAATCGACGTTGATTAAAACGTCGTGCCGATTGTCAAGCCTAATCCACAAAACCTTCCATTTTTTTCAGTTTTTGGTCACTGAATATTCATAACAATGTTAAAAACCACTCCCGAATATGAAATTCCTCAAACTTATTGGCAAAGACGGGAAATTTCAGCCAAAATGCAGCCTCCGAGTTTGACATTTTCGAAGAGCGCGCGCTTCGTTTTGCAGCCTCTTCCAGACAATTTTGATTTATGCATTTGGTTCGGCACAACACAGGCTCGACATTTGAATCAGAGTCGAGCTTTTGCCGTGCGGCACGACTGACACGGCCGTGCTCAGTGCCGTACTGAACGTCGAGCTTCTCTTGTAGTAGAGTCTGTTAAGGGAAAAAATAGGTAAAATCGTGCACTTGTGCGTAAAGGCGCCAAATTTGAACCAAATGTTCCTTAGGTGAAATAAATCAGTTTTCGGGAGGGGTGCCATCATTTCGACCCAAGGGGGGTAGGGTAGGGGCAATTTTGTCAATTTCCTAATTTGCCAATATTTCCTTGGTATTAAAGGGTTATAGATAAACAAGACCATGACATTTCTTCCTGTATGGTGCCCTTCACATTGGACTAGGTGGGGGTGTAACAAATGTCCGGCAAGGGGGGAAGGGGAAGTTTCGGGCCACATTGTCGTGGTATCCTCGGAGATCATGATTTCATCGTACAATCACAAAATTCGACATAAATGTTCCTTAGGTAACATTTAACAGTTTTCGGAAGGGGTGCCACAATTTCGGCCCAATGGGGGGAGGGTAGGGAGAATTTTGTCCATCACCTGATTTACCCTATATTTCAGTGGTATTAAAGAGTTATCAATAAACAAATCCACGGTAATTCTTCATGAATGGTCCCCTTCATATTTGACTAGATGGGGTGCTACAAACATTGATGAAATTTGAAACATGGATGAAATTTACATGCTAGCGCTTTTTAATTGCAATTTGATGGTACAGTTACCAAATCAGACATGAATGTTCCTTAGGCAACATCTAACAGTTTTTGGAAGGGGTGCCACAATTTCGGGCCAAGGGGGGGAGGGTAGGGACAATTTTGTACTTTACCTGATTATCCCTATATTTCAGCGGTATTAAAGAGTTATTGATAAAGAAAGCATGATAATTCTTCTTGAATGGTCCCCTTCGCATTTGATTAGATGAGGGTGCTACAAACATTTGTTAAGGGGGAGAGGCGGGTTAAGGGGGAAATTTACATGTTCCATTGTTTTTTTATTATAATTTGATTGTACAGTCACCAAATCCGACATGAATATTCCCTTAGGCAACATCTATCAGTTTTAGAAAGGGGTGCTACAATTTTGGCCCAAGAGGGGAGGGGAGGAACAATTTTGCCCATTGTGATTATCCTTACTTTTATTAAAGGTATAAAGAGTTATCTATAAACAACAGCGTAATAGTTAGTACGATTCTCTTCGCATTTGGCTAGATTGGATGCAGAGTATCCATTACTCTTTAATACCTCTGAAATATAGGAATAATCAGGTAAGGTACAAAATTGTCCCTACCCTCCCCCCTTGGGCCAAAATTGTGGCCCCCTTTCCAAAAACTGTTAGATATTGCCTAAGGAACATTCATGTCGGATTTGGTGACTGTACAATCAAATCGAAATTAAAAAGCGCATAGCATGTAAATTTCAGTCATAACCCGCCTCTCCCCCGCGACAAATGTTTGTAGCACCCCCATCTAGTCAAATGTGAAGGGAACCATTCATGAAGAATCGACATGGTGTTGTTTATCAATAACTCTTTAATACCACTGAAATGTAGGGATAATCAGGTAAAGTACAAAATTGTCCCTACCCTCCCCCCTTGGCCCGAAATTGTGGCACCCCTTCCGAAAACTGTTAGATGTTGCCTAAGGAACATTCATGTCTGATTTAGTAACTGTACAATCAAATTGCAATTAAAAAGCGCATAGCATGTAAATTTTATCCATTACTCACCCCTCCCCCTTTTCAAATGTTTGTAGCACCCCATCTAGTCAAATATGAAGGGGACCATTCATGAAGAATTACCGTGGATTTGTTTATTGATAACTCTTAAATACCGCTGAAATATAGGGTAAATCAGGTGATGGACAAAATTCTCCCTGCCCTCCCCCCATTGTGGCAAAAATGTGGCACCCCTTCCGAAAACTGTTAAATGTTACCTAAGGAACATTTATGTCGAATTTTGTGATTGTACGACGAAATCATGATCTCGGAGGGTAGCACGAAAATGTGACCCGAAACTCCCCCTTCTCCCCCTTGCCGGACATTTGTTGCATCCCTTTAATATCAAGGAAATATTGGCAAATTAGGAAATAGACAAAATTGCCCCTACCCTACCCCCCTTGGGTCGAAATGATGGCACCCCTCCCGAAAACTGATATATTTCACCTAACGAACATTTGGTCCAAATTTGGCGCCTTTACGCGCAAGTGCACGATTTTACCTATTTTTTCCCTTAACAGACTCTACTATTGTGCAAAATACAAACTATTAGCAGATTAGGTTCGACACGGCAGAAGCGCGACGTATGAACTGACTGCGCATCCGCAAAACCCCAGCCATCGCTAGCGTGTGTTCGATTCCGGGCTTGGAGCGTAAGATCTTTTTTTTTTCCTTTTTTTTCCTCGTAATTTTATCCGAAAAGGTTGCACAAAGGTGTAATTTGGCTTTAAATAAAATAAAACATTTAAACAAAAAATAAATCAGTTTCTCGCGAACGACTTTGCATCACCTGCCAGCTAAACAAGACGATAAAAGTACAGACATACATCACATTTATTCGTACATCGTACATACAAACAAAGAAGTTCACAAGACACTGGTTTCCATGATTGCCGTGTGTGAGCCCGGTATTGGGAAAAGCTATAGTTTAAAATGGCTGATAGTTTCAGATCTTCTCATTTCACTTGGAAGATTGCTCCATATCTTAGCACCACAATAACTACAACTATGTTTGCCATAGTTTATTTTAGGCAATGGGAGTGCTAACTTATTTTCACTGTTTCTCAAATTGTACTTAGAGTCACAGGAAACGAATATGTCATTTAGAAGTATGAGGGAATGAGACCGTGTAACGTTTTAAACATCATTACCCCTAGATGTTTGACTCTTCTGGTGGCTATATCATCCCACTACAGGAGTTCTCTAAGGGTAGCTGATCGAGTATCATAACCTGACTTGGTGATTACTCTGGCTGCGCGGTTTTGAAGTTTTTGCAGATTGTTGTTGACATTATGCCAGACTCGACTGCAATAGTCGAATTGTGGCTCAATTAACGACTTATATATCGGCTGCGGTGCCTGCTGAAATAAATCTCCTTATGCGTTTAAGTGCGCCAATGCCAGAGGATATTTTTGCTTTTCCCAAGTCTACTTGTGAGATCTCTTTCCTCGATGTTTACTAGTTTCTGACCATCAGTTCTTGCTTTAAGCCTTTGCCTTGAAACGATAATCATAAATTCTGTTTTCGTAACATTTAGACTTAGACTTAGGTCTCGTGAAAGGTAAAAATGTAAAAATCCATAAAATGACGTTTTTCCCGAAATTGATTTGATACAGTCCTAAAGTATATTTCTAAAAACTTTTTTTCCTAGGCTTCAATTGCCCATTCTTTTGTATTGCTCGCCACACATTTTCTGTAATTTAATTAACTTTACACGCTTTTTCTAGCACTTAAATTTTAGGTCAAATTTTCACCTTCGCGATGCTCCTGACCCTCACGATTTAAGATATCGGCGTCAAATTGTCATTAGAAAATGATATCAACTAAAAAACCGTGACAGGGAATTTTTATTTTTTACTTGAAAAAGATTTTACGATAAATTTTTCGGCCACAAACTGTAAAAAAAATGCGACTTTGCATATTTATTTTCGTAAATATGCAAAATATCGAAAATCGCTCACACGGTTTTGCAGTTCAGTTCTCCGAGAATAAAATCCGACAAAGTGTAAAATTGTACAAGAAACCGCTAGTGGTCTGGAGCGTCTCAAGTAAACAAGGTAGTTTTTAGTTCAGGGTCTTAAAAATACAAGAAAAAATTAAACTTCGATAAACTAAACAAAAAGGTAATTTGCCATTTTCTGGCTTTCAAATCCGACACTTTTCGCTACTAGCAGGCTATAACTAGTAGCTCAACCAATCAGAACGCAGCATTGACAATAGACCACTAGTGTGATTTGACTAAATCATTTTACACATAGCTTCGTTCTACAAATATGCTAGAAAAAAGTAGTTCATTTTTCACCTAGCTGCGTTCTACAAATGCGCAACAGTCATTTTACACATAGTTTCGTTCTACAAATGCGCAACAGAAAAACTAGTTCATTTTACACATAGCTTCGTTCTACAAATGCGCAACAAAAACTAGTTCATTTTACACATGAGCTTCGTTCTACAAATGCACAACAAAAAGTAAATCATTTTACACATAGCTTCGTTATACAAATGTGCTAGAAAAAAACTAGTTCATTTTTCACCTAGCTGCGTTCTACAAATGCGCAACATTCATTTTACACATAGTTTCTTTCTACAAATGCGCAACAGAAGAACTAGTTCATTTTACACATAGCTTCGTTCTACAAATGCGCAATCGCAAAGCTAATGAGCTTCGTTCTACAAATGTGCTAGTTCACGTTAGACAGATTTGTTCTACAAATGTGCAATAGAAAAGCTAGTACATTTTACATACGAGCTTCGTTCTACAAATGTGCTAGAGAAAACTAGTTCATTTTACACGAGCTTCGATCTACAAATACGCTAGAGAAAACTAGTTCATTTTGCACATAGCTTCGTTCTACAAATGCGCAACAGAAAAACTAGTTCATAAAACAGTATCGAGGGACACAGCAGGGGAGAGCGAGGTAATCTAATAGAATCTAAGATGATAATATCGCAATTTCGAGGGGTCTAGTAAGGGAGAGGGATGTAATCTAGTTAGATATCTACTAGAATCTAAGATGATAATCTCAGATAATATCGCAATATCGAGGGGCCCAGGAAGGGAGAGGGTGGTAATATAGTGAACATCTAGTATAATTTATCAACTGATACTGATATGATAATATATCTATCTAAATATCCGATACATGATAATGTGTCGATATTGCACCTAACTCAACAAATCAAAGAGACTGATAAAAACGTGCCCAACGTTTTGATTTATAGGCTGGTACTTTGATACTGTAAACTTGCATTGCATCCAATGTAAAAATAAATTTTTTTTTTTGGCACACTTTTTTTCAAATTTTGCATATCAATTAGGAATTTGATTTGCTAACGATCACTTGGTTGTTAATGTAGTTATACCATTTGTTGTTTTGACTCTGTGCTAATGTGTTTACTCAAGAGAATACGTTTTTGTCAGTTTCACTAACAGGTGCAGCAATTTAAGTTCTGGAAAACTACTACACATTTTCCCTGTTGTAAGGCTCTAATGGGCTTACGTATATACTGATGTTCAAAGTGTTTTAAAGTGTCAGGTGTATAACTGTACCATCCATACTCTATCAAGTGCTTCTATTTATTATTGTAAAATACGCATAAAACAGAGCATAATTCTCAGCAAGGTCACCATTATAACACTGTGAATGCATCATTTGTACTCCTTACAAAAGCTCTGAATTCCCTTCAGTCTTCAATCTAGATGATCTAGAGCAATTTCGGATAGTTGTTGTGTTATGTTCAGGGTGGTTGAGTGCATTGTCTTCAAGTGTTTGTATGCTATTGTTATGATAATCAGTGATGCCTTTGGACCTGCGATTAGCATATATTTGTCAGCTGTGGTTCAGTTTGTTTACACTGACTAGCCAATCACAGAGCAGCCTGCTAATTAGCCAGGTGACAGCTAAAAGCTTTCATCCAATGGCCAGCCCCCCTCACCAAGCAGTCTCCCTGCTTTTATTCACCCTCATAGGCAGACCAATAAGCCAACGGCTCTGCTATTGTTTTCATAAATGTTGACAAGTCCTAAATTAAAAACAGGTACCAGAAAAATGTAATTAAAAGAAGTCACATGTCAAGACCCACAATGCTCCAATGATCAATGTTTCATGTGGTGCATGTTTTGCATATAATCGTAGAAAGTCTTCGTCAACCTACAAACTTGTTTCTGATTTTCAAGTTTCTGTCAAGAATCAAGAGGCGTTCATCTAAAGTATGTATCAGACACTTATCTGGATTCACATCTTTTGTCTTTGTTCAATTTGGATCAGATTTTTTCCTGATATTTATTCAATAGTTATCCTGTGAAATACAAAACTGAAAGTTTATTTATTTTTAATTTAGCATAAGCTAAATCAAACCTGATTTGTCATGTGTTAACTTGAAATTTTTCTACATCTCTTGGTCCACTAGCCCAAACCATTGTGTCAAATATAAATTCAGTTAATCCCTGGAAGTGATGTTACCTTGTCTTTGAACCTTTCATAGTTCCCACTCCACTATATAATATGGCTGGTTATTTATGGTTTTTAGATTGTCCTATCCAAATATGAGATTTTAAAGTGTGTTATGCTTGCATATTGATTAGTTCTGGTTTCTTGGGGAACATGACCGCTATTATGATATGGAAATATACATTCACTTTTAGCAACTAGAAACATGTTAAGAGATCTTTGATTTTGAAATAATTTTGCAGTAGTTTTTAAAGGCTACAACTAACTGTTGATCATTAATAACGGTTGTGTCCTTAAAGTTATCTGTCATGCTGCAATGAAGCCTGACATTTTAGTGTTGGGTTTGTATCAACACAGGATTACTACTATCCAATAAGTAGATTATTAGAATTAGAGAAGAGGACCTATCTGAACAACACTCGCCTATACATTGCATGGCCATGAGTTTAATAGCAGGATGGAGATAAACTAGGAGAACAAAAATCTTCTGACATACAACAATGGCTGGAGGCACTTGAGCCGTTGGGGAATGTCCATATCATAATCCCCTTTGTATTTTAAGAAGAGGTAGCAAACATTTAAATTTGAGTTATAGCAAGCTAGCTGAGATAAATGGCAGATGAGGGGTTACTGATTATGAGGGCACTTATTATTTGTGTTAAATCATTATCAGGTTTATTGTTATATGATCAACACCCTCTTGGTAATGATTTAAGTTTGGGTATCATGCTCAACTTGTGCTCTCAACGTAGACTCTAGTTTTCCAAGTTTATATTTGCATGAAGTCAGTTTCACAGATAAGAAATAGTAAACATGGTGTACCAGGCGTATCCACAGTTTAGTTGGCTTTGCAGTTCTATATGGAAGTGCTTGCTCTGAAAAGCACTAACCATTTTACATCATAGTCATTTGGCAAGCATTACATATTTACATTCATTTGGTAAATACAGTACATTTATGTATACTTTGTGTGTTTAAGCTTGCTTGTCTCAGAAAGATGTATAACCAACTAGAAATCTTTTAAAAAATTTGATATTCTAAGTCATAACAGACAAGAACCTATATTAGAAAAAGTCTAAGAAGGAGTGTTGAAATGTTTATTTTTATGGAATGCTGATCACAATTTTCAGTTTCGAAGGGGAGCAGAACTTGAAATGTAATACCTGTGCGTCGGCACAATACAAGAGTCATCAGGTGAATCTACTTCAGAGATTTACTTTGAGTAGCCTTTTCAAGAAAAATCATACCCCCAACAGCCATCTAGATTTTCTGATCTTGATGTATATGATTAAATATAACTATTCTGGTAAATATGTAGGGTTATTGCTGTTAATAGACCTAGTTTGTGAAAACAGGGAAAAATTCCTGGAAAATGTTGCAAAGTGTCTTTGCTCACTTTGCAACTGGAAATTTCCAGTCCCTTCTCAGGTCACCTTGTGTAATGTAACACATTTGCGAGACTTCTTTAATATCCCTTCTTATATCCCAGTGATCAATTTTAACGCGCGCTCATTGGTCGAAACGTATCACGTGGTGCATTTTCACAGGACAGATATCAGACGATATTGTTCGTCGGAAGTGATATCCGTCCTGGGAGAAATGTTTTAAGCAAAAACTGGATATTTTCAGTTTAAAAAATAATGGAAAACGAGCAACCAAGGTTTTTGTCTAAGAATGTTGATGAAATACGGAAATTGGTGGCTATGGCGACACCGTAAAACACAAAAAAGTCAACTGAACAGGCCGTGAATGTTTTGAATGGTTTAAAAAGTTGTTAGTTTTTTGTTGTCGTTTCAATCCAAGTGAATTCGGTTTGACATTCGCGAAAAAAATGAAAGAACTAAACAAAAAAGAGCAAAATGACGATAACAGAATTGTTTTTAAACTTACCATTTTGTCGTAGCTTGTCAAACAGAAAAACAACTTGCAATCAGCTCAACCAAAATTCAACCACTTCGAGTGTAGTCCAGCAAGCCGTCTTTCCAAGTTCGATCAGCAGCGCTAAATTTTTCCAACTCTGCATTTCACGGCCGTAATTTATACTTCAGTTCACAGCAAAACAATTAATTAACAGTCCAGCAAGGAATTAGACCTGAAAATCTGGGCTAGATTTCTGTAGAAAAGCACTCGGGAAAGCACTAGAACTTGTGCGTTGTAAATTTGTTTTGTGAATTCGCTCTGATTTCTTCTAGCCCCACGTTAGGGTTTGATTGACAGTTTTTGTGTCAACCAATCACAGCTCGAATAAAAATATCTTAGCCAATCACCGCTTACGATTTGCCTTTTCGCGCCATACTGCAGTTTAGTGGCTTTCTCACGTTCACAATGCTTTTTTCGCTATCGAGTTTTTCAGTGAAGTCGCTGGGATATAAAATAAATAAACCCCTTCTTGGCTTGCTGTAATATCGGCGGATAAAGTCCGCGGATGAAAAATGGTTCTCAAAATTTTACAGTTGCCCTCGAAGCTTCGCTTCTCGGCCAACTATTCATTTTTCGTACCATTTTTCATCCTTGGACATTATCCGCCGATATTACAGCCGCCAGAAGGGGTTTATTTAGTAAATAGTGGTAACCTGTTTTGTTTTATGAGTACTGATGGCCCTTGTTGCTTCCTTTCTCAGACTTGAGACTCTACAGAGAAAAAACACCTAAAAAGGGAGCACAGAAAAAAAGGTAAAATATATTCAAGTGATAGACTGCTAGCAACCCCTTCTTTAGGATAGGAATAGGAAACTTTATTTAAACACGGAAAGCTCATTCATATTTACATATGCTCTTCCTGGGAGCCGTGTCACTAATATATATATATATGTGTCACTATACAATATAATTATTTACAATTTATGGATCTTTGGCATACGTACGTATAAAATCAAAGCTAATCAAGATAAATCCGAGTATCAAACATATCTCATATCTCAAGTACTTGTCACAATCCTATCACAAAGTGGGATTCCCCTCGACTTCGAATGTTCTCTGATTAAGGGACTGCTAGCAGTCTATTAGCTTCCTACAAAGTACTCGTTTCACATTCAGGCTAACAAACCCAACATACTAGGGAATTGGACATTCCTGCCATCCCTATTTAAGATTTGAAACTTTCACTAGCAAATTTCCAAGTTTAAAAACTGTTCAGCCTGGTAGGAAATAAATAATGCCAAATACCAATCGAATTCCATCAGCTCGATTAACATACGAAAATACTCCAAATTTCCCTTTTGAAATCCCCTTAAGGTGGATCGACCCAGTAATTTTGCACCCATGCCAGCCAATTTTGAACCTCTCATATAAAAACAGGTTGATTTCTATCGCGCAGCCAATATAACATACCTACTACACATAGACTGAAATACATGTTAGTACAAAATTTGGGGAGATCGGAGTTAGAATCACGTGACAGTCAGGCCACGCCTAATTTTACTCTCACCCCAGTTTCAGGCTGTAACGATATTTTTTCAATAAATGCTCTACGGTACCTCGAGATTGAATGATTGCCTACGTGTAACCGAAGTTTGTCTAAATTCTACAAGCCCGATTTGAAGATATTTTAGGATTTCTAAATCAGAGCTATAATTTTATGTAAAATTCAGTGCAGTGATATTTCATGATTATAAATTGAAGGTTTTCATAGCTCATTCTATTTGAATATGTTTAAGGAAGGTGATGCCTCTAATAGGAATTACATATTTCTTTGCGATTTCGAAAAGGATACAAATGTAAGTATCAACATAATTGCCCCGCGCATCGGCTCACGGCGAAATTTTGGCCTACTTTCACAAAGTTTGTTTTGATTTAAAAAATTGTAGTTTTTTTCACTTCAAACTTTTGGACGACTCCGATTGATCAATGTAAAGTTTGTCTCCGAAGTTTCATATCAATTGAAATCCTCTATGGTTATCAAATGTGGACGCAAAATTCGATAAATATTGGATGGATTTATGCAGTTTCTGCCCTGGGACTAGCTATTGTTCTTTGTTCGGCATAAAATCGAATTCCAGTGCGGCACACGTAGATATTCGCGGCTGACTGCTCAACGAATCGTCCCCGACATATGGTAATTTTAATTTAAAAATGCATAACAAAAGACCGAAAAGCCTAAGAAAATTATAATACGTCGGAGAGTCGCCAAGCAAGGACACGCCCACGTGCCCTCTATTGGAATTCGATTTTGTGCCGAACGGGAAACAATAGCAAATCCCAGAGCAGAAACTACAGAAATACATCCAATGTTTATCGATCTCTGCGTTCCCAGTTGAACGCCTTAGAGGATTTCAATTGATATGAAACTTCGGAGACAAACTTTACATTGATTCATTTGTGTCGTCCAAAAATTTGATGCGAAAAAAACTACGATTTTTTAAATCAGACCAAATTTGTTGAAAGTAGGCCCAAATTTCGCGGCGAGCTGATGCGTGGGGCAATTATGTTGATAATTACATTTGTATCCTTTTCGAAATCGCAAATAAATATGTAATTCTTATAAAAAGCATGACCTTCCTTAAACATATTCAAATATAATGAGCTATAAAAACCTTCAATATATAACCAAGAAGTACCAAACTCTGCCATGTTAATTCACTACACTGAATTTTACATAAATTATAGCCATGATTTAGACATCCTAAAATATCTTCAAATCGGGCTTGTAGAATTTAGTCAAACTTCGGTTACACGTAGGCAATCAGTCAATCTCGAGGTACCATAGAGCATTTATTGAAAAAATATCGTTACAGCCTGAACCTGGGGTGAGAGTAAAATTAGGCGTGGCCTGATTGTCACGTGATACTAACTCCGATCTCCCAAAATTTTGTACTAACATGTATTTCAGTCTATGTGTAGTAGGTATGTTATATTGGCTGCGCGATAGAAATCAACCTGTTTTTATATGAGAGGTTCAAAATTGGTTGGCATGGGTGCAAAATTACTGGGTCGATCCACCTTAAGGATCTCTCCTCTCTCCTTAAGGAGGCTCGAAATCAGTTTATCATTACTACCGTACTACTAGTTGAATTGTGAATAATTCCTGTGCAGTTTCATTGTTCAATCCAATACTGATGAGTAGGTAGTGCAAACACCATTAGCGTTACTTGGTTGAAGCATTACTTGGGCAAAGTTTGAAGAAAAAGTGTAATAGCGTTTTGATATAACGCGGTCAATTGCTTTCGTTCAAAAAATAGACTTCTCTATTAGCTGTATTACTTGATTCCCAAATGCCTGAAAGCGGCAAATCACCCGTGACGTCACTAATACTCACGCCGCGCAGCCAAAAGGAGCCTGGGGACGAGGCCGTGTTCGACCAGTACCTACAAACAATAGTTGTAGCTCTCAGTGCCAACGAGCAATAGAACAGTGAGACATGTTTTGCACTTATGAATAATATTAGTTTCTCTGACTCACTGATGCGCCCTGATTTCATTTGGCCGACTATAGGTCATTTTAGAGACAGATATCTACCTCTAAATTTTATACATGTAAATGATGCATTTCCATGAGCATATGAACAAGCTAAATCACTGTCATAGCAATGGTTGTGTAATAATAACAGCGCGAGAAATATACACAAACATAGCATCGCAGCGTTGGCTACACGGGCGCACTTCAGAAGTGGATCAGGGGTCAAATAGTAGATTTCTCTTCTGATACTGATAGTTTGTAAGCATTTGGTTACCACTTGAATAATAATGCTCTTTCGAAATCCTGGCACGTTGATTGGCTAGTGGTTACACCACTCTGAACTCGAGAATTTTTCTCCTCGCACGGCTCTATAATGCTGCCGCCTCGCAGCCTCGCCTCTTGGCTCGGCTGCTCGTTGGCAATTACTGTATTTGCATTGGAACTAGGAGAAAGCCTCGAAATGAAGCTTTTGTCTCGTGAGCATTGGAGCGTTTTTTTTTTTAACGTGTTCTGTTACATGTGTGGATGCACTACCTGCATATTTAAAACAACATGGCCCTCATAGTGATGCCCTCTGTCAAATTGATAGGTAACCTGTTTTTGCCCTCCTTTCAAACATAATTGCTACAGTGACCGCATCTCCTCCCATATCAGATAATCCATATTTCGCCAGATCCACTGACGACGTCTGCATTTCATCCTCGTGTCATTAAAAGTCAGCCTCGTCCCAGGCGTTCATTGTATGCAGTGAGAAGGTAAACCGCTGGATGTGCGCGGACGCTCAAGCTTTACCAGAGAGGGTTCTCTGTGACGTCACAACCTTACCACAGGAAGCCCGCCCAGAACGCCAGGGACTAGGCTGATTTCTCTGCGCGCTGGTTTTGTATATACAGGAGGGAGATGGAAGCGTCAGGGTGTTTTTATACTTTTTATATAGGCAGGCACGTTTTTGTGCTATTATTAATGGTCGGTAATGGATTTTTAACTTCCTTGTTTTTGTTTGTCTGTTATAATTGATGTAATTTTAGCTTCTGACATACAAACAGCAAGTCTCAGCATTGACATGCTTCGGAACATGCTTCATATACACCTAATTCAATAAAGGTCCGAGACTCGACTTGACGTATGCGCCCATACACTTCTTTGTAAAAATTCATATCTCAGCCAATTTTTAAGAAGTTCTTCTGAAATTTTGCAGTTTCACTAATACGGATGTGTAGAATTGAATACAGGGTTTCATTTCCTGATAACTATTAGATATTATCAATCAATATTAACGTGATAAAGGCCTATTGGATGAGGTCCCGCAGTCAACTTCGGAGCTTTGCTATTCGGAGAGTCAATCTTGGTCAATTTGGTGGAAAGGTCAACAGCATGATGTTCATTTTGGGGTTAGGTATCGGAGTGCTTTGAACCGCTCGACCAAGCGCACTCCAGGAACCATGGCCACCAGGCCACAGCTCCCCGCCCAACTGGGGATACCTGTCACACTGATTCCTCAGTGGAATATACTTACCTAAATCGAAATCAAATTGCAGCGTGGGCAGGGTGGGAGGAATTTACACGGGACATACAGAAGTCCAGCCAACTCTCAAAACCCTGGAAATGCAAGCACACCACAGCGGGATGCGGGGAGGCCGCAGTATAGCCAAGGGCCTAGTCCCAGGCCCGCGCAGGCATAGCCTCAGTTTAACTTCGTCTAAAAAGGCTTATAATAAACGAATAATAAAATAAGCGAATAATGAACGAATATTATTATTATTATTATACGTTGGTGTCGTTGTCTATACGGTCTAGAAAGCTCTCTAGACCTTACAGGTTCTCTCTCTCGACTATTGATTAGTTCAAACAATTCTGTGTCGTTTACAGTTGGGAGACCGTTTGCACAAGCGCTACAGAGTGGGATTCGTTTGTCAGGTGAGAATCGGGTGTTATTACGCGATATTAACGCACTCTTATCAATCCGTTAGTACGAAGAGAAGTCGTGGTCGCAAAGAAAACGCCCAGGGAAACTAGTACTAGTTTCAACATTCATTATTTTGACTGAAATGCAACATAGCAAGGCACATAGTTTTTCTCATATCTATCTATCTATCTATCTATCTATCTATCTATCTGTAGATTTTTCTTGTCCCTAGTGTAACCCAAAATAAGCTAAGCTGTAGAAGTTTCAATAATCACTGACAAAAGAATCCAAACACGGGATAAGTAGTGTTAGAGGTATGTTTGATTGTTGGGAAGCGGTAGTACCTGGAGCCCTTTCGTAAAGATTTTACAGCCAGTTGAATTTGAAAATGTTACACTAGGGAAACCGCACAATTTCTCGAAATTAAAAGAACGTTTCGCGGAGGTTAAAACATATATCGAGGAGTTAGAAGGCGATTAAGTATCACTACCCCTACCTACTTCGATCTGTTCAATTTGAAATTTGGTTTCCTAAAGCTGGCCGAAAAATCGAGGTTGTGTTACAAGTAGCACACACGACCTTATTGCAGAAATTTAAGCAAAAAGTTGCAAAATTCGGAGGAGTGAACAAAAATGATTCTAGCTTCCTTACGGTTTCACTCTTTTGCCCGAAACTTTAGGATAATGTAGATGATGAATGGACTTAACTTTCCACGTAGTTTCATTTCCTTCCAGTAAGTAATTAGAAAATTACAGCATTTTTAGTAAGAAGGTATAAAAACCGGAGTTTGTCTTCGGCGATTTTCTAACCCAAGAAAAACGCGGATTGTTCTAGCGGCTGCCAGAAGAGGTAGATAGTCAATCTAATTGCATCCGTTATTGAAGAACTGTACCGCACATGTACACAAGAAGCGAAAACCTCAGAGGTTATACAATTTTCGAGATATAATATTTTTTACAAATTCCTTTTGGGTTGCATTAGGGAACATTGTTCCCTTGTGTAACGCGGAAATTGAGAAAATCTCGCAAACTTGTAGTTTTACAAGTGAATGGTATCTATCCAAAAATTGCTCAAATACAATACAATTTAAACAGAAGTCAGAAAAATACACCTACTTGATACACATTTATTACAAAAGATCATCACAAACATTTTCGGGTCTGAAACTAAACCCGGAAGATATGTACCTTATTCTTACCCAAATTTACCCAATTTTTGACTCGAATACCGTCCCTTGAAGAAATGCCATAAAACAGCGAAAATTCAACCGACATGGCTGAAACTTGAATTAGTGATTAAAGAATCATTCACATTGATCAATATATACCAAACGTTGCTAGGCGCTGTTCCTATGGCAACATACAGAGTCTCAAACGTCAGAAGAAGTGCGCTTTTTATATTGAAATATAAGCAGAATAGACTGTGTTTGGGGCCAATTGCCGGTCCAAGTGGCATCGATACGAGCACACATTCTACGTAGGGATCATTGACAGTCATACGTCTATACGGACACCAACTCTGATGGAAGTTGAGTGTAATCTGACTGAGTTACAGCTATTCTTGCAAGCATGTTATATGGGTCTTTTTACTACTTCACATTGAAAAGTCAAATTTTTACTCAAATACCGTGCCTTCCAGAAATGCCGTAAAACAGCGAGTTTTCACTCAACGTAGCTCAAACATAGTGTAGTGGTCAACAAATGATAGTCATTGATCAATTTGTATCAACCGTTGCTAGGCGCTGTATCTATGGTAACAGGCAGATACTCAAAGTTAAGGAAAATGCATTTTATTTTCGAATTTTTAGCACAATTGGCCGTGTTTGGGACATATTATCGGACAAACTGGTATACATATGAGCACACACATTACAAAAGGATCATTGGCTGGTTTCAGTCTATACGTACACCAAATTTAATGACATTTGAGTGTAAACTGACTGATTTACAGCCATTCTTGAAAGCGTGATATATGGGTCTTTTCAATACTTCACATTAAGAAGTCAGTTTTTTTACCCAAATACCGTGCCTTCAAAAAATGCTATAAAACAGCGAGTTTTCACTCAACGTAGCTAAAAGTTAGGGTACTGGTCAACGCATGATAGTTCTTGATCAATTTGTATCAACCGTTGCTAGGCGCTATATCTATGGTAACAGGCAGAGACTCAAAGTTAAGGAAAATGCATTTTTTTATTCGAATTTTTAGCACAATTGGCCGTGTTTGGGACATATTATCGGACAAACTGGTATACATATGAGCACACACATTACAAAAGGATCATTGGCTGGTTTCAGTCTATACGTACACCAAATTTAATGACATTTGAGTGTAAACTGACTGATTTACAGCCATTCTTGAAAGCATGATATATGGGTCTTTTTGATACTTCACATTAAGAAGCCAGTTTTTTTACCCAAATACCGTGCCTTCAAGAAATGCTATAAAACAGCGCGTTTTCACTCAACGTAGCTAAAAGTTAGGGTACTGGTCAACGCATGATAGTTATTGATCAATTTGTATCAACCGTTGCTAGGCGCTGTATCTATGGTAACAGGCAGAGACTCAAAGTTAAGGAAAATGCATTTTTTTATTTCGAATTTTTAGCACAATTGGCCGTGTTTGGGACATATTATCGGACAAACTGATATACATATGAGCACACATATTACGAAAGGATCATTGGCTGGTTTCCGTCTACACGTACACCAAATTTAATGACATTTGAGTGTAAACTGACTGATTTACAGCCATTCTTGAAAGCATGATATATGGGTCTTTTTGATACTTCACATTAAGAAGTCAGTTTTTTTACCCAAATACCGTGCCTTCAAGAAATGCTATAAAACAGCGAGTTTTCACTCAACGTAGCTAAAAGTTAGGGTACTGGTCAACGCATGATAGTTATTGATCAATTTGTATCAACCGTTGCTAGGCGCTGTATCTATGGTAACAGGCAGAGACTCAAAGATAATGAAAATGCATTTTTTTATTTCGAATTTTTAGCACAATTGGCCGTGTTTGGGACATATTATCGGACAAACTGGTATACATATGAGCACACACATTACGAAAGTATCATTGGCTGGTTTCAGTCTATACGTACACCAAATTTAATGACATTTGAGTGTAAACTGACTGATTTACAGCCATTCTTGAAAGCATGATATATGGGTCTTTTT
The DNA here is from genome assembly GCA_033964015.1 of Scolanthus callimorphus. Taxonomy (NCBI): domain Eukaryota; kingdom Metazoa; phylum Cnidaria; class Anthozoa; order Actiniaria; family Edwardsiidae; genus Scolanthus; species Scolanthus callimorphus. Next base: position 19,481,479 of record CM066918.1, read on the forward strand.
GATACTTCACATTAAGAAGTCAGTTTTTTTACCCAAATACCGTGCCTTCAAGAAATGCTATAAAACAGCGAGTTTTCACTCAACGTAGCTAAAAGTTAGGGTACTGGTCAACGCATGATAGTTATTGATCAATTTGTATCAACCGTTGCTAGGCGCTGTATCTATGGTAACAGGCAGAGACTCAAAGTTAATGAAAATGCATTTTTTTATTTCGAATTTTTAGCACAGTTGGGCGTGTTGGGACTTATTATTGGACAAAGGGTATTACATATGAGAACACACTTACGCAAGGATCATTGACCGGTATCCGCCTATACGTACACCAAATTTAATGACGTCTGAGTGTAAATTGATTGATTTACAGCCATTCTTCGAAGCATGATATATAGGTCTTTTTAATACTTCACATTGAGAAGTGGTCACATTTTTACCCAAACACCGTGCCTTCAAGAAATGCTGTAAAAACAGCGAGTTTTCACTCAACGTAGCTCACACTTAGTGTAGTGGTCAACGAATAATAGTCATTGATCAATTTGTATCACCTGTTGCTAGGCGCTGTATCTATGGGAACAGGCAGATACTCAAAGTTAAGAAAAAATGCACTTTTTTATTTTCGAATTTTTAGCACAATTGGCCGTGTTTGGGTCTTATTATCGGACAAAGGGGCATACATATGAGCACACACATTACGCAAGGATCATTGACCGGTATCCGCCTATACGTGTACGTTATATGGGTCTTTTTAATAAAATAACTTCACATTGAGAAGTCAAATTTTTTCCCAAATACCGTGTCTTCAAGAAATGCTGTAAAGCAGCGAGTTTTCACTCAACGTAGCTCAAACTTAGTGTAGTGATCAACGAATGATAGTCATTGATTAATTTGTATCACCCGTTGCTAGGCGCTGTATCTATGGCAACAGACAGAGACTCAAAGTTGAATTTCGGACAATAAAGTGGCATAGACATGAGCACACACTTTACGTAGCACATGCTCTGCATATAGGCCATGATTAACAGGCATCAGTCTAGCTATAAGTAAATCAAATTTCATGGAATTTCAGTGTATTTTGGCTGAATTACAGCCAATCTTGGGGATTTCTAATACAGTCTTGACAACAAATCATCAGTAAAATTTTACCCAAATGCTATGCCTTCAAGAAATGCTGTAAAACAGCGAGAACTCAATAAACAAAGCTCAAACTTGGATAAATGATAAACAAGTCATTGTCATTGATTAGCTGTTATCAACCGTTAGTAGGACTTGTAATTATGGCAACATACAGTGATTAAAAGATGACTAAAAAAGAGAAGACATGTCAAAAATCACCCGAATAAGACGCACATTTTCGAAGCAGGTGGTACAGATATCAACGTAAATGTTACGGATACATCATTGTCAGGTAGTAAACTATAGTTACACCAAATGTGACGAAATGCAAATAAGCTCTCGTTATTTTATGGCTATTCTTGGAAGCAAGGTATATCAGGCTTTGAATTGGCCATTTTTTCATAGTGTTCCCTAGTGTAACCAAGAATGTTACACTAGGGAACCAATGTTACACTAGGGAACAACGAGATGTTACACTAGGGAACATCAGTGTTACACTAGGGAACAATGTGCCCTAATGTAACACAATTTTGTTACACTAGGGAACATGTTCCCTTTTGTAACATTCAATGTTCCCTAGTGTAACAGTAGATATGTTACACTAGGGAAAAATGTTACACAAGGGAACCCACAGCAAATTGAAATGTTACACTAGGGAACAAAAAACATTACTATCTATCTATCTATCTATCTATCTATCTATCTATCTATCTATCTATCTATCTATCTATCTAGCTATCTAATAGTAATTTTGATGGCTAATTATGCAAGGTTTAAGAAGAGATCTATCTATCTTAAAATTCGGCGGGTCGGGTCAAAGCTTTTACAATTTTTTTTTGCGCGTACAATAATTTAATAATATCACAAGAGTGAAGTCAGCTAAATCGCTCGGAATACAAATTGATGGGCAAAACATCCCACATGGGCAAAACATGTAGACGTGACGTCCAAAAAACTCACAAGTGTAATCGGAGCCATCAAACTGGTTAGACAGTTTGTCCCGCCCTCATCCCTCCAATCAATGGAAGCATTCATTTGTACAGCCCTACTTTGATTAGTGTCATAGTGTGGTATGGGAGGGACTAGGGGATGAACTATATTCAAAACTTCAAAAACTCCAAAATCGAGCAGCTAGATTAATAACTTTTTCGAGTTATGACACCAGGGGGTCCCCTTACACGTTCCATCTGCCTCTTCCTAAAACAAACTACGGGAAGAGGTGCATTGGATATAGTGGTGCGTGCGTATGGTTTACCTGAGGAGGTGCGCAAGTGCGTAACGTTAACTGCGTTTAAAATCCTCCCAGCTTCTTCGATTTTTTAAAAAAAAGTGCTCATTGTTATAAGCAATTATTTGTAATCTATGTTATAAAATTTAAGGATATATTTATAAGGGAACTATTTACAAAAGATAAAAAATTTGTACTAAAAATCATTGGCCTATGTATACCGCGAAAGACAGTTTCTAATAATAAAACTGTTGCCGAAGCGGTTGGTCTTAAATTTAGGAACACGAAAAAAGCGTTGCCGTCTAAGAGATATATAAAGAAAGTATCTATCTATCTGTCTGCCCCTTTCTTTGCCATCGTAGATCGATCCAGAAAACTAGCAACAGCCAGGAGAAGAAACTCCACCAGTACTTGCAAGATGAGCTCCTCCCAACAGTCCTGCCCCAGCTGAAGGTAACGCTTGTTCTCGCGCCTTTGTCGTACACTTCACCATGATTGGAATTACTAAGCGTTCCCCTTCAGCATGATTGTCTGGTAAAAATAGAAAGAAAGTCCTTTACTGGCGAAATATTCTCGACATACGTTTGTCTCCCTTCTTTTCATTCCTTCTCAATCTTAAAACACACAAAGCCTAATTGGTTAAGCGGCCAAAGGACGTGACGTCACTATAACGTATTTCCGCGGTGCTTAAGGCCTGGTTTCCATATAGTCGTATCAGTCGACCGTGAAACAATGGAAATTGGAATTATTCTTTTGTTTCACGGTTGACTGATACGATAGATACGACTATATGGAAACTAGGCTTAAGGTAACGATACCCTTTCATTTGCATGAGTTTGAGGAATGTGGTCAAATATGTAAGGCAAGGCACTTTTCGTTGTGCTCTAAAAAGTTTTAAATTGGTTGATTGGTTGCAGCGCATTGAAAATACAGAGAAAAACCTGTGAGATTCAATTTTTTGGCTAAAATTGAAGTATTCGTTCTTTCCATCTGTTTTCCGAAAGATTTTGATAGGAAATGATAGAAAAGTAGTCAAAATGTAACATTTAGCGGTAATGTCTCTATTCGGCCCATAAAGAGAAACAGTTTATAAAAGCATGCAAGACTATGACGGCCATCTGGCGGTCATTTTGAATTTCTCCAGCATCGCCCCAGGAGCGACATATCCCATGCTCTTAAAAATCTTGATGCAAAAAAAAAAAAAACACGGAAGAGCGGAACCTCCAACGTACCACGGTGGGGTATGAGTTAGCTTGTACGTCCGCGGGTTTAATCATGTTAACATACCTTGCTAGCAGAGCAAATCAAAACAAAACAACACGCGAAATACCAGACACGCGAACAACTTTGCTACGTACGAGCGTCCAATTCGCCCGGTTCTCTGAAACCGCCCCGCTGTGTATCGATGACGTTTTTGCCGCAGAAAGGATCAAACAAAACAAAGTAAATGACTTCCTGTCGTCAGCAGAAGTTGATCACGAAGGCTAACTACAACTCACAGCTCCACGAATAAGAATTTCATGTAACCCATCAAAGACTAAAACTGGGTATCCCTGCCCCGCGGGCAGCATTTTAATTTATTCATCAATGCGTCTTGGGCACATTTCATAACTAGTGAAACTAAATCGTTTCAAAATGGCGCAGATGGCACTAACAACAGTGGTTTCGTTTTTACCAAAGGGTTTTTTTTTTCAGGATCATGAAAAAGAAAAGGAATTGAAGATCAAGAAGAAAAGGTCGAAATCAACGAAACAGGATAAGGTGAGAATTCATGAAAATACATGCTCACGAATGATAAGGACAAAGCGACGTATTCAGATAAGAAAGGGTAGTTGAGCTGGCAGTGTGGCGGATTCCCTCTGCAGACAAGGTGTTGCCTTGTGGCTGGTTAACACTCTGGCTGGTTTGACATAAGTAATATATAGATTTAGCCACTGGCTAAAAGCGGAGCTCCCGGTTGCATATTTTTCCTGTGTTAATGAGACATTGATGACGTCATGCCACGAGACGAAGCCGTTAAACCCCACTTGCCACTTAAACAACTTCACCTAAGTTTGGTTGTCTAAGGTTCATCTCTTCTCAAGATCTATACCTTTTCTCGTTTGATGACGTCATCGATGACGTCATAACACGTGACCATGCTGTTGCATTTTCCTTGCCATTTAGACAACTTCACCAAAGTTTGATTGTCTGAGGTTCATCCTTCTCAAGATATGTACCTTTTTAATTTGATGACGTCACGATGACGTCATACCACGTGATCACGCTGTTGCACCCCCTTTGCCACATAGACAAGTTAATCCACGTTTGGTTGTCTGAGGTTCATCCCTTCTCAAAATATACACCTTTTCTTCTTTGATGACGTTACCGATGACGTCATACCACGTGATCACGTTGTTGCACCCCCCTTGCCACATAGACAAGCTCATCCAAGTTTGGTTGCCTGAGGTTCATCCCTTCCCTAGATATATACCTTTTCTCGTTTGATGAGGTCATCGATGACGTCATACTACGTGACCAGGCTGTTACACCCCCTTGTCTCTTAGACAACTTCACCCAAGTTTGGTTGTCTGAGCTTCATCCCTTGCCAAGATATCAACCTTTAATTTAGCTCCGCTATAGAACTGGTCATGGGCTGCCTGTGCGACGACGCACGAACGGAAGTAAATAAACCGGAAATTCATGAAAAAAAACAGGTCGATGCATATACACTTTTGTGTTGTTTTCTCTTGCATGTAGCTATGGGGCTCCGCCCGCGGGAGCTCCGCTATAACAACAAACACTTCAGCAATAAGAAAGACGGACATTTCCAAGGTGTCACCTGACTGGAAATGCATTGGAAATACCGAACTCATTAGATTGGAAATCCCTTGGAAATTCTTGAAGTGTATTAGAATCACCCTGAAATTATTTTGGAAATGTTTTGGAGGCAGTATTTGGAAATAACATCAAAATGTTGCCACCATGGCTTCTATATAATATGATATATATACCGGTGGGAAAAAGTGGGAAAATCTTGAAAATGCACATAGAAGTATTGAGAAATAGTTTGAAAATGGCAGTAGAAGCTTTTAGAGATAGTTTGGAAATCACAATGGAAAAAGACATAAGGACAAAATTTTGATGCTGTTGATTTTCAGACGGCTGAAAGTGGCTGGTGGGCCATTGTTACGAGATCCTTTATTGATCTCCTTGTTATGTTGTTTTTTTTGTTCGTTACGAATCCTGTTTTACATCGGCCGCCTTGTTGGAAATACAAACCAACGTTTTTTTATTAGGGGAGTACTCAGGAAAAAAATGACGGGTCCGACGGAGCTTTATTTCGCCAACCCCCAAATACACAAGCCCTAAGTTTCGTACCCCAAAAAATACCTGGCCACAAATTTTGTACCCTAACAAATTACGATACGTGAATAGCTGAAAAGTCATGATTTATTTTATCAAATTGGCTCCCATATTTGCGTCTATACGCCAAATATTATATGTCCGAAAGTAACACCGACATCCCCCCCCCCCCAAAAAAAAAATCAAAGGCACCGAGTGCCTAGGTGAAATCGTGGATATCTTTTATCCAAATTTGGTCATCTAGCGATGTTCCCTTCCCGAGAAATCAATTTTTTTCTAGTTGTGATGACGGCATCGATGACGTCATGCCACTTGAGCATGGTGCTGGACCCCCCTTGCCACGAAGATAACTTTATCCAAGTTTGGTCACCTAACGATGTTCCGTTCTCGAGACATTAATTTTTTTCTATCGAGCTAACACTTGAGTTATGAGCGAGCGAGCGGATGACATCTGGCCCACCACAATAACTCGTGTTTACGCTTCGCATATCCACGATTTAAAAGTGTGACCAAAGATTCATACCCCCCCCCCCCCCCCCAAAAAAAAAAAAAAAAAAAGCATGTTTGTTTAAGACCTAAAAAATACGCGGCGGATTTCTTGACCCAAAAAAATACCGAAGGAGTAAATTTTCAACCCCCAAAAATGCGTCCGACTCCCCCATTATTTTTCCTTGGTACCCCCTGGGGTCACCCAACGTACCCCACATGGTCCTCGCCCCTATACTTATGTCATTCATTCACACGGCTACGTCACAGATGCTCGTTACACGGCTTTTACAGGTTAAACGTGTTTTCAGGTGGCCTCATTTCTTCGCCAATCAAAATCCTCCAGAATGGCAAGGTGCTTTATCGAATGGTGCGTCATGTTTTGGTAATAGTTCATTTTTGTTCTCAATCAGGAGGACGATCGCAAGGAGGAGGAAAGAAATGCGTTACTAGAACAAGAGGAACAGGAGCTCGAGAGAATGAAACAGGTACGATAACCTTTTCCCTACCCCTTGTACCTCCTGGAGTAGTGGATTGTGCCTCGAGTGTTGCCTGATTGACACAGTGTCAGGAGTAACAGGTACAGCCTGGTTCACCCTACCGCTTGCATCCTTGAAACCCTGCAGTTTTTTTTCGTCGAACGTACGGTATCTCCCGAAAATAACCCGTGGAGGTGTTGAGAGTAATGTATTTTTGTGCGACCGTACCTCGCCTGTGATTGGTTTAGGATTACTCCGTAGTATACGTATGTTTTTTTTCTATCCGCAGGTGGTAGAGGCGGACCAACGGAAGATCTTACAAGCTGGACACCGTAAGAAGGGTCGAAGGAGAGAATCCGAGGAACAGGAAGATAACGACATTGACAATCACGAGCATATCAAACAATTTGTACAGGTAGGGAGGGGAGGGGAAGGCCTTGTCTCATGTGTTGCGCTATCTGTTCAAACTTGTTGCAATCCAACATCAGTTTCCGTCACAAATACACAACTCTTAGGGGATCAGGTATCCATTCTGGGTTAGCACTAACCTAGGGTGAGGGAGTTACCATGGTAGCTCACCAACCCAGGGCTAGTCACCATGATGATTCACCAACCCAACCCAGTGCTAGTTACCATGGTGACCTGAGATAAAGTAACCCTATTTTTGGACACCTGAACTGGTTCTTTGGGACATCTGAACTGGTTTTTATTGATTTTAAAAGAGCCTACTGGCTTGGTTGTCGGTTATTTTGTTGAAAGATTGAAGGGTTTCTGCTTGACAAGCCCAATCTTGGAGGAGGTGCTGCAAGCGAGTAAGCACTGTGTAACTACCGCGCTCCCAATTACGTGTAAGACAACGGAGTAATTAAGGACCCATGGTATTTTCTCGTTACGAAAAAGAAAATACACGACCTGAAGTTAAATATTTAAATTCACTCATTCCTTGCAGCGCACGCCTTTTTACGACAGAGATCCGAGATTGGAGCCCCTAGATCGGCGAATTTTTCTCTCTTTTTATCGAAATTTCAGTTGAATTTTCTTGCTCTAATTCCAAAAGAGAAAAATCACCTTTCGTTCTTTTTAAAATCGTTTATTGTGACCCTACCGCGAAATACGGCTGAATTAAAGGGCGGTTAGCATTACAAGAATAATAGCGTCAATAAATATACATTACAATATTTAAGCATTAGAGCACAACTTTCTATGACTTTATCGGCGCAATAGAGCGTGCTCTATTTGCGTGCTCTATTTGCCGATAAAGTCATAGAAAGTTGTGCTCTAATGCTTTTATGATGTAGCGGGGGGAGAACCATTACTTTTGCGGTGTAATAGAGCATATATTTGGACCAATCAGAGCGCGCTTTATATCGTAGCTATATTATAAATATATATATTTAAGCATTAGACCATAACTTTCTATGACGTTATCGGCGCAATAGAGCACGCGTGATGTTGGGAGAGACACGACAACGTTGTAAAATCATGAGCCGCAGGCGACATCAGGCCAACATCACAAATGCTCTATTCGCGGGATATAGTGGGAGAGAACCATTACTTTATCGGTGTAATAAAGCATAGATTTGGACCAATCAGAGCGCGCGTTTTATCGTAGCTATATTATAAATATATATATATTACATAAATAAACTCTTAGTGACACTGATATTTTACACTTTCAAAGTTATTGGTTTGACCGAGTGAGTCATGAAACGATTGGGTGCCTGATCTTAAGTTGTATCCGTGCTGCCTAACAACCGGGCGTTACAGCAGCCAATGAGAAAGCAAACCAATCACAAACGCAATTAAATCAAGACAGTCATCTGAAACCCGCTCTATTGAACATTTGAAAAGATTAGATGAAAATCACAAGATTTTATAAAAAGACCAAATTTCCTTAGCTGCAACTGACTCAAAAATAGAAATACTTTTACGGTGTTGACCTAAGGCTTCATCTGGAATATAATACGTGAAGTCCAGTAAGAGAAACAAAGGAAAAGAAAACAAAAGGTAATGCTTACAGCTGTATTGCTTATAATTTAAAACTGTAGGAGGAGGAAAGTATGGCCGAGGACGTGCCGATGGTGTCAAGAGCCAAGCGACGTTGTGTGATTATCAGAGAGCAGACAAAGAACAAGAAGGAATGGTGGGAAGAGGAAGGAATTGGCTCGGACAACGAGGAAGAAGAGGAATATGGTAAGCCTTTCTTTATTCCCATGCACTAGTAGTGGAGCAAGTTATTGCCGTCAGAAAATGGTGTCGACAAAAGGCATGTAAAAGGCCCATCACCAACCGAGAGCCTTTGCGGACTCTTAGCCAATCAGAGCACCCGAAAAACAATGCATCAATTTGGGTATTGTGTTCTCTCACGAAATCTTCGAATCATACAAAGCAGTAAAAGCAGATATTAGGTTTAGATGATTTTGCCTTACCTGACGCTATCTCTATCTAACAGATCATGATATCAAACCAACATAAACGGCAATCATATTTATTTGGACTCGCTAATGACTACCCTAAGGGGTGGTATGGAAGCACGGGTGGCGCAATGTTACGGCGCTCGCCCCTCACCGCTATAGCCCGGGATCGATTCCCGGCAGGGACGTGGAAATTCTTTCTCTTCTTTCCTGCCGTGAAAAGAGCTTAGGCTTCATTGTGGGCTGTAAAAGCTTGCGTTTCCTTAGTCTTTCGGATGAGACAATAAACCGAGGTCCCGTCTCCCTCCCCTCACATATCCAATTCGAGGGGGACGTAAAAGAAGCCTGGGATGCTGATACAGGTCTTCAGGTCTAACTAAACACTTCACAGACGCACGGGACGAAGAGCCACCTCGTGGATGTGCCCAATGTGCGAATCCGTTATTATTATTATTATTATATTATTATTATGGTATGTACTTTAAGATAAATCCCACCTCCCCCCAAACACATACACACATGCACGCACGCCCAACGAAACGTACTCATAACGGTGGAATAAGCTTTTCCTATTCCGGTTATTCGAAAAGGTGAAACGCATCGCGGCATGGAAGAGGTTCTTAAAATTCAACAATATTTATATATCATTGTTTCAGATTCGGACGGCTCAGATGGTCCACGACGCAAAAAGAAATCTAAGATAGTGCGTGCCCCTGAGATACGCGGACCACCCAACAGAATGTACATGTTCTCAACCGCACTGGCCAATAGGGCGGCCGATGCTGTCAGCCAGGGCCGCGTTGATAACATCATTAGTTTCCACCGAGCTCAGCAATCAATTTCGCCTTATTTGAGGCCAGAGCGTGGGTCTGCCAAACCACCAATAAATACGAACAGCAAAAAGCCTACTTCTCACAGCAGTACCCTATGGGTACCGACCCTATGATGGCACGGGGGTTTGGAGGACTTCCTGGTGAGAGTGGTGTTGGACCCGGTAGACCAGGGTTTGGTGGAGCCTCTGCGCCCTGGCAGCAGTATCAGATGCAGCAACAATACCTAAAGGAGAAGGGAGCCCCACGGCAAGGCGCGACTCAAGTGGAGGACAACATACACCAGCTGTTATTTGGAGGCAATGCTATGAATGGATCAGCCCAGTCTGGTGCTAATGGAATGTACCCAGGTTCTGCGGGATATTCAGCTCGTATGGCCGGCATGCAACAGGCAAGCTATGGGTTTCCTCCCCAACAACAGCCGGGTCCAACCTCGTATGATCAATACAGACCCCCGTTCCCTCAAGGGCAATACCCAGGATATGGTCAGCAGCAACAGCAGGCAGGTCAGCAACAGCCACAGCAGTTCTTTACTCGTCCACGGCAAATGACGACCACGGCACACTCGCCCACTGCACAGTCTCCATCAGCTGAGAGCCTAAGCACCAATGTGCGGTCACCACCACCATACCCCGGTAGTCGACCAGGTGACTGTCGGCAAACACAGCAAGCAATGCCTCACATGGGATCAAGCCCAGCACCTTTACCCTCCCCCTCTAGCGCAGAGTCACCACAGACCCCTTGACTCCACACACGCCTAGATTCCCTAGTGCGGTACCATCGCCAGGCGAGCCCACCAAGCCGCCATTTTCACCACGAATCAACAAGCGTCGTTCCCGTCACCCGCTGGCTTTTCATCGCAGAAAAGAGTTTCCGTTGAGGCAAGCGAAGCAGACACACAACCGCAGTCTGGCTTTATAGATCTTGGCAGTAAATCCTATCAGAAACCTCCCGTTACGCAGTCACAACAAGCTCAGAATCCGTACTCATCAATAAGCAGTTATAACCAGTCTCCTGGGGCTCCTCTAGAAAATCGCACTTCATCGGAAGAAGGCTCGCTACATTCACCGTTAGACGGCTCCTCCAGGCCATATGAGGCAGGAGGGCCACCTAATAAGAGCCCTTTCCTACCAAGCGCGGGCAGCCCACCAGGACTAAACCACAATACGTTCGCCACTTCTTCGGCTGCAGCTATGTCTAATAAATCCTTCTCTGTAGAGAGTCTAACGGCGCCTAGTCAACCGACGGCGGAACGAGGCCTGCCACAAATGGGGGCAGCAGCTGAACCGTCCATGCCACCATACGGCGGGCTCTATTACCAATCGAAATATCATCCGGGTATGTTTGGCCAAGCTAGGTACCAGTACCCTCCGGCTATGCAACACGCGGGACCTTTCTATAATTCGCAGCTTCAGCCGAATGTGTATTACGACACACGGGGATCGCTTCCTGTGTACCCGCCTGGCAGAGATGGTGGGTTATAAAGACGTGTGCTACTCAAGTGTACTGTGGCCAAGGTCAGACGATTACTAAACACAGGGCCACTTTTGTGTAACAAATCATAGCAAAATTCATGAAAGTAAAATTTACTCGGAAAATCGAGTTCGATTTTTATCTTTTGGCTGTTAGTTTTTATTGGCCCTCAGATATGGTAGACTAGAATCAACAATAGTGTTATTTTCGAAGTCGCTGGAAAGGTTGCGTGGCTGGCCTATAGCAACTGATGAACTGATTCTTAAAGGACAGTAGCTGGAAGATTGGATGTTTTTTTTTTTACTTCCAGTCAGTTCGAACAGTCCATGGTCGAGTAACTGTTTTACCAACTGGTCAGAGAGTTGTTTGTGGTATGCAGATGTACAAGCTTTCCGTTTTGAGTGGTTTTCACTCCGGTAATTTAGAAGAGAAGTCGCACATTTTTATCGCGGTTGTTCCCAATCTATTATAAGTCCTGGGAAAAGTAGGCGTAGCCTCCTTTCTGAAGATACGTGTTTAAAGGATAATTATGTTGATTGACATTCCTGTCGCTTAGTCTTTAAATGGAATCCACAACGATAGCCTAGAATGTTGGAGGCGTTAAAGGTGGGATCAGTTTCTGCTGCTTGTTTTTGAAATAGATGCGCTTTAATTTGACATGATCAAGGATGAGGACCCCTGTCCCACCATTGAAGATTTAGTCTAGTCGGTAGAGGGGGTTTCGAGCACCCCCAGGAACTAGTAACGAGACATACATTTTTAGAATCCTTGGGATGTCTACAAACTGGTTTTAGATGTTAACTCCTCGAAAAAGTGTCCCACGATGCCACATTTCTGTGACTTAATGAGATTCTTTTGTTATTCAATGAGGCAATTTTAGACTGTAGGCGTAGCGTTATCCAGGAAAGCATTCTAGTCTTCCCACTTGTGCTATTATAGTGTTATTAATAGACTGATCACATATGTACAAACTAAATGCTTGTTTTATACATGTTACGTCCCATACTGATAAACAGTTTCAGTCAGCCTTTGTATTTCTATTAGGAAATACCAAAAATCATCCGTATGTGACGTTACATGACTGAAACAGCAATTTAACTCCTACATATTTGATCAGATTATTCCTAAAAACGTAAAAGTATAGGTTGCGACTCTGTAGAGTCGTTCTGAACAGCGCTGCAGTCTATAAAATCGCCTTATTGAATAACAAAAGAATCTCATTAAATCACAGAAATGTGGCAATGGATATCGTGGACACTTTTTCCGAGCTGTGAACATCCCAAAACAGTTTCAAGACATCCTAGGGACTCTAAAAATGTATGTTTCTATAATAGTGCCGTGGGGTGCTCGTGAACCCCCTCTACCGACTTGACTAATCAGAATACGGTTAGCAGTACAGTTGCACTGGTAGGACTACGCCCGGCTCGAGTTGTCTTTGTCGAGGTGCGGCCAAGTTTTTATTTGGCATGTTTAAATGATCAATGTTTTAGCAGTCAAGCACTTCACCATATAATTCTTTCTAAGAGAGTCATAGCCCAAGTGCCGCGAAACAGTCAAGAATAGCAAAGACATGATGGTGCCTCGACATTAAAGTGCCACTATTATCAAAAATTAGAGTCTCCAATTTTTGCCAATTTTTCATATGTTAGGCAGCTTTGCAAAACTAGAACAATGTTGTTTTCCGTTTTTTGATAGCTCTTTTCTTTCAAAAGTTATTAAGGTAAGAACGATATGCAAATTAGCATGGGCGATGACGTCACACTCTCAACTTGATCAATGCCTAAATACTAAAAAGAGGTATATCTCTATACCTCTTGAAGTTAGAGTGCTCAAATTTGGCAGAATGAATACTTGACTTGAACAGAAAGATGTGACTCATCAATCAGGTTGCCATGGCAACCCCTGGTTCCCAGGCTCCCCAGACAATTTTAGGATTTCCCGATTTTTCTCGCCAAGATTTCAGAATTAACCAATTTGCTTGTTACTAAAACCGAGCTAATACTAAATAAGATAAGTGGGCATGGCAATATAGGTTACAATTGATTTCTTCAAAAGATATAGTCTCATCTAGAATTTTGGATAGGGGTGGTCTGGAACAAAGGCTGTTGCCATGGCAATCAATTAAGGTAAACAGAATTATCAGGAAGAGTGAGTTCAATAACCGTGGCAAGTTTGATAGGATTTGATGCAAATCCAACAAAAACATAGACCATCAAATAATTCACCACTTTGTTTGTTGAGAGTGTGACGTCATCAAGTCACACTTTGGAGCAATGGCGGCCAAATTTCAAACTCTAATATCTTCGGAACCAAAAAAGATTTTTGAAAACAGAAAGAAGCATATTTCTTCTGAGCCTCGGCTCTTTCAAATAAGGCATAAAGTAAATAATTTTCAAACTTGATAATAGTGGCACTTTAAGGGCCTGAAAACGGGCGTTGTCCCACCTTATCAATTGTACTGCGCTTTCCGTGAGAAAGATCTATAGGGACATGTAGTCAAACTTTGGTCATCCCTCCAAGGAAACGAATCAATATTTTCAGGAACGCCATCTCCCATACTATAGTGGGGGCGATGTTTATTAAGTCGCTGATGTGTGTGGGTACTGGCAGCGGACGTGAAGATGTCCCGACACGGCTCCTTGAAAGTTGGCTAACGGAACAGTCCAAAATAAGCTGACACTGACGATGGAAATAAATTAAATACAATACTGCGGCAGGGTTTTTCGCAAATTTTACCACGATTCCGGACTAGCGACCTCGTTTAGTACATATGTGGACACCCATTTCTAAAAGTATAATAGGGCATCAGTGCTTATCAGTATCGTCCCCGAGAGTTAAAGGCCCATCACCAACCAAGAGCCTTTGCGGACTCTTAGCCAATCAGAGCACCCGAAAAACAATGGATCAATTTGAAAACAAAAGAAAACGGGGCGCTAAGGCTCCCGGTTGGTGATGGGCCTTTAAGTATTTTATAATAGTTACATTTCAATAAAGAGAGATTTTAGCAGGATTTCGAGCAATTTTGTCAAAAAGTGGTCAATCAATCCAGTTTCTCAAAAGTTTATAACCTCTTGGCTTTGGTTTGTGCATGCTTATAGAAAGTTCATCACTTGGAGTACTATTCCATGTCAACCGTACAATTCTATACAAATATAAACTTTGAAATGCGTTTTCCTAACATAGGTTGCCATCTAACACGAGTTACTACATGCATGCAAACCTTTCAAAAGATGCCAAAATAAAGCCTGGAACTTGATTTTGGCCACACGTTGCTCGAATCCCTAAAAAAATCTGTCATTTCATGGCGAGTTATCGTACGCTTTCTAATAAACTATGGCATCCATCCCATTGAATAAATCCTTGTACAATAACAGTGTATTATTGTATATGATGGTGACACGACTTGTGGTGTTTTTCCATGATAAAAAAAGTGTCATCTACCTTTAACAAGGTACACTAATCTGAATGATCTTAGGCAAATGGCGATCTTGAGGTGAACTTTTGCTTCACTCGAGTAAAACAAGAAAATCGACCGAAGTACGCAGTCGCAGAATGAGTCGAACTAGAAATCTGGAACAGACTATCACTCGACGGTTTAGGCGTAGATTTCCATAACCATTGTCCGTTGCCATCGGGTCGTTTTCACTTGACAACCAGACCAAACGGATTTTGGCAAACTAAAACTAGGAAACTAGGAACCTCTGCGCTAATCTTCTAAGGGTCGAGCTCCATGCTGGTAATTTGCATTCCAAAACACGCATTCATAGCAGTTAGATGTTAGCGTCATTCGTAAAGAATGATTTGCACAAGAACAGCGCTTGCTTCTTAAAGTTGGGATTTTTTGTACAACCTCCTATGAAGAAATTTTAGAACTTGCTGTGCTGTGATCACGTGTCACTTCCCTTTGGAGTACTGCAGTATGAATATGAGGACAACGAGAGCTCATTATAGAAACGCTTTGGCGTGAAAATACGCTATTTTCCATTCAACCTCTGGCAAAACAAATGTAGTGCTAAAGATCATGTTGTCTAGTACTTGTGTGCCGAATTTTATGGAATTTCAGGTAAGTGACAAATTAAGTACTAGTGCATTCTCTTACCCAGAGCTCCCCGGCTCGTCTACTCGCGGGGGAGGCTCTGGTTACAGCCATTGACGCATGCGCGAGATTTGATACAGAGCCACAGAGAGAAAAATCTTTCTGCCCATGCACCAACGTTCAAAACCAGCCAATCAGCAAAGGTCCTCAAATGGATGTCATCAGAGCCTCCCCTGCGAGCAGACGAGCCGGGGAGCTCTGGGCACGAGAATGGTACTAGTGGCACTTTAAACAAAAGAAATCAGGAAATTCGGACTAGAATCGCATGCGCACTAAACACGAAATTTAAACTCCAACTAGGCTTGTTAGGCTCGGTTCCCAGGCCGTCATAAGGGAAGAGGTAAAAAAAAATGAAATCTGGCCTGGACCCAATATGGGGGAGGAGTGGTAGGGCCAGCTAAAATTTTCCTTTTTAAATAGCTTCTTAGTCATAAAACCAATTTCGATTAGAACCATATCAAACAATCCGCAATAGGCCTTATCACGGTTTCCGCCGCCATTTTGTTCGGTAGGCAAGATGTGCAAAATCCCACATAAACTCTGTAAACGCGAAGTGAAATCGTTGCGAAAATATTGCACATGTTAACAAAGTAATTAGCGTAAAATAATTCTACTTGGCCAAACAATCACTCTATCAAATTTAAGCTTCCTACGCTCTCTATAAAGCGAGCAATTGTAGTTTTTATTTTTCCTCATCTACCCTTGTATTTTGACAGGCTTTTTACGCATCGATGCACACAGATTTTACAGGCGTTTGTATGAAGAATTAAAAACGTAATTACTCGATTCATACGGCAGCTATAACCTCCAAACTTTTAAGGTAAACAGTTTCAGCCACTATCTCAATGCTACGATTCATATTTTACCGATATGTTTGATATTTTCGCAACGATTTCACTTCGCGTTTACAGAGTTTATGTGGGAATTTGCACATCTTGCCTACCGAACAAAATGGCGTCGGAAACCGTGATAAGGCCTATGTCCTATCATTTCATTTAATGCTTTCAGATTTCGACCAGCCCCCCTGGGTGGGGTGGTACCAGGCGGTGACCGTTACCTCTCTGGCCCAAATTGGGTCCCTATCTGGGGCATGTGTTTTGACCTGCTCCCTTGTTTCAACAATAGAAAGTGTTCGAAACTTTTAGTGGTTCATGATATTTGCAATCGGACCTGCGGTAAACGGTTTCATGCATTACTTTACAACGTTTTTTTTTTGGGGGGGGGGGATAATGAGTTTTCGGAGCACTATTAAAATTCAAATCAAGTCAAGCAGAATCGGCCTAATTTGGCCAAGCGTTTCTGTTCCGACAAGAGAAAATGATATTTTCTCTTGGTTCCGACGAAGTCATATTCTCGAACCCAGAGCTAGCTCGCAACCTCGCGGGAGAGGCTCTGGTGACAGCCACTGACGCATGCGCGAGATTTAATACAGAGCTGCTGAGAGAAAGACCTTTCAGCGCATGCTCCAACGCTCAAGTTAAACCAGTCGGCATCTTACTTGGCCAGATGCTGATTTACATCAAACAAAATGTTTTGGCAAATTTTAAACTAAAAAAAAGGAATAGACCTTTTTCCAAAATGGCCGCCGAAAATTCAAATCGATTTTTGTTAAAAATGAACACCAGCACTAGAACACACATCATCACTTTAGTAAAACTACAAAATTTCGCTGCATTATATCGAATATCTTCCGAGAAAACGAACGTTGAACGTTTGTATGACTGGGGGTATGCGTCATACCCCCAGTCATACAAATCTCTGTAAAATTTTCAGTTTTCAGACATGGCATTTGGCATAACGAAAATTTAAAGGATCACTAATGTGAGGATACTCTTTCTAGTGCCAGTATTTGATTTTTAGTCAGTTTAATTTTAAGACATGTGAATTTGCGGCGGCCATTTTGGAAAAAGGTCTATACATACGAAAGCCAAAATTTTGATTGGCGTAAAACTTTAATTACCCGCGGAATGAATTGTCTTTATTTAGTAAATATTTTTTTACGAAATTAAAAAAGTATTATGTTCGAATGGTGATTTTTCTCTTCTCTCCTCCGCCGCGAGCTTCTACCAAGGCGCCACGTATCGGCCAGACGTGGTACAACAACATCAGGCATGACATGTCACTGAATCATGGACTCATCTGTGTCGTGTTGTTCATGTGTGTACCCGGCAGCGATTCCTGATCTTCCCTCCACCACGCCGATTACCGGTGTATTTCCAAAATCCTGCTGCAAACCTTGCCAAGTTCGCGAGGCCAGGAACTCGCCTGAGATATAAGGAAAACTTTAACAATTAGACTACGAGTTCGAGTATTTGACTCATTGAAAACGAATTAGCGTTACCATGGTTTGCGTTACCATGGTTTTGGCTCTAGAAGTGATTCCTCGAAAAATAGGTAAAATCTCCGAAATATTTCCTAAGTTGTGAAAGTCTTTGAATCTTCCTGTTTTGTTTGTTTACCCAACTAGGAGTATTTTGGCAAAGTTTTGTAGGACTTCACTTGTAGGTGAATAAGTTTCAGATTTTTCCTATTTTTCAAATAGACAGTACTAGTGTCAATAGTGTTACCATGGTAACGGAAATAAACATATCAATGGTTGTGGTTTTAGTCCTTCTTTGATGTTACCAAGTTTTAAGTGAATCCAACTATGCCAAACAGAATTATACATAAAACATTATTGGCTTTTTGTGCCCTAGTCTGTTTGTGACGTCATTTTTCCAATTTGCATAAAGAGAAAATCTTGAATATCTCTCGAACCAAAAGAGCTATCAACGCCAAATAAACGTCATTCTTCTTTATTTGAATGAGAAGAAATAAAGTTGCCACAGTTGAGGCGAAGAAATAAGCTTTAAAATTCATGAGGTATCACTTTTTTCGCGAAATTATGCCATTTTAACGAAAAAAATATTTCTTATATTATATATTTATTTTTCACAGGGGTAGGACCTCCCACTAGAAGACCACTCCCCTGGAAATTCCATAAAAAAAATCAGAAACCCGTCAGAAACCTACCCCGGAATTTCCAGCCTCGAAACAGAACCCCTCCCGAGAATTTCCACTTGTTAAGCCGAAATACCTCCTGGAAGTGCCGCACCTCCACAGCAAGCGCACCTTTTTCTTTTAATGATTTGTATCCAGGCGTAAAGAGTGCAAGTAGTCTTTCTATGTTTTAGAAACTAGCAATACATGAAACTCACCTTAAAATTCTTAATGCTCCGTTTATCATCTCTATGCACACTCATTACTATCAGTAAATTTATTGATTATTGATCATATTTAGTCGTTTGAAATATGCATTCTTTGTAAATTATAAAAGCGAGTACACAAATGTAATTTTTTCAGAAAATCGGCAAACAAGAAGAATGAATAATTGCCATTGACAATGTTGCTGATCGCATTGCATGAAGCACGGGTGGCGCAGCGTGTAAAGCGTTTGCCTCTCACCTCTGTGCACCGGGTTCGAATCCCAGTCGGGGGCAGTTGGGATTTTTCTCTGCTGTTTCGAACCTTGTGTCCATCGTGGGTTGAAGTGATTCGTCATTTCTCCTGTGTTTCACGTCTTTCAGATGAGACAATAAAACCGAGGTCCCGTCTCTCAGCCCACTACACTTAACCACTATGCGAGGGACGTTAAACAATCACAGTGCTCACCACAGAATGTAATCTAACAACCACTCATGATTGTAAACTGCATTGTATAAATCGCAGTCCGCATCTTAGGAATCAGACATGTCCACATCTGTAAACCGCATTTGAACATATCCATATGATAATTTGCGGTATACAAGTGCCTACATTACATTACATTGATCTCCCGAGAAAGATCTTTTACGTCAAGTACTCGAGGTCAAACAAATCATTGCTCGGCCACAAGGATGGAGAAACACAGGAATGTCATTGGGTATGATCCCGATATGAAGTTCATCATCGATTGGCTACGAGATTTACCAACAATAGACTAGACGAAATATCAGAAAATTGCAATATTTAAGGCGCATGAGGCATTTTTTAGTAAAAGCTGGCAACAAGAGTTTTCTTATGTAATTTTTCACGCTGAATCCGAATTTTCTTGTTGCCATCGCTGATTTTGCATTTTAATGGGTGAAAATGACGTCATCACGATTGACAGCTGTTCGCGAACCCCTTAAAATAGTTTTGTCGCTATATTTCAAATTCGAATGAATATTTAACTTGAACAGGATAGTTTAGAATGTTCTATACGAAAAAGTGTCGTATTAATCGGATATGGTGCTGCTGTGATATTCAAAATGGCGGATCCAAGATGGCCGCCATATCGTCAAATTTGATTTTTAGAAACCACCAGTCTGGTAGTCCCAGATTGATTTCCCCCTTTATCCCTGCTTTTTTTGTTATCATTATTATTCCTGTGTGTGTAAGAGGGATATTCTGCATGCATTTAATACAATAGTCGTAGATGTATTTGACTCAGTGATAGGATTTGAAATCAATAGTCAAAGTGAGAACTTTTACAGTAGGGACGACTAACTTGCTATTTTGTGGATTGCGCTTCATACCTAAATTCACTCACAACAATCATATATTTGCCCATATAGCATTCTCTTTCCACCATAATCGTCTGTTGCTATTTTTTATGTATTGCAAAATCGTTTAAGTTCTTGTCTTTTATCTTTTTAAAGTTGAGCCTTTGAACGGATGGCCTCAAACAATCGTCAGATATCCAAAATGGGGGCACGGCGGCCATCTTGGATCCGCCATTTTGGATGCCGTTCTACGCCCATCAAGCACCCTATCCCATAATATACATACATTTTTTTAAATATCACATTGCCACTTATCCATTTGAATTTCACTGGCCGTTAAAATTTGAAAAGAAAAAATCGGCGAAAAATTCGTTGCAGAGGTTTGTGTGACAGCTGTCAATCATGACGTCATTTCACCTCTTAAAATGCAAAATCTGCTTTGGCAACAAAAAATTTCGGATTCAGCGTAAAATTTCACATAAGCTGGCACTTGTTGCCAGCTTTTACTAAAAAATGCCTCATGAAGTACGATTTTCCGAAAGTTCCTCTAGTCTACAAGGAGCTGGGCCGCTTGGTGTGAAAGGGCAGGAACGCCATAAGTGTTATCGCAAAGGATTCAGATGTTCACTATCCATTGGTTACGGAATGAGAACAGGCTGGGCGTTAAAGATCAATCCCTTTCCAGGCAGTACATTACCACGACTTAGAAGCTTTTTACTAAGTCATACAAATAGCTTCAAAAGAATTACCTGGCACTGCCTCGTATGAAACAGCTTTAATGGGCTGAGGACCATTATTACCTGCAGAAGTGTGTTGTTGTGTTGCCAAAGAGGTGTGTTGGTTTCTTGGGACAAGTGATGTTGACGGTTTGTGGTCTAAGCAAGAAAAAACAAGAACGTTATCAGATGGTGAGCATACCAAGGTACATAACAGTGTGTCCAAAAAGGGCTTTTCCATGATGATATAACCCGAGTATCAGGTGCAGTTTTTTCTCTTTCTTCCTGTAAATAAATGTAAAATGTAAATGTGAATGTTTGCGACCGACCTCTCTAAATTGTAGCTCGTTAGCTGAAATGCGCTGGGTCCGAACGGCGCCACTGGCAGCCAAACGGTCCTAAGCACAGACACTGAGGGTGGTCACTGCCAGAGGGTTCATTACGTCCTCAGTGGTTCTTTAACGTCCCCCATCTAACTGGGTAGGGCAGAAAGGCGAGACGGGACCTCGGTTTATTGTCTCATCCGAAAGACGTGAAACACAGTAGAAGAACGTTCAACTCACAATATGAACCAGTTTCGACCGAGACAAGAACAGAAAGACAATTTTCTCTGTCCCGGCCAGGAGTCGAACCGGGCCACAGCGGTGAGAGACCCACGCCTTAACGCTGAGTCACCCGTGGACAGCCAGGTGGAGGTTTCTCGGGGGTTTTGTGAGGGGTTTCTTTACATTTACGTGGAGTTTTGTTTCTGTTCCTGCATTGTGTTGCTGTAGATTCTCCTCGTCAATTCTCCCCCTGAGTTCAGCTCTGTCAACTTGCCGTTCGTTCATCGCCTTCCCGTTCGTTTTCAGTTGCCCATACCATGTGTTCAACATCCCCGAGAGTACTGATATTAGTTCGTTTTAAGGCTCTCGGCAGATCTCTCGGCAAAAACCCATGGGCCCTTCGTAATTTTGACATCTCAGACCCCGTTCACACTAGACCGGTACAAAACCGGACCGGTACAATTCTGGTACGGTACCGCCGCGCGTTCACACGGGACCGGCGGTACCGTACTGATTTTGGTACGACTAGGCGTGCTTTTTTGGGACCGGCAAAATCCTGGTCCAACTTCGGAGCGGTACGGTTCCAGACTCGTACCGGACCCGTGTGAACACCGGTACCGTGCTGGTTTTGGCACACTTCCACGGTAAAGGTCTGGGTCTAGTTGCTAATCACAACAAGACGCGGATGCTAAGCTAAAACTTGAAACATTTTTCATTGCCATTTTGTCGCCACTTTTGTTTTATTTTTAACCAAAAAACTTTAATTCTCAACAAAAACATGTAAATCAACGTCAAACAAGAGGACGATGAGGCAAACGGCCGTAGCATGTGTCGCTATTTTGGCCGGTCTAACAGGACTAATGCAGTTCATGCTCCTTCAAATGGCGATCGTATCCGATGCTCACCGAGTCAAGCAAAACGAGCATTTGCAGTTTTTACTCAGCACCAGCGCTAGACACAGCAAACAGTAACAACTGCCAGAAGTAGACCAATTTCCTCGTCTGTCCAGGTAAAATTCCCTGCAGATGAATTTCCTTTGTCCGCCATCTTTGATTTGAAGAGCCAATGTTTACCTACAACGTGATTGGCTAAACGAGTTGTCTTGAGCCAATCAGAGAGGGAGGCCGAAAAAGCCATTCAAATGTAGCAGAGATGACAAAATCCGGCACGGTCCCGTGTGAACACTGTTGCAAAACGTGCCAGAATTGTACCGGTACCGTATGAACAGGCGGTACTGTACCAGAATTGTACCGGTCCGGTTTTGTACCGGTCTAGTGTGAACGGGGTCTCAGGCCCTGTAATCTGTTTGCATGTGTGTTGGTGGTCGAACTGTGCAGAAGTTAATGAGAGTCCAAAGCCCAAAACGATATGCCCACTAAACGAATATTTTCGGGTTCTCTTTCTCAACTCTTTCAAACGATAACAACGACTTTTTTTGTCATTTACAATGAAACTGTATTTACGCCATATAAATTTAAGTGTAAATATACGTTAAGTTTTCTGATTCATTTGTTGTTATTTTGCGTAAAGCTATCTAGACTTTTAGTTAGGTTTCAAACCTACGGCTTCTTTTACTTAGAGAAAAATCCCGATACTTTTACTAAATGTAAACGTTTGTAGGTTATTTCCCAAAGAAATTTCTAACTGAAGGTAATTTACAGAGAAAAACAAAAAAAAAAAAGAAGAAAGAGGAGAAAAAAGAAGAAAATTCCACGGCCGCGAGTAAGTTCCGAACCGAAAACGGGGTTATTCAGTTAATGATGGCATTTTGCCAGAGCATAGTATAGTCAAGTCTCTGTACTTTCTATCGTGGCTCCGTTGTTGCCTGTGGTCGCTGAAAGGAGAGTCAAGAAACCGTTCCATGCGCATGCGCTAGATCTCACCAATAACTTTTTTTGTTTATGCGCATGATCCAAATACCGCTGTCAGAGATTGATTGTTGGCATTAGAATTTTTGTCCATCAAGATAGGACGCCACTTTGGCTGTTCCCGCGAAAATTCAACAAACAATCTCCGACAGCGGTATTTGGATAATGCGCACTAATGAAAAAAAAAAAAACAAGTTCTTGGTCAGATCTAGCGCATGCGCATCCAAAGGTTTCTGAACTCTCCTTGCGGTGACCACAGGCAACAACGGAGCCGCGAAGGAGAGTTCAGGGACAGGACTAGATCATAGTACTGTACATTATGCTGCCACTGATGAGCAGCGTTGATTAAACGAGCTAAAACAGGAATCAATCCAATTAACCCAGAAGATAACAATCTACGTGGCATGAAGTCGCTAGACCACTGGTGCTACGGGGCGTGGCCTCATGTACTTAAGAACATCGCAATTCTCGAGTTCTACCCTATCCTTCTTAGTCTTTTGTCATGGGGAGCTAGCATGGGAAATCAATGCGTCACCTTTTTTAATGACAATGAGGCTCTCGTTCATGTAATAATAAACCGTTGCACATCCAGGAACAATTTTTTTTTTGTCAGTAAAATGGTTTTCATATGCCTTCAGCCAAAACATTTTTTGGAGCTCGACATGTCCCAGGTTTCCAGAATGACCTAGCGGATGCCTTATCTCGATTACACATGCAGCGATTTCGGCGTCTTGTTCCCCCATCCATGGACAGCTTCCCTACTATAATTCCAGAGCACCTATTGCCACAGAACTGGCATCCATAGTTCATGCTCTCATCGAGTCTTCAGCAGTCTTCTTCCATGCCTACCTACCGAAGAGCTTGGACTCATTACAGAGAGTTTTTTTCAGGTTGCAATTGGCAGTGT
This sequence comes from Scolanthus callimorphus, assembly GCA_033964015.1. Classification (NCBI taxonomy): domain Eukaryota; kingdom Metazoa; phylum Cnidaria; class Anthozoa; order Actiniaria; family Edwardsiidae; genus Scolanthus; species Scolanthus callimorphus. The sequence continues at coordinate 19,505,478 of CM066918.1, forward strand.
CAGTATCCAGATACCCATTAGCCCTGCTGACTTCAATCTTTTTATTGCTTACCTTTTCAAACGGCAATATGCACCATCTATCGTCAGTACCTATATATCTGCCTTAGGCTACAATCACAGGATAGCAGGTTATACTGACTTCGTCTCGGTGGCTATTCGCCGATATCTACGTCGCCTTTGGAGACTAATTGTTAAATAGCGAGTAGCTTAACATTGTAGGCCAACAGAAAATTCTAATTTGACCGCGTTATATTTCGAAAACGCGATGACACTTTTTCTTCAAACTTCGTCCAAGTAATGCTCATAGCCTAACGTCTTTGGCGTAAAGAGGGTTTTGTCGAAATTTCTCTTTGTCTGGCTGAATTTTGCAACTTAATATTTTTGGAGGGTCACCATTGACATATACCCTCGAATAAAACATATGTCAACAAAAAGAACAATCCATAGCATCTTTGCTTCCGTTCTGTGCATTTTCGCACGAGATACAGACCATTGAAGTTCAAAGGATGAGGATATGAAAAACTGCTATAAGCCTCTATAACAGACTGGTTGACATTGACTGGTGCATAAATAAACAACGAAATCCAAGAGCCCGCTTTGCTACACAAACTTCATTGAACAAAGTGGGCTCGGCATGATTCACGATATTCAAAAAACGTTTCACGAAATGATCGTTTCCTGGTGCTGTTCCCCACTCCCCCCTAAGTTCACGGAACACCTTAATGGATTGAAGAAAATACCTCCCCGCCCCTTGAATGACGTCGGAATGAAATAATGGAAAAAAGCGTCTTAAAATATATTTGAATTGCAACAAAAAACCAGGAAGCTAATATGATATTCTTTTTCACGAAAGCATCATGAAAGCTGGGTGTGGGCTACCAGTAATTACATTAGTACCTGTGCTTGTATCCTTGGTGCTGGGTCTAAGGCCACCGGTAATCAGTGATATATCTGGGATTTCGTCTTCTATTTCAGCCTACAAAAACAATGCATTATCAGTTCCTTGTCACTGGCATGCACCACGTGCTCACTTGTTAAGTCGTGTATTTGCAGGGGCGTACCCAGGGGGGGGTTCCAGGGTTCCTTAACCCCCTATGTTTAGCCTATTTTTATTTTTAATCAATTTCTAACTATCGTGTCGAGTGAAAACCAAGCTTTGATTACCAGTGTAGTGTATTCCGTTGAGCCCGCGCACTCGCGCCTCCCAATTTTATGGGTAGGGACAGGGAAATAGCAAAGTGGAACTCTCGCTTCAAAAAATCCTGGGACGCCCCTGATTTATATGTTTATTTTTGTATTTTACTCTTCCTAAGTTGTACCTCTAGCCCAATCAATCTACGATAAGACCCAAAGAAATATTATTCCGACAGATTCCGGAAATATTATCGTTAAAAACAAATCCGCTCGGAGGAGGTACAGGAATCACGGTTCGCTGACCGCTGCGATCCAGGTTCGGGTCAAAGTGGAAAGTTGTTCATATCACGAGTTGAACCGAATCTCATTGCAGAGATTGCGAGGATTCCCTTTCAGCGTTCAATATGCAATTAGCGAACATTCTTAATAATGCAAGCCCACACGCCAATCATGGAAACCAGTCTAAACTCGTTGTAATTGTGTGAATACTTCTCTGTCTTTTATGTATTGAGTGTATGCTGATGATTTTACCGAACGTGTATAAATAAACGTGTGTATGTATCTATGAACTTTGTAGTGTTTCACATCTTCCCTCACTTCAAAATCTGTTCCGCCGGCCGGGAGGAGGGGAACTATCGTGTAATGACCCCCTGACAGTGACCACCTTAGGTGTCTGTGCTTGTGGCCACTTGGCTACCAGTGGCGCCGTTCGGACCTTGCGTAATTCAACTTATGAGCTACAAGTGGGGAGTCGGCCTCTATAGCTATTTCGTTGATGTTTTGTATTTCATGCACTTCATGGCTGGTGACGTGTCGTCGTTGCGCATTTCCCTTTCGTAAACGGTCGTTGCAATTTGGACGACACTTTTCACGTTTTATTTTTGATATGTCTCAGTCAAGGTAAAAGGAAAAAATCTTGTATAAATTCTACCCTGTTTAGAACCCTAACCCTAACCGGTAACCCAATTACTAACCCAAACCTTAACCAGTGCGCTACGAGTGAATTCGCTGGGTTGGAGGTGCTTTTTAATTGGATTTGTACTATCTTTCATTAGCATCTATAGAACGAAGCTATATATATGATAATTACTAACTGTCCCAAGGGATCAGAAATGGCAACGACCTTTCTGAAAAGGCATCGACCGTTCACAGAAATGGCAACGACCGTTCTGAAAGGCAACGACCGTTTACGAAAGGGAAATGCGCGTCGTCGTTTTGATATAATCTATTTTAAACTGATGGTGCTGCTGTGAAGCGGTTGCGGATGCTACCGTTAATTTGCATAAGCGAGGAAAAACAAAGGAACAAAACAGATTTTGATAGGTGTAGTAACATGAAGCGATCATGCATTACATAATCTGTAATTCCGGAAAAGACTCATGCACTTACTTAAGAATTTATCTAAGGACGCCCTACCCCTATGGAATTTACCTAAGGACCCCCTATCCCTATGGAATTAATCTAAGGACCCCCCAACCCTATGGAATTTACCTAAGGACCCCAACCCTATGGAATTTACCTTAAGACCCCAAACCCTATGGAATTTCCAATTCCCCTGGATCCTTTTGGAATTACATCATAGTCCGAAGGAAATTCATCTTTGCGAGAAAACTAAAATTCTCAGTAGAATCCTATGATATCTCTTTTTTGTATAAATTGAGGACGAGATATCATAGGATTCAAGTCTATTCAAAGCGTTCAGTCGGTAGATTCCGCCGAAAATAGCACTCAAAAAGGCGATATCGCCCTCGTCGCTGCGCGACTCGTGCGATATCGCTTTTTTTCGTGCTATTTTCTTAGTGGAATCTAGCCTCCTGAGCTTTGAATAATCCTATAATATTCTTATTCCTTACCTGTGAATCAATATCAACAAAATGAGATGCTCCTGTGTACATAAGACCATTATTATTATACTGTTTACTGAAGATTGATAACAAATCTACAAACTGATAAACTGCTGATGGTGAGGGGTCATGGCAAGAAATAAGGGCGTAACAACATCTGTGATAAACATGGTAATAAAGATCATGATGATGATAACGTTAATTAGAGCGGATTTCACATGACTGTCGTGAAAACAATTGCAATTGAGCAATCACTAGCAATCAGAGTCGAGAAAAATCACCACTTGCTCCTAAATGGCTTTTCTCTCAGCCAATCACAAGCCGAACCAATTACTAAGTAATTATGCAATTGTATTTACTAAAGAATTTGATTGGCTGAGAAAAACGAGTAGCCAATGAGAGCGCAAAGCAATCGCAATTACATACAAGTGTTGACAGTCATGTGAAATCCGCTCTATGCTAGTGATGAAACACATATCGACATGATGATGTTGAGAGTGGAAGCAATGATGTGTCTCAATGTTATGTTTGTTTTTTGCAATGCTGCTGCTGTTGATAAAACATGCAAACTAGTACATGTAGCTGGTCTTTCACACCTGGGAGAAGCTCTCTGAAGTCTGTAATATATTCGCCAGTCCATTCCTGGGCCCTATCGCAGAACAGAAAACAAAGAAACAAAAAGTGTTAACAATGCACAAACACTGAAAGTGCTAATAAGCCTTACTCAAAACAGTGAGAACAGCTAAATGCTTTACCTGAGACAAGCAATTTCCATTTCATAAGGTGTAACAATAGGCTTGTAAAATTCCTAGAAGATAAGTATAAAGTTTGTCACTCTCCCCCTTTCTAACATTGGTACGCAGAGCGTATGGGAAGCGATTTGCTTGTATTCTACGGGGTAAGTCATAATGCAGGCAAATAAGAAACACCGAGTTGTGAAGTCTTTCCTTCGCAAGAGTTTTATCATGGCTAGGTTTGCTTCGCTTTCCGAACAAGGTTTGAGTCGACTTTTAGACGAAAAGGACGTCAAAAATACTAAGAGGACTACCAAGTTAGCGGTGAAAGTTTTTAGTGAATACTAGAAGGAAAAAGTTTGAAAAACCTCAGACAAAAAAGGAACCGGAGTTTCAGCATGCAAAAATATTAAATGTGCTTACAATCAATTAGTATGCTTTAGAACAACACTGTTTGGGATGCATAATAAAACAAATATTAAATTCGGGTTTCGCATGATAGTGATATCTGTCAAGGCCTTGAGTTAGTCAGCTTCGCTTCAGCAGATAACGCAAACCTCAGCCTTGACAAATCTCACTATCATGCTCAACCTCATCAAATAATTGTAAAAAAAAAAGAGCAATGACTAGGAAGGGCCATTCCACAGAAATGACACACTTCTGTCGCGTGAGTCACGCAATTATTACTAAATTGAGAACACCAAAAGCTTATTTGAAGAAACAGCAATATTGAACAGTCTGCTGTAGGATTGAACAGTCTGCTGTAGGATATCAAAAGAAAACTCGCAAACAAGCCCTCGGGAAGCTAGAATTTCGTTACTCAGTCATGTGAGTCACATGGAATGGCTGAGAAGCGATTTGCAGAGCAAAAAGCAAGATGATTTTGAGATGCCATTCTAGTAGACAATCTGACTACCATGCACTGGATCAGACATTTGAAATCGCTACAAGTCACATATGACAACCTGGCGATAACATCATGTGGTCACCGCAAACACGGTACGGTGTTAAGGTGTTTCATCAGCTAAAATCACCCGGTAATCTTGCAGGGCTAAGGGCTAAGTTCAACACTAGGAAATGGGTTCTAAACTGGTCTTTCTTAAGCTCACCTGTGAATCAATCAGACTGTTCTCAGGACAAGCCACCAAGACAAACACATCAATCTCCATAAAGTTTGCCATCTTTGCAACATTTAATTTTCCCATTACAAAAACATAGCACTGGAACAGAAAATATTTTTGAAATTAAAGATTGATATTGAAAACAGCAAAAGCAAACAGGGAAAAAAAGAATCAATGAATGTGCCAGATATTAAAATATGACACATTAAATAAACATTCAAATTGAGAAAGTATGAGCTGAAATGGCTCTGAAATATATAACAAAATGATTGTCAACATCCTAAATGACTAACAATTAACAGGATTTTAGTAAAACCTGTTATGAAGCTACCAGGGATTAGAAAATATATTGCAATTAGCGGTCTTAACCAGGTGAATGAGTGAAGCAATGTTTGTCGAAGTAACAATATTTATGATATGATCATCCAGTTGGATGTGGTAGTCTTGAGAAGGATGTACTGTTTGATGTGACTGACGATTCGACAACCTTAGCAGAAGTCATCTTCAGAGTCAAGTGAAGATAGAATTCTCAGATCGGTGGTATTTATACTGCTATTTTGTGCAATTGTCTGGTGTTACGCAATTACCTGGTGTTACGTAACTACATGGCGTTACGTAATAAACGTAATTGAAAACAATAATATAATTGATGCGAAATTCATTTCAGTTTAATTGATGAATAATACTCCATAGGTCTCTGGAACGTAGCTGGATGATTGGATAACCCAAAAGGCAATACTTAAAACTGATATCAGACTGATGTGACAGTCACAAAACCTGCACAAAATTTGCAAGTTACCACTTTTCATCTCCAGACTTCCATAAAACTACAAAGTATAGTATCAAACACTTGACGGTTGGGACTCGCCATCTGCCTTTTCTGCCAAAACTATAGGAGACGCCCAAGGTTTAATTGGAACACAATGTTGTCGGTGTCTATTATTCCTCTCGCCCTCATGGCCTCATCGGGCTCGAGGAATAATTGTTAATTATTTCTCAAGCCCGAGCCAGCCCATCTTACTAGCTTCTGACCCCTACATTTAATCCTCTTATGAGGGGTTTGTAGTATGTTAAATAATAAAAGTTATAATGGGTTCTGAGTCAATAGCTATTGACTCAGATGCCATGAGGGCGAGAGGAATAATCACTAATTAGCCAAAAACATTTTCTGGTCTGGTCATTTGCCATTTTCTGGCTTTCAAATCCGACACTCAACCAATCAGAATGCAATATTGACAATAGATCACTACTGTGATTTGACTTATCAGTGATATATAACTGATTTCCTACCAACATCCTTAAAATCTGTGGCAAAACAACCTTTCTATATTTCGAGTGGATTTCACATGACAATGGTAAACCAAACGCAAAAATACTGCAATTCTGAACAAAACGTATTGTAAACGCAAAACACACACGACAATCGTCTGAAATCCATTCTATACAACACATTTTCTAGTTTACCTTTTTTTTTCTTATCATATTATCAAAAGTGAACACTGTTAAAGCAAATCTGGCAAGTCTGGTATTATATTGATGTACATAAAAACTGGAAATTAATGGAATGGTAATCATGCATCATACAGTCAACAATCATACAGTCAGTAAAATGATAGCTATAAACTATTAACTACGATGATCAAAAATGATCATGAGATTCCATCACAGGCAAAAAATCACAAACTTGTACTCTGATAATGGAAAGGAAAAAAGTACAAGGAATATCTGAAACTAATATCAGGTCGTTCAGTTTCAATAAAAAATGTTTACAGGCTGAGGAAATTACAACAGAAAATGTAATAATGACTAACCAAAAAACACTTCACTTCAAGTATCTTTAAGACTGACCTTTTTACCAGCATTGGTTATAACCTTTTTCAGTCTCTCGATAATTTTCAAGTAGTCAGCTGAAGTTAAAAAGTGAAAGAAGTGATTAAAAGGTGAATCATGCAATATATCATCTCCTCCTCAGTGGTCCTTCCTCGGTTGCCCCAAGATAAGAATATTTTCATGTTTGTAAAAATGCAATACACAGTTGTCTGTCATTTTCTCTATTTCTCCATTCCTTAATAAATACTCACCAACCCCAAGGGTCCCAATAACTATCCCCACAATCTGTGCATCTTTAGCCTTCTGAATCAAATAATACCTGTGGATCATGAGGTTCCGTTACAGGCAAAAATCAAAAACCTGTACTCTGGTAATGGAAGGAAAAAAAGTACAGGAATAATATCTGAAATTTAAATTGTTTATGTTGTTTTCACCTTCTCATTAGAGCTTTGTTAATGTTCAAGGTTTCTCTTCTGGATGTGTTGCTTACAGGATCATAAGTGCAGAACTGTAACATAAAAACAAATAGTACAAAATTCTATAAGGTAATATTAATCTAGTTCTAGTTTGTAAGAATGATTTACCTGGCATTTATTGTAAGTCATCATGAGGTTTCTCAAAGTAAGACTTCCTTGTCCAATGTAGAAGATCTGATATTCATTTAATGACTTGCCAGCAGGCAATATAAACTCTCTGCCAAATCTATAAAACAATAAAGCAGAACATTTACACATGAACTTTCAAGTGAATCATTCTGAAACTCACACCAATAATATACACTGTAAAACTGTATGGAAAGTTGGTTCAAAAGTCTCAGGGAATTTTTACTTTTAATTTTAGAAATGACCAAAATCCCGGGGGTTGCCCGGGAAAAGGGGGACTGCATGGTCACCGCTGGAATTGACTGATACATTATGAATGTTCTACTCAAGTTGTCCTATAGCCAAAGAAAAAATGCTAAATTTGGAGGATATGATCTTATAATTAAACTTAGGTAGAGGTGAAACTTTGATCAGTGCCAAAAAATATATGTTTTACCATCTTTGTGCAGAAGGTCCTTTTTCCAGTTTAGGCTTTAAAATGACTTAAAAGTAGCCTTTTAAACAATTCGATTTTTGTGCATGCGCAAAATAGCGCACTTTTTATTTGTCCAACTTTTGCACCCTCTCGCCTCTAGGTGACTTAGCTTTGCATAATAAAGGTCTTTATATAGTGTAGGTTATAAAATGAATAAAAAAGTAGCGCTTTAAAACAAACAGTTTTTTTTGGTAAGCTTCTACATGGATAAATTTAGCGATAATCTGTAGTATCTATATTTTGGCGAAGGTATAAAGGTAACAGAGAAATGACCTTGAGATTTAGTCCCGCAGATGACACACTTGATCCCGCAGCTTGAGGACAGCAGCTAGCGGGTCTCCCGAGGGGATTGGATGGATGACTTCAGCATAAATTATGCTAATATCGTGCTAACGTAGGAGTGAGCGAGCAAGCGAGTCAGTAAGTGACATCGAGTCACCACGATAGCTCTTTGGCTGTTGCTACACAACTAGCCACGAGTTAAAAATGAAACCGTGATGGCCAAGAAGTTTTTAAACCAAAATTATTACAATCAAATTGATTCAGTAGATGCTTTACCAGTTTGTAATAAAGATTAGAATCATTGTTATGATAATAATTGCTCAAGAGGTGTGTACAGTTAACCTTAAAATGAAGACAGAAAACATGCCTGTAATTCAGTTGCTCTATATCCATTTCTTCAGCTTGCTTCTCATTTTCCCCTTGTGCATCAGAAGTGATAGATCTGTTCTCGATGCCAGCCATGGTTAGTGTACTTACAATAAGGTTGGGATATAATGGCTTAAATGTTTCCTCTAACTTTCCTAATAAGAAAACAATTTTGTCAAATGTAGTAGTAAATGACTTGAGAAACAAGGTGGGCAGACAACTCTCATAATAATAACATACAAATACTGTACTGTTAGACAAATTTACCTTTCCCATTCAACAATTTTGTCTTTTTTATTTAAACAATTTTTATTTGGTAAGATATTTCAATTGTTTTCCATATTATGAAATAAAGAATTTCTATTGTGATGCTGTCTTACCTATAGAATGATGGTAGACTACATCATAATGGACAAGAATATTAGATTCTCTATCAGCAAATAAATTGTAAAAGTGTTTACAGCATTCTGCCATGACTATTGGGTATTTGCCAAATACATATAACACTGGAAGTCTTCTAGTTCTGAAACAAACACACAAGAAACAAGGACGGCTGAGTTTAAGCCATTTTTGGACGCACTTTCTCAAATGGAGCAATCCCCTCACCCTCCTGCCACCCCAGACCCTACCCCAGGTTTTTTTTACATAAATGTACCCCCACCACGGGCGGCACTAGTTTTTGACCCCCCCATGCAAATAGAATTTCTAAAATGGCTTTCTTCCCCCCCCCCCCCCCCATCACTTTCAGATACGAGTACAACCCCCGGGCCTGCCACACCCCTCAGTGTTCCTCACACAATACTTTATTCTCAATAATGGGATGTTAATGCAATGTTATTGGCACAAGAGGATAAAAAAGCACCATGATATCTCATTAAACAAGTGGTTTTGCTTACGGACTCAGGCAAGCTCTTCCATAGTGAATAATAATATCAGCATTTGCATGTTCTGCTGCAACCTCATCCACACAGCAGCTGCAAAGGAAACAAAGAAAAACGTTGATCAGCTGATCATGCAGCTATTTTGTGCGGCTATTTTGTAAATATTGGGCAGAAGTTACATCTGAAATACCTGAACACAATATAATTAGTCACAGCTCTAAAGACCAGACTTATCTCAAAATTAATTTTACCTTTAAAGAGGTTACTGAGTCTCATGTACTCGAGTCACTGAAAAGATTAAAAGCTTCGAAAGTGACAGGGCTGGATAAAATCCCTGCTAAAGTTCAAAAACTCGCTGCGGACACCATTACACCATTCTTGACAACATTTTTTATCTGTCGCTTGCTACAGCAATCTTTATTGATGAGTGGAAATGTGCACATGTAACCCTGATCTTCAAATCCAACTGTCGAACTAATTTTGTATCAATTTTGGATTTTGTATCAAGTTATCAACAGGGGGGGTACAACAGTAAGTGGGCAGAATGGCGCCAAGGACTACCAGTGATTGAGAAAGTAACCGTCAATCGATGCTACGAGCCGCGTAACTTTGGAGAAGTAGTATCTAAGCAAGTACGTCTTCTCTGATGCCAGCACTATCATACTAGTCCAATACTCTGACAAATTTATGCATGGTATTGTTCTCCCCCATTGTATTGCCTCGTTCTATAATACACTCCATTGCACTCCATTGTTTTAGACAATGCCTTGCATAAATTTGTCAGTGTATTGGACAACCCTCAGCACTATGGGATATGCCTCAGTAGCCTATCTACATATGGTCAACAACAAAGGAAAAGTCCATTGCAGTTTCTTGATGGTAAAAGCTCGTCTAACCCCGCTGACCAAGACAATGACAGTCCCACGTCTAGAGTTGACAGCTGCAACCTTATCTGTGCGCCTGGGACAGTTACTGAAGAAAGAGCTTGAAGATGAATCTCAGAGTATAACGTACCGCACTGACTCCACTACAGTTCTGAGTTATATAATTGATGAACAGAAGAGATTCAAAGTATACGTCACCAACAGAGTGCAAGTAATCCGTGACTCATCCAGCCCAGCACAGTGGAAATTCGTACCGTCAAAGGACAATCCCGCAGATGATGGATCCAAAGGATTGGAATCAAGTACGTTCTTTGAAGAGCAAAAGGTGGCTTAATGGAGTTCCTTTGGAAAGATAAGTGCAATTGGCCGTCACAATCGAAAAAGCCAAGATAAGTGGCAGAGAATGACCCTGAGGAAAAGCAAGATGATGTCTTTCAGCATGCCTGTGGCCTCTCCCAAGTGGTGAAAGTGCTCACTCGGGATTCTGGGATACTCGATTGGTGTTTAACCAATGCCCCCAAGTTGTTTTATAAGTCCAGGGTCAGATCCAGGATTTTAAAAAGGGGGATGGATAGGAGGAGGCAGACCAGTTTTTTAGGGGGGGAAGGGGCTTTGAGTGAGGACAGAAAATGTTCTGACAAAAATGCCCTGAAAAATATGGTTTTGCTGTATCAATAAACTATATAACACATGAGCTCCACCCAAACCACAACCCCCTCTATCCAACTGCACAAGATTGGGACAGGTGACAATTTCATCATACTTGTTAGGCAGGAGCCGAGGAGCACGATACCAACCAGGAAAGACCAGAACTAAGTGCGACACACGTGACAGTCAGATGCGCAAGTTTGGACAATGGATAACCTCATTCTCGTGGCAGGATTTCTTTGAAGCCTCGTCTTGTTCAGAAAAGTATGTGATCTTCAGGGAAACACTCGGTAACGCCCTTGAAAGGTTTTTACCATCTTCAACAGTGCGGGTACACACCAATGACAAGCCCTGGATGACGTCGAAGATCAAAGGTTGGATCGCAAGTGGCAAGGTGCTCTTGCAAGGCACTGGAAGGAGTCGCCACTTTTTAAACTTTGGCACTATGAAGTCAGCAGTGCAGTCACCAGTGCCAAGCATGTATTCTATAGGACTAAGGTGAAAAGCCTTAAAAGCACCAATTTTTGCGGCTGGTGGACGGGGTTGAAGGATCTCTCTAGGGTGTCTGGATGTGAGGGTGAATGGCACCAGCAGTTAATTGACGGCCAAACTACCAAAACAAACAATACCGAAACCCTTTGTCTGAAGATCAATGATTTTTTTGCCATTCTCACTTCCTCTTTCTCACCTTTTGATGTTGCCAACATCGAAGTTCATGAAATTCCCAATGATCTACTTGTCACACCCTGTGAGGCATACATGCGAGGAAGGCAGTCGGGCCGGATGGAGTACCAAATATTGTTTTGAAGACCTTCGGGTTTCCACCTTTCCACCGTAATTTCAGACTTGTACAACTCATCTCTGCAGGATGGTTATCTCCCACCTCTACAGTTTGCCCTCTCCCTAAGCCAAAGCCCCCGAAAAGTATTGATAACGACATTCGTCCGATCTGACCTGTCAGGTTGCTAAATTGATGGAAGGGTTTACCCTGAGCAGGACTCTCCCTGACATCCTGGACCGCCTAGACAAAAATCAATTTGTTGTTGCAGGGAAATCAAACAAGAAAGCTCTCATCTTTCTTCTACATCTTGCTCTTGAGGGTCTCGATTGGGGCAACTGTTGGGTATGGTTCTTTTTCTCGGTCTTCAAGAAAGGGTTCGATACGATAGACCATCAAATACTGATTGGAAAACCCATAATGTTTGCCTTCATCCTTCTTTGGTTCGCTGGATCGCATCCTTCCTACAGGACAGAACTCGCAATCTAAGGGTACTCTGGACAATAGAAGGATGCAAATGTGTTAGATTTATAAAGAGCATCAAACCGGACAATCCTCTCTATCGTCTGATAAATGGTGCAGGAGTAAAGAGGGACACCCACTACAATTTAAAGGCCCATCACCAACCGAGACCCTTTGCGGACTCTTAGCCAATCAGAGCAGCCGAAAAACAATGGATCAATTTGAAAACAAAGAAAATGGGGCGCAAAGGCTCCCGGTTGGTGATGGGCCTTTAAGAACATCAGATATGTTTTGTACAAAGCAAGCAAACACAGACCGCTTTAGAAACTTTGTTTCCTGTAAATATTCATATGATCTAAATTAATATAAATATTTATATGCATGGCTCTCTGCTGAACATGTCTGTAATATTCAGGTTTAACCTACAAGTGGCATGCATAAACACATTATTATTATTATTATTATTATTAAGGAGTAACCTGGTAAAAAGTAATCTGGTCAACATTGACGAATCCGTCAATACCATTACAAAGCTCATCGAGTACTTGTCAAGTTGGTATCGTTTGAAGAGAAGAAATCTTCAGTGTGTGGCTTCGCTGGAACTCAAACATCATGTTAAATATTTAGGATTACTTATATACAACCACCTAAGCTGGAAAGTGCTACCAACATATATGGAAACAAAAGAAACAAAAATTTAAACAACAATTGCATGTATTATTTAGGAACCTATTAGCAATGGAGGATGATTATGTTGGTGTTACCGAAATTATGAAAAAAATGAATGTAGTTTAATTGGCAGTAAAACAAATTATATTAGAAACAACAACTACAACAACAAAAAAGAATGCAACATTATGTAAAGAGGGATAGATATACAATTACAGCCAAAGATGCTGAAGCGTCCCCCTCTAGAGTGCAATAATGAGCTGATTCTTGGAATATTGGATCCATTATTCGATTCAATAATGCATTCGGCTTTGGAAAACGTCTTTTGATTTCAACTCAGATTTCGGCTAGATTACCTTCCTGAACCACGCTCCGATACTCTTAAGTCACTGGCTTTATGCTTCTTAGAATATCCCTGATAATACTGATCAACAATTTCTTCTCTAAATGAACGAGGGAGAGATTTACCAGGCTCGTAAAGTCTACCAGGCCCGCCATATTGGTAACAAAACTCATAAACAAAAGGATCCCTGTGGACTTTTTCCATCTATGGAAGCGCCTCCGTCGTCTATCGTCCAATCAAAAAGCGAAAATCCAGTTCAAATCGAAAGACGTTTTCGCAAGCCGAAAGTATTATTGAATCGAATAATGGATCCAATATTCCATGAATCAACTCATTATTGCACTCTAGGGGGTACGCTTGAGCGTCTTTGGCTGTGATATCTTATGTATTATATGTAAGTCACCCACCTGGATTAGCTTTAGTGCTACCTGCGGGTAACTTTAACATAAACATATTTTATTGAATAAAATGATGATGAGAATTGTTGCTGTTTTCCTACGTGTGAAAGATATTCTTAAGAGCAAGATCAGGCAAGTGAAACTATCATCACAGTAAAGGTCTGCTTACAGTTCAAAGGTTAGAAGGTGCAGAAATAGTGTCAGTTTTATTTATTTATTAAATTTGCCCGAGGGCCGGGAAATCCTCACAGAGCGAGGCTCCAATTACGAGGTTCCCTGGTCAGTGTGATGGGTTAGTGAGTTGTAAGCCCTGCACTGAGGATGGGCAACTTCTGACGTCCTCGTGGTTCTTTAACGTCCCTCTGGTTCCGGTTAGTGTAGTGTATGTGAGAGACGGGACCTACGGTTTAACGTCCTTATCCAAGAAGATGTGAAGGTCTAACCATTTTCAGATATTAGAGCAAAGGCAGCACCTTCTCCTCAATTATTTATAAAAGACCCTGAGTGTTGGTCCGGCCGGGGTTTGAACTCCCAACCTCCTGCACATAAGCCCGGCACTCTACCACTGCGCTAACCTGTCGTCGGTTATCAAATTTGTTCAAGCGCAAGCTTTCCCGAATAAGATAGAGCTTCTGAACAATGCTGTGAGCAATCATGGGGTCAGGCATGTCAGAAGAAGACTGTGGGAGTTGGCAAGGCAAGTCCAATTTCAAAACTGGACCCGTTCATTGCTGATGGAGTATTGTGTGCTGGTGGATGACTATGAAGAGCCGATATCCCAGAAGAAATGGACCTAGCACTTCCAAAGCCGAACACAAACATCAAGTTTTCGATACAGTGGCTCCATGCTTTGGAATAGTCTTCCAAGCCAAGCAGGCAAAGACTGTCAACACTTTTCGTCAACTGATAACAAAAGACCATGCTGCAGGGCTGCACAATTGATAGTGAGCTGGTTTGTGTCTGTTTTTTACACTTTTCTTTTTAATACAAGTTCAGAATATACATAATATACACAAATAATAACATCAATGTAAATAATCACACCCAACAAAATATTCTGACACTGCATTTATCATTATTCCCCCACGTCTCAGATGGAACCAGCCGTTTTTACACACACTTGTCTTATATAACTTCAGTTGATTGTGGCTAACATGGTAAAAGAAAGATATGTATGTATGTATGCAATACTAGAATCAGCTTTATTCAAACCATCAATTCTGATACAGAGCTTGATTATTTTCTGCTCCAAATGTGAATAACAATTTTGTGATAAAACATTTCCAACCATTCCTGAGAGCTGTGGTGAGCATGGTGAGCCCTTAGCTTTTTTTCTCTCACATGTCCCTGGTTTTACCATTTGAAAAAATATACAATAAATAGGAATATACAATAAATAGGAATACATTTATTAATTAACTGGATTTTCACTTGCCTTCCATATGATGTGTCTGCAAGAATGAAAACTTTTGAAGATGTTTGTTTTTTCAATAATGCAGAAACTGCAGCTGAATCTGCAAGAAGGCTGTCGGGGAATTGCAGCGCCACCTTCAAACAAATGTACTTGATTAAGATAGAAAACAAAAGAGGCTAACTATAAAACTCAATAGACCTCCTCAGCTTGGGCGTAATGTTTTCCCGTTTCAGATCACATGGCATTCATTTGAATAATCTTTCTTTGTTTGGAATGCTTCCATATTCATATATCCTCTGGTGCGTAGCAGAGGAAGAAAGAAAGAATACTCTTGGGAATGCCACGTGATCTGAAATGGGAAAACATTACGCCATAGCCAAGGAGGTCTATTGAGTGTAAAACCATCAATGCTATAGTACTAAAGTAGTCAATGTACATGTAACCCCCCTACCCCAGGAGATGAGAAACCTATGGCTCAAGAGCCTTCTCAGTCAATGCTCCTGCTCTCTGGAACAAGCTACCTCTTGACCTTCGCTCTTCTTTGAAAACGTTTCTTTTCAAACGTTTCTTTCCAAATTTATAATTAAGATTATTACTATTATTAGTTGATATTTTCCTGAATATTAAGTTATAAGTCATATTACATATTATTAGGAAATGTTATATATATAATGTTTTTAAATTATTTGTAATATATTTTAAAATATATTTTAAATATCTTATTTATAATATATAAG
This sequence comes from Scolanthus callimorphus, assembly GCA_033964015.1. Lineage (NCBI taxonomy): Eukaryota > Metazoa > Cnidaria > Anthozoa > Actiniaria > Edwardsiidae > Scolanthus > Scolanthus callimorphus. The sequence continues at coordinate 19,521,080 of CM066918.1, forward strand.
TAAGTCTTGCAGGGGCGTAGCCAGGGGGCTCCAGGGTGGGCCCGGGCCCCCCCCCCCCCCCCTTTCTCGGAAAATTTCCCATACATTTACTGTATTTGCTGGAGAAAATTTGCGCATTTTCGTCCCATGTTTTCACTATCCCCCCCCCCCCCCCCCTTTCAGAAATTCCTGGCTACGCCGCTGTCTTGTAAAGCGCTTTGGATCTATGGAGAAAGGCGCTATATCAAATCCTTGTTATTATTATTATGTTGGTATCATGCAAACACGTCGTAGACGTGGCATTTGACAAGTCTAATGTTAGAACAGCTTTCAGATGACCGTCAAAAGTAATTATAATACCTGAGGTGTGGATCTTTGAAAAACCAAACATAGTGTCGCTTATTTTCTTGGGTCACGACTAAACACAAGTCGTACTTACTTCATTCCCAGATGGGTCAGTTGTTAAATCTGTTTCGTTTCTGATTGGCTAAATGTTTTTACTTTACGTTAGCTTTTCGATACTCATTTGAAATCCGCTCTACTGTATGACAAGCTAAACCGAACCGTACGCTTACCTTGGAATAACCATACTTGTTAATCGTACTGACGCACTTTTCTATCTCGTACACATCGTTAAGCTTCTCTAGTGATTTCAGTTTGGACGATGACACATTCAGCCGTCGTTCTATTATTTCTCTATCGCTAGAACTGAAGGACGAGGCTGGTAGTTGCTCTGTTTTCCCCTCTTTCTCGTCCGCTATTTTGGCAGCGTCCGCGTCCGCCATTTTGTTTTTGAGCGTATACCGCTGCCTGGGCTCAGATTCCACAGGGTAACCAATCTGAGTTTGGTACTACTACACACAACAAAAACAATAATTTTTGTATTATACAACCATCCCCAAAGGGAAGATGAATAGTGGTGGATATATTATATCCTGAATTATCCTGCCACTGTTTATCGACTCTCTGAGGGTTAGTTGAATAGTTGTAGTATTAAATTACTCCTTTTAGTATTAAATTATATCCTTTCTCGTGAGACCTATCCTAGAATACGCCTGTGAAGTGTGGGATCCCTACACGGCTAGTCTATCTGCCGAGGTCGAGAAGGTTCAGAGGAGGGCCGCTAGATTTGTCTGCTCCGATTACACCAACTATTCTGAGGGTGCAGTTGCCGCTCTGATGACATCTCTCAACTGGAGGCCACTGAAGGACCGCCGGAAGCGCTCAAGGCTCTCGCTTTTCAACAAAGGACTTCAAGGCCTGGCTGCTCTGCCCGAAGTAGACACTCTACAACGGCCTCTCCGCCAGTCTCGTCACATGCACTCGCGCTTTTTCAGAAAGCCATTTGCAAGAACAAACGTTCTGAAATATAGTTTTATCTTACAGACCGTAGAGGACTGGAACAGTTTGCCTGAGGAGGTTGTTGCCATGAGCCCGAAGGTGGCGGCTTTTGAGGCCCTTTTGTAAATTATTATAAAAATGCAATTGCGCGATACAAAAATATTGCTAACAGCAAAGTGTATCAATAAAAATAAAGTGAAGTGAAGTGAAGTGAAGTACTCAAGATTATAAGAATTTCCGCGCGCTGATTGGTTGAGAGATGACACATTGAAAGGATTGGTAGTGCGCGCGCGAGTTTTGTTATGATCGTGAAAAGTCCAACAAAAACAAGTTTTTCTGTCTTAAAACCTTATGAATCACTTGAGCAATTATACTAAAACAATTAGTCACCTCCTTGTTTGTAATTAACACCGAAGCTCGCGTGCAACGCGCGCGAACACTTTAACCGCTTCTAAGACCCCGTTCACACGAGACCGGTACAATTCTGGTACGGTACCGTCGCGCGTTCACACGGGACCTGCGATACCGGACCGATTTTGGCACGGCTAGGCGTGCCAGATTTGTACCGGTACCGTATGATGAACGGGCGGTACCGTACATGGTACCAGAATTGTACCGGACCGGTTTGATCCGGTCTCGTGAGAACGGGGATTGTCCTCGATTCTTGCCTGCCCCGTGATTTATGTTGGTACACATTTTCTATCATCAGATTGTTATTTCGCGGAGTTTGAAATCTTCATGTGCTTAGAGAACTCAAGAAGGCTAAATTTACTTCCGGTCGTCTTTGTAAAAGTCAATATTATAGAATAGAAACACATCTTTCTGGACAAACGTCCAGATTTAATTTGTTGAAATTTAAAAGCAGGGTATTTTACTAAACACTTTGTAGGACTGAAAACCGTTAATGCAAACCAGAGAGCTTTTGAATAGGAGAATAAAATGCACTGTTCATGTTTTAACACAACATATGAGCTGGCGTGAAAAGTGAATCGCAAAAGTTACTTGTCAAATTGACAAGACAAAAGCTCTATTGTGTGACACGCGCACGACACGTGTCTTATAAGACCCGCACGCGCTAACTAGAACACCGTCTTCTTTCCTATAAACAATAAAGAGGACTTTATTTGTAGAGATTATTCGATATTATTTTCTTGAAGAAATTAAATTACCCTGGCGCCGGTGTGCTTGTAGCCATGAAGCCCAGTTTCGAGATTGCAGCTGGGGTAACAAACACTTATAGTGTCTTTGAAAAAAAAAAAAAAGCCAAAAGCTTACAAACATATGATCCCTTGTGTTACTGAATTATTACTGTATCTTATAAAACCTTCGTAACGAAGCCCACGGGCTGCGAAGAATAAACCATCTGTCTACTGTTAAATTTCAATCTGGTAAATGAATTTTGGGACTTGAAAGTCAGTTTCTCTGTTTTCTAAGTTTTACATTGTAACCATTGTCTCCACACAAGTATTACTCTCATTGGCAAATATTTGCATGGCTATCCTTGCCAAAGAACGTTCAGTTGGCCACGTCACTTATTTGCTAAACTTTCAGACGCAACAGGTTTCGGCCGCATACTCTTGATAAACAATTGTGTCATCAGTGGCATTGCCAAAAGTTCTGTAAATGACTTCTGAATAATTTAGGAAACTACTCTAGCTAATTACCCAACATTTGTTTACAGAGCCGAGAAATAGTTGTCGAGGTGCTATCTTCTATTTTGCAAAATGAATATATAGATATATGGCTCTGAACTTTAACGCCAGCGCAAAGTATGTTTCACTAATGCTAGCTGAATATATGACAGAAAACAACACGGTCTTTGAAAAGAGGATCATTTCTGTTATTAAAAAAAGTGTTCCAATTCTCAATCATTTATTATTCATTCTCTCTTGACACATAGGCCTGTAAACCCAGCTTAACCGGAAGCAACAGGTTGCACTGATGGAAAGAATACACCAGGAGACCTGCTGGTAACTCAAAGCCGCACAACAAGGGCTTATGACAGGCCACAGGTGCAAAACTTTGCTTCTAGCCTTCAAAAGTTTAGCATGATAAAATATGTTTCACAAGAATATTTACTATATATGCCCAAATGTTGTGCACAACAGGAAATAAAAATTTAAAGGAATCTAGAAAAAATATTTTGTTTTCTGTGTCGATGAAAAGAACGTGTAAAAGCTGTTTGACTTTTGTTTTGATAAGTGCGTATAATGATTTTTTCCATTTCATATTATTCACTCCTAGTCCGTTCCTGCAGTTAAGTGTAATACATGTATCCGTTTGAAAATATATCCACTTTAATCTCGGCTCAGAAAACCTCGATCTCTGATGTTTTCTCACTTGTCAGCAGAACAAAAACGAACAAATGCAGAAAAAGGAACATGTTTTTGGCGATTCCTACTAGGAAAGAGATTGAAGAGATTCTCATTTGAATCATGGAAGAATTCAACTAAACTTCGACTCAATTTCGGAGCGGCAGAAAACACGGCAAATAAAATGTGTTCTTTGTGACACATTCAATTTTGATACATAATACTGTCTGAAAAGGCTCCCAAAGGTACTTTCGCAGATATTTTGACCCTGGATTCTAAATCTAGCCCCCAGTCGAGTTGTCGTCATAAATTATCTAATATACTCCATTATTTGCATGATATGTTACGGCAACCTGTTGATTGTAAGGGATCTTGGCCAAAAATCTAGCAGGTTCTAGCGAGGAATTTAAAAAAATGATAAAACTGGGTGGGCTATAGAGGGCTAAATATTTGAATCTAAACTCCCGCCGTCGATTATTTGTATATAAACAAGAAAATGAACGAAGTGAATAAGATTCTTTTCTTTCGTTGCTTGCAAACCTTAATTCATTATAATACGTCAGTATCAAACAGCTGGCTTTATACATTTTCATTTAAAGTGGGCGTCCCGAGAAATAAACACTCTAAATTTGAAACAATCGCGCTGGAACAATTCTAAAGCTCGTCCCTTTTCTTGTTCGGGGAAACAACTTTATTTCTCGGAATCAATGTGTCATGAAATTTTATCAGTTTAGTATATAAAAGAAACTAAAGTTTATTTTCAGTCACGAGTCATCTTCCCTAGTGCTGTCTGGCAATATTTTTTTTTTACCAGTAAATATTCTTCCAGTTTTGCCGTAATATAATCCGTCACACTTGATTTAGCCTGCGTAGCGGCTCTAAAAGGGGAGGGACACTTCCCAGAACTCCTTGCGGTCCGCGCTATTTCCGGTTTCGCTCGCGCGCCCCGACTCCCCCTCTGCGCCGCTACGCAGGCTACACTTGATTATACCTGGATCAGGCTCGCAGTAGGGGTGGGGGAAGGGGCTTTCCCCAATAATTGGGCATACGCTCTTTCTACTTTGTATGTTAATAAACTCTGAGGCTGAAATGTATCCCGTATCCCCTTACATAGGGCGATGCGTTGTTTTCATAGCTCAATTCCCATTTCGTGCTGTAGATTTACTGTATTTTGGGGGCTTCACGGGGTACGCAATGCGTATTGGCGTACTTGTAGCTACGCACCTGGGCGCTTTCTAAGATTAAAGATCAGGTGATTGTATTGATGACCTGACCTGATCATTTGTCCTGTAATGAGTTTTTTCAGCAAAAAGCTCCAAAACTGGAACAAATTTGTCAACACACTTGAAACATTTTGCAAGCAAAGGTAAGACGTAAAAATGACGCAAGAGGTTCCTTACGTTTTGCCAGCCAGCAGAGAAAGAGGGCGAAGAATTGAAATAAAGGTTTTTCTACCAGGAACAGATCCGTGTCCGTGCTGGTTCGGCCAGTTTGTGCGCCATGTAAGATAGTACAGAGGTCCCCGATGCGGTCGAATAGATACGAAGTCGGCCCTGGTGACTCTGGTCCACAGGACACTTTACCGCGCAAAAGGAATCGCCGCGGCGAAAGACCTTTTGTTCTACCTGCCGCCCCATCGCAGTCTTCCGCCACACAACCAGCCTGCCTTCGGACACCAAAAGAATAATAATGAAAATTTGACGACTCCTCTTTATGTCTTTTTCTTTATGGAACAAAATATGCCTGATTTGGAAAAAAATATTTTGTGCGCGCTTTCAAGGGAAGCAAACACACGTAGAAGAAAAAGGAAGATTACGAAACGGGGGTGTTGGTGTTTCGTGAGCCTTGTATTTGGTAATGACAAGAGGGGTCATTCGTGCACATACTAACAGTGACCTAGTGGTGACGTCAAAATCGCACGAGATTTCCATATACATTATCTATTGAAGTAGTCCAATATCCGGTTTTCTTTTATAATTGGGCAGTCGTCTTGAAAGTGCGAGGGTTTGGGTTACGACATTCGTGATCCCACGAAGTCCATGACGTCAGAACTTTCTGACATGCCCTGTCCTTTGTTTCAGGCGCATAGCTGCCTGTACGCTAATACGCATTTGCGTACCTCGTGAAGCCCCCAAAATACAATAAATATACAGCACAACATGGGAGTTGAGCTATGAAAAACAATGCAGGGGCGTAGGATCTAGCTCTAGATGATGGACAATCAAATTACTGACATCACTAGTTGTTAGCGCGGGATTCGCTTACCGCTGTTATGAGTATTCTGCGAACTCTCGATATAGATTTCCAACCGTCAAACCGCTTTCTGGCTTCCGTCAATCAAACTTTGAAACTCTTTGGAATACATAGAATTCAGTTATTTGCCATCCTAGTAAAATGCCCCAACACACAGCATCTTTTGCTATCTTTTTCTAAACAAAGGGCATAATTTACGGTCGGCTAAGACTCAAATTAGACCCGAGAATTTGATTGACGGAAGCCATAACGCCATTGAAAGTCGAACGCGAGAGTTCGCAGTCTTCGCAGGATACTCAAAACAGCTGTAAAGGGCTCTTTAAGTGCTCGAAGAGGGCTCTAAAGTGCTCGATAAATGCTATCACTTCTTAGGCCAGTTTCAGACGTCGAACTTTTGCCGCATCGAATCCAATTATTACAAGTTTCATTTGCAGCTTAGAGGACACTTTGTCTAGTAGTGCAAAAGGAAAATCTTGGTGAATCATAGCAGAACAAAAAGGAATGTAAAGTTTAGTTTGTTTTTCTTGTTTATTCTTCCTTTGGTTATGGAGAAAACCAGTCGACTGAATTGGATTCGACGCGGCAAAAGATCGACGTTTGAAACACGCCTTACACACACGTACCCGTTGTCCTGTCGGGGCCGGTTCGTTTCCCTGCATACAGTATTTTATTGTAAATAAAGTTGTGCACATTTTCCTCCTAGCATCGCACTGACTCACCAGGCTTTATGATAGATTTTGTGGTAGATATTACCGTGTCGAAAAATATAAAATTACACGAGTGAACTCGAAATCACACAAAAGTTTAATAATATTGTTTTATGAAATAAACTTTACAGCGAGTCAGTCGGATTGCTCAAGAGCAAAACTGGTGTGGGTGTCGTGCGGCCCACTTATATCTTCCGAAATATGGCTCAAAAATAGGGAACGAGAAGAGGTAGGAGACGAGAGATGGGCGAGAGATATAGGCTGGAGGCACTAAATTCCCATTTCTCTATGTGCTGCACGCATTCCTTCATAATCGATACAAGTATCATTATTTTTAAACCTCTGGTATTTTGAAGTGCCCCGGCCTCTTGTTTCGGAACTGCACAGCTACAATAGCTGACGAGAAGCAAGACGCTATAAGTGTTTACGGGGGTTCAGGATCCTTTACACTTATTCATTTTCGTCAAACCGCAGCATCCGTTTATTTGTTCCAGCAGGAGACATGTCAATCATCTGAATATTGTATCCAAGTTAAAGTAGTCGCTGAATGGTACACGGTAGGGTGACCAAACGAAATACACAAAATACAAAATTGACTCTTTTTTAAGAACACAATTAGGCCGTGAAAAATTCCAAAAACCTCAGTTAATGGACAAGGTTGACAGGAGAGTAATATACGGAACGAAGAATTCATTGGCTTTTCGGCACGCACGGTGGTATTCGCGGGAAAGTAAAAGGAAGAGGAAAAAGAGATACCGAAACTTCGGTGTTTTTGTTGTATTTTCTAAGTCGCTGTTCGGCCTCTGATGTTTTACCCTGGGGACCAGAGCCTCTGGTTTCCAGGGTACTGATGTTTGCTATGGATGGCCGAATTTTAATACAAGAAATATTATGCTCGATATCTTTTTCAAGGTTAGCAAGACTCAATATTCGACACTAGTGTGATCATTCTACCATGGGAAACCATTTAGTTATTTCCCGCCAAATAATTTCGCGCCATATCGAGCAACTTTAAAATTAATCTTGAAAAAACTGCTAACAAGTCCTTTTTAAAAAGGATAACTTGAACTCTGTCAACGACGGAAAACAAGTCAAACAGCTAAAATGCGTGCGTGACATGGAAGATAAAAAGCAACAGAAATCGCAATCGGATTTTAAGGAATCAAAATATTCTAGTCAAATGAAGTGAAGAAGATAAAATTCATATCCAGAACACAGTCATTTTTAAATGTTGAGAAGTTGCTATGGTAAAATATGATTCATACTGTATCGTAATGCAGCAAAAATGCATTAGTCAGCACACAAAGTGATATTTAATTACGAATTTGCGATAATTTCTAAGGGATACACTTGGTTGCCGCCATTTTAAATTATGAAAAGGACGACGATGAATACTAATGACATGCAAATATGTAAAGGTCGGAGAGGATTGGGGTGGGGCGGGTGAGCTTGTCATGCGATCTGTCACGAAGAACAATAACAGCGATCTGCTCGAGTAATCACGGCGGTTCAATGAATTTCACGCAATCGGTCAGAGCGCGCGCTTCTGCTAAACTTCTTAAACTGCCTCCACTGCAAGTGAAAGTGTTTTCCGGGCAAAGAAGGTTTCTTTAGCAAGCAAACCCTGAGATTCGTGTAGGAGTTCGCACAGCGGTTTAAGATCATTCCCAAAGACTTTGTAAGCTCTCAAAGTAGTAACGTGTCCATATATGGAACAGAGCCTCACTCGTTGTTTTCACTGACAACCAATCAGCTTTGAGACCGCGCTTTCTTAGCCAATCACAACACGTCTGACTCATGGATCAAAATTCACAGTAACTGATTCACCAGTACAAGTCAGTTCCTCACTTGCTTGCATGTTGGAGAAAATTTTTCGAACGCAAAGATTCTGCCATCATGTATAGCATGTACCAGACGTATTATCCGGACGGAACAGAGTCACTATCATTGCAAGATATGATGGAGGGTGACATACGTGAAATGGATTTGAATTTCAACGATCCGTTGTTCCAAGAGCAGAATTTGTTCTGTTCTCCCGAGAATCCGCGACTTTTGAAAACTGAAGACCGAGCGAGGAACGAAGGCATTAGTCCAGGAGATCTTACAAATCTCCAGTGGCTACAGAATGTCTCGATACCCATGGAGAAAGGAAATAACGCACAGGAAAAACCTGTAATGGTAGATCCCAATACCGTGATGCCCTTGCACTGGCAGCAACAGCAGCAAGCTAACATTGTTTCAGCAGCAGTCACGGCGGTCCAGGCTGTCACAAGTCCACTTGCACCACAGTCCCAACTAACTACACGTGTAAACGACAACAAACTCAGAATCGACAACTGCAAGGTCAACAGCAAAGAGAACACTAAACCGAACGAGAAATGCTACCCAAAACCACTCTTTTCCTACTCCTGTCTCATCGCCATGGCGCTAAAAAATAGTGAATCGGGGACCCTACCAGTTAGCGAAATCTACAAGTTCATGATGTAAGTTCTGCATAGACCTTTTGGGAGTCCTAAATTCCTATAGCTAGTACATGGAGGGAACAGTATTTTTGATCATGGTTTGTATTTCTCTCTCAGGTGCAAGTTTCCGTATTTTAAGACAGCACCGGACGGCTGGAAGGTAAAGTACAACTAAAATATTTTTGGTAATGTCATTAGTGTCGAAGGGGAGACATTATCCTGTGTGGAAATTTTGAATTTAAACTTCACGCAAGACTAACGGTTCCCCGCGTTTGACAAATGTAATTTTTTGAGGATATCTCAATCAGAAAGATTGTCACAACTCGGCGTTCGTATTTTGCCAAAGTGTTTTGAATATAAGAACATTTTTGAGGTTAGAAATTGAAAGACTGCACTTTAACGGTTGCCCAATGTAGATCGATTCGACGGAGCTCAACAGCTGAATGGTTTTCCTCTACAGAACAATGGCTTCCGAACAGCTGACAGTAGAGAAATTTCGTAGATCTTGAAATGCGTCTAAAACTCTTTCTGTCCAGCTAAAAATTTTGCACATTCAAAAACAGTTTCTCAGAGTACAAAATTATTGATTCTGGAGGAAGTTGCTTTTATTGTCTTTTATTTTGTAGTTCGTTTTGTTGGTTTGTGATGGCGAATGTAAATTTGAGTTTATCGAATCGGATGTCACACAATAAAAAGCTCTGTAGTTGGATTTGTAAGTTTTTCTAACATCATATACAAACCAAAATTCGAATACTCATCGCTTCCAAGAACTTTGCTGGAATTATTTTCCTCCCTAATTTAATGTAACAACAGTTCGGCATTATTTGTCCTCGGCAAGTTGGTACATTACCAAGTCAGGAATTTTCTATTCTCTACGTGTATTTTCTTTTCATAGATGCATCGTAGTTTCTTAATCGACGTCATTTAATGGCCTTTTTTATCCAAAAAAATTTATTCTTAAACCATAACTAACTGACATTTTTCTTGGTAAAACAGACTTCAGAGAAATTAGATTTTGGTGTAGAAGTTCCGGCTGAAATGTTCAATTTTGAGGGTGGTGTAACAGGCTGATATTGAATAATTTGTATATAATTCATTTATCAAAGTCGCGCTGCTCTTTCGAGTTAGAAACTCTCAACTTGAATACAGGTTCTATATATTTTTCGAGATCTCCATGGTTTGGGTTTCTGTTGAACAAGACATTTCTTTTCTGCATAGAAGCGAGGGTACCAAAACAAAACCCCACCCAACAATGTCGATAGATATCGGGGCGAGAACACTGCCGCAATTTCCCCGATTGAAACCCGGAAAACTTTAAAACGACAAAGCAAGCAACTAGCCTACATTACTTGGAGTTTCTGTGCCAATTTTAATCTGCTTGGACGTAAATACTAGAAAATATCTGGGTCTGTTCTGCTAGCAGATACAACAGGTGGTTTTAGACATGTTAATTATTTACAACACTTTCTAATTAAGGTTTCTCAAAATTGAACAGAGCTCATACGGCGTTCGAATTTCCAATCGTGCCTAGATGTATACTTTCTTTTTGACTTAAGCCAAGTTGGCGTACGAGCAGTTCAAGTTTATGTTGCTCTTTCGTGGATTTTCAATTCTACGCTCAGGGAACTTCATCAACGCAAATCTATGATGACTCATTTATTCAAAATCTCTCAATTCAATTCTCTTTGAAACAAGAATTTCAGGATTAATATGTGAATTTATTATTCACGAGCCGGGTTTCTCGTTCTTGCTCGGCCACTCCCGTTAGTCCTGATAAAAAAATGTACAAGAACAGTGGTGAAACTGGCTCGGCCAAGCAAATAGTATTTTTATAATCCTTTAAAAAAAACTCTCCTGCCAATATTATTTCCAAGGGTGTAAATAAAATGCGTATTCTTGATTTCTCTATTAAAGAATATGCCGTGATCTTTCCAGAAGGAAAAATCAATCTAAACTCATATCGGGAAACGTATTTAACAAGAGGGTTTTCCACTGACTAAATTCTAAATTAGAATTTATCAACATTTAAATTCAATACTGCTAAATGTATTGGAACGAAATTATGCACATATATTAAGCAGTAGAGTTCGTCCTGTGATAAAGAATGACTCAAAGATTTCAAATAGGATTTGAACACGCAGGTGTTGATGTAATTTTACAGTTTTAGGCAGAAATGTGCTAAGATTCATTTGATTTATAGAAAATGTGAACATTTTAATGTCGGCTCAATTATATATGTGCGTAACGCTCTTCTCAAACCCTGTATCACGCCATGAAATATCGATTCTGTTCCTTATATTGCACATAGATCTTCTAGAAAATGTCCATTTAATTTTGGCGCAAAGTCGCTGCTTAGTTCAACTCACCAGCCACGGCAAACTGGCGAAGTACGCGTAAAGACGATACACGGAAACAATGTTCACCATAACCCGAGGGGCACGATGATGTATTATAATGTATTGTCAAAGCTCTGAATAAGGACTTCTGTTTTATTTTAAAATAAATTATTAACCAGCCAGAGCCTATGCCACACCTTGGTACAGATTTATCATCTAAGAAAAGGGGGGAAATATGAACTTACCATAATAGTGAAAACATATATACATTTATTGATTTATCTCTAAATTATATTTACTTATTTATCACTTTTAGGTCAGAATAGGCAACTGTAAATGCTTTTGTAGCCTCTAAGTTTTAGTGGTTTGAGTAATGTGATGTATTTATTGCCTAATAAAACATAACAATGGAAAACTTTTTAAAAAGTTGTTTTTCTGAGCTCTGGAATGTATGTATAGTCCTGTGAAGAGAGACCTGTTGACACCCATGGAACAGCATGGCAATTGGAATGAGCCAAAAATAAAGTATACTAATACTCAGTGAATGGATTGGATGCACTTGAGTTGGCACTCAACAACTATGCTAGACTAATTTGTTTTTCTGGTTTTTTTTCTGCTAGCGTAACCTACATGTAGGTATTTAAAATATGCAGGTCTTTAGAAACTAAAACCTACCCAAGTGAAAAATTAACTTGGTGGGCTTGCATTTAGTCATGCAATCTGTTTTTCTTTCGCTGACAAAATCCATCTAGATTTAGAGAGGGAAACTTCTCATGAATCATGTTATGGAATAAAACAGATCTCTTGCTTTGTATTCAAGCATATGGAATAATGGCAATAATACAACAATGTTATGAAGAGAAATCTTGTAAAATAACAGATGTTTGAGATTGATACAAAACTGTCTGTAAGATACCATTTTTTAAAAACTAATTATTTAAGCTGTTTAGTGTTAATAAACTGAAAGCATTTTACTGTTGATGTCAGTTGTGTGTCCACACATCAGTGCACTCAGCTGAGAACCAAAATGGTCAACACAATTTTGTTTATCTTAGAATTTTCTGCACTTCAGAAAAACAGATAAAAACCTATTAGTTAATTGTTAACTTCATTTTCTTTGCATAAACTTGGTACTCCTGAAATTTTGTATGATTTAAGAAAAATTTTCAATTAATGGCTTATGAAATATTGCGGGAAATGTAAAGCTATGACAATGTTTTACAGTTGAGTGCACTCTCAAAACAACAAAACAGAAAGAAAAGGATATTTATTGAGTATTGTTTGAGATTTTAGTGTAATCATGTAAAGGTTTCTATTCTGTAGTGAGTGATAAAATTATTTGGGTGTTATGATATCACATCTAACAGTCCAGCATTAGTGTTCAGTACCATATCAAGCCTTTGAGTTGTTTTGGTGGGTAAATGGAAAACTAGTATTTCACATTTGAATGCACTGCTGAACACAAGACTTTGGACTTCATTATTCACTGTCCCTGCAGGGTGCTATAAAACTACTTGAGGTCTTATCCAGATGAATGATTTGACATTGATGTTTGATATTTATCACTTCAGCTATTATTTTGTGATGCTATTTATTATTTTTGCATAGTGATATAATTATGAAGCATTCTATCTTGTGCACAGTAGAAGTTTCTGGAACTTGAGAAATATCATTTTCACCAAAGAGTTTTCTTTTTCTTTATCTGCAGTCTCTAGATACTAGTTGGTATCACTTTAGTCCATCTCTGAGTTCATTCCAGTGAATATCACCACGAAACCTGTCTTATTGAAATTATCCTTTATCTTATAGAGCATACTCCAGTTGAATTTCCCAATTTTCTAGTTTTTCAGAACCAATATCATATCTATCCAGTTTGTTGATAAGGCACAACAAAGTTACAAACCCGATCTCCTATCTTATATTTAATAAAATCCTTAGCATCTGTCAGAGGAATGTTTGTGATTAGCTCATTTTTCCCCCACCACTTTTGGTGTACATATAACAAAGTAATCCTGCAACTCTGACTTTTTGAAGATTACACAATCTGCTCTCCATTTCTTTCCATGAGAAATTTTCAGGAAGTAAATAATTTAAAAGTTTTTTATCACAGGTTATTTTCTGGTAAAGAAATTAAATAAAATCTTTGTGTCAACAGCTTCATTTCTGATAAATAGATAACTAGATAGGTTCTAGTAATAGTATTTTATATATATAATATTAAAAGATTTAAAAATATTAAAATCTATGTAGAAGTCACTCAAATTTTCATTCCTAACATGGTGTTCTCTCTGTTTGATTTAGAATTCAGTGCGACACAATCTGTCTCTCAACAAAGCATTCTGCAAACTTGAAAGGCCTCAAGGTGCATCACAACGCAAGGGCTGTTTATGGTCACTAAAACCAGAGAGAAGGGAACAGATGGATAAAGAAATAAAGAAATGGAAAAAGAAACATGCTGAGGCTATCAGAGCAAGCATGGCTCATCCAGGTTAGGAGCTAATTGGGAGCTTGATCTTTAGCCTTGCAACTTATAAGACAGCTGAGTCATGGTGCTTCCTCAAAGAGGGGATTGGTAGCCTGAAAACTGGCTTTCAGGGTGATCACTGTCAGAGTGTCTGTTACAGTACATCACTAGTGGTTCTCTAACATCCTTTTGAAAATGGGTGGAAGGGGCTAGGACTTCAATTTTATTGTCTCATCCAAATAATATGAAGGTAGTGGTGATGAGGGTGATGGTAGTGGTGATGAGGGTGATGGTATAGTGATGAGGGTGATGGCAGTGGTGATGTGGATGATGGCATGGTGGTGAAGGTAGTGGTGATGATTGTGATTGTATGGTGATGAGGGTGATGGTAGTGGTGATGAGGGTGATGGTAGTGATGATGAGGGTGATGGCAGTGGTGATGAGGGTGATGGTATAGCAATGAGAGTGATGGTATGGTGATGAGGGTGATGGTAGTGGTGATGAGGGTGAAGGTAGTGGTGTTGATTGTGATGGTATGGTAATGAGGGTGGTACTGGTTGCAAGGAAGATGGTAGTGGTGATGAGGGTGAAGGTAGTGGTGTTGATTGTGATGGTATGGTAATGAGGGTGGTACTGGTTGCAAGGAAGATGGTAGTGGTGATGAGGGTGAAGGTAGTAGTGAGTAGGTGAAGGTAGTATGATGAGGGTGAAGGTAGTAGTGATGGTAGTAATGATGTTGGGGACAGTGGTGACAATGGCAATGATGATTGTGTTTATTGTGATGATAAGAACCATGATCACAATGATGATGATCGAATTTCTAATGGTTTGTTGTTTGTTATCTACAGAAGAACTACAAATATCTAGTGAGGATCTTGAAGACACAGAACGCCTAGTTCCACAGAACCAAGTCGATGACTTAGCTGCTGCAGATGCTGCAAAGGAACTATTTGGGAATGATCTTATACAAGAAATCCAACAACATGACATGTTAGATTGGGATGATATCATCTCCTCTGGCAATGATCTTAACTTGGATCCAACTATTGCTGCTGTGACTTCAATGTCACCATCTATTAATGGCACCCATCTTACACATGACCCAATAACAACAACAGTTGAACTTGATAATGCCACCCATTTCTTTCTGAATGGTGACAGTCAGCCAGCAATTCATCATGAGTATGAAGTTGCACCATTTGTAACGAATTATAATTTTAACATACAGCCTCAACAGATGGTACATCAAAGTGCTGGGTTTTAATGCTTGGGATAGATAATATTACATTTACATACAATAAGACAGTAGTAATAATTTACAAGGGGCAAATTGTATAGATTGCTGCTTCCTTGTGAAATGACAAATCATTCACTGCTGTAAACTAGCAATGATGCTAATAATTTTGAAAACTAGACATGGAAGCATTTTCTAAATAGGTTGCCCAAATTAAAAATGTCTGCACCAAAATAAAGCAAATGCTTAGTTTCAAAATGATACTGTTCAAACAAATGCACAAGTTTGTAAAGATAGTCTGCTTTCTAAAAGATTAAAAATTAACTTTATTTTGGGACATGACAATTACAGCCGATTGCGTTTGAGCGTTTTACCCTAACAGTTCGCACGTTATGTTTGAACGTTTGAAAGTTGTGTTTCTAGGATGAAACGAGACGTTTCTATGGCGAACCAAAGAGTTCTGTCCTCTCTGATTGGTTAGTGAAAAATACACATGGCGGTTGCCCTTGGAAACGTCCGACTTTTTGTCTCACAACGCAACTTTCAAACGTTGAAACTTAACGTGCGAACTGTTAGGGTAAAACGCTCAAACGCAATCGGCTGTAGGAAAATTCTTTCAAATGAAATAATTTCCATCTCATTAGGCTTGTATATAAGATACAGCATAGATTCTCTTTTATTTTGATACTACTAGGTGTAAGTAATTAAGTTTTAAATTAATAATTCCTATATCATCAACCACAGCAACTAAAATGAATGGGAACAAAACTAGAGCAAAATTCTGGTGATGGCAACTTAGATGTACAACTCCATTGCTCTTAGAAGGGAATAATGTTTAGACAAAGAACTGACCAATATTGTGTTAGCCTTGAGGATATGTATCTATCTTTTGGAAGCCAGTGCAATAGTACACAGAGTAGCTGAAATGGGTGTACCAATTCAGCAGTTTCTTTTTTTGTGGAACATTGTATTACATTAATGTTATGCATATTTGGGATTAGACCCTTATCAAAACTGTTATTTTTAACAGTTCTAATTTTTGAAAGGATGTGCCACTACTATGTTTCCTGAGTATGGCTCTCAGACATTTCTAAATTTCAAAAAAGTTGTTTTTAGACTGGGGAATATTGCACTTGCGATGTCTTCAAAGATTGTCAGCTTGATGTGACTACCACAAAATGTGGGAATACGAGCCAGTGAAACCAAATGAATGATTCCCCCAACCCCCTTTGGCATTGCAAACTCAAAATATACTGAATTATATTGAGAATAAGGTTTGCAGCACTGGAAAATATGGCAGATTGGCTGGCCCCACGCTTCTGGAATTTCAAAAACCCTTATAGAGAGGAAAAGACATGTTTTATACACACTGGTGGTGGTTGTGTCCAACAGGAAAAGTTTATATTGCCTTATATTTCCCATTAAAGTGAAAACCACAACTACAACCATATATTCAAAACTAAAAACAAGCTGAAGTGTCTTTTGGTCTAAGAAAAGCAATAGGCCTTTTGCACTTCATGTCACCCGGTCAATCCAACAATACAAACCCTTTTAAAAAAGCAAGTTTTATTTTCGATCCCATTCTTTGAGTTTGCATTGTAGCTTCATGCTGAAATTTGGGCTTTTTACTAAAATCAATAATGCTCTTTTCATTTCTTAGCATCATGTGCATAAAGCTAGTCAATTTAAGGGTGACCTGATCATGTGACCTCTAGTACAAAAGACCTATTTGCAGTACATCAAATTAGATAGGATGAGACTGTAGCTTTGTTTTTTTTAGTAAGACCTGCAATCACTGCAGAGCAACTTTTAGGGGTGACTTTCGTTATTTATGTGACAAGGGTATAGGAACAATGAACATCGCTGTGAAAACTTATTGGCAAAAAAAAAAAAAACAGGTGTACTCCAAAATATGTAGCTTTGTAAATCAAAGCAAGTACAATACATAGAAGCTAGTCAAGAATGTCATTCAGGAAAACTAATTTCTCAACAAAAAAAATGTTTCAAAGGGTTATGTATATGTCAGTAAGTTGTAGAAATATTAATCACAATTTCAATGTAAGAAGAAATTTTGCTTTCCATCCTAGGTGGCATATACTAGGGTAAATAAATCTCTTCTGATAAAATACCATGTTATCTCCACCTTTGAAGCAATACATGTATGTAAATAACTCATAACGTGATCAGTGGTTTGCAAACAGACAGTTCCCTATTTGCAGTTAATAAATCTATTGTAGCATAATGCATTCACCACTTGATGTTAATTTCATTGCTCAAAATAGAGGCTAACAGGCAATTCACTGATCATGTTTCTGCATTATTATATAAATATATAATAGTTATTATATTGTACAAAGGCTGTATTCTTAACAATTAAAGCATGTGGATAATATACAGGTTTCAGTGTTGTGTGTGTGTGACAATCCAAGCCTATCCTGTCATCTTAAGGCTAAGATTCCCAAAATATAATAACCAGGAAAGAAAATAATGCTTATCATAAAAATGATCTTTATTTTCAGAGAAAACGTTTTAGAAAAAATATGAGCTCTTTTCTATAAAATTGCATATAATCATGTCCTTGGTGTTGCTGTGGCAAAAGATAACACTAGAATACACAATATTATTATTTCACCGTATTTGCTGCAGTTGCTGAAAAAAACATGGCTGGTGATAATGGCAATCCTAGTGATGGTTACAATTTCATTATCTCAGCCACTCGTCTAACAAGGGTGGTAGAAATGAGGAAATATGCCCACCTTCCCTTAGCATTGCATAAGTTTGATGGTACAAATCAGGATGCCTTTTCATGGCAGGCTTGTGGAACTTACAGTAGTGGGTAACAGAGTTCTGCAAAATGTTTAGAACTGCTGGAGCAAAAGGTCCTAAATATGTCTTCAAACACCTGGGGGGGGGGGGGGGGTAATTTTGTACATGACTCTATGCATCCAATATTTTTTCTCGCTTATATCAAGAAAGAGGTGTCATTTTCATCAATGCCTACTTGTGTACTGCAGGTTACCTGATGTGTAGCTAGTTCCAGGATCTTGGTGGCCAAACTAAGCAAACAAACAAAGCAAACTACATAATATAAACAATGTTTCTCTCCAAAATCTTGTCAAATTTTTCAGCAATTTAGCAAAGAAAATACAAGTTAAAAAAAACCTCTGGAAAGTCCAAGGTGAGTAGAAAATTTTAGAAATGACCCAGCCTGGTCCCAGGCATTCCTTGTATGCAGTGAGAAGGTAAACAGCTGAATGTGCACGGGCTGTGTGACGTTGTGCTTCTACCACAGGAAGCCCACCCAGAATGCCAGGGACCTAGGCAGGAAATGAGCCTTTTTACAGGGGCTTTCTTGATATGTCAAGTGTAGCACATATCACAATGGTATTCTAGAAACATAAGACGTAAAATCTGGAAACGCAAGACCTTGAAACATAAGACCCCCTCTAAAAGACAATGTTTTTTAAATTTTTAAAACTCAAAATTTGCAAAAAAAACTTTGATGATTACAAGCCATCAGGGCCCATGTCCTGAAAGGTTGGATAAAGTTATCCCCCCACCCTTGGGTCATATACTCCATACCTGCCAACTCTCCAGGTTTTTCCAGGAGTCTCCAGGTTTTTTATCAAATCTCCCAGTATCCAGGTTAAAGCATCAATCTTCCAGAATTTTCAACATTCTATGATCCATAGTCAGGCACAAAATAAGTAAACCGAAGTCTGTGCCATCGGCAAAGATTCAGAGAAGGTTTGGACGTTTTCTGAAGGAATTTGGAAAGGTTTTGGGAAAGACTCGGGTAAACAAGATGGTTCCGATGAATTCTCCAGATTTCAGAACTTCTGGAGTTGACAGGTACGATACTCTCCCATACAAAATCATGACTCGTAACCTCCTGGCAATTTTACGGTAGAACCTGAGGAACGCTTGACTGTTTTCATGGAAGATGCATCTAAATTGACTAAATATTACCCTGAAATGTTAAGAAAAGGCTTTAGCATCAAGAGGGAAATATTTCTAATATTCAGAGCAATGCCTAAATGTTGAAGTTGTGCCCGGTGCTTGTGAAGCATTTACAGGCCGTGAACCCATCCGTTTATCTGTAACCACAAACTGTGCCATGTTCTGCCAAAAATATATGCAAATCAGGTAGGAATTTTGCAAGTTGCTAGTTTTATCATTAGAGAGCTAAAGCAAACACCCTAAAGATCTGGAAACACTTTTAATTTTTGCAAATTTTGAGGGGGTCTTACATTTCAAGGCCTTGTTTTTCAAGATCTTACATTTCTAGAATACTGCAACAAAATGGCACTGTTTTCTTTATAATAATATAGATGCAAAAATTTCTTGATTCTGATTGGTCGAGAGCAGTGCAATCACAAAAGTAATTTGCACTGCAAAGAAGTAATTGCACTCAAAATGAGTGCAAGTATTTCATGAAGCTGATTGGCTAATAAACAATGGATTTTTTGTACGAGCTAGCTGTCACGCCACCTGATTCTGTTTGAGCTATGTAGCCTTGTCATCGATAGATGGCTCTTGGATGGAGGGAGAAAAACGGTTTCTTTTCTCGGAAACTTGTGGAAAGCAAAATGTGAATTCCTTATAGACTTGAGCACAACTTAATTTAGTTTTCATTCTTTATTATGGAAGGATATGAAGAGAAATCTTCATTGACTGTGAATCTAGTGACTTGTATTGCCAGCAATGAATGAACTAAAGTCTACAAGAACGCATGAGATAAGGACAGTTTCCCGGGTCAAATTCCTGTAAATCTTGGCTGTTTAGCTGTTACAAGAAAGTTTACACAAGAGAAGACTTCAGGTATGTCTCCTGTGGAAGTTTACCTAGCTATGTTTACCGTTCTGGACAATATTTTGCCCGTTTTGCTTGGTCGAAAATGCAAAAACAACTTTGTATTCAAAAGCAATTCAAACTGTTGAAAGAAACCTATGTTATTTTAACTTGGAATCTGAAATAAAGTTGATGATTGACAAAACAGAATTCCACCTGCTTCTTGTATAAAATGAAATTGTTGTGTCAAGTTAGGTTTTGTAAACTTTGCTTGTCGTTTGGCACACGTTCTGTGCATTTGTGGCCACCGCAAACCTACTGTCTTTCTCTGAAAATTTTTGCATCTATAATTAATAAGTAATTATATGACTATTCTCGTTCAATTTGGGATTAATTACACTCATGAGTTTTTCAAAAAGCTCAAACTGCACTCGCCCCACGGGCTTTTGAAAAACTCCCTCGTGCAATTAATCCCAAATTGAACTTGAAGTTGTATGATTACCTATACGAATACCGCAACCCAATGGCACTGTTTTCTTTATGGTACTTTTTCCCTGCAAATAGATTCCAACTTGGCAATGGAGCCATCTATGTACAGGTGCAGCAGTGTCAGTGCAGTAAAATTTTGTCAATAGCAGTATCTCTAGTATCTCTAGACCTGCAAATTCCCTAGACCTTTGTAAATGGTCATGTACACTTGCCTTATCTTGCTACATTTGTATTCTTCTAAACTCTTGCAGTATACTTCCCTCCTCCAAAAAATTGTTTGACTATAGTAACCTGGACAAAAGCCACACCCACTAGGGCTATGGATTGGATAAGCGACCACCAGAACACTCTGTTGTTGTTGCTCTTTACAAGTTTATAGTCTCTGGACTCAGCTGATCTCAAAAAGTTCTGATAATGTTCTGCTTTCTCTAAACTTGTTTTGATATTATCAAGGGCATTCTGCAGAGAAAGCAAGGAAAATGCCTTTTAGTAAAAAGAGAAACACTTTCTTTTTTCTGTGAAAGAAACATCCAAGAATATGCACTACAATTTGGGCATGAGGACATGAAAGGAGGCTACAATATAATCACTGAAGCACTAATATTTTGACACAGTAACCTGCATCACCAGCTGACCTAATCGGTCAGTATAAAACGCAGACTGCAGACTGCGGGCTGCAGACTAGGGGTAAAACGCAGACTCGGTATAAAATGCAGACTGCAGACTGCAGACTTGGTATAAAACGCAGACTTGGCTTAAAATGCAGGATACGATGCGAAGAAATCGAAAATCCAAGTCTTACCTTTGCGATTCAAGCGATTCACAAGTCACCGTGGATGTGTGCGCCATCTTGTTTATTTTGACACAAAACTGCTGACCAAAACCATGACGGCCACACCACAGGAGCCCCAAACTCCGGTAGAATCGGGGGTATGTGTAGCGTAAAGACGAGCTATTGTCTGATAATAGACTAAAATGGCCAGAAACAATCTGTTTCTAAATATTGAGAGAAAGTACGGGATAAAATTCAATCTGGCGATATATTCCTCTACTATATATCTAGTGAGATAACTGAAAAATATTGAGTATTTGATAGTATGTCGATACTGCGCCTTTATGCAAATGAACTTCTGTCTACTGGTCCGATTCCTGTGCCATGGTTAGATCGGACCATGTGGTGTTGTCAGTGTTGTGGCTTGATAAACTCACACATGCACGTCTAAAGATTTAGGTTAATTTTAACCGATCGTGAAAGCTTTTATTATGAGAACTAAATGTAGAAACACTATTGCGCACTTCCTCTAAGCAAAACGATATGATCATATAAAAACGCAAACCTAAAATAAAAACAAAACACAACACGCACTGCTAGGACTGTCTTGTAGAAAGCACGTGCCAATGAAAGTGTTATGGGCAAAATAATCAAGCTACGCACACTACAAGATCAGAATTTCTTGTTCGTTTTATAATTTATAAGAAAAATGAATTACATAATTCACTTTTAGAGCAAGAAGGGAATTTTAAATGAATAATTCAACAACAAGAGCGCACACTTCAGCAGATGAACTACTGTGTCCATGGCTTGGAAGAGAGAGGAGGGGCGCAGTTTGGGGCTCCTGTGGTGTGGCCGTCATGGTTTTGGTCAGCAGTTTTGTGTCAAAAACAAAACAAAATGGTGCACATCCACGGTGACTTATCGCAAAGGTAAGACTTGGATTTTCGATTTCTTCGCATCATATCCTGCATTTTAAGCCAAGTCTGCGTTTTATACCAAGTCTGCAGTCTGCAGTCTGCATTTTATACCGAATCTGCGTTTTACCCCTAGTCTGCAGTCTGCAGCCCGCAGTCTGCAGTCTGCGTTTTATACTGACCGCTGACCTAATCTTGCTTGAGTTTGCCTGGACAATAGAGCATCTGTTCTAGTTGTGTGACACAACACAGATCAGAGAAGTGATTCTTTATGGTTGGTTTTCAGTGACATAAGCATAAGCATAAGCAGAAAGGAAGCCTTTATGCTTTTCTCATAACATGTGCTTCCAAAAAAATATCCATACCCATAGGGAAACCATTCAGTTGTTATTATTCCCTTGGTGAACATATGATCGTGAGAAATGTTGCGCCTGATTGGTTTCTGAATGTTTTGGCACTCAGCTGGGGACGCGCATCGCTATTTGACCAGAATTTTTAGAGTTGTTCTTTGATATTCTAGACAATTGACAAGGAAATACATTTCTGTAATACTTGAGACTTGGGACAAGAAAGCCAAATCGCAGCTTCGTTAGGAGCAAATCACTAGTTTTCTCGAATGTGTTACATCCCTTCGACGAATTTTGCGTGGAGGATTCTAGACAACTAACACGCTTCCGTGGGGGGGGGGGGGGGGGGGGTTGGGGGCTATGGATATTTTTTTGGAAACTCACAATGAAAACTGCACTAAAGAAAATTTAGTTTGGTTGGCTTACTGCAAAGTGTGAAACAACATGAAATGAAATCTGTAAAATTATGAAATCTGTAAAATACGAAATCTGTAAACTATTTTAAACTGTAAACGACATAAGGATGTTATCAGTTACATGCATGGGAAAATAAGTAGTTCCCCAAAAATGATTTCAAGAATTTACCACAGGGTACCCACATCAATAAACAATTATTCCTAGGGCATGTTGCTCCTTGCCCTCAGGAATGGTGTGGATAGGTGAAAACAAAAACACATGTGGTACATTAATAACTTTCCCACTTCATTTTGGCATGTGTATTCAATGTTATTATGCATGCATACATTGTATTATATTACTCACTGTAAATGAATCCATTTCTTTATCATCTAAGCTGTCCTTAAGCCTTTAACTCTGTCATCGTCATCACCATTGGAGAAGTCCACACCCAAATCAGCAAATACAGTTTTTGATGCCAAAGAACTGAATGTGTTATCAAAGCAGAATTCATATACCCCTTCCTCCTTTGTTGTTATTGAGTGGGATTCATCAGTCTTCTGGTTGTCTTTGATAACTATTTCTCCACTGGGTAGTTTAAGTGAAAAACTAATATCAAGGTCTCCTCCTTCAATAACCTGTAATAGTTAAAGATATCTTTATTGAATAAGCAAGGTGGATGTTTTTGCTTTCACTTATGAAACTCATGAATGGTATTTTGTTTAGTCTCCTGTGCAGCTCTTTCTTAGCCTCAATCATGCAACTTTAATTCCCATTAATCACTGAGATACCTGGATGGTGTAAATTGAAGGACCCAGGGTTAATTATATTTAAGCAATAAAAGTACTTTCCGCGTGCTCTCTGCTTTCTTACAAACACGAGGGGATGTTGGGAGAACTGATCAAAACTTGAAAGCTTTCAAGTTTTATCAGTTCGACCAACATTCCCCGAGTGTTTGTAAGAAACCAGAGAGCACGCAGAAAGTATTTTTATTGCTTTTAGAAAATAACGTACACACGCGCGACAGCGTTGCATGACAATCGTGTTTCTCAGGTCTCTTACAAACACGCTTTTTAACCAATCAGAATGCGCACATTCACAATACAACATAGGTGTTATTTTCTAATATATGATACATACACTCATGTTTACTAAAGGAGTCTCTGTATGGTAGATATAGACACAGTACCCTGGATGTAGTGTCTATACAGTAAACACTGACATATAAGAACAGCCCATTTCAGGATCAGCCTGAATATAACTTCCACATATTCACTGTAAGGTTCTTATAAAATGGGTAATGGCAAATTTCAGCCTGATGTTCTTAATCCATTTGTTCTTATATGCGGGTGTTTACTGTATTTATAGACACTTGTAGGTGCATGGCGGTGAAAAAGAGTGGACCATTGACAACCCTGGGTTGGAGCTAGTGCTGGTGTGCACTTCTGGAGTGACCCTATGCCTTGGATGAATTTTTTAAACATTCAACCCCACTTGAGGGATGGCATGTTTTCCTCCTCATGTCTTGTTAGAATGAAAACAATACTTGTCAAAATTTACCCTCCATAGCAAGCATTTCCTGTGGGTATCAGAGGTCAGAGAACCATGTGAGTGAAGTCAAAATTGAGACATTGGTCTTGCTTGCTGGCAAGATTTGATTAGAATGTCATAGAGTTTGATTGATGTCCAATAAGAGAGCCACTCACTGCATGTATTGAATTTTGAATTTGAGTTTATTTTCCACACAGCTTACATTAATCACCTGTTTGACAAGTAGAGTAAAAAGAGGAGGTGGCAGGGGACCCATGAAACCATCAGGTTTATCAAGTAGGGTCCCCGGTATTTAAGTTAAATAATAATAAGTAAGTAAATATATGGATTATGTCTTGATAATGTTCATTTGCGTGCTGTTCTCAGTATATATTTTTCGTTTTTTTTTATATATATTGCCACATTGCCAGAAAAGTTGAGAGATTTGATTTGAATGAGGGAAGGTTATTAGACAATGTTACAAAAAGAGGGAGAGAATTCCACATTTTAGGACCTTGATATAAAATAGTAAACATCTTAATATTTGTTCTACAGGGGTGGCTACGGAATTGAGGGGCAGATCGTGTGTTATAATTATGAATATTGCTACCAGTTAGAAATAAATTGTGAAAGGGGGCTGGTAGTAGATCATGATAGTACATAAACTTAGCAACATGAAATGAATTAATTTTGAATATGTCTAGGATTTTCAGTCTTGCAAAAAGGGGTGCTGAGTGGGCTTGAAATTCAGAATTTGTAATGGCACGGACCGCTCGCTTTTGGAGCAAAAAAATACGATTTAAGTTAGAAGCATACGTTGAAGACCAGACAATGGTGCAGTAAGTAAGATACGGATAAATTAAGCTATAGTAAAGAGATACTTTGGTTGCAGTCGAAAGAAAAAAGCGAGACCTAAAAATAACACCGGCTGATTTAGAAATTTTTTGGCAAATATAGTTAATATGAAATTTCCACAATAAATTGGAGTCAAAGTAAATGCCTAAAAATTTGACATGATCTTTCTGCACGATTGGCTGGTTATCATGTAAAAAAAAATTCACAATGCACAGTTGACTGAAAACAAGTGTAAAGCCTCTTTCTTATTGCTGATTCAAGTGATTTATAGCACTGGCATGTCATTTGTCTTATTGGGAAGAATGCTCAATCTATAACAGTAAATGTTACTTAAGGTAATTCCCCTGAAGTGAAACTTGTCATATATATATTTTTTAATTTGTCTATTTACTATTTAGCATAATATAAGAAATGAAATGAAACAAAAAGAGGCAGTGCCCATGCTTGTTTAGAAACTGTGAGAGGGCTATCTTGTGAAGGATTACTTAAAACTTTTTCTTAGTATTTATTTAGCTTGCACTCGATTACGTCATTTTTCGAACAAATAGAGCATGCATTGATGTGCAGAACAGAGTCTGCCGTGCCAGGGGAATAACCTTAACACACCTACTGTACTATAGCCTGAGTTTTCTGTCGTCTTTCCTCCCTACACTCCAAGACTCTTGAGAAACAACTGAGTTCCAAAAGCATGCACAGGAATTGCGTGATTCTCAATATCTTGTGGATGGTTGCTGATTGGTCAGTCTCTTAATGAGCTATAAATCCATACTTTTTGGTGACCAGCAAGCTGCACACTCAAGGCAAAGTCATCATGGCATCACAGAGAAGAGCTAAACATTTCTACATAAAAATATACCTCAGCCCAGTAAAAATATTAGTTGTTGTTACAAAATACCAAGTGCAATGAGTGTCTCATAATTACAACTCCAGGTTTTCAATAAAAAATATTCTCCTGCACTGCCTGATTGCCATTTTTCAAAAGTGCTCTTTTCCACACTTCTCATTACAACTCTTGTCATCTCAAAGTGGAAATGGTGGACTTTTGGCCAGGAAAAAACAAGCATAAAAAAAAAACAAAGCAGAACTGCCGCAGTGCTGGACATCACCTATAAATATTCCCCTTTGATTAAACCATCTGTCAACAGTATACCAAAAGTTAATCAATTGTCTGCTGAATCTGCTGCAGGAATTGACAAAGTTACAAGCACTTGACTTCATAACATACTTAAATTATTTAAGAGTTGGACTTAACAGTCTTCTCTGGAAAGAAATCGACACGGAACAAAAAGGAAATGAATGATTGCACACTAGCACAGACTGCACTAGCAGACTAGCACTGCACAGTTCTTATTATCGAGTTGTGATCCCTTCTTACTTTATTCGAGATCTGAAAACTCACCTGATATTCAACATCTAGGGTTATATTTTTCTGGACGTGTTCATAAAAGCAGTCCCGTATTCCAGCCTCGATGCGGTACGTGAATCCAGATTTGAGCGCGAAGACCGGCCGCCATATTTGAAATGTCAACAATTCACATAAACAAAACAACAGTGCTCTTTGTGGCCATGGGAATTTCAGTTTCATTGCAGGAACTGCTAAATTAACTTCTTCTAATCTTATTAGATTTTTGTCTGCTCTTTAAGAATGCGAAAAGATCGAAATCAGTAAAAGTTTGCTCGGTTTCGGCTTGTTTTTGGCGAGTGCTACTGCAGTGCTGGAATTCCAGTCCCAGCATGCCTTGCGCTAGATTTATTGACGTGGCACACGCCACACGTTCTTTTTATGGTAAAAACGTTTTTAACTTACATTTCACTCTAAAGAGAAACAGCAGAGGCTGGAACATCAACATTATTACAATAATTACAATGTCCTACCCCGATTTGAAAGTATACCTACAACAGAACCCACAGTGAACGGAGAGCATGCTCAAGGTTCCAACGCGAAGTACACTGGATCTTCAACACCAAAAGCTCACGATGTCAACAGTACATGCTCGAAGACCCAGCCTCCTTTGCTGGGATTTTTTAAAAGTGTATTTTCATCTTTTTGGCAAAAAATCAGGTGTAGTCCAGCATGGCAAATTTATTATGATTTTGGAACTTGTTTCTCAGTAGCTGCGTGTCATTTTTAGAGTGCCTAAGCTCCTCATGGAAATCACAGGCGAATCAGTCAGTATGAAATCAGTAAATAAAGTGACTTATGACCTCTCCTGTCGGTCCATGTAAAGGGATCCGGGATCCAGCTAAATTTGAGGTGTGGGATCCGGAATCCAGAGCATGGGATCCGGAATCCAGAGTATGGGATCCGGGATCCAGCTAAATTTGAGGTTTGGGATCCGGGATCCAGAGTATGGGATCCGGAATCAAGTACCTGCACCTAGACTCATGTACCCATTGGGTACTTTTGTTTAGCTATCGTTATGAAACCTGGCACTGAAAGTACTCATACTATAGCAGTTGCTAACAAGTTTGGCACTAAAAAGTAACTTACTAATTTTCGCACATGACCGGCCATTCGGTTACTAGGGTAAGACGTTTTTCATAATCACAGGGTAAAAACACTCACTTCTAGCAATTGATCCCTTGTGTTTCCACGACAATATTTGGGCCATTCGGGTATAGCAAAATGGCCTTTTCCGAGGGGGTCAAGCCGAAAAAAGCCTAGTCTTCCGTGGGTTTTTCCGAGAGGGTGCAATCCCCAAAAGGCTATTCCGTAGGTATTTCCGAGGGGGTAGAGCAAGAATTTCCGAGAGGGTTACTAAAGAAAATGATCTCTTCCGTAGAGGGGGTGCGGCTAAAAAAAATGGAATGGCCTATTTCCATCTCGCAGTCATTTCTTGGACTTGTTCTTCCTCATTTCTCAACTGTAATTGTTTTTCTCTCTGATGCATCCATATTTGTCTATGTCCGGTAATGTTATCGGTGTCCCAGTCGGCCTTTTGTAGTCAATTTTGACCGATCTTTGCGGAATTTCAATTTTGTAGTCAATTTTAACCGACATTTGCGGAATTTCAATGACTCATCGAATCACAAAGGAAACTCGCCAAAACATCCACCTCGTAATTTAGGTGATTGGGTTGCCTGAATGTTCAATAGGCTGACGAAAGTAGTATCGTGAACAGTGATAGCTACAAAAAATCACACTTATTAACATAACGTGTAGAAGTGCTAAACGTCATATAGTACACTGAAATGGATCCCGAGTCAAGGTGTACTATAGTTGGTTTGCAAAATCACGTTCCATGGGGGACCATGGCAGCCAAAAAGTCACACGAGTGCGACTTAGAACCTATTTTGCTACAGAAAATAGCTTCAAAAAAGCTCTTGTGTAAAATAAATTGCTTGAGAGAAAAATAATCTTTGTTCTGCGTCCTAAGTGTTTTCAGTCATACGAAATTGTTATGTAGCGAGTGCTCACTCCAACCGAGCGCGCGCTCTCATTGGCTAAATCAAGGTCACGTGGTGAAGTACAAATCAAATATTCCCCGATCAGTCAATATTGCGAAAAACTATTGACCGATTGGGGAATATTGCTTTCGCGCGTCGCGTTTGAGAGCGAGAAAAAATAAGAAGTTTATTGTAAACACGCGAGTATTTAAAAAAACCTTTGCTAATTTTGATAAGTTTTTACTAATGCAAGAAAATCGTGTTATTTAGGAGTGTTTTCCCTTTACATGATGCAGTCGGCGCACACTTTGTAACTTCACTTTCATTCTTGAAATACGTTTGTTTCGACTTAATAATTGCAGTATGTTTTCTGCTATATAACAAAACACTTAATGACTACTCCCTCGGGAAACACCAGTTTTGTTTCCCTCGAATCTCGGGAAACAAAACTGATCTCGGGAAACAAAACTGATGTTTCCCTCGGGAGCAGTCATTAAGTGTATATTATTATCCTGATTTCATGTGACTGTGTGAAGATATGGTAAGGTCGCCACACTCTAGCGACACAGGTAGAACGGATTTTATATGACTGTATAGTGAAACAAATCGAAAAGTGAACACAACACAATTCTGAATAAAACCTATAGGAGTAATTGCAAATTACTCAGACAATCATGAGTATGAGATCCGCTCGAGCCTTTACATTTTACATAATCTTTTCTGAGGCATGTGAAACGAAATTTGCTCTGCAGTGAGTGGACCAGTGTGATTTACAGTCAGTAAAAATTAAAAAACGGCATTAAATAAAATATACACATTTAATTTAGCAAGAATAATCACAGAGAAGCGGGATTGTCCCCCTTAGTCGTTTTACAACAGCAAAATTAACACACTAGTTTCCATCGCCAGCATGCAATTATCATTCCAATTTGTCTTCGAGTTCGTGTTAAATACTACCATCATTCCAATTTGTCTTGAGTCAGTGCTAAATACTACCATCTGCTCTCTGCGTAGGCTCATGAGAAGTAGGACCGTTAAGGGTTCCCCCCTGACCCAGTTTTGAACTGACTTCCGATTTTAAAAACGCAGAACTAACTGCAATACCATTACATAATTTAACAGGTACAGAGTCTAAGGTTTTTGCTGGAAGTTTTGTTGGAATGCTCTGCGTAAACGTCTTCGGACAGGCAGAAGTGTCCTTCTGTCGGACAAGCTGCTCGGACACGCCTTGGTTAGTGCTTCTGTCGTGAGCAGATGGCACAGCGCAATTTTTGTCAGTTGAATGAACATTTGAACCCAACAAATCATGTACACTCGAGAGGGACTGCTTACATGTCGAACTGTCCTTGCCCAGAGAACCTTGTTTGTCGCACGAAGGGGAAGTGGTGTGAGGGCCAAGGGCATTAGTGGAAGGGCGACATTCAAGTACACCGCTGTGTGAAGTAGACGAGCATGTACATGTGGACTGGCCATCGGTGCAGGTCATGGAGGTTACCGAGGGTTCAGTAACGGCAACTGAGTAACTTGTACTAGTACAATCTTTACCTTGTGAAGGACAGACTGAATTACGTGGTGTAGCAGTAGTTTTAGATGTGTGCTTTGAGATGTCAGTTGTCGATATGAACCTTGGTGAATCCAATGTGCCGACGGTAGTGTTTGACACGGTAACATGTGTCACAGAATCGATGACGGTGGTTACAGTATTTGATGTATTCCTTGGCGTCTCCATGTGTGTATGTGTAGATAGTGTTGTTACTGGGATACTTCTAGTCAGTGCATTTGTCGGCTTGTTCGATACGTTGGTCTGCGATTCATGGCTGACTAGAGAGGAAATGCCAGGCGTACCAACTACAGCAGGTTGAGAGATAGTGGAAGTTTCCATGCCAGTGGGCGTGCCAAGGATGTGAGGTGAGCAGGTGGTGGCAGACGTTAGGGTCGGTCCAGTTGGTACGGAAATCATGACATTAGTGTTGACCATGTCAGCAGGCGTGTCTGGATCAAGAAGAACTTTACTGCGACTAGGGGTCAATACCGGGCTTTTCTTCAATAAACTGGCCTGTTCTACAGGGCTGGGGCCTGCAGAATTAGTAGACGAACTCAACACATTTGTCTGAGAACGAGAGATAACCATGCGAGTAGGCGTGACAGGTGCAACAAGTGCAAGGGGATTTCTAGTCGGCTTCATCGATGTATCTGTGTTCACAACAGAGCTGGACACTGACGTAGAACTAGGTGTTATAACGGCGCTACTCTGACTATTGGTAAAACTGTCCATAGGCGTGGCTGCTATACCAGGTATAAGAGTAGTGGCGCCAGTGCCTACTACACTTGTTGATCCATTAGCAGTGCTAACAACCACTACAGGGCTTGGCGGCACTGTGGAGGGTGTCGGCAAAGCCGTACTAACTAATCTCATTGTGTTACCCAAATAAACGCTTGTTTGAGAAGAAGCAGACGTTAATATTCTAGGTACCGTCGCACTGGTATGTGGTGCTGTGGTGTTAACGGCTGAATCCTTGATGCCACTACATACGCCACGCATACCAGTACTAGTAGCAACAGGATCAGACATTGATCTTGCCGACTGTGGAGTGGAGACACGAGGAGTAGCTTGTGCGGTCGAGCTTGTCACAACAGTAGGAGCAGCTGAAGATGCAACAGCAGCTGAGGTTGAGGAGGAAGTTGTCTTGTGGGTCACATCCCCTAAAGCGTGTTTTGTATCAGTACCTATGGAGGAGGCTGCACTTGTACCTGCAGCTGTCTGCAGATGATCTCTCACTCTGTTCCCAGTGCCTAACGACTGCGAGGCCGGAGTGGTATTACCCTTTGCAGTAGAGATAGTAGCATTACTCCTACTCTGGGCCACACCCCTGTTGAGAAGAGCACTGACATTGGCTTCTGATCCTGTAGGGACCACTACAGCATAACCTAGTATCTTTTGGCCTGAGGCAGTGGTAATGAGCGAGGGTGTTAACCCTGCTAGGGGGCTGCTAGGACCTACAGATGATGCAGGGATTACCACTATTCGTGTTTGCTTGGCCTGCGTTGGGACTGGCGAGGTTTGTGGCTTCGTAACAGCAGATCCTTTAGCAGGGCCAGGGTTACTGGGGGTTTTGACAGCTTTCACGTTTCCTGTAGGTAACGGTTTTAGGTTACTTCCTAAAACCGCTGGGGAAGGCTGCTCTTTAACTTCTTGCGTGCCAACCTTAGGCTTGCTTGTCGCCAACTGGGGTTGAGGGCCTGCTGGAACAGGAGTGGCTCCTGGCAGGGTTAGCCTGTAAGTTACTGCATCCTTTGACGCCGATGGAATCTTTGGTCCGCTGCTTGCTGTGACCATGGATAGCTGCGAACTAGGAACTGATCCAGCTACAGGACGTGCTTGTAACAGCATAGTGACACTAGACTGTGATACTGAAACTGGTACAACAGACGTCTGTACTATTGTCCCAGCAGATGATATATTAACAGGCCGCCCTCCCACTATAATCTGCTTTCTGCTACGGGAAAGTATATTCGGCCGTTTGCTGGCAGGAACTGAAGGAACTACTTTAGTTTGTGCCACTACAGAAACCACTGCGGGTTTTCCACCCTGAATAGTCATGACCTTGTTCTTTAGTCCTATAGCAGTAGCACAGGTCTTTGGTGTTCCACCCTGAACTGTCACAACCCTCTTCGGAGATGGAGCCTCAGCAGAACCTTGCTGTGCCCCACCCTGAATTCTTGTGACCGTGTTTAATCCTGCTGTGCTTTGTCCAACAGTAACAACTTTATCGGCGAGCAGAGCCTTTCTAGGTGTAGGAGTTTTAAGCGTATGCAAGTCAGAAGCAGTCTGGAGTGAAGTACTTTCGGTGAACGCCTTCACTTCGTGCGTCTCCCCTTCTGGTGACACAAGGATTCGTTTTCTGTGATTTGCATCAGCCCCCGTGGCTTGTGATACTGGTTTAGCAGTCAGTGAGCTTTCATAATCGGATTTACCAGTAGGATTTATGGGTTGTGAAGAACCTTCAGCCACCGACTGCCACTCCATGGATTCTACAGGTGTAGCCACTGTTTCAACTGAGGTCTGAATATTCTCACTCTCTTTACGTACCCCTACAGAAGCAGCCCTTGCACTCGCCTGTGCGGAGAGGGAGGAGATGAGAACAGAAGCTGGAGACATCCCAGACTGCAGTGCACTCAGAACTGCGTCTGATCCTTCATCTTTTTTGGGGCTCCACCCTCTAGGTTTCCTTTTCAATCTTAGTGGAGGCGTCTGCATAGATATATGCTCCGTATTATCTTCTTCTCCCCCACGACGTTTCTTCAACCTCGGTGGTGCAGTCTGGATTTCAATGCTGCAGCTGGCCTGCACAGTAACTGTTTCTGTCGACTCCGTCTTGCGTTTTCTAGCTGCTTTGCTTTTGTCCCCATTAGATCGTGACTCATCTTCTACAGTGTATTCCTCGTCATCTGGGTCTAATGTTGCCCCCGCATCCTCTGCACTCCCCTCACTTTGCTCACTCCCCCAGTCTTCATCTCCGGTTTCAGGTGCGGCTTCTGGGGACCAAATCAAAACATGTCGTCACAAGTGATACTAGTGCGAGATTTGGCGATTGGGCGATCTCTGTGACAATCTGTGACAATGCCTTTTTATTTGTGCAAAAATACATTTATTTTAACTGATTGAGGCTCCGAGATAAGTATTTTTGCAGGCATCTTGCGATTCATTTTCTAGAGTGTTTTGATAATAATTGCAAATCCAAGTGTGAAAATAGGAGGAGCTTTCCCCTTTATAGTGGATCCTCATGTTTAACGATTCCATGACAGAAAAACTCTTCCCTACGCTCTCTAACAGTCTCTAAAAGTCTCTAATGATGTCGATGAAAGCTAAGAGTTTGTTTTATACATTTTCACAGTAGCAGCAAAGGCCTCACTTGAATTCTCAACTCCTTTTTCTTAAAATGTGCTGCTGAAACGCAATCACAACCGTTTATGAAAGAAAAAAGAAGCACACAAGACCTTGACACACCAGCCGGCAGATGTCTAGAAGGAGGCGCGGGCGTGTTACCCAGGACAGCAATAAACAAAGTTAGCTAATACCAAAAAACTAAGTTACTTACCTGGTTCTTCGACTGGCTCAGGCTCCTGACTTTCCTTCATGACTTTGATCTTCGCCTTATTACACGTCCTACTGTAGGTGACCTCGTACTTTTCAAGCTCTTGAAATAACGCAACAAACGTCTCATGTAGGTCCACCTCACAACGTTTCCTTGGGGGTGGGGGTCGGGATTTACGGCCCCTCTTCTTAGGGGGAGGTGGCCTCTCTGCAAATTTCTCACACAGGTTTCTCAGGCTCTCTATACCATGACAAGCGAGGGAGAATCCTTCTTCTATGGTACAAACGGGCTCTGGGGGTTCTTCATCATTTTTGTTTTCCCCTTCGTCTGGTTTTGGCTCGGGACTAGGACTTGGTCCTGGAGATCCTCTTCGCTAGAACACAATTGGGAAGCACATTTGAAACACAACATATATTTTTCATGGACACGCAACTGAGTAAGTGCATCTAGGATAAAGTTAATACCTTTCTTAATCTTGATTCCCTTGCCGATCTAGCTGGGTTTATAGAATCTAATCCCTTTCCCGCTTTCTTTGCTGCAGGTAAGGGAGTGGTTTGCTTGTTCTTTACCTGAATAAAAATGCAAGACATCAGAAATGACATAAGTGGCTAGTAAGACGTACTGTACCAGTTTGCCAGGGTTTTTTCTCTGAGTATCTAAACCTGTCCCATTTTTTAAGGTCAATGCATACTCTGTATGCCAGTCTGGAATCATATGCGCGCCTGAATACACAATGAGGATGCATAGGAAACAGCAGTAAGACTGGGGCATGGATAATGGGCTGTTCCATATTATATCCATTACCACCCTATCTAGGAACCTGGAAATTCCACAGGGGTCGCTGTGTTTGGCCCTGGAGTTTCCACAGGGTTTGTTGATTTTGACCCTGGAACTTCCACAGGGCCATTCAGTTTACCCTGTAATGTCCACAGGGTATTCATTTGCAACTGTGGAAATTCCACATGCCCACAAGAGAATGAGGAATTTCCACAGGGGTAGCTTCAAATGTCCACAGGGGTTGTACAGGAGTCTGGAATTTCCACTGGGGTAGAGCAAATTTTGGAAAATTTGGCGTTCCTCGATAGGGGGGGGGGATTTTTTTTGGAACAGCCCAATGCCAAGGGGATTATGCCTAGGAGTGACATTTTTAAAGAGTTTACAGTCAGTTCTTTTTTTCACAGCATTTGAAAAGCATACCCTGTTTAACATATTTCTAACTCGAATATTTTTACCCTGTTAAAGATAAGAAAGAAACAATGACTGTTGAGGGGCATAGCCCTGTACGATGCATACTGCCCCATGTCAAGAACGTCAACAAAACCTAGACTTATCCATACCTCTTTGTCATTTGTAGGTAATGGGTGAGGAACATGCTTGTAAATACGGACATCAGTGGTTTGAAAGATCGGAAAATAGAGATATGAGTTGTCATCTGAATCGATGCCCAGAAAAAGATCTCTTTGCTCCATGAAGTCAGCACTGACCACTTGGTCATGAATGTCATAATCTCGATTCTGTGGGAGAAAGAGAAACCCAGAGAAATTAGTTATTCCCATTAGCTAAGTGGAGTTGTTCCACATAAGAACGTTAGAGATGCAAATGAAGCGAGCCTTTTGTTTCCAATTGATTCTGGTCAACCAAAAACAAAAGGCTCACTTCATTTGCATCTCTAACGTTCTTACGCGGAACAACTCAACTATGGCCAGGAAAACATTGATGCATTTATTTCAAATCAATCCATTATTGTAAAGCGCCTAGGACATATATGTATAGGTGCTATAGAAATGGTATAACATTATTATTATTATTATTATTATTATTATTATGCAAGCAAAATCCCTCTTAGTTACCACATTTTAACTAGTTTTTAACATTATTTTGATGACTCCCTTCTGTAATTTTGTAAATATTTAGATTATTTATTATAAGGTTATTATTATAATTTTATTGTAATTTTGTAAATATTGAGATTATTATTATAATAAGATTACTATTATTATTAAACCTGTTATTATCATCTATTATACACTGTTTGTCTGTTCCTTCCTCAGTCTACCCATCTATCATGTCTATTGTATGTCTTATTGTATTGTATTGTATTTTATGTCCTGATCTTCGTCACCGTGGCTTGACTTGTAGTAGATGGCCATAAACGGAGACAAAAGGGCCTGTTTGGACCTTTTTGGGGGATAGGCACCTTAGCAATCAAGCTAAGATGTACAACCTGTGAATTTTCATGGCTGCCACTTATGTGTTAATCTACTGTCATGCATGACAGAGGATAGATTTCTGTATAGACCTACTTGACATTGTATGCTAATTTGCCCGTTTTCAGACATGTGATGTTAGCAAAATGTCATCAAGAGAATTACTTCTTTCAACTTTTTTTCATGTTCACATGAATCTAAACCTTTGTGACATGAGCTTTTCATGTGACTAGTGGATGTTGATTAAAAAAGAACATTTCAATAGCAAGAGTACTCACCAAACAAATATCACATAGAGTCTTCAGTAGCCAGACACGCTGGTGTAGGGTCATATCCAAGAAGGATTTCTCCTCAAGAGGGTTCTTCTCTTTACCTTTTAAAATGGAAATTATTAATTTGATATTGCCAAAATTAATCCAATTTGTACGATTGAAGAACCTCATCAATTTGCCATTCTTCTTGAGATTAAGTATAACGTATTCGAACAACGACTTTTGCTGGTAGATTCACTGGCTGCCATTAACTTGTCACAGGCAATCAAAAGATAGATCTTGACTGTTTTGCTTTCTGGGTGTTGAAACCAGTCATTTGGATAGTTAGATGAGTGCCAGCAGCTACTTAATGTTCAGGTCAACAGTGACTGAATGAATAATAAGGTAACTCCACAAAACGTCCATGCTAAAGCTAAAATAAATAAAATAATATTGGCTCTTTTCAACAGAGGTAATAGTTCATTCTTTCTTGGCCGATTCTAAAAAATTCTACAGCGTCTCTAAAATATAGAGTGACCCACAACACAGCTTAGCATATTTGAATACACAAATCAATCCGAATTAATATTTACAGAAAATGCGCTTGGACTTTTCGTGGCATCACCTTTAGTCTCTCCCTCTACTTCCATAGTGTACAATATAGATACGGCACAGATAAACTTCAACCTGCCGTAACTTACCAAGAATTGTGAAAAATGCAGGGTCAATGGCTAACTGGACAGATGCCTGGAAAACAAGAAAAATTGAAATTACTACACACTACAATGCAATCATTCCCAAACAATGATATCACATTTTCAGCAGTGTTACAAGACATTTGCCAGAAAGCATTATGAATATTTCAAAGGCAATGTGACTGTACATCATCTACCATTTCAAAACCATTGAATCATTCCTTAATACATTGTTGATGGGCATTACAGAATTGTTGTAATAATAATAATAACTTTAATAGTAACATCCTCTTTAGGTTTTTCAGAAACAATTTACAGCCACAAAAAAGATAATAAAACTGGAAATTACAATTCATCATGGTATGTGTGTTAAGAAATTCCACTAAATTCTAGGATTCATGAAGAAAATGTCTGCCTCAATATTGTGTCTTTCAGGGCGCACTTAAAAGATGCCAGTGAAGCACTTTGCTTGAGTTCGCTGTTTAAATTATTCCATATGTTGGCCCCTCTGTTGTGAGCATCATTGCTGAGAGCATGACAATGCACTTACAAACCACAGTGGCGGATCCAGGATTAGGGAGATTTAGAAACAGGACATGATGTAGAGGAGGCAGCCATTCGTGAGCGCACGAGCCCATGTCCTTTGAGACGGCGTCCTGTTCCTATATCTCCCTATTATTTTCCACGGGGGGTTCTGTTTTTTCACTTTTCCCAAGATACAACAATTTGATTATTTAGATACCCTGTGCACAGTCTGGGTAACGCAGTCAAATCCTTATTGTTTAATACCTACTTTTTAAAGGCCCATAGTCAACCGGGAACCTTTGCACTTTGTTTTCCACGAGGATCCGCAGGCCTGATACTTTTGGTTCCAAGATTTAATTAGTAATCATAGTCATGCCGGGCTTTTATTGACAGATAGGTTCAAGGAATAAACGATTCCGCTGGCAGTAACAATAGAGTCGGTGTCAACAGCCCTGTTGATTGGCATTTTCGAGAGCTTAAATAATAATCCTTGTTTTTATTGCCAAAATGGCATCTCAAGAATGTGGCCGTCGCACGGCCAAGTCTATTATATCTGTTTACAAAAAATGTAGGGCCTGCGGCCCCTCGTGAATTGGATCTATTGTCATTCAACAGCTGTGATTGGCTGATACTGTAAGTCCCAAAGGGGTTCCTATTGTTCTTCACAAACTGAAATTTGCATTGAGTTTTCAACTGCATTTTATTCTTGTGAGCCCGCAATGCCACTTGGGTGCTTATGGGCCTTTAAACGATGATGAATCAATCCGTTAACAAAAAAGATTCATTCTCCAGGGAAACAAACTCAATATTTTCATTTGTTTGCTTATATCACAAAAAACAAACAAGATTTTAAAGGACCAACCATCCAATTCAAGTGGTAGTGCAAAGCTTAATCGTTGTACACGTTTTATTTATTTATTTATTTTCTAAATGTCAGATGCTCAAGGGGGGTTCAGTGGAACCCAGGGAACACACCCTGGATCCACCACTGAACCATTACCATTATGGGTTTTCGCAAAACGGTCACACATGTGGAAAAGAGATCAGAGAGTGAAATTAGCCCTATTTTCACTATACTTGCTTTATGCTTTCAAAGAGTACATTATTAACTCATAAAAAGGTAGTCCTAAAATTATAAAATGTCACAAATTGAAGGTTTCGACAGACATAGTCAGAAGTATGGTCACCATTACAATTACACAACACGAAGAATACAATACAAATGTACTTACAAATTTAATTCCTTCCTTTTCAGCTAATTTATACCAGGCAGACACTTTATCTTTCAGTTTGGCCTCCCACACCTTGAATTTCATTGGTGGCTTCTTATATAGGCTAGCAACAAGAAAATGATAATGGTAGCTCCAATAGCTTGTAAGTGGTGGATGAACAAAGTTCACACCAGCAGCAAAGTGGAATTCCAGGGTAGGTAATTTAAAAAATACATGGAATTCTATTAGTCTAGTTGCCAGAGGGGGTTCACGAGCACCCCCCGGAACTAGTAACGAGACATACTTTTTGGAACCCTTAGGATATGAAGAAACTGGTTTTAGATGTCCCACGGCCCAAAAAGTGTCCCACAGCCCTTTTTTGTCAGATTTTTGTTCTTTAATCATATTTTTTTGTTATTAAATGAGATTCAATGAGGAAATTTTATAGACTGTGCCACTGTTCAGAAAAGTCTTACCACTTATGTTATTATAGTGTCATTAATAGACTGAGCACATATGTACAATTTACATGCCCATTTTATACATGTTATGTTTCTTACTGATAGATATTTTCTAAGACTCTGTCAGCCTTTGTATTCCTATTAGGAAATACCAAAACGATATGCGTATGTGACGGGAAAAGGCTGAGGCAGCAATTTAACTAGTCTACTTGTGATCAGAGTATTCCCAAGATCGTAAAAGTATAGTTTTAGAATCTAAAGAGCTTTTTTGTACAGTGCTACAGTCTATAAAATTGCATCATTAAATCTCATTAAATAACAAAAGAATATAATTAAAAAACAAAAATCTGACAAAATAGGGCAGTGGGACACTTTTTGGGCCGTGGGACATCTAAAACCAGTTTCTTCATATCCTAAGGGTTCCAAAAAAGTATGTCTCGTTGCCATATAGTCTAGTCTGGTGACTAGACTATATGGAGCAAGAACATAAATTCCAGAGTGGCTGCAAATCTGGGTTGGGTTGGGGCAACTTAAAAAAGATTCCTGGGTTGGTAGCTGCAACCCAGTGTCACATTAAGAGTACACTAAAAAGAGATTATACCTTTTCCTTTGATGTGGAGTAATTAGCAAAGCAGTAAATATTCTAGCAAGGAGGTTTGACTTGTTGGGATAGATAAAGCTAAGTTCAAACTCTGTAAGGTTGATGTCCTCTATTCCAAGAAGAGATTTGACCAGATAGAGCAGGCTACCAACAGATGGCACCTGAAATACCATAAAACAAGAGCGTCTATATTCATTAGCGAATGTCGATCTACTAAACTGTAAAATTTTGTGGTATAACTGTACGTAACAGTGTGGGAATTATACACTAACTATAAATTATTAGTTGCAAGTTTACTGAATATTGAACAGTTAATATACAACAAAGAAAGTCTCTATCTTTATTCATTTTACCTCCCACATAGAGTGGAGTTGATCCATGACTTGTTTTGTCAGTTCCTTGGACTCCCATTCATCTAACTCCTGAAGGAGTGCCTGGTTGGCTTCCTTCTTTTCCTTCTCTCGCTGACGCCTCCTCTCCTTTTCTAAGCTCTCCTCTTGAATTTTTAGTTGTGTGACTAGTGATGTAGAGTTCTTGCCATTCAACATTTGAAGGTAATTCTGTCGACCTGATCGTCTTCGGCCAGTCCCACCAAGGGATGCTATAACAAAGTGTTGGATTTCACTTTCATGTCATAAAAACCTTATCAACAAGTACCATGAAGGTACTGAGGGCAGGAGGGTACTGTACAGGAAGGGTGAGAGTAGATTTTGTA
This sequence comes from Scolanthus callimorphus, assembly GCA_033964015.1. Classification (NCBI taxonomy): domain Eukaryota; kingdom Metazoa; phylum Cnidaria; class Anthozoa; order Actiniaria; family Edwardsiidae; genus Scolanthus; species Scolanthus callimorphus. Next base: position 19,561,414 of record CM066918.1, read on the forward strand.
CAATATCTTGAAATGTAATTGCAAACAGTTGCTGCGTTACATTATACACTATGTAAAGGGAAAGATGAGAAACTCAAACAGCGATGTCTCTGGATCCAATAGGAAACGTTGGCATCTCTCGACTCCTGTTCTGACTGCTTTTTACCCTATTTACTATACCATGTAGATCACAAAGAACTTCACATTCTTCTAGGGATGTGCAAAGTTTCTATCATCATAAGGGCTTGAAGAAATTCATCTACAAATTAACTTATTTTTCAGAGCAATGTTTCTTAACAAAACCAACCAATCAGAGCAATGTTTCTAACAAAACTCACCAATCAGAGCAATGTTTCTTAACAAAGCAGACCAATCAGAGCAACGTTTCTTAACAAAACCAACCAATCAGAGCAATCTTTCTTAACAAAACCAACCAGAGCAGGTCCCAACATTGCAACCATATGGTCGCCAATGGCGATTATATGATATTATATCATCTTTACTGTGTGACTATGTCAACCGGACCATTTTGTAAGAAGTTAGCCAATCAGAAAGCAAATACAGAACAAAGGATCTTGACTTTATTGAGATCTTGGACATCCAAATATGCACTTTTCTCTAAAAAATTATAAAAATTATTAGCAGAAGTAACTTCAAAACACCTAATTACTCATCGACAGATGTATTGCAGGTAATCAAATTCCTTAAAATGGCTTGAATCTCTAAACAACAAACTTGGATTGACCAAGTGTTCTCTTTTGGAGATAATAATTTGTTTGCAGTCTTGATTACATTGTCAATGACGTCATACGGTACCATATGCACCCCCCTTGCTTCCTAGACAACTTTGTTTATTTCAGTTGTCGTATGACAATCAAAAGTGATCGTCTCCCAATGCAACCGAGGAAAGCAGACTTTTCTGTCTAGTCTCAGCAACAAGCAGGTAAAAATGTTGCATTTCTTGTTTGATGAAACAATTGCATAACCTTGAATTTCACATTAAGAAGAAAATGAATTGTACTTTTTCCATTATTCGTTACTATTTAATATTATTTGTGACTATTTGTGGCTCGGGTTTTCCAGAAACCTGTCACTCTTTGGCGACTAGGTTGAATATTTTGCTTGCTAAACACTACATCTACCGTACCGCCCTCGAGTAACGTAACATCGACTCGCGAGTCGCGAGCCGCGAGTCTATTTTTATACTCGAAAGACTCGAGGCTCGCGAGTCTGTTTTTAATGAGTAGCCTCATTAAACAAGTCACTCGAACGGCTCGAGGCACTCTTGACTCGCGAGTCTTTCGAGTCTACAAAATTGTTTAAAAAAGGTGAAGTTTTACACAGCCAGGAAGAGATAAGAACAAATGTGATAGGTATTTAAAATCAAAGTTATTTGCTAGCGATGAAAAACTCAAGTGAATTCACAACAACAATCATCAACAATCAAGTTATTCACTAAATAAGTCATAAGTCTGAAAAAGCATCGCAGCAAACAAACTAGAAATAAAGAAGTCATTGCGTGGTCCGGCGAGAAATTTTTAGCGCTGTCGAATATCTGCTACCGGTACAGGTTAAAAAATAACAAGCAAGCAATTTTAAACTTTTAGCTACCTTTTAGTAACGCTTCAGTAGTGAATTTTTTCGACACAAAGCAAAAAGTAACATTTGCTTCAGAAATATTTGAGCGCTGTCAAATTCTCGTCAAATTAATTAGCACGCTGTAAAACTTGTCTCCCTACCGTCTGGGATTTTGTGAATAAAATTGCGACATGACGGCGGCCTTTACACTTGTTAAAAAGTTCGAACAAGAAGCCGAGTGATTGAGTACCGGGTTGAGTAAAACTCTCGCGCTTTTGCATTCCCCTATCGAGTTCGCATCAAAATAAACATCAGAAAGGCAAACTGCACAGCCTAGGCTTCAATTTGATATAAAGTTTTGTCTAGTTTCATAGAAAATTCATCTTGTAATTGCGAAATCCGACTTTGGCATCACGGCGGCTTTTTACACATTTGTTGAGTTCGAACAAGAAGCCGAGTGATTGAGAGTAAAACTCTCGCGTTTTTCGTTCCGCTATCGAGTTCGCATCAGAATAAACATCAGAAACGCAAACTACCCGAAACTACACAACCTAGGCTTTAATTTGATATAAGTTTTGTCTAGTTTAATAGAGAATTCATCTTGTAATTGCGAAATCCGACTTTGGCATCACGGCGGCTTTTACACTTAAGTTGAGTTCGAACAAGAAGCCGAGTGATTGAGTAAAACTCTGCGCTTTTGCTTTCCCCTGTCAAGTTCGCATCACAATAAACATCAGAAACGCAAACTACACTAAACCTAGGCTTTGATTTGATATAAGTTTTGTCTATTTTCTTAGAGAATCCATCTTGTAATTGTAAAATCTGACTTCTGAACAAGAAGCCGAGTGATTGAAGCTGATTGCGCTTTTGCAAACTGCACATGGCATCTAATAATTGCGAAATAGCTGAAAAAGCGGGAAAAGGAGGTTTTTATTTGCTAATTTTCTTCATCTGCAAAAGCGTTGCGAGATGGCGCGCGCACTTGAATGGCTTCCAAATAAAAGTCCGTATCATCCATCGGATTTTTGCTACTTCAATTTTAAGGATCACGATAAACACCTGTACGATTTGTGTAACTTTATTCTCAACAAGATATTCAGAGCTGACAGCGACTCTACAAAAAGATTGCCGGTGACAACCATAAATATGCCCAGCATCGTGCTTGTTTTGAATGAAGCTATTATTGGCCTTTATCCGCCGCACAACAACGATTGAAAACCTCCGTCTTCTTGTCAAACTGCCATATTTTCGAGAACAATTTCTTTCGCTATCTTATCTGTACCGGTATTTTTGTCTTTCGATCTTCCTGACTCGCGAGCCGCTCGCGAGTCTCAACCAGCCAGCTTTATGCAAACAAAGGAACCAGCCACTCGAAACGTTCGAGTGACTTATGAATATCATGAATATGCAGCCTGAAAACACTCGCGAGCCTCGAGTCTTTCGAGTATAAAAATAGACTCGAGACTCGCGAGTCGATGTTACGTTACTCGAGGGCGGTACGGTAGTCACCATTGGCAACCATATGGTAATGCTTAATAAGGAGATGGGTTGTATGCTGGTAATGCTTAATAATGAGATGGGTTGTATGCTGGAATGCTTAATAAGGAGATGCTGGTAATGCTTAATAAGGAGATGGATTATATCTGGTAATGTATAATAATGAGATGGGTTGTATGCTGGTAATCTGTAATCATGAGATGGGGTGTATGCTGGTAATGCTTAATAAGGAGATGGGTTGTATGCTTAATTATACAAACTCTGTCCTAATGGCTTGAAGAGAAACATCATACCTTCCATTTCAGCCTCAATTGGAAAGTCACTTTTCAAAGACATTGTTGCAGTAAGGGTGACCTTGTCCCTGAGCGACCTGAAGAACAAGTTATTGTATGTGAAATGTTTTGATGCCTTTAGCACAGACCAGGAAAACATTTTATTTCTTAATACCTAAGGGTTGTGATACTATTTTTTCTCCTGGATTGAAACTTTTTAGAAACAGCATTCAGTTTACTTGATTGATATTATTGGATTATATCATAAGTGTTTTCAAAAGTCTTTCCTGTATTTAATGCCATTATGAGGATCATGGAATGAGGCCAAGCATGATACAATCTCTTTTCTGGGTCTCACTCTCATAATCAGTACGGTTTACAAAGTTCTGTACCCAAAATCTTTGCTATCCACCATGTTTACATTTTCAGGACAGACTCCATTTTGTCTGTCATGCTATGGAAAATAGAAAAACATGATGCTATATGTGTGAACAGGTTAAACTTTGTTCCCATTTTCTCAAAACTACAAAACTGTGCATAGCCTATTTTGATGCCAGCTTTACCTGTTGAGCAAGTTCAGTTTTTGTTCTAGAATGTTTTCCAGCTTCTGTCCAAGTTTGGACACCCAGTGATCTGGTCCATTGTACAGGTAGCAATTGGCCAAGAGAAGTCGGATGTCTGCAATAACTTCTGTTATGCTAGTGTATTCATAATCATTGAACTTCTTGCCAACTGCAACAGCAAAGTAAACTCAATCTTTCTTTTTGCATATTTCTTTAAAAACTATTTTAAAAAAAACTCTTTCATCACATCTATCACACAAATTACCTATACAGTAAGTATTTTTAATAAGTTACCAAAAAAAAAATATCCACTTATCCATTTAATTCCACCATGTTGGGAGTGTTATTGAAATCGCGATACCGCAGTCTACAGCACGATCTGTCTTTTCTGCAAAATGTATTAGGGAACCCATCCTGGTTTACAGTCAGTAGGATGAAAATATGTCACACAAAGACTGCCACCTTTTCAAAGACTGTTCTCAAAGTCTATGGTTAAAAATGAAGATAGAAGACCATGGAAAGTTCGGCAACAAGATTCCGTCGCTGGAAAATCAACAAGTTGCCATAAAAGCGGACAGTGTCCAAATTATAGAGACGGACAGAAATCACCATCAAAATCTTACATGGCCATTCAGGGGCTTCAACAAGACACGACAAAGAAAAAATGTCTAAAATTCGAATAAATCGTCTTTCTTTAGTGCTAATTTTATCGTAAAACTCTGACTGACATATTGTAGTACAAAGACATGTAGTACTCACTTGTCGAAAAGCACATGGGCTCTTTTATTTTGTCCTGATAATCCCAAAGTCCGAGCGACTCGGCATCCACCGGCTCGAGAAATGGCCATGTAATGTTGCGATTGGAATCTGCCAGCAATTCAGAATAAACCCTGTATCCCTGTTGAAGTTCGTAACTCAGTTTTGTTAAATCGAGTTGGGATACGATTGGTTCAGTCTGGACCAGGTCAGTTAGTGGAGTTTCCGGTTCCAACAACACACTACATTTTCTGATTCAACTTCTTGGTGAAGTTCGACGCTGGTAGCCTCAACCGGCGACTCGACAACTTCGACTTCATCCATCAAAACCCTCCAAAAATCACCACCACCTATCGCTGAACACCTTTCTGTAATCCAGAAGGCGTATAGTTTTGTATTCTTCTTCAGTGTTGTCGAGTTATTCGGTAGTTTTTCCCCGCCAGTGGTGGCCACATGACAAACTTGCTAATCGATGAATCCAAGCGCGTTTTGTTGATGCGATTGCATCACTGTGCATGCGCACTTCTGACAACTTCTCATTCGTTTACAAAAGACCGCCAAAAAAATTGAACTGAAATTTATCTGGTGATGACTTTTTCCACTGAAGATGTTGCTTCCAGCTAGAATTTTACCGCTTGCAGCCCTTCAGCCTTAAGAATTCGCACTTTTTTAATCTCAAAAAGCCCTTGAAAATAGCCCTTTACACCTCCGTATCTTCGGGAAATATTCGTGAACACTTCGCTATGGTCTCGGAGGAAAATCGGAAAAGCTTCGGTACAGCCAAAATTTCATTTCTTCTAGTACTTATAGTTGTGCTTTCCAACTTTAAAATGCGTTTAGCACTCTCTCACTTCTCATGTACTTAAATTCATCCGAATCTGTTTACGTAAGAATGTTTTAGTACATTTCTCGCGCGTTAAAAATCCAGAGAAAGCAGGCTCGTATTTGGCTAGCGGTCTCAGCCATTAGTATTAGTTCCCGCCATTTTCAAATGTTTTCCCGCTCGAGAACAAGAGAAGCAAGAACAGTCGATCGGGATGCCACTTTTAGGCAAGAAACCCTATTTTCCCGTCACCCCGCCAGCTGATTTGAAGCCAGATGAAGAAATATTCTTTATCGGGCCCACTAATGAGGTTTTTAGGGACTATTCGTATCCTTTTGAACGTTATTTCTGTGTATATTCGCGTGTACTTAAGTGAGAACTGTGTTTATACTCGTGTTGGTGCTTCGCCAATTTATAGCGACGGATTTGGAGGTAGTTTATAAGTTGTAAGCGTTGGTTGTGTACTATGTTCGATTCTTCTGGAGTCAATGGCACTAAACGGTCGGTTGAGAATGTAATTTCTTAAGGTTTGGCCGAGATATTGATGTTTATAGTTGTTTAATATAGGCTTATCATTGTTCACTCAATCCTCGTTTGGAGTCGTGTGACCTATAAAGACTAAAAGTGTTTCTCAGCCTCACATTCATGTGCCTACTTTTGTGCCACGAGCATTACACCTGGTAAGGTGAGCAATTTGGAAATAACATAGATTGTAAGTGGTATTTGTCAGTAAATTGTATTGCTTGGATTGTGTTTCCTATTTTTAACTGAGCCGAGCGATGAAGAAAATTCCATTCATACCCTGATTCTTGAGACGTCCATTTTCCTTGACCGTGTGTTTAGGGATTATGTAAACAAGTACCTTCTTTACAGTTCCCAAGTTTGGTCATGTCAATACTCAGGTAACTCAAGACTAACATACCAGGAGGCCTTGGAATCAGAGCAGCAATGCCTGGAAAGACTGAAGAAATTCCCAAAAGGCTTGGAGAAAACCTTGTTGCAAAATGCTCATCATTGTAAGTTGTTATGCAAAACCCTATAAGTAGTTTTATTTAGTAAAGGTTTACATCCACCTTTTGGTTGTTAAATAACTCTAATTCTTTTGCCAAAAAAAAACATTTTGATACCAATTTTTCAGAACAGGGCAATTCCATGGTATTTTGTGTCTGAACATCAATTTTTAAAATGCATAAAATATTATATTAGACACTTGCTGAGAAGCATTCCCCATGGAATCCCTCATGCTTATATATTTAGCTAATTATATCCCCTTTTCACTTGACCTTACAAGTTTAGCATAACATATTGTTTTCCAGGCTTAATTGATGATATACATTATTGTGCCAAATATGGGCATAATATGCTGGCATAAAACTACATTCACCATATTCTTCATTTTAAGCCCCATTTTTGCCCAGTTTAAACAAAAGAATTCATGATTTTTTCGAATTGTATCTATAGCTTCCGTCATAAGAAATCATCATCATCATTTTTATTCACATTTCACTTTTTTGTGTATGTTTACATTTTTGTATTTTTATATTGTTTTTTTTAATAAATAGTTTGTTATAAAAATATTTTTTTTAAAAACAAGTAGCATGCAAGGAAATGCCTAGTATCTAAATTGACCAAGCAATTTACAGTCTGTGTGTTATTACAAACTGCCATTGTGTAATTCCCGAAAAAATCCACAACCTCCCACCTTGGTGACCTGAATTTCAGTCGTCCCTTCACCTTCAATCATACATCACTTTGCGAGAGAATTAAGTAATTTACTGATTGGTTGAGTTTCTCAGTAAGACGTGTAGGCAAATGATTCCATGACAACGCATGCTCTCCCAAGCAAAAAAGCGTGCGAAACTCACAAGCCAGACAACCAGGCACCACAACTGTTGAATAACGCATTTGTGTCTTGGAAACATTGTAAAAAATAGCGTTTTTTACTTGGCTGTGATAACTACATAATTGATCCCAGATGATGGATCACTGGAAATTCCACACTAGGGGTAGAGATTCTTTAGAAGAATTCCCATCATGGTGGGGTTATGAATCGTTTTAGGAATTACACATTGAGTTATCAAGCTACAGGTAGCGCCATAGTATGGCTAGGTTAGGTTTTGTAAGACTATGTATAGGTTATGGGTTGCCTGTGTTATCTGCCTCGTGTTCCACGAGCATGCGCTGTAAGATCGTCGTTCACGGCTGGGGCCATGATGGCGTCTTGCCAGGAATAAACTGTGGTGGTGTGAAACCGGCTCCTTGTCTTCCTAAATTACTGGCATAGATATTAAAAATCGTTGTTAATTTTTGTGTATGCAGTGCTCAACCTTAACCTTTTTGGTCACTAGTCCCAGAACAAGTAGCACAGAAAAGTTACTTGCCCTAGCCAAGTTTCTAGTTGTCCAGTTATGGTATAAAAAAATTGTAAAATATAGACCAAGCATATGTACAAACCATATACATGTAACTTGCTTACCAATGCCCATTACCCTTTAGCTTCCCTGTGGACTTGTCCAGTCATTGTGAACTGGTGACTGGACGAAAGCAAGATGAAACATGAACATTTTTTTATGAGAAGATGATAGCTTTGAGAGTTTGACACAAAACTCGCCCCAAAACACAGTGTGAACACTTTTAAACAACAAACCACTACCAACAAAATGTTTTATGTTTAGATTTCGCACAAAATCGTTGCTTGTCCTGTGAGTAGTACACCTGAGTTTTCACTTGTCCTGAAGCATTTCTTACTTGCCCAGGACAACTAGTGACAACCACTAAGGTCGAGCATGGGTATGCATTTCTTAGTCCAGAGATAGCCACCAACTTGGCCTACTGTCTTTTCCCAAATCTTTGTGCTCAACTTACAGTCCCTACAATTATTATAACTTATTTCCTTTTACTGATTGTAGGGACAAATGGTTTTGAAGCCCTGGTGGAAAAATGCTACAACAGTCTTCACTGTGATTTTACTGAAGGAGACCATGTTATTGTTACTATGGGGGCAAAAAGGTCAGTTTATTTCAGGGCTGGAAACTTACAGTAGAAATTTGCAAGGTAAATCTCAAATTTTAGTTGCAAAATACACATTTTAAGTTGCAATTTTTTAAGGCATGAAATGTGATGCAGCTCCACAGTGATTGTCAACACTATACTTGCAACATTTTTAGATACCAGTATACTAGCTAAAGAATCTGGTTGAAAAAATGTGACTACCGGTAGCTGAAAATTTTTACTCGCAAAAAGGGAGAATGCAGTAGTAAAAGCGACGCATACAGGCGCAATTTCCAGCCCTGTATTTGAAAGTTTTATTTTAGAAAATATTACATGAGCGTTCAGACGTACCATTACAGGGCCTGACGTGAACTTTCTTTGAGAGGTGCCATTGGTACCAAATCATATTGAAGTTTGGCTGCAATCTTTTTCTCCCAAATTAATGTTGTTGACAGCTACTTTTTAGATAGGTTTTTTTAAACCTACAGACTGGAAAGGTAAGTTGCCATGGTAACTTGGTTGATATTATTGCTCACCAAACCCTTAATCTAGTTGCCATTGGCAACCATATGGTCGCTTGGCAATGTTGGGACCTGAATTGACCTCATGCTTGAAGATTCTGAAGGTATTTTTGCTGGCCAGCGGTATGATCTATCATGTTTTGATAAGGGAATGTTTTACTATCATTGAAGGCATAATGGAAAAGTCACCAAGGTTCATCATGAGAAGGAAAATGTAAGTTCTGTTTAGTAAGATAATGCGCTATATAATTTGTCATCAATTCTTATATTTAACAATTAGACTATGAGTTGAAGTTTTCAATGAGTCAATAGATAGTTTAACAAAGTGTGTAGTACTGAGTCTGAGAGATTGAGAAGTAAGCTACACAGAAAGTCTGAAAGATACTACTTGTGTTGGTAAGGAGAGCAACTACATGTACCAAGGGCAAGTTATGTAATAAATACACAGACGAGTAAAAACGACAAATTAACAGTCATGTTGGCTATTTTATAAACTTGTATAACCTGTGCTCCTTTACAGGAAACCTGCAGTCCACCACCTTCTCCATCAAATGACAAGGAAAATGGAGACATTTCAAATGCACTACAGGCATGTCATATCAGATTGTTTCAGCGCAAAAGCATTTGTTCTCTTTGTTTGTTTGTTCTATTTAATACTGTATTTCTGTTTGTCAGGTATTAAAAGTTTGTTGGTTTATATTTACCTTACAGGTTCCAGTCAAGAAATTCTATGATGTAGAATGTGAAGAACCTGGAGAGTGCTTTGAAGATTTATCTGCTGATTCTATGAGGTAAAGGTTGTACTGGATACTTCGCTGGATGTCTTGTCAACAGAAATATCTATTGCACACAAAATTATCAAATACAAATTTTGAGCCCATTCTGTTGAAATTTAAATTTTTGAAAAAATGTCAATTGCATGGCTTAATAGTAGGTTCATAGCCATAACCACTAGAAACTCGATGACATTTTCTGAAACTTCAGAAATGTATTAGTTACCATTGAGAGAATGGTTTTAGACATTTTAAAGATAGGGTTAAATATTTTTGACCCAACATGATTTACTCAGACTGTAAGTAAAAACTTGAAAATGACATTAATGATTCACAGAAAAATGTCTCGTAAACCTCCTTGAAAACTGCTTCTGGTCATACAAACCCTGTATTTATGACAGGACTCAGCCATGTGGAGTCACCGGCTTGCACCAAGGAAGTTGTTTCTTTTGGCCATTTCTCCCGTGGGGACTCCCCTTTTTGGGGGGTGGGGGTGCTCATCGGGAATTTTCGATTTTACCCTTAAAAGGTACCAAAAGGACGTGGCTTATTTGATTTTGACCCCTAATGGTACCAACAAATATTGCTTGATTTGCTAAAACTAAGACCTGGGATGTCAACCTTAGGATCCTAAAAGGTACAGAGAGCACCCCTGCCCCCAATATAGGGGAGTCCCCCCTGGACCATTTCTGGCTAGTTCAGCTGGTGGTATAGACTTGTTATGCTATGCCTGATTGAAAACATTTTCAGTGATGCTGAACCCAGTTTGTGCTTGTTTACAGTCATACCAGCAAAAGACCCAGTAGAAAGTTCATAGCTCTGTTCTTAAGAGCCAACTTAGTGCAGTCTGCCAACAGGCCCTCGCATGCCCCACTGGAGGTCAAGGTCAGTATTAGCAGCACTCCCAAGGCTATAATCGTGTGGTGCCTGATCAGGGTGGTAATGTCGCAGCCGCAGCTATAGAGTACTCAAGTGTGACTTCACAAATTTGAAAAAATTCGAATTTCAGATTTTAGTCCACGAATAATGAAAGACCATCTCCAAAGAGCGTTGCATGCAAAAAATGAGGCGAATCGGTTGAAACGTGACCAATATATGGCCCGCTGAATTCATAATTTTCTTTAACAAATCACTGAATTTCAGCCACAGTTCAAAACTTTATAAAATGGAACCAAAAATACAGTGATTTGTTAAGTACTATTTACAATATTAGTGGCTATGTTGTAAAGTACTTATGATATTCTAACTTTTGCACTTATATTAAATTGAATGTGCATTGAAAGTGAAAGAATTTTCGGGTGTTTACAAAAAACAGCATCATTTTGCAGAAAGCATGCGCAGAAGGCATGATTCCTGTCCCACATGGAACTAGCTGGACTAAAACAACATATAGTCTCTCAGGTGAAGCTTTTTTAGGTACTGCTCTACGAGTGAAGACCATGCTTGGACTTCACTAAAGTGGTCCCCTTCAGCTTTTAGTCTGTAGGGGATATTTAAAACAATGTGCATTGAAAATGAAAGAATTTTCGGATGCACAAAAACGCCAATCGTTTTGTAGCAAGCATGCGCAGAAGGCATGATTCCTGTCCCACATGGAACTAGCTGGACTAAAACAGCATATAGTCTCTCAGGTGAAGCTTTTTTAGGTACTGCTCTACGAGAGAAGACCATACTACTTGGACTTCACTAGAGTGGTCCCCTTTGGACAGTAGGGGATATGTGTTATTTGAAACAAATATCCAACTGTTCAAAGACTGAGGGCTGCACTGGAAGGTGTCCTATACCGAATACTAATTGGTCTAATTAGTATTCTGTATCAGATACAGAATACTAATTAGATCAATTAGTATTCTGTATCAGACACCTAGCCATGTGGTATCGGGGGTTACAAGTAGTGTCACCTGATCCGAATCCAGTGCAGAGATTGGATGAGCATCCTATAAATAATGGATGAATATTATAAAGAAAATTATGTATTCAGAAAAAAAGGCTTTCATAAGCCTGGATAAATTTGAGGCTGGATGTGTAAAAAACTCTCTGACAGCCAGTCAAACAGAATCACATGTTCTTTGAAGGTTTTTATCTTTTATCATTTCCATTGTACAGGGTAAACTGGTCAAGAGATATGATATCCAAGACAAAATCAAAGATTTTGCCAAGAAATATGTAAGTACTTGACACAATGCACCAAAACACCAAGTATCAGGAATTCTGAATTGTTTTGCCTTCCTTACATGGAATATTTGATTTACAGGATTGTAACCCCCACCCTCTCAGCACTCTCCAAGATGAGAACAAAAGCTCTCCAAAACCTCCAAAGCCAGAGTCACAAAACAAGAAGGCTCATAAGGCACCCAGTCCTGATGGCAAAGGCAAGCAGAAGAAGGAGAAAGTTGATCCTCTTCAACGAAGCTTGGATTACTTTAGAGTCAAACAGTCAACATTGGATGCCTTTACTTCAAAGTCTCCAGGACAAGTCAAACCTCTCAGTGATGAGGTCAACGAAACTGGATCTAGTGCAGAAATATATAGTAGAACCATCCTTGCGAGGGATACAGGAGCAGTCATCATTTTAGATAAATGTTCCAACAAGTCTCCTGTGAAGGTTACCAAGCCAAGCCAAAGCATAGAGATAACTGATAGAACGGTGATAGTACTAGATAAATGCCCTCCTGACTCACCAGTAAAAGTAAAAAAGATAAGCAAAAGCACTAAAGACACAACAAGCTTTAGTAGGGAAAGTGGCGATGCAAAATGGAAAAGTACTAAAACTCCTAAAGATGGGTCTAAAACGAAAAAGAAAGGAAAGATGCCTATTGTAGTGATAGACAAGTGTCCTGTCATGCCCATGGAATCTCCAGTTAAGGTAACACATATAGAGAAGTCATTAGCCGAAGTTACCGTGGAATGCTCAAGTAGTGAGAGTGATAGTGCAGTTGAAAAATGCAAAAAGAAGTTCAGCTTGAAACCCAAACTTGCAAAGAAGGACAATGCAGTGTTGAAGTATCCCAGTGAGAAGATATCTACCAAGGAACCCAGTACGAAGAAGGCCAAGGAAAGGGATTCAACTGACATCGAGAGATTGGGAAAGGATCAAGTAAAGAACAATTCCATGATGACGGAAATTATAGAAATCATTAGCAACTCTGAAGACCTATCAAAGGACAAAGCTATCGGGACTGAAAATAGTACACAAACATTTAGTACTGATGAACATGGGAGCTCACCACTCAAATGCCAAAGGTTGAAGTGCAAACTCCCAAGAAGAAGGTGCAAGAAGAAGATGTGATAGTGTGTTCTCCAGGAAGGGTCAAGTCTAATAAACTTGGCAAACGCAAGCCAGAGGATGAAAATGTGAGTTATGAATTAGTATATGAATCATGTCGCTGTTTGGTAAATATATTTTGTATGACTGAAAACGTTACAGCACGTTCTGTGTCGTATCCGCGCCGTAAAGGAAGTGTGCTGTGTATAAGCATTTTGTTTGGTTGATTAACCATTTGACGTGATGTGATTATCTAAGTGTTCACGAGAAGGCGAGTTGCTGTGCACGCGCTGTTCCGTGACCGTACCGTCTTCCGTGCCTTTTCAGAGTCATGAAATCATCTCCAAGTGACTAAGGTTGATGGTTGATTCTGCGATTCAGAGTCAAGAGTCCTGATAGTCTGCAATTTGTTTTAGGTCAAGTGTCCCTCTAGTGGTCTCAAGCAAGCAACTTTATTAGACATGCCGAGAAACATCCCAGACAATGTGGAAGGTGTTAAGAAGAAACAGAAAACATTGTCAGAAATGTGAGTACGGATTTGGATACCAGGAATAAAGGGTGGAACAGGTGTTTGAGTGGCATTTTCGCATCTCCAAAACTACTATTTCCATGTGTTAATTGCTGTTTGCAAAAACGTTTTTCACGTTGTTCGAGGTAAATTAATAAGCGATTGCATTCCCGGAAACGGGTGTTTTGGCACGTGCTCATTGAAAAAGTCGTAGCCACGTCTCGTTTGCTGCATGGAAACGTAGCGTTGTCGTAACGAAACTTTACAAAACGAGTTTGTGTTCAAGCTTATACGCAAATGGCAGTAGTATCATTGCCACTTATTATCACCAATATTATCATCCAAGATCATTGTCCCCATGCCTCAAAGTGAACACTACCACACTCATCATCAGCATCATCACCACCACACTCATCATCAGTATCACTACCACACTCATCATCACTACCACCACACTCATCATCAGTATCACTACCACACTCATCAGTATCATCACTACCACACTCATCATCAGTATCACTACCACACTCATCAGTATCATCACTACCACACTCATCATCAGTATCACTACCACACTCATCAGTATCATCACTACCACACTCATCATCAGTATCACTACCACACTCATCAGTATCATCACTACCATCACACTCATCATCAGTATCACTACCACACTCATCAGTATCATCACTACCATCACACTCATCATCAGTATCACTACCACACTCATCATCACTACCACCACACTCATCATCAGTATCACTACCACACTCATCAGTATCATCACTACCACACTCATCATCAGTATCACTACCACACTCATCAGTATCATCACTACCACACTCATCATCAGTATCACTACCACACTCATCAGTATCATCACTACCACACTCATCATCAGTATCACTACCACACTCATCAGTATCATCACTACCATCACACTCATCATCAGTATCACTACCACACTCATCAGTATCATCACTACCATCACACTCATCATCAGTATCACTACCACACTCATCATCACTACCACCACACTCATCATCAGTATCACTACCACACTCATCAGTATCATCACTACCATCACACTCATCATCAGTATCACTACCACACTCATCATCACTACCACCACACTCATCATCAGTATCACTACCACACTCATCAGTATCATCACTACCATCACACTCATCATCAGTATCACTACCACACTCATCATCACTACCACCACACTCATCATCAGTATCACTACCACACTCATCACTACCACCACACTCATCATCAGTATCACTACCACACTCATCAGTATCATCACTACCATCACACTCATCATCAGTATCACTACCACACTCATCACACTCATCATCACTACCATCACACTCATCATCAGTATCACTACCACTCTCATCATCAGCATCATCACTACCATCACAATTCTGCCCTCTTGTATTATCATCCCACCTGGGTTCGTTGCCAATCAGAAACGAGATCTACTGTCCTGATATTCTACGGTACTGTGTCACTGTCCTGATATGTGACGACGGATACATGATATGCGATGGGTATATGATATGCTCGTCATGGGTATTTTGGCTCGACTGCGTCTCACCTAAATACGAACCACGGCTCGACCAAAGTCACCCTGATATTTCAAACCAAATTTACTCGATCACAATGTATATATAATTAGTATAATTACTCAAGCGATTCCGCGCGCTGATTGGGTGATTATAACATACATTGAAAGCATTGGGGATCGCGCGCGCACTTTATTACGAGAGACTAAAAAAATACCACTAAACCCCTAAAAGTCGCTTGAGTAATTATACTAAAACAATAAGTCCCCTCAGGCAACGTAAATATCGGCGAATAGTCACCTCGACTTCGTCTCGGTAACTATTCGCCGATATTTACGTCGCCTTCGGCGACTAATTGCTAAATATTGTTTTCTTGCCTCCATTTTTCAGGTTCAAAAGTGCTGTTGATAAGGGCCAACCTCGTCAACTGTCCCATGTGATTAACAAAGCTCTTGGCGAGAACATGACCTCTCCCAGTGCTCTCCATGTTCACATCCCAACACCTGCCAAGGACTTGGTGAGGAACAAGTGGGACAAGATGAAAGAAAAGCGCCAATGGTGAGGATGTAGAAGCTCAAAGATACACTTGGAGTGTTTCTGCTATTTGGTGTTGTACTTTGTTAAAACTGCGTGTTACAAATGTAGTTGCGCATTTGATCATATTGCACATGTTTAAACGCGCGCTAACGTTAATATTATACACTTAATTACCCAACGGACCCTGGGAAACTGAGGAGAAACGACAACACTACTTCATTTTTGATTTGGCACAGAGAGAGGTTTATTTCCAGAGAAACCCTAAGCATACATAATAACTAACTATTCACTAGAAATAAAACCTCTGCCCACTATAAGGGCGGGAGGGAGGGAAAGAAAGCGAGCAGGAGATTCCAAGACAATATTTGTTATCGCTTCAGCTAGGCACTTCTCCTGTCGATTGAGTCATTCACTAACTATGAGCAATTATTGGATGAGGTTTTTGTGATCTCTAGAATAATGTCGAGACAGGTGGAATCAGGCGAGGCCGTGAGACCAAGCCTGATTCCACTTGGCGAGATATTGTTTATTCTGGAGATCACAAAACCGAATTCAATAATTGTTTTATTATACATTGATTCAGTAGAAATACTTTTATTTCTGTCAAGCAATTTATTTTGCACAAGCGCCTTGTTAAAATAGGAGACCCTCAAAGTGCGTGATTCCCAAAGTAAAGCGCGCGCTCTTAGCCAATCAGAATCGATATAGTGAGTACAATGTATAATAATACACTAACAGCTCATGTGAGAAGTATCCAATTACCGGTACCCAGAATGCCTTGTGCAATGAGCTCAAAATATGCCAATGACTGCTCCCGAGGGAAACATCAGTTTTGATTCCCGAGAATCTCGATGTTTCCCGAGACGAAGTCGAGAAACATCGAGATTCGAGGGAAACAAAACTGGTGTAGCAGAAAACATACTGCAATTATTAAGTCGAAACAAACGTATTTCAAGAATGAAAGTGAAGTTACAAAGTGTGCGCCGACTGCATCATGTAAAGGGAAAACACTCCTAAATAACACAATTTTCTTGCATTAGCAAAAACTTATCAAAATTAGCAAAGGTTTTTTAAATAAGACTCGCGTGTTTACAATAAACTTCAATTTTTTCTCGCTCTCAAACGCGAAAGCAATATTCCCCAACTGGTCAATAATTTTTCGCAATATTGACTGATCGGGGAATATTTGATTTGTACTTCACCACGTGACCTTGATTTAGCCAATGAGAGCGCGCGCTCGGTTGGAGTGAGCACTCGCTATATAACAAGAACTAATATTACTTTAATATTAACATTGATATTAACTTAAAGTGGCTCCTTTTGTTCCAGGAATCTGTTAACGGATGAACAGAAAGAACAAATACGACTAGAGAACAGGTAGGGAATGCAACTGATTTTTTTTTTAATATTTTGAAAAGGTTGGTAGGGCGTGAATAAATAGCACACTCCTTACAAGTCACACAATCCTTTTACTTCAGGAGGATAAAAAAGCAGGAGAGAATGGAAAGACTTCGACTTGAAAGGTAGGTAGACAGCAGCACTCGTTATGATATGCAATTATTTCTACTAACTTGGTCTCTGTTATTTCAGCATTAGATCATTATACCTGCATGAGTTCATTATAAATAATGGGCTGTTCCATTTAATGTCTGTTACCCCCTATCGAGGAATCCTGCAATTTCCACAGGGGTCATTGTGTTTGACCCTTCAATTTCCATTTTGACCGCTGGAATTTCCACATCGCCTTCCGTTTTACGCCAGAATTTCCACAGGAGGGTTTTATTTGCAACTTTGCAGTATCATCATTGCCACGTCACAAGAGAACGTGGAATTTTCGCAGTGTTGCTTCAAAGTTTCGCAGGGTTTGTGCAGCCTGGGTAGCGCAATTTTTGAACTCGGAGTTCCTCTATAGGGGAGGGGTACGGATAGTTTTTTGGTACAGCCCTATAAAGCTATTATTGTTATTTTCAGAGAGGAAAAAGAAAAGAAAAGATTGGAAGCTTTGAAGGTATTCATTTAACAACAGTCCATAAATTCCTTCAATCCACAATTCATTTATTCAAACGTCTTCCTTTTACCACTCAGCGATTTGAAGACACAGACCTCGAGCTGACGCCCCTACCAGAAGGCCGAGCAGTCCTCATACCAGACGGACTAACCCCAGAGTGCTTTGCCGACGTGGTCATGCTTGTAGAGTTTATTGTGGCCTACAAAGAGCTTCTGGTTCCGGAGGAGAAAGTCCACATCACAGCAGGTTTGCTTCAGCAGTTTGTTGGTATTGTTACGGGATTACGGCATGAGTATTGTTACAGTGCACATCACAATGATTAGAATGATCATTTCACTTTGTACATAAGCCTTTCATAGTTCTCTGTAGACCTCAGCACTTGGCTTTGTTAGAATGATCCAACAAATGTGATTTTCAGTGATTCTCTATCATGATAAGATGTGATAATGGTAAGCTGGAGCCTCAAAAGAGATACGTCTTACGTTTTCATGCCAGAAAAGAGGCAGATTCCGGTGTAACGGGTTATTAAGACACTTATTGACCTTATCTATTGTGTCTGAATTATACCCTCCGCAGATGCGCTAATGAATGCACTGGTTTCTGGAGAAGATGGGTTTCCTGTGTTATCTAACGTCCTGGTCATCTTACTGCGTACTCTGTTACAGGATCTACAGGGAGAAAAGGTGCGCAAATTATCCTGGCTATTCGTCCATAACGAGGTTCACTCTGGTTAATGGATGTACGCTACTAACTCTCAAATGCACTATATGTCGTCGCACCCTACCCATATTTCCTTTATGGGTCACTTGCACATGATGTCATTGAAAAGTAAAACAGTACACATAGAGCGAATTTCGTATAACTGTAGTGAAACCAATATCGCAAAGTGATTACACCAATTCTGAATAAAACCTTTAGGAGTAATTACAAAGTAATTGCGAATTACTCACGACAGTAATCTGAAATCTGTTCTAACAGCCGTCTTCCTAGTCAAAATTGCTATTCGAGGTGGGTACAATATGGGTACATAAAAAGAGCAGTTGATACAAGATCTTCTAATGTTTTGAAATAAAAATGATCTTTGCCTCTGTTTCTTTTGTCTAGCGCGTTTGTTTTAGCCATCTCGGTATCCGACTCTCTGACCTTCCCTTGACCCCGCACTCAGCAGCAGATCTGACAAGACTCTATGTACAGTCTCGAGCAGCTGATATGTCGTGGAAAGCTTGCCATTTGGACTATGATCAACAGGTGCGTGGATGAGACGACCGAGCAGCATCATTAACATTGATCCGCCGTCGATGATCTAAAACCGTCAGATTGTCATGTAAAACGTCTTGTACAACCATGTACAAGCATTCATGAATAATTAATAAGAACAACACAATAGAATCACAATAAGAATCACAAGACCGTATCGTGTTGTAGATCTGTGGTTGTAACTTATTTGTAATGCCACTGTCAAGAAAAATAACTTTTAAAAATAAGTTTTTTTTAAACAGAGGTACTAGAAGCGAAGAATGTCATCTCAACATTTTAAAAGTAGTTTACAGCATTTGCGGATCTGATCGACACGGCTGCTCATATTGTAAACATTTCATACAGGACTTTCCTATTGGATATATTCATCTGCCATTCTGCGAAATGGGCCAATGTGTTGCATTCTCATTGGCTGGTTGTACACTGCACTGATTGGTGCTTCCTGAGGGATCTAGCGGGATAAAGTCTCTAAAAATAGATTAATAAACCATTATGATTTGATAAAAAAATCTATATTTTCTTTTTTGCAAAGGTCCTTGATATAGCCAGCACGCTAGAGAATAAGGAGTTTTTCACACTCGGACCACAGGAAAAGCTTAAGGTTTGTATTACTTCTATGATCAATATAAAAACGGGATATTCTATCTAGCGTTTGCAATATCTGTACCGGAGATAGTCGAAACCTTTATTCAACTCGCGTTTGTACAAGTGGTTTGATTCTAGCTTAAATTGCATTAGAAAATAACATCTATTTTATATTGTGAATGTGTGCATTCTGATTGGTTAAAAGGCGTGTTTGTAAGAGACCTGAGAAACACGATTGTCACGCAACGATTTCGTGCGTGTGTACGTTATTTTCTAAAAGCAATGAAAGTACTTTCCCGCGCTCTCTGGTTTCTTACAAACACTCGGGCAATGTTGGTCGAACTGATAAAAACTTGAAAGACACTCGCCTCCGGCTCGTGTCTTTCAAGTTTTGATCAGTTCTCCCAACATCCCCCTCATGTTTGTAAGAAACAAGAGAGCACGCGGAAAGTACTTTTATTGCTTAATTAAAGGCAGAAGCTCTGACTATGGCAGCGGATAAAAAGCGAGCAAAGGAAACTGATTCAAGTAAAGAGACTTTGATACTTGAATTAATTGACCTACGGATGATGTTTATCGTTTTCAGGTCCTGGTCGCCCTCTGTCATGATGTCCTGTCCTCAGATGCTCTTGATAACTTCCTGGAGGACAGCATGGACAGCGTCAGTGGAATAAGGTCAGGATTCTAACATCATGCATGAATTGAGATTGCAAGTACGATTAATCACCTGGCAAGGCGACAACCAAATTTGACAAAGAGTGGTTTATAGCTGGGTGACAAGAGCTGACAAATTTTGTTGGAGCAAAGGAAAATAAATGAACAAACAAAAACGTGGTTATTATCAACTGGTGTTTTTCTCATTAGAAAAGAGAAAGTTGACGAGCAACGAAAGGCAAAGAAGGAGCGGGATTTGAAGAAACAGAAGCAGAAGGAAGAGAAAGAGGTGAGGTGATTACGCTACACGGTACACGAATAAAGTTAGTTCGTAAAAAAGAAATTTCAGATCTTTTTCATATGACCTAGCATCATGGAGTCCCAAATATTAGCTTGTCCAGTGCATGTTTGTGGAAATATGGGCTCAGCCCGCTGTTCCCATCACATTTATTACTGGTCGTCAGGTCCATACTATAAAACCCGGATGTCTAAAAATATCAATAATAAGATAAATTAAACAAAAAATGCGATTGATTTATATTTGTCTGATTTTTCTCTAGGCATTAGAGTCAGCCAACAAAGAAGCAGGTAATCTTGTTTTGACGTCACCTTGCCCTTTTCACTATTTGCAGTACGACATTGATATGTCGAACATTCTTTACATGGCAGGTGCAAAGGGCGGCAACGTTGAGAAACATACTACCATTGTTGAAGCACTTACTAATGAACAGCAGGCTTTGTCAGAGGAGGGTGAGATAGACGGACAAGGGGAGAAGGAGAACCAGATAACGAGCTAGCCCTGACTGTAAAGAGCAGACGGATGCAGATTGAGCTCAACCAGCAGGAGAGGGAGAGGAAGCTAAAGGAGGACCAAGAAAGGTACACTTCATTGTTGTTGCATCGCCCTGTCCATTTAGACAATTTCGTCAATTTTTGTTGTCTTACCATCTTTCCTTGTTGAGCTATCAATTTTCTTTGCTTATTTGAAGACGGATGACGTCATCGTCACGTGGTGACGTTGGTGCAACCCCTTGTCACCAACGCAATGTTGTCCAAGTTTGGTTGTCTCCTTTTGAGATATGAAAGTGCACACCAAAAATGTTGGCAATCAAAGTCAGTATACCGCACACGTACTTTGTACAGATACATCCAAATGAAATAGGGTTCCCATGTGTACATGGACGTATGACGGACGGACAAAAAGGTTTAATTAAGAAAAATATTGAAAAAATATCTCAAAGGCTTAGAACAACCAAACTTGGACAAAGTTTTATTGTAGGTTGGAAGTTTATGTTAGCCAACTCACGTGATTTGATGTCATCACTGTCGTCATCAAATTAGCGTGATGCATTACTATCCATGGTGCTCCGCTTGCGCGACGCTTCGCGCCAAGGGGAGCTCCACTATCATCTTCATAACCTTCGTCATCATCATCATTTGCCAGTCCAGTCATTTGCCGGCTGATCTGTGTTTTGTTTTTATGATGCGCTGTAAATGTTCATGCACACATATTCGTTTTACTGTGAAAATTGTCGTCAACTTGGTTGATTCGCGTGAAACGTTAGTGTAAGAAAGTATACAAGGTTGTCTATTTGACTCGTTTTATTCTGCACAAAAAGGGATAGGTATATTAAATCGCATTGACTAAAAGTTTTTTTTTTCAATTCAATTTTATTTCTCACACTAATATTTACAGAATGCATATTTTTTTTTTTTGAAAAGCTGTAGAACATGACAAAAAAGGAATAGGGAGAAGAGAACTTGTGAATATATTTTTTTGTGTGTGTGAGCAGTGTCCAAAGGAGCGAATTGCTTTCGAGTTGGACACTGCTTACGGTGGAAAAAAGTAAATTTGAGTATTGAGTATTGAGTATTGAGTAAGGCGTTTTCAGCGAACGGATGGCGGCAAAAGAAGCTACATTATATTTGGTTCATTAAAAGGTTTTCCTTGAATTTAGTTTTGAAGGTAGAAACTGACTTTGATTGTTTGATGTTGTAATCTATTGTTTCCCATATTTTCGATGCTGCGAAACGAAAAGTGTGTTTACCATAATTTGTACGTGCTTTAGGTCTGCTAAAATTTTGTTGAGCTGAAAATCGCGTGTTTATAATATAGCTACGATATAACGCGCGCTCTGATTGGTCTAAATCTATGCTCTATTTCACCGATAAAGTAATGGTGCTTTCTCGCGATATCATTAAAACACTAGAGTACAGCTTTCTATTATTTTATCGGCGAATAGAGCACTTGTGATGTTGGGAGGGACACTCGAAACGTTTTAAAATCACTCGCCGCGTTCTCGTGTCTCTCCCAACATCACGTTTGCTCTATTGCGCCGATAAACTTAAGGCACAAAAGTATCAAGCTTGTCTTGTGGATTTGAGCAAAATTGTTGGATAATTGCAGACGCCTAAAACTGGAGGAAGAGAGAAAAAAGGAACTTCTTGAAGACAAGAGACAGGTCGGTAAATTTGCTAATGTCTGTATCCGTTTTATCGTTGGCGTGCCATCCAGTGAGTAACTATCTAATTATTTCTCATAAACAGGCCACCATAGAGAATCTTCACCGTTCAATGCGCAAAACCCCTCTAGGTTATGATCGTTACCATCGGCGATACTGGTTATTTGATGGCGCTGTGAATGGACTGTTTGTGGAGGACGGCTGGATGAGGAGGGACGAAATGGTACCAAGGACTGACCAAGAAAACACGGTACCAAGGACTGACCAGGAGACATGGCATCAAAGACTGACCAGGAAGAAATGGTACCAAATAATGACCAGGACGACATTGCGCCACTGACTGATCAGGAAGAAATGGTACCAAGGACTGACCAGCAAGACATGATATCAGCGATTGTCAAGCAAGACGTGAAACCGGGAAGTGTTCATGAAAACTTGGAATCCGGCAGTGTCCATGGAGACGCACAGAGTTCCGTTGAAACCAGAAACGATGTTTCCAGTACGGCCAACTCGCCGCTGCAGACTCAGGAGATGAAAGAAGAAGCTGAAAATGACAAGATCCTTGAGATGATGGAGGTTCTGGAAGAGACGGGTGACGAGCCAGAAATTCCCAAACCACAGGGACCAGACATAAGTAAAATGTAAGATACATGATACTTATATGGGAGGCAGAGTGGCCGAGTGGTCAGAGCGTCGTCCTCGTAATCCGGTGACCCGAGTTCGAGACCCCGCTCTGACTCCTCGACCATTCTTTGTACATAGCCGACTTGGTTTGCCTCCTGACCAGTTGGGTTTCTTAAATGTGTTGTCTATGTATAATACTCGGAGAAATTAGCTGTAATGGCTGTACATCAACTGTTACAAGCTATTCCCAAATTCGAGTTAAAACAAAGTTTTATTATTTAATTAAAACATTTTTAATGACGTCCTGCGATAGTACTAGTCTATTAATTGTCCTAAAAAAAACTTCTTGTTAATTTTTCTCCAGTCTTAGAAACGTACCCTACAGCTGGTCGTATTACGATGACTTGTCCGATATCTGTGCTGTGAAGGCAGCTCTGGCCCCGAGAGGAGAACGTGAGAGTAAACTTCATGACGCGCTAGAGGAGACAGGGGATTTGATAGCAAAAGCTCTGAAGAGAGGGTAAGTCACGCCTCATGATTTGTACTTGGTCGAACATAGTTTTCAATTTTTATACTCGAACTTCGGCTTTAACAAATTGATCTGGATTTGAATAAATTCGATTCTGAGCCCTTTGTTGAGACATAAAATGGTTAGGACAACCTATACCTGTGAATCAAGCGCAGCTTTAGGACGTTTTGTGATAACATTTAGACTTGAAAAACACAGAAAAATTACAATTTGCACTGGAAACAACTGGGGAACAGGAAGGTGGAAAAACATCTGGACGCGGCCATAGGGACTCGGTCGAAAGACCTCGTCCCTATGCAAGTCGGCCTGATTCCTCAGGCCTGGTTCCTAGGTTTTACTAGCCTCGCTCTGCGCTCCTACGCAGAGAGCCCCGTCTCCTATGTTTGGTATTTTATACCGGATGTCTTTCATCACTCAATATGTAAACCAACAAATAGCGGACTACTTTACATGTGCAAGACATTAGTGGAAGAAGACAACACACTGGATGTAATACTTCACGTTACGTCATCCCAAAATGCATAACCTATACCTTAATAATATACTTTATCGTTTTGTTTCTTTCAGAGCCAATGTAATCCCAACCGAACCCACAACTGGTGGTGACATGTTGGCTTTGTTGAAGGAGGTATACACGTCATAATAAGTGGACAATGTTGCTCTTGAAATATTCGTGCCTTTTAAGCAATCAAGTTTTTGTTTTTTTTCTAGGAAGTACTAGATATAACAGATCGTATGATGAGGGGAAACCTTGGCGAAATCTCCAACATGGAACGGTTTACTCAACAAGTCGAGAAGGCAAACAAAATGGTAGCTATCCTTTCTCTTTCCTTTGTGTTGCGTGACAGTTACAAACCTCGTCAAGATATATATCTCGGGTATTCAGGAACGTCTTGTATTGTGCTTGGCGAGAAAATAAAAGACGCTTTTGGCGGCTGAACATTAAATGTTCTCTCCTGATTACAATTTTTGCTTTATGATCAATTGTTTGCAATTTACTATCCACAGGGACAATTCCTGGTCCGCCTTCAACAAGGTGTTTACCCGCGGTTTTTGAAGGGGATCTTTGACAAACAGGAGGACGTGGAGGGTCCCACCAAGGGCGCGGTCGAGTGGAAAGAGGCCGTCCGGGGTGCAGCTACCCTTTCCCGCCTTCATCTTCTCCTCGGCATTCTCGAGTCCGCCATCGTGTGGGACCTCTCCGCCGAAAATGTGGTATGTGGGGCTTGAGCTTTTTATCTTACAATTTTTATATTGTATGCGTGGGTCCGTCCGTCCACTACTCGGGTCAGGCTCCATTTTCATTTACATTTCCACGACTTTTCTAGGATTTTCACGTGGTGGCCACGATTAAGGCAAAGTGTCTGTCGCAACAGTGATGACAACATTTTTCACCAAGTCACGGACCTATGATGTGTTTATTCAGAGTATCTTATCCTGATAATAGGTTATTGATGTAATGCAAGCCCTTAATTACAGTGGCGCCCACCAAGATGCGTTATACCAAGGAGAACACCTCCTTGGTTATGCTGTATATTAGATGCAGGACACGTTTACAGATATCGAACTTAACAAACCTGATAGCATTATTTAGCGGTTCAGTTAGCCTTGGTGCTTTGATTATCTCCCCTGAGTTGACGAGGTGTTTATCGTCATATGTAGAAATGCAAGATTTGCCGGCGTAAGAGTAGAGACGGTTCGGAGACGCTGCTGCTTTGTGACGAGTGCAACCTTGGTTACCATTTGTTTTGTTTGCGTCCGGCGCTGGACAAGGTACCGAAAGGAAGCTGGAGCTGCCCGGCGTGTAAGGTAAGGGTCATTCTCAAGTGCCGTAATACTCCGTACCGAGAAATACTCCGTAACGAGAAATACTCCGTACCGAGAAATACTCCGTACCGAGAAATACTCCGTACCGAGAAATACTCCGTACCGAGAAATACTCCGTACCGAGAAATACTTGTACAGCAGTCATGAGTCGAACGGAGGGATTCTTGCTTTGCAAACGTTGTGCTGACGTTATGAAAGGGATTTAATGCAATCCGACCCGCCATCTTAATTCGTTTTGGTAGACTTTCCCCTAACTATATGAACGATAATCATCAACAGCCGATTGCACGAAGAGGACGAGGAAATCAGAGTTACAAGGAAGACGACGACGAAAGTGATGACGAGGAGGAAGAGGTAATAACAGTCTATAGGCATTATCCTAGCTGACAGCTTTAAGAGATCAAGATTCACAATTATAGATCGTTTAAACGACGTACATCTGACCCCAGAAATGTTGGGTTCTCCAAGCCCCGAAATAATTACCCCTCGGAACGTGAAGAACATCCCCATTTCACCTAAGCCACCATGTCTGGCTTTAAAATAGCTCAATTGGTAGAGTTTCGCATCGGTTTCGCGGAGGTCAGGGGGTCTATTCCCGTTAAAGCGATCTCTTAGATTGCTTTCTGAACAGCGATGATCAAACGAAAGTAACGATAAGCGCACTCATATAAACCAAGGACGATAGGGATTTGCTTACTTTGCGAGTGGGTGTAAGAAGATTTTCCATTTTGCCAACAGAGTTCCGATGATGAAGAAGTACATGAAGATGAAGAGGAATCGGAAGATGAAGAGGAGGATGGTCACGAGGACTATTGTCACATCTGCCAAGAGGGAGGAGATGAGCTGATATGCTGTGATACATGCCCTCGCGTGTATCATAGGGAATGTCATCAACCTCCACTGAGAAATGTTCCAAGGTATTGTTGGGTAAGGAGAATGGGTGGTTGTACTCTTACTGTACTCTTAACGTCCTCGTTAATTTCTTGGTTTTGCAGGGGCGAATGGAGCTGCACTGAATGTAGGAATCCACGAAAGAAACCTTGTAAGACCAAACTTCCTTCCAAGTTCAAATCTTGTTTGTATCTTGTCTATACGTGCATAACTGAGTATGTTGATTATTGTTTTCGTTGTTGCAGCTAAACGCACTGCAAAACAGGAAACAAAGAAGTCAAAGACTCGATATTCGTCGCCTGAATCAAGCAGCGATAAATCTGAATCAAGCAGCGATAAATCCGGTCCGTCCAGAGGAAGCGCCACACAGCGCAACAAAAAGAAGCGAAGCGTTTCTCCCTGTGAGTCTGACGAAGAGGAAGAAACTCGTAAGACGCAAAGTCGAGGGAAACGAAGCAGGAAGAGTATTGAATTCGAAGACGAGGATGTCATACCATCCAAGGCTCGTAAAGTGACACGGGAACGAGCAACGAGTAACTCGCGTAAGAGGCGAGCTGTGGTGAGTGAGGCTAAGGTATCCAAGGACGAGGAGGAGGAGAGAAGGAAAGCATCATCAACTAAAGGAACAAAGAGGTAAGACAATAGACGGTCCTGTACATGTCTTCATGAATGCAGCCGAGCTTGGTTTCTTGTACTCTTGTGAAGGTCGTATGGTATATACTAGTTATACAATGCCTCGAGTGGCATACTGCAGGATATCCAACGCGTCACTTGTATTTTCTGGTATACCCATGAGACAAATGGGATATTCTGCAGTATGCCACTCGAAAGCATTGTATAACTATTTTATACCATGCTACAGAAAGTTAAAGGCACATTTTACGTAAATGAAGGTTGAGTGGAATACCGCCGGACATGCAACGTCATTCCTGCATCCTGATTGGCTGTATTTTCTGTGGCGTGGTATAAACATATGGTTCAATAAAGGTTTGATTGGGTATATGAATATACCTGTATGTTGTAGCCGTGAACCCTTCGCTAAAGACGCCTGTGCTGTGTGGTAGTCCACACAAGCCCTCCAAATGTCTTTCTGTCTGTATTGCATCCTCTATCTTTAAGTAAGGAACTAGATATCACAATCTTTTCTCTCATTGTTTTGGCCAGAAGTGAACCATCAAAGCCACAAGCCACCATCCCTAACGCAAGCAAGCGCCGCCGTACAAACCCCGAGGTAAGAAAGGTTTACCGTTCCGTTTCTCAACTTGACGCTTCGTTTTCTGGACCGACCATTGTAGTCGAATTCACAGTGTTGTTTGGTTGTCGCACACTAATTTGTGTCTGTGTTTTAGCTTGAGACATGCGAAGTGATCTTAACTGAGCTGATGAGGGAGGAGGATAGCTGGCCTTTCCTGGAGCCCGTCAACCTTAAAGAGGTACTACCCCTCTAAGATCAGCACAAGATAATGGTTTAGCAATAAAATACGGTTTTGATATTCACGTTGTATGCATTCGCATCACAGTCCTCCTTTGATTTCCATCGACGAAAATAAGCAGTATTTCTTGCGATTTTCAAGAATCGCGATACAAAACAAATTACGATTTTGAGTCGGTAATACCAAAATATTTTCTCCCAACTAGCCGTCAATATTTTGTGGTATTGCCGTTTCAAAATCGTAATTAGTTTATAGAAACGTCTGCTATTGACACGAAAGCTCGCGCGCGACGCAAAATAAGGACGTAAAGTAATGCAATCATGTTCGACGTTTGACAGGTGCCGGATTACGTGGAGTTAGTCTCTGAGCCCATGGACCTGGGACCATCAAGGATCACCTTTGCGTACTCAAGTACGAGGATGCCGAGGGTTTCATACGGGATGTGCGACTCGTCTTCTCCAACTGCGATAAATATAACCATGTACGTTTACGACATTCTCAAAGATATGGATGGTAATTACTTTGGTTTGATCACCGACGGTTATGATGGTGGGGGAGGATAGCGCCAATGGTCCGTGATTATATATTAGTTAGAGCGGATTTCACATGACTGTCAACCCTTGTTATGTAATTGCGATTGCTTTGCGTTCTCATTGGCTACTCGTTTTTCTCAGCCAATCAAATTCTTTAGTAAATACAATTGCGTAATTACTTAGTAATTGGTTCGGCTTGTGATTGGCTAAGAGAAAAGCCATTTAGGAGCAAGTGGTGATTTCTCTCGATTCTGATTGACTACTGATTGCTCAATTGCAATTGTTTTCACGACAGTCATGTGAAATCCGCTCTATTGAAATGATGATGGCGACAACAATGACGTAATTACAACGACGGTGGGGACATTGTTGGTTGGTGGAGCTTGTGGCGACCATTGGTTGAATATGATTGTTGGGATGCTGATGACGAATCTGTCATAAGAGCGACGGCAGCGACGATGGTGATGAGTATTTTGATGATGGTGACGATGGTGATGAGTAGTTTGATGATGGCGACGATGGTGATGAGTAGTTTGATGATGGCGACGATGGTGATGAGTAGTTTGATGATGGCGACGATGGTGATGAGTAGTTTGATGATGGCGACGATGGTGATGAGTAGTTTGATGATGGCGACGATGGTGATGAGTAGTTTGATGATGGCGACGATGGTGATAATGGTAATGACAATCAATAATGTCGACGGCTTTATATAACTCAGTTATTGTTGCCTTAATAGATCACTACTGATGTGGGACAAG
The DNA here is from genome assembly GCA_033964015.1 of Scolanthus callimorphus. NCBI lineage: Eukaryota > Metazoa > Cnidaria > Anthozoa > Actiniaria > Edwardsiidae > Scolanthus > Scolanthus callimorphus. The sequence goes on from CM066918.1 coordinate 19,590,615, forward strand.
CTGGAGAAAGACTCAACAAAGTGTTCAGCAAGCTTGTGAAGGAACACTTACCACGTCTAGCCAAGCCCCCGAGAAAAACACGGAAATGAAAACACGAACCCGAAAAGCCATAATGATTCTATGTATGAATTCAATAGTGATAAATTGTTTTAACCACCCGAAAATGTGCCAAGTTACAAAAATTAAAAATCATTGTTTGCTGTGATCGTGATAAAACGTTTTTCTCGTTTTCTGTCGTTCATAGGCACCCTGTGTCGATGGAACTCATTCTGCAAACAAGGTCGAGGACATTGTATGTATATTGTCACTGTTCCAGGCAAATTATTTTTCGAATAATTTAATTACTGAGACAAATAATAAATATGTTATAACTTGTTGATTTGTAAGGAATGCGCTCAAAAGAACTTTCTGCTGGACATTGCTCCCCGTAATATATTTATATGCTTCGTTTTGTACGGTTAGCTCAAAATGCAATGTCAGGTAATACGCGATCAACAGTGGTTACTAGCCTTAATAAAATCAAAGTATATTTTAAACTTTTACATGTTCACGAATAAATCAGTAATAAGCCCGACTTGGTGAAGTTCACTCGTTACTTGATTCCGACATTCACAATCGTATTTTCGCCATGGCTGATGGATTTGATGGACGCTATATAATAATAGGTTCCCAAAACTCGAAAACAATTCTAAGTTTGGTGGATCACAGAAAAAAAAATATGACGACTAGGTGGGGTATTTTCATAGTTTGGAGGGCAGGGAACCTATTGCAAATAATCGGACAATGTTTCCGTATTTTGCAAACAGTTATTGCAGTTGTAGAGTGTGCTGTATATTTTATGAAAATTTATAAAAACAAGAAAACAGCCCGTCTAGAAGACTCAACCTGAGTTCCCCCTTCCATAAACTGCTGACTTGCATTTTATAATGACCTCCCTTCAAGAAAGGCCCCCTGCCCCATGCCGAAATAAATGAAGTGAGCCCCAAAGTCTTTTTTGTTTGTTTGTTTGTTTTGCACTGGTCTCCCTGATTTTGGTGGAGAAAATGACGCTCGTGTGAGTCAGTCCGGCTCTCAAATCTGTATAAGAACCCGCTAAAATTGAAAACGCAAGCACATTACAGAAAAACCATTTGACTCCGGAAGAGAAGAGGTAAAGTAAATTGTTCTAAGAAATTTGTATAGGAAATCATACGACTTCGACTTCAATTTGGAATTTATTTGCACGAGTGGGTTTTTCAAAATCTTTCAAAATTGCACTGGCCGCAGGCGAGTGCAATTTGAGCTTTTTGAAAAACCCACGCGTGTAAATAAATTCCAAATGAACGAGAAAAGTCGAATGATTTCCTTTTAATAATACACATGAACAATTTCTAAGGTGTCATTCACAAAGTTTTTCTGCTTACAAACTGAACAAGCCGCACGCATTTTCCTTGATTGCCAAAATCTGGACCAAAACCTGACAGACTTTGAGCTCTATGTTATCAACAAAAATTTAGCATTTCAAAAGAAAATTTGCATTTTGTTAACCATTTTTGCACTTTGTTACCTTATTTTGGCACTTTGTTACCTAAAAACTGCACTGCTCTCAGGCAATCAGAATCCAGAGATTTTTTCATGTGTATTATTAATTAGTTTATCATTCATGACTTAAAGTGCGCTGTTGCAGTGGTGTAAGTTTGTTCAAACTTGAATGAAAATTTTTCTCAGCTCAAATCTTTCGAATTAGAATTATCCCTGCACATAATTGTAAGTAATCTGTAATAGAATCTTTTAGATTTGGATGTCTATGGTGCTTTCGGCTGAGGAACTGAGTTCTTTTTAAATCTTGGATACACGTAGCGTAGACACGAGTTATTGTGGTGGGCCAAATGTCACTCGCTCACTCACGCACTCATAACTCAAGTGTTAGCTCATGACCGAAATTCAACCACGGCGGCACGTGTGCATCTCATGTTAACCGAAGTAACGTCACTGGATTTGGTAGAATTATTATCTCGAGAACGGAACATCGCTAAGTGACCAACCTCGGGTAAAGTTATCTTTGTGACAAGGGGGTCCAGCACCAAAGTCACATGACATGACGTCATCAAAACTAGAAAACAATATTTTGAGAAGGGAACATAACATCGCCAGGTCACCAAACTTGGATAAAATTATCTTCGTGACAATGGGGGTCCAGCACCAAGGTCACATGGTATAACGTCACCGATGACGTCAGCACAACTAGAAAATTGATATCTCGGGAAGAGAACAGCACCAGACGACCAAAACTTGGATAAACGGTATCCACGATTTCACCGAGGCACTCGGTGCCTTTGATTTAGTTTATGTGGGAGATTTCAACATGACCGCGATACTGGCTTTGTCCCTCGCTGAAAAATCGCTTCAATTAGAACTTAGCCAAAGGTGAATCTTTTCCAACAAAAACGCCCGCTGGAGAGATTTCCTCCTCCTCTTCGAGTTTGTGTCCTTCGTTTTGCGATACAGCGCCAGGATTTTTACTTAGTCTTAGAGAATGTTATTCATATGTGTAAATGTGTCATTTCGCCTTAGCGTGCGCTCAGGAAAACAAGGCAGTGGTGTACGTTTGTTCAGGCTGAAAGTTTTTCTCAGCTTAAAGCTTTCGAATAAGAATTATCCCTGCACATTCCTGCAAGTAATCTGTGACAGTGCCATTTAGGTCTTGATGACTAGTAGTAGAGTTTTTATTTAAGCACGGTGGTTCTATCAGCGAGAGCCGCTGGTTTTCATAAAAGCCGTGATAAAATTCTACAATATATAATAATAATAATATTAAAAATAGTCGATACTGTTTAAAACAAGTCAAAGAAGCTGGGAGGCAACTTATCTAATTTTGATTTAAATGAAATCAGCGAGCTGCTTTCCTTAATTCTTTGGGCAGTTTATTCCAGATATAAGCGCCCCGGTATCCAATTCGCTTTTTACCGTAATTCGTCTTAGGGAGGGGTAATTTCAAAGTTGAGGAAGACCCTCGAATATCATAGTGAACTAGCGTCCTCTCGAACTTGCTCGAAAGATAATCTGGGGCTAGGTTGTTGTAAATTTTAAACATCTCAACAGCTACAAGTTTCAGTCGACGAATTGAAAGTTTGTCCCACTCAAGTTCGATAAGCAAAGGCCCCGAACGAGCATCATAACAGAGAAAGTGATAATCCTAGCGGCTCGGTTTTGAAGTTTTTGCAGTTTTAAGGCCAGATCAGAGCCTATCCCTTCCCAGACAACGCTACAGTAATCGAAGTAGGGTTGACAAAGGACTGATACATTGTTCGAAGAGTGGAGGGAGGGACAAACTGTCTAATGCGTTTAATTGCACCAATTGCCTTAGTTAATTTTTTACAGGTCTCCTCGACGTGTCTTGACCATGTCAGGGCCTCATCTATGTGTACTCCGAGCGATTTTGTTGAGATTACTCTCGGTACATCAATGCCTCCGATTTTAAGTGACGGGCAAGACACGCGAGAAGACCTTTGCCGCGATCCCACAATTAAAAGTTCAGTTTTTGTCGTATTTAGACTCAACCTGTTTGCCAAAAGCCAGCTACGTACATTTTCCAAATCTCTATTCATTTTAATTTCAATTTCAAGACTGGACGAACCAGCAACTGTTAAGCTGGTGTCGTCTGCGTACATATGTGTTTCACTGAACTCAAGGCAAGCTGGTAGATAATTAATATAAATCAAAAAAAGAAGCGGACCTAAAATTGTTCCTTGTGGGACGCCACATTTCAAAGTTCTGGTGCTTGACAATTCACCGTCAATCACGCAACACTGTCCGCGGTCGCTAAGGTAGGATTCAACCAGCGGACGTCAGAGACACCGTAGCTCTCAAGCTTTTGAAGAAGTGTTGCGTGATCAACGGTATCGAAGGCCTTTTTTAAATCAATAAAAACAACGGAGTTTATAAGGCCTTTATCTATATTTAATGACCAATTATCTGTGGCATTAAGAAGGGCGGTAACTGTTGAATGCAATTTTCGAAATCCTGATTGAGAATTGCTAAGCAATTTGTTTTGATTTAAATATAGATAAAGCTGATGACTATGGTGCTTTCGGCTGTGCGAACCGAGTTCTTTTTTAGTTTCTGTGGGAGATTTCAACATGACGGCGATGGCAGCTTTGTCCCTCGCTTGAGAAATCGCTTGAATTAGATCTTAGCCCAGGGTGAATCTTTTCCAACCAAACGCCCATTGTCTCGATATCCACCTTCTCTTCAGGTTTGTGAACTTCGTTAACTCGACAATCAGCTGTTCCATTTTATCTCCGTTACCCCCTATAGAGGAACCTCGTATTTCCACAAACGGGTTGTTGTGTTTGACCCTGGAATTTCCACGGGGCCACTCATTTTACCCCGGAATTTCCACAGGGCGTTCGTTCGCAACTTTGAATCTCCACAGTGGCCACACGAGAATGTGGAATTTCCATAGTGGTTGCTTCAAATTTCCACGGGTTGTGTAGGAGCCTGGAATTTCCACAGGAGTATAGCATTTTTTTTGGAAATTTGGAGTTCCTCGATAGGGAGGGTACGGCTTAATGATTTTTTGGAACAGCCCAATGAGTAAGATATGAATGTGCGACGTACGTTAGACGATCACATGAACTCCACTCTATGCCTCTGACTTATCATAACAAGTATTTTACCACGGAAATTATTTTATTAAAATAGAAAAATTTGTTATGCCTACAAATTATACTCTCGATACCATATATTTGTCATGTCTGAGGATCCAGTCGCTTGAGGCTGCCTTTTTCGCCGGTTTTATTGTTCGAACAGCACAACTCGAAAATGAGTGGTGAGTTGTAGCATAGTTTACCTTAATCACGTTTAGAGTGCATATCACGCCTACAGGGGAAGCGTTAACATAGCGTAGGGCTAGAACAGACACAAAAGCCATGTATTCTGACTCTATATCGTTATCTGGTCAAGAGGTAGTAGACGACACCCGCTTTGAACCCAATGACTAACTAAACTAAACGTTTTCAAATACCCTGTGTCCGATGGGTGTGGCAATGTTATGATTGGTTTGCTGTGTTTATTTAATGCGGTAAGAAACTTCTAAAATAACACCATTAGTTTGTTGTTCTATGACTTCGCATCACACAAATCAGTTTTAGACCAAAGGATGGATCGAAATTCGACGAGATTTTAACGGATTGAGTTCACTACTTTTACCGTTACTACATTAGCATAGAGTTTTATGGTTTCAAGTCAGATTTCAAGTTAAGGGTGATATGCACTTTAAACAAAGAAAAATCAACCTAGAAAAATACATTCAAAAGGCAAGTATCAAAATACCAACTTTTAATAAAAAAATGTGCCTTTCTCTATTCAGAATCTTAGAAATCATTTTTACTCTGCAGTATCGTTTACTATAGGACGCGCCTAGCGCCCTGGATCCTCGGCCACGATTACTTGTCTGTCTGTGATGTTTTTGTTATCAAATGTTGGATCTATAAAAGTTTAGGAAATATGAAGGAAATATGGCTTCCTGTACGACAACACTGTCTAAACCCTCTCCCAGATTAACTGCATTAAACTTAGCAACTTTTGGATTCGCATTTGTCACTCGCTGCTCTTCTGAAGCCCAACTGAGCATTCGGCAAACACGCTTGAACCAGGGGGAGTTAGCAAAGTCAAACAACGGTGAACTAGATACTTCCAACAAACGTACCATGTTGCTTCTATTTTGTTTCTTTCTGGACTGCATTTCTTCGTCGGCGAACTATGTGGGGATAACACTGACTTGGTATTATTGTTTCTGGCGTTAACTCTTGGCTGGCTATATTTGTGCTTTATTACATGTAACACTATCTACCAAACCCTATGGACATATCCATACCCTATTTCAATAAAGACCCAACTATTTCTACAGCAAAACTACAGCCAGTCATGTTTGTTTGCCCTCCCTTGTAATTTCCTCGTTGTTAAAGACCCCCGGCCAGCCTCTCCTTTTATACTTTTTTCATCAGAATATGATCTTAATGATAATTCTCCCTTGTTATTACAAAACATTTGCTCAAATAATAGAAGAGAATTTGCCGTATCCATTAATCCTTTGGATGATATTTTACTCAGTTTTCGCCTGTTGTCTTGAAAATGCATTCAAGTGGACAATGTATAATAGCCACTTCGACATACTTCTCTCATTTTTTTAAATCACCTATGGAAATGGATGACCTGACAGGGCATTTTAAAAATGGCGGCTAACTAAGGATCTCTAACAACGCATTGTCAATCAATAGTAATCCTTTCTCTTCCACAGCAACACGTGTCCAGCGTCAGAGCGCATCTTGACGGACGCAGCCTCGGTTTCACGTACGGTTTGTCGCACGGCGCTCATCAGATTCTCAGCACAACCGACCAGAGTCTCGGTCGCCTCGCGATCTTCCTCCATTTCTGAGAAATAGAAAAGATTCAGTCACTTCTGAGAAAGAGAAATTTAGATTCAGTTTCTGAGAAAACCGTCTAATCCGGTCACAAACAGCAGTTAGACCCCGTCCACACTAACGCGTTTTCGTTTTCATCGAATCCGTATCAGTTTGGAAACGCTCTCGAAAGTGAATAAAAACGAATCCATATACATATCGCTTTAGTGTGGACGGTCGAATCCGGATAAAAATGAAAACGATGACGTCAACTGTACCATTAATTTGAGACTGTCCTTGCACACGTCAACATCAAATAAAAACTGATCGCTTTTTGTGTAGCTAAATTTTCCGGATCTCACGTCCACACTAACACGCTGCGAATCCGTATAAGTTTGAAAACGAATACTTTTGAAAACGCGTTAGTGTGGACAGGGTTTTAGATTAGTCGTAGTGGCCTACACATAGATAGTTACATAAATAATTACCTGGTGCACCTATCATAGTGGCCTACACATAGATAGTTACCTGGTGCACCTATCATAGTGGCCTACACATAGATAGTACCTGGTGCACCTATCATAGTGGCCTACACATAGATAGTTACCTGGTGCACCTATCATAGTGGCCTACACATAGATAGTTACCTGGTGCTCCTATCATAGTGGCCTACACATAGATAGTACTGGTGCACCTATCATAGTGGCCTACACATAGATAGTTACCTGGTGCTCCTATCATAGTGGCCTACACATAGATAGTTACCTGGTGCACCTATCATAGTGGCCTACACATAGATAGTACCTGGTGCACCTATCATAGTGGCCTACACATAGATAGTTACCTGGTGCTCCTATCATAGTGTCCTACACAGATAGTTACCTGGTGCTCCTATCATAGTGGCCTACACAGATATTTACCTGGTGCACCTATCATAGTGGCCTACACAGATAGTTACCTGGTGCACCTATCATAGTGGCCTACACAAAGATAGTTACCTGGTGCTCCTATCATAGTGTCCTACACAGATAGTTACCTGGTGCTCCTATCATAGTGGCCTACATAGATAGTTACCTGGTGCTCCTATCATAGTGTCCTACACAGATAGTTACCTTGTGCTCCTATCATAGTGTCCTACACGGATAGTTACCTGGTGCACCTATCATAGTGGCCTACACAGATAGTTACCTGGTGCACCTATCATAGTGGCCTACACATAGATAGTTACCTGGTGCTCCTATCATAGTGGCTTACACATAGATAGTTACCTGGTGCTCCTATCATAGTGGCCTACACAAAGATAGTTACCTGGTGCTCCTATCATAGTGGCCTACACATAGATAGTTACCTGGTGCTCCTATCATAGTGGCCTACACATAGATAGTTACCTGGTGCTCCTATCATAGTGGCCTACACAAAGATAGTTACCTGGTGCTCCTATCATAGTGGCCTACACATAGATAGTTACCTGGTGCTCCTATCATAGTGGCCTACACATAGATAGTTACCTGGTGCTCCTATCATAGTGGCCTACACAAAGATAGTTACCTGGTGCTCCTATCATAGTGGCCTACACATAGATAGTTACCTGGTGCTCCTATCATAGTGGCCTACACAGATAGTTACCTGGTGCTCCTATCATAGTGGCCTACACAAAGATAGTTACCTGGTGCTCCTATCATAGTGGCCTACACATAGATAGTTACCTGGTGCTCCTATCATAGTGGCCTTGACGGTAGACACGATCTTTAGCTGGGTGCTGATGGTTGGGATGCGGTCAATCGTCTGAAGCATGGTCTGAGGGGAGGAAAATAACAGCAAGGTGAAACAGCTGTCAACACAAAGGGTTGTTCGATAACAGTTTCTACATACCTCCCTGAGCCGCCTGTCCGAACACTGGTTGGCAACTTTACGAGCGTGTTTCACCAACTCCTTGCTCTCGGCAGCGATCTGCTTGGCCAGGTTGATAAGTTCCTTTTTGGAATGAGGGACGCCTTCTTCTTCCTCTCTAACAATAAAAGATAGCAAGGTGTGAAACATCTGTTTTTGAACAGATCATCGTCCCGTGAAATAAAACCTGACAATAGACGTCTTTGATCTTAGACAAACGCTGAGCCACAGCCGAATGAGGAGGCACCTTTCGAATTAAATAACTAAAGGCGATTCCGATTCAAAGTTTGACGGAGCGGGCTATGAAAAAGATCAGTAATAACTCCCAGTCTGGATTTGGTTGCTACATTAACTCAGGACGCACGGTTAAAGTCAATGCAACCCCACTCGAGAGTTTGGCCAGAAGTACCAACATTCAGTCAGAGGCGTTTTCACAGTACGACCACTCACCTCATGAATTTGGACATCTGCGCGAAAAGTAGTGCCATTTTCTTGGCCGCCATGATGATGTCATTGCCTTGTTCCTCCCACTTGAGCGTCTCCTTGTGAAGGTGACTAGCGGCTACCTAACACAGGAAACCCAAACATGGGAAATAATCACTGGCGAGTGTTAAGGTAACGGATTCGAAATACAGGCCTCGCTCTTATTATTTCTTACAACGGGGTCAGAGGATACGGTACAGTTTCAGCAGTTGAGATCTTTTTCCATTGGAAGGTTATTAAAGGATAAAGACTTCGCAAGGGAAAAAGTGTTGAAAAAAGGCACCAAACAACTTTATCCTTTAATAACTTGCCAGTGGAAAAAGACATCAACAAAATGTTTTGCCCATGATGTGCCGATTCATTTGATGCATTTTGCAAAAGATCTTAAGCACGGGAACTGTTTTCTTGAATATACCCGACAGTTTTTTTCCCATTTCTACACTTCCTTTAAGCTAATCGTGAAAAGTGAATATTAGATCAGATACTTCATTTTTTACCACAAAGAAATCGGATGAAAAGAGCGCGCTTGAGAGTATTTCTACGGGAGCCGCCGCTGGATCTGTGCCGTAACCTTAAACTATAGTTTCTTTTGCAGTGGCTAAGAAGTTGCGATGTGGACAGTAAAGGCACCCGGTTGCAAAAAGGACTAGCTACACTCTTCCTTACCGCAATCCTGTTATCCTCCGGTGGGCTCTCCAGCATGCTCTGAACTTCTCTCATCTGATCAAACGATTGCTCTTCCATGGGGGGTGGTGGTCTTGGAGGGGCTGGTGCAACTTCTTCGCGTGGGAGGGGCGGTCGGGGAGGTGCGCGCTCACCTAACAATGAAAAATGAGGTACGAGTTGATTCCACCCAAACTTGTATGCAAGTTCAGTATGTAGCCATAATTTTGGAGATAAAACAGCTTATTTCCCAGTTATCTTTGATTATTGCTAGTCTTACTAAGATCGGCCATCATACGTGATCCTAGCAGTCGACTGTGATTCCAGCTGACAGTCTGTTTGATCTACTTTCCTCACCAGGGCACACGATAGATCACTAGGTGCCATACAGTGCTTACACACGAATACATTGAATAAAGTGATCATGATTCTACGTACTCATGCTCATCTGTGCAAACTGTGGTTGAAGAGGTTCAGGGGGAGGGGGTGGCGGGAAATCTTCTTCGTCTGTCTGGGTGGGTAGACTGATGATCACCTTTCTTACGTAACCGACGCCATCTTGGATCTGAAAATGACAACAGGTTCAGCACCAACAAATTAATGTTTATGTTCGAAAACCGAAATTTAATATAAGGCTGGGGTCAAGCCAGTTAACATTTGATTCATCATCATTTAACATTTATTCTCCAACTCATTAACAATTCATAGTCAAGTTTGAACAAAGAAAATCATAACCGTGGAGGAGGTCGGAAAACGCAGTTTTAATTTGCATAGAATTTTGAGATTTTATTCCTTCTTTTTCTCGGCATTAAATCATTCGTTTGAGAAGTAATATCAAACACTTTTTCATCAGGATTTCAAACACCTCGAAGTCGGTCAAATAAATCCTGATGAAACACGCTTTGATCTATTACTTGAACGCGCATGATGCGCAGGGGTGTCACACCAGCTCATTAACTACCATGTTAATATCCAGTGAGCCACAAATCAATGCGTACGCACGTCTGGCGGTTTTTACCTTTTTGTCGCTCTTTTGTTGGACACAAATGACATTCTAACTGATTTGAAGGCAATTGTTGGTTCAATAAAGATCTACACCGTTTTGGTATCGTTTCTGCCAGATGTTCACTCTGTTTTGAATATCCGGAATCGGAAGACCATCTTTTTATCTTTTATTTTGAAATCAGAATTGTCTTCTGACATATTTTGTTACCAAAATGTAGTTTGTCTAATATCCTATTGGGAGTGGACAGTACGGGTCCAGAAAACTGCATTATTCTCTCTTGTATAAAATTCTGCCTTTCAAAAATAAAGATTGAAGTGCCTACCCTAACTATGTTCCAGTCATATTTAAAACACTTCGTTAATATTGAATATACTATAGCAAAGAAAAACAACAAGTGTCAGTGCACCTCTACAAATCTTCTAAACGAACTAGCATAAGCTTTGGAAAGCCTTGATAGGGATGCAATACTGGACACGGTATTTGTCAGTCTTTGTGTGTTGTCAATGTTGAAAAAAACTTATTTCAGAACGTTGAAAAATAATACCAAAAAGATGTAAAACACGAAATGTATATATATTATAAGAAAATATTACTGTAAAGAAAAAAAACTACATATATATACATTGAATATATATGAATATATTACTATAAATATGTAAAAGAAACTAATGTTAATATAGGGGTTCTGATAATAATAATAAAAAGGTTACAAAAAAAGATCTGCTCACCCTTCTCATGGAAGCCCGTAGTCTCCGGTGCGCGTCTCGGTCTTTGATGTTCGTAGCCACTGACTTAGCGTCGATAATAAGAGGGCTGATCGCTAGAAAACAGCCCAAACAATTAGCCGGGAAAAGTGGTGACCTCCGCAACGTTCTTACAATCACTCCAAAGTTTCCGGGGGCCGAAGTAGTGAACTATCAGTAGTGAACCATGTGGGAAGCAATTGGTATATTTCTTGGTGAGTTTATGTTTAACCTAAACAGCTCATACACTTCTTTACTAATTTGAATAATTTTCTGGCGCTGTTCATGATCCATAAACCAGAAATCAGTACTTTTTTGTACGAATAGTTATGCGCATGCGCACATATTTGAACGTGCCACTGGGCCTCGTCATGCAAAGTGAACTAGAATTCAGCACTTTTTTTGTATTTTCGTTGTCTTTCTAGTCGTTCTAACGTAGCACGTCAAACGTCACAATCTAGGTGTCAGTAATTTGTCACGAACTTGGTGTCATTAATTTGTCACACAATGCCGTGACAAGAGAGGTTCTGTCATGAGGGTACAACAGTAAAATATCATCAATGAGAAGTTGTGTGTTCACCTTGCTCAAGATTTTGCGTTTTCTCGTTAAGCTGGCTGACGTACGCAGGGTCCTCGGAGTATTCGGCTTCGGTCTTAGCAACTTTGATAACTCGGTTGGCAAGACGAGCGATGTTGGAGCTCTTAGCGGCCACCATCTGAATTGACATAAATACGCTACATTAATAACGCATGTAGTATAGATACTTGAATTATGCATCAGTGCAATCTCATATCCAATCTCGAGCAACAGAATACCGGGGTAGATGCTTTGTGTTTGATTACCTGAGGGTTCTCCTGGACCATGGCATGATCACAGGCTTCGACTTCTTTGTTGATCGCATCCGCTATAAAAGTACACCAAACAAATGAATCATACACATCAGCACCAACATCATCTCAAACAAGGGAATCATACGCATCAGCAAACATCAGCACCAACATCATCACAAGCAAGGGAATCATACACATCAGCACCAACATCATCACAAACAAGGGAATCACACACATCCGCACCAACATCATCACAAACAAGGGAATCATACACATCAGCACTAACATCATCACAAACAAGAGAATCATACACATCAGCACCAACATCATCACAAACAAGAGAATCATACACATCAGCACCAACATCATCACAAACAAGGGAATCATACACATCAGCACCAACATTACACAAACAAGGGAATCATACACATCAGCACCAACATCATCACACACAAGGGAATCATACACATCAGCACCAACATCATCACAAACAAGGGAATCACACACATCAGCACCAACATCATCACAAACAAGGGAATCATACACATCCGCACCAACATCATCACAAACAAGGGAATCATACACATCAGCACTAACATCATCACAAACAAGGGACATCCGCACCAACATCAACATCATCGTCGTTATCATCATCACCACTCACCACAAGCATCAATAAACTGTGCCGTGTCTGTCGCCACGTCTACCAGGTCCGTCAAGTTGTTGACGCTGTCTAACCAGTCCTCTTTCATGGCGTCAAAATGCTCCGACACAGCCGGCTCCCCAGGGTTCTCAAGTAGCACCTTAGCCACGTGGGAGACCTGTGGTGTCAAATCTTTAACCTGCCATGGACAAACAATGTAAGCTCTATGAGTTTTACATTACTTCTAGTAGGAAAAGGGTGCGTTCTGACGTTTTTTTGTCTCGGCACTTCCAGCCTACTCACGACCGTTCAACTCCTCGGCATTCCTAACGCGCTTGGGTAAGCTGACCTCCCATTGGCTCAAGGAGACTAACAAACATACGGAGTGTGTTTTCTGACCAGTCAAGCTTACCTCTCTTGCAGCCTTCTTGAGGTTATCAAGCAGTACTCTGTTAGTGGTCCCGCCAGCGTTAGCCAGGCGAACAGCAGTGTCGGCAAACTGGTTGGCTTGGTGCTCGAATGTACCGGCCTTTGCTTCAAAGTCCTCTTCGCGCCGTGGAGTACCTGGGAAGGTATGGGTAAGCATTATGGCAACTACTGGTGCGCTTCCAACGTGCGACTCGACAGTAAGGGTTTGGCGTAACATAGCAGATAGAGAGCATATACTATATACTCTCAAAAACCTAATCGATCCTGCTATTAGATGGCTTTGCTGTCTGCCAGACACCACCTAAACTAACAACGCACTACCGTATTTCCTGTGGGCGCTTTTTAGCAATCTAAGCATTGTTTAATACGAGGCGTATGTTATTGTCCTGCTTGGTGCTGCACTTAAAAGTGTACTTTTCTTTCAAAGAGATTTAGGTGCACAAGTTACCGCACTGTGGCCTATATTCAGGGGGGAAGGAGCTCATTATTGGAAAACTTTGTGTCGCGTATGAAGAACGTTTTTAATATACAGGGGTTCTATGTTCCACACCCGTCCCCCCATTTTCCCCAAAGTTTCTGTTTCAAAACAGGGGCTTATAAACGAGTTCCCTGCTAGCAGAGGCCTCTTTTCTCTGCATTTCGCTGGCTGAGGTTCGCGAACCTCAGCCAGCGAAATGCAGAGAAAAGTGGCCTCTGCTAGCAGGGAAATAAACGAGGGGCTTTTTAATTCAAGAGTTTCTTGGTGTTATAACTGATTAACGGTTGACATATTTTCTCGCTAGATATCGCTCTTATAATTTTATTGTCCCATAAAGTAAAATAACAAAGGTAACCTGCAAAAAGTACAAATGTTTTCGCGTTGCCATACCAACAGGTGCCCTGGCAGCCTTCTCAAGATTCCTCAATGCCGTCGTGGTGTCCATGAAATCCTCTGCAACTTGACCAACAATAGCTTTTTGCACTTTACGATTCAAGTCTTCTAACTTCTTGCCAATGTTACGGCTAGTGCGTGAGCTTGCGGGAATTGCCCTGCAAACAAGATGGTGGTGGAAATATTTAAACGCATCGAAACGGCCTTGTTTACGTACCAGGCAATACCTACCATTCCTCTCCTCTTCAGTTCAGCCAGTTCTGTCACCATTTTCTCCAGTTCATCGCAAAGCCTTAGCAGATCGACTCTCTCCGATCCTGTACATTTCTCAGCCACTTTACGGCCTTCTGCTATGCACTCACGGATAGCTTTCTCCCCTTCATCAGAAAATAAATAATATAAGATATCCTTCATCAGAAAATAAATAACATAAGATATCCTTCATCAGAAAATAAATAATATAAGATATTTGATCAGTATTGACAACCGTTCAGCTAAAACCGTTGCATCGCGACCCACGTTTTCAAAAAACATTAAATTATTTTTGGATTTTTGACTTTTCTGTTCCGCCAATCAAAATATCTGAGCCAATGAAACTCTTGCCCTATTACGCCTAGTGCAGTCAACTGGCTTCCTTTTGAACTAAAACCAGACAACGTCGCGACGGAAAGCCAGGCGACTGCACTAGGCGAAAAAGGGCAAGAATCTGATTGGCTCATAAGATTTTGACTGGTGGAACAGCAAAGCCAAACACAAATCGATGTTTTGAAAACGCGGGTCGCGATGTAACGATTTTAGCTGTAATAAGAACTCCCGTTCCAAAATGTTGCGACAAAGACTTTTACACCAATAAATATTTACGTTGCCGTCTCTTGTGCGGCTTCACACTCTGCATGTTGTTTCAACTCACCTAATTTTGTGTGATCACCAGAAGGGTTTTCTAGCCATTGTTGCGCCTGCTCCATTTTCCCGACTATTGTATCCGTGGGTTTCTTGGTGCCACTAATGTTCTGCCGTTGAATGGCATCCTCGATATTGTCTTTCAGTGCTTCCAGTTGTTTGTCTACTGCTCTTGAAAATTGCTGACCTCGTGGAGTTGTTCCCTGGAAAATACATTGTGTCGAAAATAGACAGTCTATATGTAACTATAAGGTTGTAACGCTGAGAAATAACAATGAGGTGGGAGCAATTAGATGTATTTAAAAAACGCTGCAATTATCAACCCATTGGATTTTGTTCAAACAGACGTAGTTTAAATAGCTTCAGTCCAACTAGTTAATCAGTCCGAAATCACACCTTGTTTTAGCAACCTCAACAATAGCGAGCTCCAAAGCCTTGAGGGGCGGGTACTCACTGCAACGGCAGGTTTGCGGATAAGTCAAATACGGCGAACAAAAGGAGCAACCAGAAAAGTAACGAATTGTCTCGCTTAAAATTTTTAATTTTTACGAGTATTTTGGCGTATTTCCAACATTATTGTACATTGTACTCACTATCTCGATTATGATTGGCTAAGAGCGCGCGCTGTACTTTGAGAATCACGCACTTTGAGGGTTTTCAACAATCAGTTTGCTGAATCTTGATTCTACGCGCGCAATGAATCATGGGACTAGAGCACTTGAATGGTTTCCCTATTTAACTTGTGTAAAAAGCGCTTCTGTAAAAGAAAGTGCTTGACAGAAAAGAAAACAGATTTCTTACGGCCTCGCCTGATTCCTGCTGTCTCGACATTGTTTATTCTCGACATTGTTTATTCACAAAAACCTCATCCAATAATTGCTTATTATCACGCCCCGATAACTATCGTGAAGGTACCAGGCTCGGTTCACAGCTGCTACGACGGCCTGGGAATCAAGCCTACTCTCGATCCCGGTAAAGTTTCCCCATATAGGCCTCGCAGTGTAAAAAATAGCCGAATTGTTCGAAAAATGTCTTTTAAAAATGTTTTTAGAAACAAATACAAAGAATACTTACTCTATGTCGCTGGTGTGTTTATTTTGATTAGATCTCCGATTTGAGGGGACATTTTGGGTCTGAACTTCAAGCCACTGGTCACTCGTTACAATGTACACTCGCTCCCAGTCAGCAAAAATTCAATTTAATTACTTTTTTGAGAAACGGGCCCCAGCTACGGCAAAGGAGTTGGATCATGGAGCATATTACTGGTAATCTCCTTATACTTTACAAACGTGTAAAACGGGCCGCTTCTGAGTAAAAACCTTACCTGTCCCCGAGCTCTTAGAAGCGCCAGCTCGCCCATCAGTTTGTCCAAGTCATCACAGACCTGATCAATCTTAGATCGATCGGCATCCGGACACAAACCAGCCACAACGCGACCTTGTTGAATACAATCGCGAACTGCTTTCTCTCCTGCACAGACAAGTAATAAACGATATCACACAAAGAAAAACTGGAACATGTCAAAATAAAAAGTTAAAGACAATTTACGCCGCGTTACTCGTTGCTTCAAACGTGATAAACACGATTTATATCTTAAGCCAGGGGCGTACGCAGGATTTTAAAGTTGCAGGCACAGCAACCGGCGTACGCAGGATATTTCAAATCTACAGGCAATGCTCAAGAATACAGTAAATAGTTGTGAGTTCTCTCACAACTCGCTGCTAATCGAACGTGGGATATAATGATTTCTTACTGAAGTGGTAAATTGATTACGCTGGGTACCAGAATCTCCAAGCTTCATTGAGACGCCACGATAGCGGCAGATTTGAAATTTCCAAAATTGAGAAGAATGACCCGTTAGACTAAGCTGTGAAAAGTAACTTACCTAGCCCGCCAGAATGGATTGTTGGGTCATTCACCCACTCCTTGGCCTTTGGAAACTTGGATACAAATACTGAGGCCGCCTTTTTCATGTCATTCATAGGGTCATCACCGCTATTTTCCTCATAACTAGTGAGTTGTAGAACTCGCATGATCTCCGCAAGTTCTGCCAGCATCTTGTTGATGATAAAGTTCCGACTTTCTTGAGCTTCTGGCCGGCCTGGTGCTAAAAAAACACAACTTGATTATAAAAACACGAAATCCAAACATTCACTTGAGCAACTGTTAGATTAAAAGTAACCTTTATCAAAATGATGCAAATAGTAGAATATTGTAGATCATTGTAAGAAGAATCCAAGAACAAAAGTCTTAGAACAGAACAAGGCTCCCGGGAGCGTGGAGACGCTGTATAAAATGGTCACTTTTTGAGAAAAAGATTCTTTTTGGACCCATATGAGTGGCCTTTAGCTGCTGCAACAAAAGAATCCACAAAAGTACGTGCTCCAGTCCAGGCTGAAAATTAAGAAATAGTCAAGTCGTAATTGTATGCCTTGTACCAACATTATAGGCGTGAAACACACATTATACGCCTATACGTGAAAAAAGAACATTTTAGTAATTAATGTCTCGAAATGTCTGTATATTATGGTGTCTCATTTCAAACCCTTCATCTTGTTTTGACTGTACTTTTAAAAGAACCTTCTTAACGATTTGCACTGTAGTTCTCTGTTATTCCCTTAAAATAAATTTTGATGTTCAAAATGTATTGTAATTAAGTTGGATTTGCTTTTCCTATTCTGACCGACCTGACCCCTTCCCTACGTCTGATTTTATACTTTTCGTTTACCTCCTGGTGGGGTTTTCACAAATGCCTTCATGGATGACACCAGAAGTGGAACCATGTTGTTGATTTTACTTAATGAGCTCTTCAGCATGTCTCTGTGAACCGTGTGTGTTAGCTCGGCGGCGCGTGTTTCCACTGCCTTAGCCACATTTTGCATAGCAGGACTGATATTTGTCACAAATGTCACTATATCTCGCATTTCCTCTACCATTTCCGCCACTGGTAGGTATTCCATGAGGCCTTTACATAATGCAAGAATCTTACGAACCTCTGCTTCATCAAAAGTTAGAAGCAGAGCAGATGTCCCAGACAGGATACCTGTAATAACATAAAGAGAATATATAGAGGATATTACACGGTGGCGCGAAGATATGAGTTTTATTTTCGAGTGGCAAGAACAATATTTTACGAATGAGCGCAGCGAATGAGTAAAATATTGTTTTTGACACGAGAAAATAAAACTCATATCTCCAAGCCACCGTGTAATTTTCTTTTTATTATATAGACAAACCAGAAAAAATATTCCAAATTGATTTCCAAGCGCTTTTGTTCTGACCGATATCCTCACTAGTGAGGATATGGAAAATATGTCACTGAGGACCCGGATGTAGCTTCGTATGAGATCTACGAGTGGCGTATTTCCCAGTAAAACACTCGTGTCTATATAATAAATATTTGTATTCTTGAGGTGAGCACAATAGACCATTTTCTCAGGTATGCATGTGCAACAAGCTCAGGAGTCATCATTTCTGGAATGTACCAGGGGTTTCAATAGAAGGCAGCTACCGACGGTGAACCGCCGGCAACTTCACTATTACTTCAATAAGTAATAGAATACATGAATATGCCAATTATCTTGCCCTCAAAACGCAGGAAAACTGCTTTTCTGCTACCGCAATTTCAAAATTTCCCGGGGGCATGCCCCATGTAACCCCCTAGAAGGCTCAGGCCTCACGCCTTTCGTATAGGCCCCCAACCCAGCCGCCTACTTCCAAAACGTAGCCTGCTACTTCAAAAATTATTGAAACCCCTCAAGTACTGAAGAAAATTGTTCGCTTTTTTGCCACTGAACTGTGTCAAACATAACTGAAAATCAATTTTTAAAAAAATAGCAAAATCATATTAAACAGATGTTAGAAAAAGTTGGTAAACTAGATACCTCTAGCTCCATCAATAAGCTTTTGTCGAGCTACAGATGAGTATGGATCCTTTTTCAAAATTTTTGATGCATCTACAAGTAACAAGGATGAGTCTTCGACACGTCCAAATGCTAACGGCATTTCCTGTTTAAGAATCTGGTCTTTGCTGAGGGCAGTTGTATCCTTGGCAACCTGCATCATACAAAAAATAATTAATACAATCACTGTTCAATTGACGGATAACTACCAAACTTATGAAGGACAATTATGATAATCATGAACTATGTTCGCATGACACATAATACGATACCACAGCAGGCCTTCAACTGATCATTTCTCATACTTTAGTAGTTACAGGGGCGTAACAAGCTTCCAAAGACTGGGGGACACGACGACATATAAAAAACACAAGGCAGTTTTTAAGGAAAATTGTAACTCTTTTGCGCGCGAGGCGCGCCGAAAATTTAGAGTACATGTGAAATCTTCGATATGCAGGGTGTAAATCGCATTGCCAAAATTCCACTTTCAATCTTTTTCAAGAAAGGGTTCACGTTTCTATGTAAAATATCCCAAATAAAGGGCATTTCAAGACAATATAGGGAAATATAGGAGAATCTCAAAAATATAGGAAATATAGGGCCGGTTGAAGGCCTGACAGTAGAACAACGTTCAACTCATAATATGAACCAATTTCGACCGAGACAAGAACAGAAAGAAAATTTCCTCTGTCCCGGCCAGGAGTTGAACCCGGACCACAGCGGTGAGAGACCCAGTGCCGTAACGAGCCAACCGTGCTTCCCTATTGAACTTCAACTTCAACTTTATTATATCTTTTTTTTTTAAATGTTACAAAGACAGCACACCGCCCTGCAACTAACTAGTCGAGGCAGGCGGTGAGAGGACAAAGAAGCAGAGAGAGACGAAGGGTAAAAACGTGAAGAAAAAAAAAACCGTTAATAACAAGCGAAAAAGAGAAGGATGTAAATAGTTCAAAGTTTCTTAAATAGTTAAAAGTTTCCTATTTGTGCATCATGAGTTATTGTTCATACTTCTTTGTAAGAAAGAACTCACTTCCGTCTGCAAAAAGTGGAAGGAAATCGCATACAGCGTTTCTACATTGAAAGCAGCACATTCCTCAGATATTGAACAAGTCACTATCAGTTTGGCTAACCAGTAGGATCACGGTGCTAATTATCTAAAGGGGATAATCGTGGTACTTCGACGTGTATTGAAGACTCCAGCCAAAGACATTTTCATGATTTTTAATTTTGCCCGGTAAACTGCCCGTTGGCGTACAATACGCCCGCTCACGTAAACATGCCCTTGAAGCCCGCTAGCGTCTTAAAGAAACCGCTGGCGTCTCTAACGCCCGCTCTCCTCCTGTTAAGGCCCGCTGCTTCTCAAGATCGTTTCTTAGTGTTTCTCATATTCCCGCTTTTATTTTTTTTTTCCCGGATTTGACATAATCTTTCGGCATGATCTATAAGCATGATTCCTACACAAAGACGAAGTCTATGTGAAAGGACACTGGCGGGCGTTTCTTTGAAAGGACGCTAGCGGGCAATTAGCGGGCGTTTGTCAAGGTACGCTAGCGGGCAAGTAGCGGGTGTTCGTCAAGGTACGCTAGCGGGCAAGTAGCGGGTGTTCGTCAAGGTACGCTAGCGGGCAAGTAGTGGGTGTTCGTCAAGGTACGCTAGCGGGCAAGTAGCGGGTGCTCGTCAAGGTACGCTAGCGGGCAAGTAGCGGGTGTTCGTCAAGGTACGCTAGCGGGCAAGTAGCGGGTGTTCGTCAAGGTACGCTAGCGGGCAAGTAGCGGGTGTTCGTCAAGGTACGCTAGCGGGCAAGTAGCGGGTGTTCGTCAAAGTGGGCTAGCGGGCAAGTAGCGGGTGTTCGTCAAGGTACGCTAGCGGGCAAGTAGTGGGTGTTCGTCAAGGTACGCTAGCGGGCAAGTAGCGGGTGCTCGTCAAGGTACGCTAGCGGGCAAGTAGCGGGTGTTCGTCAAGGTACGCTAGCGGGCAAGTAGCGGGTGCTCGTCAAGGTACGCTAGCGGGCAAGTAGCGGGTGTTCGTCAAGGTACGCTAGCGGGCAAGTAGTGGGTGCTCGTCAAGGTACGCTAGCGGGCAAGTAGCGGGTGTTCGTCAAGGTACGCTAGCGGGCAAGTAGCGGGTGTTCGTCAAGGTACGCTAGCGGGCAAGTAGTGGGTGCTCGTCAAGGTACGCTAGCGGGCAAGTAGCGGGTGTTCGTCAAGGTACGCTAGCGGGCAAGTAGCGGGTGTTCGTCAAGGTACGCTAGCGGGCAAGTAGCGGGTGCTCGTCAAGGTACGCTAGCGGGCAAGTAGTGGGTGCTCGTCAAGGTACGCTAGCGGGCAAGTAGCGGGTGTTCGTCAAGGTACGCTAGCGGGCAAGTAGCGGGTGTTCGTCAAGGTACGCTAGCGGGCAAGTAGTGGGTGCTCGTCAAGGTACGCTAGCGGGCAAGTAGCGGGTGTTCGTCAAGGTACGCTAGCGGGCAAGTAGCGGGTGTTCGTCAAGGTACGCTAGCGGGCAAGTAGCGGGTGTTCGTCAAGGTACGCTAGCGGGCAAGTAGCGGGTGTTCGTCAAAGTGGGCTAGCGGGCAAGTAGCGGGTGTTCGTCAAGGTACGCTAGCGGGCAAGTAGCGGGTGTTCGTGAAAGTGGCTAGCGGGCAAGTAGCGGGTGTTCGTCAAGGTACGCTAGCGGGCAAGTAGTGGGTGTTTGTCAAGGTACGCTAGCGGGCAAGTAGTGGGTGCTCGTCAAGGTACGCTAGCGGGCAAGTAGCGGGTGTTCGTCAAGGTACGCTAGCGGGCAAGTAGCGGGTGTTCGTGAAAGTGGGCTAGCGGGCAAGTAGTGGGTGCTCGTCAAGGTACGCTAGCGGGCAAGTAGTGGGTGTTCGTCAAGGTACGCTAGCGGGCAAGTAGTGGGTGCTCGTCAAGGTACGCTAGCGGGCAAGTAGTGGGTGTTCGTCAAGGTACGCTAGCGGGCAAGTAGTGGGTGCTCGTCAAGGTACGCTAGCGGGCAAGTAGCTGGTGTTCGTCAAGGTACGCTAGCGGGCAAGTAGCGGGTGTTCGTCAAAGTGGGCTAGCGGGCAAGTAGCAGGCGTTCGTCAAAGTACTCTAGCGGGCAAGAAGCGGGCGTGTCTTTGAAAGGACACTAGGCAAGTAGCGGCATTTAAAGGATGCTAGCGGGTGTTTTTACCGGGTCAAAGCGGGCATTTTGCCATACCGTCGGTTGCAGCTACCCGTCTACACACACGTCAAAAACATGTTCTGTCGGCACGCGAAACTTCAAAGTTTTGACAGTGAAACTTGGATGTTTTGACGGCCAAACTTGAACGTTTTTGTCACAATATTCAAGTCCTCACTTTCGTTTCAATAACAAACATTGCAAAAAGCTAATATTCTGGTAACTTCACAGTTTTTCTGGTCAAAAAGAAATAAATCAACTGAACTTTTTACCTTTTTCCACTCACGAGCGTCACCAAAGCTTCACGCTTGGGCGGGCAAACTTTGAAGTTCAACTGTCAAAACTTTGAAGTTTCACGTGCCGACAGAACATGTTTTTGTCGAGCGTGTAGACGGGTAGATGCAACCGACGGTATTTAATGAAAAATATTATTGCGAGGGGGACAACGCGGTCAGGCCTCGTTTTATCAATCATTACTAGAAATCAGGTGCATGAAACGATTGCATTTTAACATAGCAGATAATCAAAGTTATGTCAATTTCTATTGTATAGTTTTTATTGCTCTAATAACATAAGAAATACCATTTTTACATAAGGTTGCACATCTAAGGGGGACAAATGGTCAGGCCCAATAAAACCCACTTTAACATAATTAATGCTTACTCAGGGACGGCGGAACAGTTTTCAAAGTGGGGAGCTCATTAGTAAAATTGTATGGCAAGGTTGGGGGTTGAGTTTAGTGAAAATGTATGAAAACTTAAAGCCCCCCAAAAGGCCCCCTAGCCTCCCCGGCTCTGCCGTCCCTGTTACTCAAAACACAGTATAAGTATAAGTATAACATGAAAAATGGAAAATTCTGTTAATGTCATCCCAAAAAATGTGATAAAGATTGGAAAGTGTTATTTTTGCAAATATTCATCAGCTAACTGATTTGATGTTATCATAGTTTATAGAGGAGAATGGTTAGGAAACCTGACACCCTGTTATTGTACTATCTCTTTGTTCACTTTTTCAGAGGAATCCTTTTGTCTGTGCAGGGTCACGGTACATAAGTACCAAAATTCAGCCAGTAAGATTCAGTGTACAACCAGACATGCATATTAGATTAGGGTGAAAGAAAAGATTGTGCAGGGTCAATATCATGTGATAGCCCCTCTCAACATCCAGCCCACGCTATTGTGTTGACCCTTTGAAGTTTGCCAGGCTTCCCAACCAATCCACTCCATTAACTATGATGTTATGCACGTTTTTGTCTTTTTGCCCAATTTAGACATTCTTACACAAAAACTACATCAACCAAAATCAAAATTTCTTTGCCAAATTTTCGAAATGAGATTGTCAAACAACCTTAGTATAATATTGCTTATCCAGAAAATAAAACAGATGTGTAATTATTGAAGAATGTCGTGCGTAAAATCACAAGTTTGAAAGTGGGTACCAACACTGTGCACTGCATGTTTTGCTGATTGCCCTGTAGTTCAGTTCACTGCAATAGGGTTAATAACAAATAAGTTATTATTATGATTATTTGCAAAAGAATTCCAGAAAATGACTGCCCACGAGAAGGAGTACCTAATCGCACACAATAATATGGTAGCCTCAACCCACTGCACTTTTGATCTCCTCTGTAAGTGGAGGTGTGGATTTTTTGTATCACACACTTGTCACTACATTCTCATACCCAGAGCTCCCTGGCTTGTCCGCTCACAGGGGAGGCTCTGGGGACATCCATGCGAGGGCTGTCGCTGATTGGTTGATTTTGAGAGTTGGAGCATGCGCTGAAAGGTCTTTCTCTCAGCGGCTCTGTGTTAAATCTTGCACATGCATCAGTGGCTGTCACCAGAGCCTCCCCACAAGGTTACGAGCCGAGGAGCTCTGGGCTTGAGAATGGTCACAGTATGGAGACAGTGCAACCGATGTAACTTAAAAAACAAATGGCCATTCTTCTCATGAGGACATCCTGGTAAAACTGTGATCAAGTAAATAAATGATAAAAGCTCCACCTACAAGTACAAGTACTTTCTTGGTGTATATTAACACTTCTAAGGGAACAGACTCAATGGAAAACAATATATTCTCAGTAACACCCTCAACAGAAACATTTTTTTGCCACATGTTTGATAGTGTTCAATTGACTCAAAAATTGTGAGTTCATTGTGTTTGTTTGCAGAAACCACAAACCTTGACAAGATTAGTAACAGCAGCTCCAACAGCCTGGATGGGCTGGGCCAAATCTGGCATTGCTTTTCCATCCTCTCCTTCTTCATGGAGGATGACAAGTTGGGAAACCTGTGTTTAAAATGGTTTATATAAGCAGCTAAATCTTTTTTTTTTTCATTTTCTCTGGAATTAAACTGTTCATAATACACTACTGTAAATAGTTTTGCTTTGTTGATCAGTGGTTTTATTCTTTATTTTATAAAGTGAGTTTGATCACTTACCCACTATCTAAATAAATACTTACAATTATTATACATTTAAAATGAAGATTACAGAAATGCTGGGTAGCATATGCATTTTTGACATTATTCAAACTGATATCAGACAAGCTCAAATTACATTTTTCCTGAGGTGCTTAACCAGTGTTCTCCTTAGTTTGTGATGACTATAAATTCTTTAAATACAAGAAACTCATGAAAGAATTTGTAGGCATAACATTCAACAGGTAAACAAATGCATCAAGGTTAAAAGATCTGATCAAAACAAAATATGAGATAGTTAAAAGTATTGACCTGAATGTGGTAGCACAATAAGCCAACCCTTTAATTAAGGAGGGATTCTAAGACGTAAAAATAAAGCACTCAAGAGAAAAAATACTTTTTATGGACAGAGATTAAAATGTTTGAACTCAGAGAGAGTCATGCGAGACAGCCTTTAGCAAAATTTGTCATCATTGCTTTTGAAGTTTCTTGGATAAAGATGTAGAAAGACAAGCTTTGTCAGGAACTGATAAATCTGAATGGACTTTGGCTGTATATCCTATTTGTGACAGTCAGATCTTATAGGCTAAGCATATCTCAGCATATCTTGACCTTGTCTAATAAGGTGGGTATTGTGCTTGCAATATAATGCAAGTTTGTGGTCAGGATTGTAGCCACACGGAACCATTTTTTCTTGACCATTAAATTCATTATCATTAGTCTTCTGGCAGGCTGATGACTTATATTAAGTTATTACTGTTATAACAGACTATTCAATTCTGTCAGACCCAAATAAGGAAATGAGAAATGCACATGTTATTGTTTAGGAAAACATTTTTATGGGGGACATGGCTGGCATGAGCTGAACAATAATTCAGTTTCAGAAATAATAACATGTCGTGGAATTGCTGACCTTGCAATCTCTTCCTCTTTTTCCAGAATTTGACATAAAGCAGTATTATTAATAGCAATAATAGTAATCTAAATACCAGAAAGTTGATATGAAAAATATAAAAATCTGATGGCCATTCAGCAGGTTTTATGTCATTCTAACATTAAAGAAAAGAAAAAACGAATTTCTTTTAGAATTATTTTATATTTTTACTAAGCCAGTTAAAATGTTATTATTGTTATACAAATAAGTTTTAATAAATTAAGCACTGTGGAAGCAAAATATGATTGACTAATGACTAACACATGAATAATGATGCTACCACATGCAAAGACCTTCGGTTGAAAAAGGCAATATTCTCAAGAAGAGTGTTTATTTTGAAGACAAAACAGATAAGATGGTAATGCGTTCTAATGGGAAACTCTAGACTAATAATAATAATTTCATAACAGTTTTATCCTGGCCGTAATCCTTGTGTTTACAAAGACAGAAGAACGTTCTCAGCTGGTACACAATGTAATGTTGTAAACAGAAGTTTGTTTTTGACAGTTGTAGTTAGCTGGTTTAGACTGGGTTATCTTGTAATTCATGAATATTACACAGCTAATTGACTAAAGCTAAAAACATTACGATGAATTATCAAAATATCTCATTTAAGGCGCTTTGTTGACGTACACCGTAGATAATAGTACACCAGACTTGGGGATTGTTTTATCCAGGGTTCCCGGCAAATCTGTCTTATAGACTTCTGGAATGCGCGCACTAACTCCACCAAAACTTCACGAAAATCACGAAACATGAAAACTGTTTGGTTCTAAATAAACAGATATTATGTCAAAGTACTAAATGCATTGTTTCTGGTCAGGTCTTTTTTATCTACCGTTGTGATGGAGTGCTAATGCAACACGGCCATGTACTGCTCACCGATTTCACATCTAAAGCCTACCTGTTGAGCAACTGGCTCCAAAATGGACTCTATCGTCTTGGTATGGAAGACAGGCATTTTGTTCAGAGCTCTGGCGTTCTCCTTGTTAGTAGAGCATAAACTATAACGAATAGAAAGGGGCCTCTACAAGAGCTCCGAGGCGGTAATCGGTAGTCCACACCTAACAGAAATATTCCCAAACATTCCAGTGAGCCCGCGCGTTTCCGGCAAAACTGCACAGTGGGTACGCTGTCTCGGCCTCACGTCGCCATAAGTTCGCATGAAGATACGAAAGTTCATCGACTAAAGTTCAGGCACCGAGTGGTTTACGATTAGCTATCGGCACTCGTCCCAGGCTTCTAGTCAACTCGGACGAAGTAAAGATGGCGGACGAGGAGAGACGTGAAGAGGAACAACAAAGAGATAAGAATGCCATTGACGAGAGAGAAAACATCGCAGAAAAGACTCCAGAAAGTGATAATGATAATGGAGACAAGAAAGTGAGTGCCAAACAAAATATTTTGTGTACTGCAGAACATTAATGATCTGTAGAACTGTAAAATCACTTGTTTTGTTCAGTTTGACATTGACAATTTTAATGTTATAGCTGCAATTGACATCATTAAAGATCAGCGAATGGCTTACGGTTTATCTTCAATGTTTTAGCTGAATTATTGACTGAAAGTCAATAATTTATTCATTTTACTTGGGTATGCTACTTATGTTATTCTTTAAGTGTTTTCCCGCCAAACTGAAGATTTATCGTGAAGTTTTTCTTATTTCCACAGGAGGCCACAGAGAAAAAATCCCTCACAATAGCTGGAAAGAGCAGCCCAAAATTAGTATAATTGGAAAGTTTCAGAGGAAAATCTTCTGAAATAACGAAGAAATAGCCTGGCAAATTTCTCGAATTTTGTGTACGTTCGTATAGGATTTGCGACCAAGCCTCCAAAGTTTGCATCATCGGTATGCAAGATTTCTCGTTTGCCGAACGAATCGGTATTAAAATCGCGAACTTTACCTTGCCATTTCTTCATTATTTCAAAAGATTTTCCTCTCAAACTTTCGCATTTTACTAATTTCAGGCTCTATCCAGCTATAGTGATGGATTGTTTCTCCGTTGCTTCCTGTGGAAATAAGAAAAACTTCGGAAAGGTCTATAGGGTGACATTTGCCAAACGTTCGAACGAAGCTAACGATGATACGCAGACAACCAGCTTAAATTCATTTATGATTTAGCAGCCAACTCACCCTCTGTAATTTTTGGAATTTCTAAATTGTGAATTAGTTAAGTTTATTGATATCTATAGAATATATGGTATAGTCATATCCCCCTGCGAAGTAAATGGGTTCCTCCAGAAAGTCCCAGTCTATTATCAGTAATGTATATTGGAGATGTTCTGTTCTGCATAAATGTTTTACATTGCATACTCACTAATACACTGGACACCTATCCACAGGCTAGTAATGATACAACCGATAATGAGACCTTACCTGATGTTGAGGAGGAAAGATCTGTGTGTGAAAGTGAGCTAATCCATGAAGTAGATGACATATCCACCCATGATAACTCAGAGGATCCAACACCTAAGCCAATAAATGGTCTTGCAGACAGTTACTGTGGTGAACTTGGTGGATTTGCTGCAAGTTTTAGCAGCAGCCTTGGCAGTAGCATGGGTAGTGTCTTGGCCACCAGTTTATCGGCAAGCAAAGGAAAGGACCAGAGGAAATCCACTCGCGGCAAAAGGAAACTTGACAATAAAGAACAGATGTCTGCATCCAAGAAATCAAAAAAGTAAGATTTGGTATTTTAATTAAAATACTCTTTATTACTCTGTACATTTTAAAATCCCTGTGTTTGAATATTGAGGCCCTGCCTATCCCAGGTGGAATATCATCAAAACCCCAGTCAGGATCCTCAACAAAGGAACACTGGTGGGTGTATGAGTCATTCCTAAGTTAGGACCCCATGATATAAGAATTATCTAAGAGATCAGAGTTAGAGAGCAAGTGGTATCAGGGCCTGACACTGTCACCATATGGTTGCCAATGGTGACTAAAGTTTTGGGCTTGACGACCAAAATTTGAAAGTTAGTCGCCAAATGGCACCCGTTCTTTCTGAGCTCAGCTGAGATCCACGTTTATGTGGCGACTAAATATTGCATTTTGGTGACTACATTTTTTAATAAGTTGCCAATGGCGCCTAGTGAAAAAAGTTAATGTTGGGCCCTGGGTATACTAACTAACCCAGTTGGAGCAATCTAAAAATTATACTGGGATCACAGTATAGACCAGAAAGTGTAGTTAAATAGCATGCCTTGTAGGTCTTCAAAATGTTCTTCTCAAACAGAGCTTCTTCTGCCAGAATAAGGTATACAGTAGGCTGCACTGAAAACGTTTCTGCCCAACCCTAGTGAAACCCCTAAGCAGGACCCTATAAGTTCTTACAGGATCTTATAAGATCTTATAGGGTCTCGCTTAGGGTTTTCATCAGGGAAGCTACAATATAAAATACAGTTTGAAAATTCAACCTGTGATGGGGGCTCACATAGGTGACCTCTCACGCAAAAACGTACATGTGTTTTTTACAAGCGTTAGCTTTTCTAACGCCACCTCGCGCCTAGAAACACTTTAATCGCGCCTGGCTAACGCCATCTCACGCTTTTCTAACACTTGACTCGGCCTAGCTAACGCGCTTTTCTAACGCTTGACTTGTGCCTAGCTAACACCAGCTCGCACTTTTCTAACACTTGACTCGGGCCTAGCTAACGCCACCTCGCGCTTTTCTAACGCTTGACTTGTGCCTATCTAACGCCAGCTCGCGCTTTTCTAACACTTGGCTCGCGCCTACCTAACGCTTGACTAAGATAAACGCTTGACTCACGCTTTGCTGGACTCGCGTCGCGTTGCAGTCCGAGAAACGAGCGAACGGCTCTATAAATGAGTGAACGAGTTTACGAAACAAGCCCTACTTACGAACGAATAATGAATAATGCTCTCAAAGTGAAAGATAAAAGTAAAATGTTCATGTATGCGGGTAGATCCTATGATGCAAAAATATGAATACCCACGTACGAAATACTAAAGTGACACGGCGCGAATGTCGAACCCCAACACGCGCTGTCAAGTTTACTTCTCGCTCTCCAAATAAAAAAAATAATGAGAGCATGAAAAATAATTATTGTAAACTACAAAGAGACAAAATTACAAGAAGTACACTACGGTATTTACTGTTAGGCTTCCAGAACAAGCAGGGTGAATTTGGCGCAGCCTGAAACTGATGACATTCTTGTCAAGAGCAGAACGTAAACAAAAAGTTCGTGTAAAACTTACCCGGCGTCTCAGTCGATTTCACAGCATTCCACTGTTCCTGTTTCAAGGTTCAGAAATACTAGTAATGCAGTATGCATGATTTTTATCCCTTGAAAGCACAGTTTGAGTGCGATTTGCAATACTGAGCACGACAGAACTTCTAGCCGCCCGGAGGACAAGTTCGTGTTTGTGATTTTCGTTTACTGTACACACACTAATTACATATTCATAACTGGTTCTCACTTTCTATTCAATCTCTAAGTAAAAACTTTCCTTTGTATACCTTTGTTCTTCTCTCGTTCTTTCTTCCTTTTCTTTCTATCCATAAAGCAGAGACTAAACTGCAATTCTTTTGGAATGCAAAATGGGAAGCATTTTCGATAAACAACCGAAAATAAAAGTGAACAACAACAAATTCATATTTAAGATACATGCGTCGCGTTTACTTCACGGACAAGTACATAAGGCGCGTTTCAAGATGAAAGATCGAACATGACTCAAAATACATTTTCCATTGAGCACTTATTTCCAAGATATAAGAAATTCAGGAGATTTTATTGAAAACAGAGAGCCCCAGGAGATGACGTAAAAAATACGGGAGATACTAAATATTTTGCAAGTTATGCGCGCTGATTGCGATGTTCATTAAGAAAAGTCAAGTATTGGTTGATCGAATTTGTTATTTAATTTGGCTGTCGGTTAGTAGAGCAAGCGCAAAGTAGAACAGATCGCTTCATCCTTGGCAGCTTGACTTTTAAAAAGCAAAGAAAGTAAACACGAAAGTTAGAGCTCATTTCGCGAAAACTTTGTTCGAAAGTTTAGCTCGTGCCTATTCGTGCCTAGAAGGCCGACCGTGTTTTCTTGGCGTTAGAACTTTTAAGTCTAGTTTCGCGTCTTTAACGAACGCTTTATTTAAGCCATCATGCAACTCTCGCGCTTTGTTTTAATTAAAACTTTGGCTTGCGCCTTGTTAACGCTTGATTCGCACTGCTTGGCTAACGCCACCTCGCGCCTAAGAAAATCTTGAATCGCGCCTGGCTAACGCCACCTCGCGCTTTTCTAACACTTGACTCGGGCCTAGCTAACGCCAGCTCGCGCTTTTCTAACGCTTGACTCGGGACGTGTGACTCGGACCTAGCTAACGCCAGCTCGCGCTTTTCTAACGCTTGACTCGGACCTAGCTAATGGCACCTCGCGCTTTTCTAACGCTGACTTGTGCCTATCTAACGCCAGCTCGCGCTTTTCTAACACTTGACTCGCGCCTACAAACGCCTGATTCACGCATAGCTAACGCTTTTTGCAGCTAACGGAAAAGGCGACCTGTACGTTTTCGTGTGAGAGGTCACATAGGTTGACAGTTTCAATTGGACTTTTCAGCTACTACAGTATTAAAAAGGTGAAAAATACCTGACCTACATTGCCTTGACATATCAGAGAAGCGAATTCTTTCTCTGTTCCTTCCCTCTAAAATAATGGTTTTTTTAGTGATCTTCCAGCATCACAAAAACTTCCACCACATGGCTATCCATTGGAGCATCCATTTAACAAGGTAATTTGATTGATGTTTTTTTTTGTAATATTCAACAACTCATCCCTGCTAGTACTGGTATATGTTTCTATGGCAGGTAGATGCAAGTAATGTATATAATGTAACTCAAATTGTTGTATCAAAATCACCCTCCTCTTGTGATGTATTTTGGCAAAGTTTTTCTTGTTGTTTTAAGACTAAGAACAAGCTTGCATTTAGCAGTTATTAATTGATAATAGTGTTCTGTACCAGGGGCGTTGCCAGGACTTGAGAAAGGGGGGGGGGAGAAAAGGGGGGGGGTCACACTGTACAAATGTGTAGTGCCCCTTTCCAGCTTACCAATTTTTTTCTTAAAGTGCTACTGAAAATTTTTTTTCACCCCTTCCATTTTGGTCATATCCAAACAGGCTTGTTCAAAGAAGAAGATTCCCATTTTCACTTTTCTGATATTGTTTTTGGTTCCAGAGTTATCTAAGATTAAAGAATATGCAAATTAGCAGACTGATGATTTCACAAAATGGACACAGGTCCGGTTTGTAAAATAAGTTAGGAAATTCTCAGCATGCTTTTGACATAAGAGTTTGAAACTTTCCAGAATGATAGAACTAAGTTTGATACATATCATAGACTACACAATGGTGTTGCCATGGAAACCGACTTGGGTCCAGGCTCCTGGGTACAAAATAAAGAAAATGTCATTTCCGTGTCTGAGGAGTAAATGTTGAGCTGGAGCCTGAGCCCAAATCTGTTTCCATAGTAACGTCATTATGTAGCTATGTGTATCGCACTTTGTTCTATCACTCTGGAAAGTTGCAAGAGCATTACCTGTGTCAATCGTGTGACATCATACGTATGCTAATTCCCCATAATGTCGCTCCCACATAACACAAGAGCACACGATTTTTAGTTTGGCACAAGAGAGAAGTTTATTATTAACAGAAAGCTGTGAAAGATAAAGATAGAAATAATACTAATAATAAACCTCTCTGCCACCCGATTATAAACCCAGGGTGGGAGGGTGGGAAAAGCTTGTAAATATTCTGCTGAGCTCCTATGAGTTGCCCAAGCACGCTTGTAATGATATACTATAACTGATATGAAATCTATACCATGATCACGTGTCGCGAATGTGGGCAATTAATCCCTTTGACCCAGGATGGGCCCAAAGAGAGGAAAATTCCCCATAATGTCGCTCCCACATAACACAAGAGCACACGATTTTTAGTTTGGCACAAGAGAGAAGTTTATTATTAACAGAAACCCCCTAGCTACGCCCCTTTGTACAATGGCATACTGGTAGCTTATAACAGTTGCATACTTTTATAGGATGGTTATCGGTATATATTAGCAGAACAAGACCCTGTAGCCCCCAAGGCCAATTTCGATTTAGAATACTGGGCTGGTAAACCAATTCCTGGTGACTTGTACAGGATCAAGCTTCATACACAAGTTCTCCTCTCAATGAATGATAGAGGTAATCAGCCTTCTTCCTTCCCATTTATGTTTGACATTAGTTACACATATTAATAAAAAAATCAAGAGATACCCACATATAATGTGAACTGTGTGATTTCGCATTGCAGCTCCACAATTAAAGCTCTCTGATGACAGGCTAGCAGTGACTGGTGAAAAGGGTTATAGCATGATACGAGCTTCACATGGTGAGGGACATTAGGCCAATCATTATATGGATTCTGATTGGTTCTGCTCAATGAAAACCATAATTTAACTGTAGAAATGTACAATGTGAATGTGAGTATGTTTAAATGGGGCCATTAACCTGTCAAGTGGGATGAGATTTGCCTCAGCAAAGATAGGGGTGCTGTATAATACAAGCTTAAATTTCACATTGTGCAGTGAGCTAATAATAATGGCAACAGGGGTGTAGCCAGAAATTTTGGTTGGGGGGCCGGATAGTGAAAACATGGGATGAAAATTTTCAAATTTCCTCCAGCAAATACAGTAAATGTATGGGAAAATCTCCCGAGAAAGGAGGGGGGGGGGGGGGGGGGTCTGCCCCCCCCCCTCCCACCACCCCTGGCTATGCCCCTGGGCAATAATAATAATAATTTATATAGTGCCTAAATTCATTTCTGTGCAAACTGTTTATATATAACCAAGACTTAAAAACATTAACAATATTGCTAACCAGAGCCACCTGGACCAAAAATATGAAAAATATGCTATTTTTTCATCTAACCTCAAGAAATATATACGAAACTACATGATTGTGTAGCTTGCATTTCCATTAAAGAATGAAACATTCAAGTCACATTATTTAAAACTCTGACTCCGAATTCTGAAAACCTTTGTTAAGGAGCCTGTCAGCCATTCCTTTGTTATTGTTTTCGTTCGATATTAGAAGATGAATTACATGTAGATATATATATATATCTTAATAAACATCTAAAAACAAAGTTTCACATTTACCAAATTCAATTGATAGAATTGCTCTATATTCTCTAAATCAGCAGATGCAAATGTTGCTATGCTGTCAGAATGGCGGCTGACACAGGCTCTTTAAGGTATGAGTATACCTTTGAGGGGTCTCGCGGGGAAAAAATTCGTATCACGTCACAATTTACACCACAAACGTCGTTCATATATCATTTTAAAGCTAAAGGATTGGCCTATCTGATGAATACTTTTGTTTTCATTATATTGTACATGAACATATGTTTTTTTAGCTCTAAAGAAAAAAGGACAGACTTTCTTTAAAAAGTTCCATCTTCTTCCAATTAAATTGCACAGCTCCAAATATAAGCAAAATCTATTCTTTAGAAGGCGATCTAAAAAAGGGTGCGGGATTTTTGATTTTCCCTTTAAAACATATATTATGCTAATTTTTGTGTTAGCATTGCCAAAAATATCTGTTTTCAACCTTTTTTACGTGATATTTGCGCAAATACGTAAAATATCAATAATCCTGCACACCTCGTTTCAGACCGCACTCTAAGGAATACATTTTGCGGAAATCTGGAGCTTTTAACATTAACTGGAAGTGGCAGGAACTCTTAAAAAGCAAAAATTGGTACTTTTCCTTTGAAGCACACAACGACGAAAATGATCCATCAAATTACCGTTGCATAGAAATATACCACTTAGTAAGTAAGGCCGTTCCATAAGCTTTAAAAGGATATATAATTGGCCCTTGTAGTGTAAATAATGACACGAAAGTGATTTTTTTCGCGAAAAAGTGACATCCCTCGTGCAAAGGTATACTCATACCTTAACTTAGACAGTATTCTCTGGTGCTTGTAGCATTTTGTTTATAAATGCTCTTAATTGGCCATTCTGATGCAAAGTTATGTACCTTTTCCTTTGCTATGGGTATTTGAGGTACCTCTGTATGCAACTTGCAAAAGTCCAAAAACATCTTTTTGTACTGTTTGTCTTTTTTTGTTTCATATGGTGTAGGTGTGAACAGAGGTACCTGGTATTTTGAGGTAAGTTTCTTGAGTAATAAAATTTCAATAATGTATTGTTCTGAGTGTGACTGACCTTGAAACCTCTACTGTTTTTCAGGTTACAATAGATGATTTACCAGAGGCAACTGCTACAAGATTAGGATGGTCTCAATTATATGGTGATTAATTAACGCAAAATAGAAAAATCTTAATTTTGAGCCGAATTAGTGTCTAACTTCATTGATGTGTTTATACACCTGTGTACCCAAGGCTGCAATAAGCATACAATAGAAAGCTTTACTGTGTTAAATTACTGAAAATACAAATTGTAAGCACAGTTTGAAAACATTTCTGGTCATTATGGTCTAACATTGAGCTTATGTTGTACATTTAAATCATTTCTACATTCTTAACTTTATCAAATTATTTTCAGGTAACTTACAAGCTCCACTTGGCTATGATAAATTTAGCTACTCTTGGAGAAGCAAGAAGGGCACCAGATTCCATCAAAGTAGAGGAAAGCATTATTGGTATGCACCCCAAAAACATATGGTTGAAGTAATGTTTTAGTGTTGTCAAAAGGCTCATTTATTATTTTGATCATGTGTTTCAGTGATACTGGCTATACAACAGGAGATGTGCTTGGATTTTACATTAAACTCCCAGAGAATAACAGGCATGCAAGTAAGTTAGTTTTGGTCAGTCCAGAAGACGTTTCTCTGAAAAGTTGGCTTAGTAGTACTGCTCTTCCACTAGCAGGGACAGGGACACAGAGGGAGGGACAGGGACAGAGAGGGAGGGACAGGCAACAAATTTTCTTTATTCTAAATAAATGGGAAAAATAGAAACAAAAAGACCTGGTTCCCGACTTTTACCCTATTTTAGAAAAAAATATTTCTAAACCACTGAGATATGACATAATTATCCCAGGGATAGTATCTCTACACACACAAACAAACCTGCAATGAACAATTCTTGTGATTTACCAATTGTTTTTACCGGTATGGGGCTCATTTCCCTAAACATGTATACTATTTCCTTTCAGCAATGTTCCTTCCACCTACATTTAAAGATCGGGTAAGTATGGCGTGACATTTTGCGTGACTTGTGTATAACATGTATTATGTCACGAGACCGATATGTCGCATAACCCCAGTTTTATTTGAACCTGACGAATCGGAGCAATGGCCACCTGGCCCTGATGATAGAGCAAGAGTTCGTCTATTATGCAAATTAAGGTCACAAATCAAACAAGGCATGATATCACACTACATGCTAGAACTACCCTCGCACGGATACAGCTAGTGCGCTCGGTGACACCCTTCGAAGTTAAGTTTAAAGAGTTTGAAGTTAACAATGTCTCAGCGAGTGAGGAACGAGGAGATAACGAGAATCACATCACCTGTCCTAGCACGAGGCTAGGCGTGACAGAGGATCTCCCAGACGTAGACCTGACGGACTTGACACCCGAACAGCGCGAGAAAGCAGTCGAACTACTCCTTACCGAGCGAGAGTCTTTCGCCACGGATGATGACGATGTAGGATGTATTCCGGAACATCAACCTAACCGATGACAAGCCGGTGCAGAAAACCAACATTTAAGTCTCTCGATCATAATACCGAGAAGTGAAGACTTACATTCACGAAGTTCATCAAGGAAATCATCACGGAGTCCAAGTCCCCCTATTCGAGTAGCGTGGGCTGCGTGAGAAGGAAGGACGGCTCGTTGCGACTGTGCGTGGATCAACCGGAAGTCGGTGGCAGACCGACACCCGATACCTCGGATCCAGGACACCCTAGATACCATGGGAGGGAAGTCATGGTTTAGCGTGCTTCATCAGGGTAAAGCGTACCATCAAGGCTCTGTTGGAGCGGACAGCAAAAATTTCACGGCCTTCATTACGACATGAGGGCTGTATGAGTGGGTTAGAATTCCGTTTGGGGAATGACGGCGCCTGGTAACTTTCAAACATTTATGGAGAACTGCCTGCGCGATTTAAGAGATGATATTTGCATTCCATACCTAGACGATGTTATAGTCTTCTCCAATTCCTTTAGCGAACACATCGAACACTTGCGCAAATTTTTAAGACGACTGCGTAGCCATGGAGTCAAAATGAACCGTTGGTGACGTTCGCAAAGTACTGGGTCTGCTTGGACTTTACCTCCAATACATCGAGAATTTCGCGCAAAAGGCTAAGCCCATATACAATCTTCTTAACCAACCCCCTGCCGTAAACGACCCCCATAGCAAAGAAAGTACAAGAAAGGGAGATCACTTGTCATCGAAGACTGCCGTGGTATGGACTTCGGCACACCAATCAGCTTTGTAGACCCTGATAGCATATCCCGATTATATAGAACACTTTATCGCACGGCCTGGGTGCCGTATTGTATCAGAAACAGGATGGAGTACTAAGGCTAATCGCCTATGCGTCACGCACTCTAACACCGACCGAGGAAAAGTTTCATCTCCATTCTGGTAAACTCGAGTTCTTGGCACTAAAACTGGCTACTGTGGAACATTTTAGAGACTATCTTAATTATGCTCCAAGTTTCACTGTGTGTACTGACAATAACCCGGACACATGTAGCGCGTAACATTGTAGCCCAATGCAACAGGATTACGTAAGGTTGGTGAGCTATCAGATTTTCGATTCGACATTAAGTACCGACCGGGAAAGCAGAACAACGGATACGAATAGTCTATCTAGGGTTCCCTATGACTTTAGTGGTTATATGGAGTCGTGTACAGAGAACATCAAATACGACGAGTTATCGGCGCCTCTGACAGCACTTCACAAAAGGGGGAAGGGTCAGGATGCCTGGGTAACGGCACTTCACAAAGCACTTCACTAAGGGGGGAAGGGTCGGGATGCCTGGTAACGGCGGTGACTGACCATGAGGATCTCCTTCATGCTGCGGAAGGTCATGCTCTTGATCAGCACGTAACCCCCATCAGGACCATGGACATGGCTAAAGCGCAGGCAGAAAACGAGCGTCAAGCGATTAATGGAATATAATGGTCTGGTGAGAAGCCAACAGCCCAGGAACGGCGACGAGAAACACCGGAAGTGTTGAAATATATGTACGAGCTTCCTCTGCTGCTTTGACAAGACAACCAAAATCTCGTACCATAAGGAACGTGTAGTGCTGCCGAAGACCTTTAGAAGGAAAATCTACTGCGAATTACACGAATAGGAACTGAGCGAGCCCTAGCTATGGCACGTGAGCGCTTGTGTTGTCCCTATATGAGATGGGATATAGAACACTGCCGGTGTCTGAAGCAGAGACACCCAAACTTGCACACAAAGGAACCACTCCAACCGATTACCACCACATCTCTGTTCGAATTAATATCTATTGATTCTGTGCACCTGGAACGTAGCAGTGGTTTATAGCCAAGGGGTTGCTGCATATAGTACTTGGGGATTTTATTAAATATTATTTTAGTAGAAACCAACTCGCATACTATCAATCAGGAAAATCCTGCAATCTTATTGGCTTCTCTACTATTTTTTACGTGATGGACAAGCTAGCACCTGCACTTCCTTTACGATCTATTGACTCGTATAGCTGCTCCATGTTAGTGTGAAAAACTCATGCGATAAGAGCACTTGTGTTAGTCATATTTTATGCATTTTTTATTTTTCTAGGCACTCATTAAATTCAAAAGTCATCTATACTTTGAAGAGAAAGATCAAGTTGACAAAGCTGAGAAAGTAAGTTTTTCGTTGAACATGAGACCACTTTCTGTCGAAAAAGAGAGAAAAACGAACACATCATTTTGCAATCACAGCCATTTTTAAGGGTACCATATATAGAGTAATAATTATATGAACTTATTTTAAGGTGCAATTTATCATTTCTTCTCTTTTAGAACTTAAAAGAAGTCCCAGGAAGTGAAGTATGTTGATTTACATTTAAGGTTGCTCCGTAAATCCATTTAGGGCTGTTCACATGAGGGAGGGTGCCCCTTTGTAGTAGGGTTAACCTACCTGACCAACCTCTGTATCACAGAACTCACCACATTAACACACTCTTGTACATACTCTTGTTTATAAACTGGTTTCTATAGGATTAGTTATCCAAAATGTAAAGCGCTTAGAGCTTTGGAATAAGCGCTATATAAGCACAGTTACTACACTTTAATTTTTTACCTGCTAGAGTCCCTTCTCCTTTGTTAAACCCTGTTTGTTTCACATGTCAGGGAGGGTTGACATTGACCCTTGTGATTGCATGAAAATCGAGTAAAGGTCGCCGAAAAAAAATTTTCGCCAATACCAGCTTCTGAAAGGGCTAGATTCTCAGCCTGAAGAGTTTGACCTTGCAAGCGAGAGTTTGACTCCTGAATCTCCAACCCAGTTTCATTACAAATACAGTCTATGACTTGCAGGGCTTGAAATTGAGCCTAACCATACGCCTAAAAAAACCTTTACGCCTAACGTTTTAGACTTCGGCGTAAAAAACGACTGTGTATTGAGTTTGTACAGTGTTCTCCTAGTGGATTTACGTCTGAGATGTTTGATGAATTACAACTATGATTACACCTATAATGTTGGTACAAGGTGTAAAATTATGGCTATGATTATTTCTTAATTTCTGAAACAATTGACTTATGATACATAGTTAATTCGATTTTATTATTTTATTCTGAAATAATGAATGTGAAACGCGGTTGCTTCAACCCTACCAGATGTTTTTACTAAAATAATTAACACTTATTGGATGAGGTTGAGCATGATAGTGAGATTTGGCAACGCCGAGGTTTGTGTTATCTGCCGAAGCGAAGCTGAGGCGGATAACACAAAGTCGAGGC
The DNA here is from genome assembly GCA_033964015.1 of Scolanthus callimorphus. NCBI lineage: Eukaryota > Metazoa > Cnidaria > Anthozoa > Actiniaria > Edwardsiidae > Scolanthus > Scolanthus callimorphus. The sequence continues at coordinate 19,629,821 of CM066918.1, forward strand.
GTTGAGAAATCTCACTATCATGCGAAAACCGAATTCAATAATTGTTTTATTATTCAGCAACCAGGAATTCTTACCTAACTAAACGACGTCGATGATGAGGCCTTGCAAGGCGAAACGGTTTTTCAACTTCAGCTTACGTCCATAGTATTTTCCCTTTCGTATTCTATTCAAATAGCCATTGTTGATGTTTAGATATCCTGAGCAATGATCTCTCGGCAAAAAGCATAGCAGATTCAACGAGAATATTGGCTAAATTGGCTTTCGCCTTCGAAATGAAAACTAAGATGGCGGCCAAGCCTATTGGCTTGCGTTATGACGTCATTAGAGTGCATCAATCCTAATGTCTGGAGTTTGACGTCACGAACTGCGCGCCAACATGCTTTCGCTGTGTACTCTTAGCCAATCAGAATCGAGATAGTGGCATGGCTGAATAATAATATACTTGAGCACTCAGATGCTATTCGTTCTCCTCGGTGAATAGTTGTTTGTCTGGTTAGTGCCTATGAACCATGCATCATAATAAATTCAGTTATTCAAATTAGGCAACTACACTGAAACAATCAATGGCACTTTCTTTACTACTGCAATACTAAATTTGACATGAATTGCTGCGATTTCAGAATCATGGTTCATGATACATTTACAAGCAACATTAATTGGAACAGGTGTATTAAACAGCTACAAGATATAAGGTGCAATGTAACCGTCATTGACCATTCTTTTCCAGATCAAATTCTTCAAGAACGGAAAATGTCAGGTGAGCATGAAACAAAATACATTTATGCCGATCTGTGCAGTCCCTTGATGCCTGCTAGTTCCAAATAACTCAATAGTGATTTCTCTTAACTTCTAGGGCGTGGCATTTGAGAATATCTTTGATGGGACCTACTACCCTGCTATCTCACTATACAAGGCTTGCACGGTAACACTCTGTAAATACCGTTTTACCTTTCGCCAATACCCCATGTACCCACACTTGCCTTGTTTTGTGATTTCAGGTATCTATAAACTTTGGTCCTGATTTCCAGTTCCCACCAAGTGAAGATGATTACAGGCCTGTAAGTCTACTCGTGATGGTTTTGTGCTCATGTTGTCATCTCTCAGTGTTGGGTTTGCATCTCTGTGCAAGAAGTTGTGGGTTTTACTGTGCGACTACGTCAACCGGGCCATTTTGTAAGAAGTTAGCCAATCATAAAGCGAGTACAGAACAAAGGATCTTGACTTGCTTGACATCTTAGGCATCAATATAAAAACGTTTCTCTAAAAATTGTGAAAATTATGAGCAGAAATCACTTCAAAGCGCTTAATTACTCATCGCCAAGCGTAGGTCAGGTATTAAATTCCCGTAAAATGGTTTGAACCTCTGAATGACAAACTTTCTGCGGGATGGCCCGGTTGACGTAGTCGCACAGTAACCTCGTCCGAATCATCATCATCATCCTTCGGCCGAGACCGAATAACTCAGCTGCAAGTGGTTGGAACGAGACTAAGACTGAAAAATGTGCTACACTAAATAGAACTGACGATAGAAGTCACTAATAGAAGTCACTGATAGAAGTCACTGACCCTCACAAAATAACCCCTGAGAGTGACCACGCCACACTGCTTACTTTTTGCACAGAGGTCATTTTCCTGGACCCTCCAGAACTTAAGATTTCTATACATTTAAACAAACTTGGGTCCGACTGAAAGGAAACATTTCTCCTTTGTTTTATGCTTCTTGGTCTCGGGTCGTAATTGGTCCGTTAAAGACCCATCACCAACCGGGAGCCTTTGCGCCCCGTTTTCTTTTGTTTTCAAATTGATCCATTGTTTTTCGGCTGCTCTGATTGGCTAAGACTCCGCAAAGGCTCTCGCTTGGTGATGGGCCTTTAAGATGTTGTGTGTTCGCGTACAATAAACTCAACCTCCAGCTCTACCGTTCTTTACAATACAATACAATACAATACAATATTTTTATTATTTTCAATATAAAACATATAATATAGTAATCAGTCAACCCGCAAATAGCATAAAGCTAATCGGGGCGGGAAGCTAAGGAAAAAAAAAATAATAATAATAACAGATAATATTATTACATTATTCCTCTCGTATTTCGTCTCTTTCGTCTTATCTACCTAAATTTATCAATTCTTTCCTTTTTCTTTTCTTTTTTTTTCAATAATTGTATTTTGTTAATATTATTAAATAATTTATCTCATTTACCTGTTCAGTGAATACCACAATAGTGTCAAATGAGTGTTTAGGATGACTAGTGTCTACTAGCTGTCGACGGGGGACGGCCACATGTAGACTAAGGATGACACAAGGTTCGCCTCGGGATACTGACTACGAACACCGCGGAAACCTTCTTCAAGGGGTGGGGAAATAAAGAAGTACTCAGTCGTCTGATGGTTTTTTTTTTTTTTCAGGTCAGCGAGCGAGCCGATGATCTGATAATCGAGCAGGCAATCGCTGATGGTCTGTATCATGTCGAGGCCCAGGAAAACCCTGTTCCAACCACAGATAAACCAGCCTTGAACGTCAAACGGAAATAGAACCCCCTTCAACCCAGAAGAGCTATATTTATACATAAAGTGCACAAAGAAGTGAATGGTATAGTGTGAGTAGAATTAGCAATTATGATATTCAGGCCTAAGAATCCAAAATGACGTCATCGAGCTCATTAGATATCCCTTTCTTCTTATTAGTATTGCGTCCTACAAAGCCAAAAAAGGAGTTCATCAAGCTCATTTGTAATCCTTTTTTTAGAAAAAAAACCTGCTAATTCTGCTCACGCTAGTTTACTCACGTAAAGCAGACGAGCATTGGGATAACCGTTGACCCTTTCCAAGAGTTGTGTATCCCTTGTGTATACTCCAAATCGATAAAGAACGTGTTTTCTATCGAGGTCAGGAGCATGTTTGTATAAAAAGGAAGTAAAAGAATGTCTGTGATTCAGGGACATGGTTGTTCTATCAGTAATTCTCCACATGAAGCACCAGTTGCTAATGAATAGCCGTGATGTACACTCTCGCCTCATCCAAGTATTAATGAAACATTGTAGCGTGACAGGGTGTTCGCTGTCACGCTGCTTCGAAATCGGTAATCTTGCCATGGACTCCACGTTTGCGTCAAAGAATTCGCATTGTGTGGTTTTTCTTAATAGTTGCTGTTTTTGCATTTCTTTATCGATCCAGTTTCGATTGCGCGATACATAACACAGGTGTGTCCTGCCTATGGCGAGAGCTCTTGCGTCTGAATTTGGACAGTTGTTATAGCTCTGCGGGGCAAATTCCACTACCGTTTTTTCAATAGCAAGTCTTACCACAGATTATTTGGGTGTGGTAGGTTTATAAGGCTGGTGACAAATCAGCTCAACATTTGATTCAACTTCATTTAACATTTGTTGTAACAAACCTTTATTGAACTTTGTGGAACTACAGTGTGATTGGCGGTGGGTCGCGTATACATTCAGCAATGTTGAATTGCTTTGGCACCACCGTTTTCATCATTCAACACGGTGCATACAACAAATGTGTGAATGAAGTTGAATCAGAGACAGATCGTCAGCGTGTATAGGGACGTAATAGCATGATTTTAGCCGGGGGAGGAGGATAAAAAGTAGTAGAATGAAAGCTTTTTATTTAGTAACTGGTAACTGGTACATTTTCTGTTTTACTGACTATTTGAAACACTGGATAGAGTACTTTAATGTAGCCTCTTACGCAGTCATCGCTAATGGAAGAAAGCGTGACTTAGTGGATGCAAAACACCGTTGCGAGAGACTTGGCTATTACAAGGCCTGTGAATTCGTGATAAAAGCCGATTGATAAAATTTTTTAGGATATTTTTGAAACGTTACAGAAGTTGTGTATTTGTGCACAAGTGTAAAGATGCCCTTTTGAGAAGACTAAGCCACACGTCGACTACTTAGAATTCCAGTCCACATTTCGTTGAAATACCATTAACATAGTTCGCCGTTTTTAAACAATTAAAATTGAGATCGGTGTGTTGTATGGTCCAACAGAAAATGTCCTGTGAAGTGGCTTTTCTCTAGTCGACAAAGGCATGAGACAGTACCTACTCTGTATAAAGGACATATCAATATGTTTAAATGCTACGCGAATAGCCGTGTGGAGTGAACTAGTTGACGGGTCCGTCTCTTAGAGTACCCAGGCTGACAAGCTGTTCTACCCACTTAGCGTGGAATGCCACGTGCTCCACCAACAGCTCGCGTTTTTTGTCCGCCAACGTCGCCGGCTCGTCCGTCGTTTTTTCGCCTTCTGTCTTAGGGGGGCTTTTCGAATGGCAACATAGATAACTACCAATGCGTGAAAGAAGCCCATGAATTTCTACAAGAAAAATATGTCGGCATGGAAGTCGACAAGGAGGGACTATTAGAAAATGTATCTCCTTAGCAAACGGCCGAGCTGAAAATATCACACTTAGTTAAGCATCATATATTGTGTTTTAGGATTTTCTGAAATGTCATATCAGTTTCAGTTGTGATATAAATAGAGAATAATACATGGGCGTGCGGAGATATGGAATTTATTACCTTCGAGTGTAATTTTTATCTTTTCGATTGGCGCGAGAAGTTCATTTCCATATCTCCAAACGTCCATGTATTATCCTGTATATTATATAACCGTAACACTGTATTTTTCAAAACAACGTTTCGAAACGTTACTTTATTGGGAAAAACGGCCCACATGCAAAGTTGATAATTTCACGTATGACAAATATGGTAGAAATCCTTGTAAAAAAACTATACTTTATATAATAATTATTTTAAAGACTTGCAGTTGAAGTTAAGTGTATTCAAGAACATTATCAACTATATTTTTTACGTTCCTCCGTTTGTACGGTAAAACGCGCTAACCTAACAAAAATAACGCTTTTTTACGATCCAAGCAAAGTGCATCATGAGCAGGGTGAGTTGACTCCATTAATTTGGGCCACCCTCTGCCCTTGCCATTTTACCATTTGTACATGGCTGCCCTTGCCATTGTACCATTTGTACATGGCCACCATCTGCCCTTGCCATTGTACCATTTGTACATGGCCACCATCTGCCCTTCTTGTCCGTTCACTTTCTAAAACCAATAATGGCATGGCCAACTTACGTGTTTTATGCCTTCTGTACCCATAATCCCACACGAGTCCAATAAGCGCCATAGACCCCACCAAGGCGCCGCCTATTGTCAAAACAGTAGTGAAGAAGTCTTCTTGGTAGAACAGCTTGCCGGCTGCCTTGACGCCATAATCAGACGTGCTACCTTTCTGTGGAATAGGAGGCCACAAGGGAGGAAATGTCAATATAGGTCCATTATAGTCTTGGAATAGCCATAAGTGAAAACAGGAAAAGTTTGCTGACGTTATTATGGTTTTGGCTAGATTAGGCAGGACCTTTCTCACGAAAGCTTTCCAAATGGGAAGAAAACAATAGTAAGTAAAACTTTATCTATACACTCTTGCTCTGTCAACTATAAAACTACAAAAAGCTGATAATACTATTCTAGGAAGAAAGAATAATATTTACAGTCAAAAGACATGAGGCGTGCCCCCCTAGAGTTGAAGATTCAATTCATTATTCCATTATTGATTTCATTATTCAATCCAAAAATGCATTTTTGAATTCAATATTACAATGTAAAAATGTTCAAATTTGGATTTCTGAATAAGCAATTGCTCACCCAGAGCAATTATTTAGATTACAAAATTTTCAATATCGAATTGAAAAATGCATTTTTGGATTGAATAATGAAATCAATAATGGAATAATGAAATGAATCTTCAACTCTAGGGGGTAACGCTTCATGTCTTTTGACCGTAACAATTATTCCTCGATCCCGAATGGGCTCTGAGTCTATAATTGACCCAGAGGCCATGAGGGCGAGAGGAACACTTGCTTTAGGTCAAATGTTCATACATTTACTGTATAGTTTGTGTTTTCGCTCTTCCCATACATCCTTACTAATGAGCACCCCCACTTTTTATGGTCCTGCGCCGCCTATGTTAAGTAGGCTAAAACTTATAGCCTACGAGTAGTTCAACCAATCAGAACGCAGCATTGACAATAGACCACTACCGCTGTGATTTGATTTCATAAATTTATCTATTAGGCTAATATATATCTAATAAACTAACATAATTATTATAGATTTGTAAATAAATAAACTATAGGTAAGATTGTTTCAGAAGGTGTGAGCATTAATCGTAGTTTTGAAATGTGAAAGGGGTTCGCTAGCCCGAATATCCGTCGGGTTTGAGTTCCATATTTGGCGCCACTATATAAGAAACTTTCTTGACATTTTCGGTTTTGTAGGGGCAACGGCAGCGAGGTAGGGGAACCCCTAGGTTGTAATAATTCGTATTGTTATATAGCGAGTGCTAAATCCAACCATGCGCGCGCTCTCATTGGCTTAATCAAGGTCACGTGGTGAAGTACAAATCAAATATTCCCCGATCAGTCAATAACAATTATTATTATATAGCTCGTATTTATTCCATCAAAGCGCGCGCTCTGATTGGTTCTATCATGGTCACGTGGCGGGCTACAAATTCAATGTAGCCCGCGCGGGCTACAATTAAAAAATTGTTGCCCGCGCGGGCGACATCGCTAAGCGAGAAATTTCGGCGGAGTATTTTTACCGTATTTTCTTTTTGCTATATAATAAAACACTTAATGACTGCACCCTCGGGAAACAGCGAGTTTTGTTTTCCCTCGAATCTCAATGTTTCCCTCGACTTCGTCTCGGGAAACATCGAGATTCTCGGGAAAACAAAACTCTATGTTTCCCTCGGAAGCAGTCATTAAGTGTATATTGACCGGTTGGGGAATATTGCTTTCGCACGTCGCGTTTGAGAGCGGGAAAAAATAATTGCAGTATGTTTTCTGCTATATAACAAAACACTTAATGACGAGATTCTCGGGAAACAAAACTGATGTTTCCCTCGGGAGCAGTCATTAAGTGTATAATATTACTCTCTTTTTGTAAATTAGTTGGCAAGACAGGTCGGAGCCAAGCCATTGAGCATTTTAAATATTGAACTTTTGACTTGGCTCGTTGCGTGTGGAAGGTTTCCCAGCCCAAGGCACTAAGCGCTTCATCTGTGTGTAATTACTTGCTTTTAGAATCACCCTTACACCTATTTTTCGAGTTTTTGGATCGAATAAACAGCTAGAGCTGGAACCCGGATACATACTTTTATGTTTCTTGGCCATTAAAATTTATTAGAAAAAAACACCTATGTTTTATTGTGAATATGCGCATTCTGATTGGTTAAAAAGCGTGTTTGTAAGAGACCTGAGAAACACGATTGTCACGCAACGCTGTCGCGCGTGTGTGTGTTATTTTCTAAAAGCAATAAAAATACTTTCTGCGTGCTCTCTGGTTTGTTACAAACACTCGGGGAATGTTGGTCGAACTGATAAAACTTGAAAGACACTCGCCTTCGGCTCGCGTCTTTCAAGTTTTGATCAGTTCTCCCAACATCCCCCTCGTGTTTGTAAGAAAGCAGAGAGCACGCGGAAAGTACTTTTATTGCTTAAAAATAGATTTATTACAGACCTTGGGGGGGAGCGGCCTGAGTTGCGACGATATCGTGTCGAATATCTCGTGGTGATTGTTCTTCATAAACTTCCGAAAACAATTCTCAGTGCGCGAAGACCCGGAAGGAATCACCACACCATAGTTGATCGGATGTTCGATTGTGGTTTCCAGTCGAATGTTCTCTTCGGTTTCGAGGAACTGGGAGAATCTTGTAAGAGCATAGTTGTCGATAAGCATGCCATCGATTGTGCGTTCTCTTAACAGCGATTTTGTCATCTGCGCGGGACTCTTGAAGGCTATAAAAACATTATATTTTGTCAGTTGCTAAGCCTGCTCGCGAGGCGTACCGGCAAATCAGGAAAATAAAATGAATTTTAAAAATTTAAATTTAAATTAAAAAATAGACTGCATTCAAAAGTTGTCAAACAGGCGCTCTGTTGCTTCAGTAAGGAGGGGCCCCGGAGCCCTGTCGCGGGCCTGTCGCTATAGCCGTTGGTTGACTCTTGTCACGGTAGATCCAGTAAAAACTCTCATAAAAGAACCTAGTGAGAACCTAGAGGCTGAAATAGAAGAACCTGTTCAGTCTGGCAAAGAACAATAGGAGACACAATATACATAACCGAAACGTTTTGCTCTGTCAGGGGCTCATAGCTCTGTATGTTATTGTTTAGCGAAGAAGAAGAATTTTTATTGTGAAAATACAACTACTATTAACCATTATGTATTTAGTAGTACAATATTTCTGCCACTGGTTTCACTACGAACCTATTCCTAAAACCTAATAGAAGAACCTGTTTAGGCTGAATTTGTAAAAAAGTTCTAAGTTCTTGTATTTACTGTATAATTTAAACTGATCTATGAAAGGTGGTTATCAGATAAAGTCTTGGTTATTACGGTGAATGATCCGTAATAACAAAACTTTTTTTAAATTAAACTATATTTGACATTGTCCCAAGGTCATACCTTTCATCTCCGCATTCAAGGACACGCCCAGACGAAACTCTTCACTTCCGTTCACCGCACCGATCTACAAGACAACCAGAGCACCGTGTCAAGAGGTGATAATTTATATGCGTGCATGCAAGTAAATTACGCGCAAATATAATCACAGTATAATAAATGGTTATCACGCCTATTGTACTTGCCTTAGCCCCTAAAATGTTAAAGTACGGCCTCGTACTGGCGGTAACGGACGCGGTCACCAGAGCTGTGAAGATCGCTATGATGTTGATGCCAACGATGATCCACAAAAAGCAGAATAAACGACCGGGAAATGTCTTAGGGGCCTTGTCACCATATCTAGACAAGAGAACGAGATCTTGAGTGAGAACTATTAGAGGATTGAAATAAATACACGAGGCAAAAATACACGAGGCAATAAATACACGAGGCAATAAACGACCGGGGAATGTCTTAGGGGCCTTATCACCATATCTAGACAAGAAAAAGAGATCTTGAGTGAGAACTATTAGAGGATTGAGGCAATAAACGACCGGGGAATGTCTTAAGTGTTAAATTTAATCAGGTTTAATGGAATTTGGAAGATACAGGATTATTGCCTAGAAACTTATCAAAGAAAATCACAAGCAAGATGAACCAGCGAAGCTCGGTGAACACACGAGGTCAGAGAGCGACTGAGACATGAAAGCGAGGCAATGACGTAATTACTAGTTCATTACATAAGCATAAATTAACAGTTCAAGGTCAATGTCAATTTCCAACACTCCTTCTCATTGAGTTTGAAATGTCTTATAGTTTCTGGGTGACTCCAATTAGTTCTCGCAACTTGATAAACTGTGCCTTGGGAAGTCCCTTAGTGAACACATCAGCAAGCATGTCACCAGTTGGACAATAAACAACATCAATTGTTCCATTATTTACTTGATCTCTAATAAAATGGCATTTAATGTCCACATGTTTTGCTCTTCCATGAAACTGTGGATTTTTCGACATTGATATAGCAGCTTGATTGTCCTCCTTGATTATCATGGGTGTGTCACTTTTGACATTCAAATCAGCCAGGAGCTGCCTCATCCATAGAGCCTCCTGAGCAGCTGCAGACAGAGCAACATACTCAGCCTCTGCTGTAGACAATGCAACACATGGTTGCTTCTTGCTTCTCCAACTCACAGTGGCACCATTCATCTGGAATGTGTACCCAGAAGTTGACTTTCTATCATTCGTGTCTCCAGCCCAATCTGCATCACTAAATCCAACACACTTTGGGCTAGCGTCACGAGTGTATAACAGACCGCAGTTCACAGTTCCTCGTAAGTACCTGAAAATTCTCTTCACAGCGGTCCAGTGTTCCTTTGTAGGATTTGAGGAGTACTTTGCAACATTACTGACTGCAAAAGTGATGTCAGGGCGAGTTGTCGAAGACAAATATAACAAACTGCCCACTGCAGACTGATATTCTACTTGATCGTGCATCTCACTATCCTCAGAAGCTTTGACAAGCTTAGAGGTAGAGTCTACTGGAGTGTCCATTGGCTTAGCATTGTTCATGCCAAATTTATTCAGCACATTCTCAGCATAGGTGGGTTGTCCCATCCAGATTTTCCCATTTTGCTGGATTATTTCCACTCCAAGAAAGAACTTTAGCTCTCCAAGATCCTTGACTTCAAAGCGTTCCGCAATGCTTTGTTTCACTTGAGCAATCTTTGCGCTAGTAGGACCCGCAAGAATAATATCATCCGCGTATACCGCAATGATAAATGGCCCATCATCCTTTGCAACATAAATACAGGGATCACTTGGAGTTTGAACAAATCCCATAGACTGCAAATGTTCATCCAATACATGGTTCCAACACCTTGGAGACTGCTTTAATCCGTACAAACTCTTGTTTAATTTACAGACCAAATGTTCCTTTCCTTTAACAGCAAAACCTTCAGGCTGTTTCATGTACACTTCTTCTTCTAAGTCTCCATTTAGGAATGCGGAGTTCACATCCATTTGGTGAAGTTCCAGACCCTTTTGAACAGACAGTGCAACAAGAGTTCTCACGGATTCAAATCGGGCAACAGGACTGAACGTTTCGTCATAGTCCTCACCATACTTCTGTGAAAAACCCTGTGCAACAAGTCTAGCCTTGTGCCTCTCCACCGATCCGTCAGCATGGTGTTTAATGCGAAATACCCACTTACTTCCGATTGCCTTTCGCCCTTCAGGCAACTCGGTGAGTTCCCATACATGGTGTTTCTGGAGAGAATCCATCTCCTGCTTCATGGCATTATACCACAGTTCACCATCTGAGCCACTAAGAGCTTCATTTACAGTAGATGGCTCATTCGGGTCATTCACAACCGCAACCCATTCTCCCAAGCGGTTGGGAGGTCGCCTTTCTCGTGTTGATGCCCGCGGTGCAGAGTTGTCTGCGTCATCAACTGCTGTGACGTCATCATCATCGGTTGACAGTTCAATGGTCACAAGCTTTTCAGCTTGTCCATCAGGTATCTCCTTATGAATACCGAACTCAGACTCATTGAATTTCACATCTCTTCGACAAATAACTCGTCGTTTCTCTAGATCAAATAAGCGGTATCCCTTTGTTCCCGCTTGATATCCCAGGAATATACACTTCCTGGCCTTAGACTGGAGTTTCTTCCTCTCATCCTCTGGAACATGAGCATAAGCAGTGCAGCCAAAACTGCGTAAGTGATTTACATCAGGTTTGGTTCCAAACCAAGCTTCAAAAGGTGTAGCACCATCTACTGCCTTGGTTGGACTCCTGTTATGAAGATAGACAGCAGTGTTTAGTGCTTCCACCCAGAACGACAATGGAAGTTTAGCTTGAACTAGCATTGTTCTTACTGACTCCACAAGTGTTCTATTCAGCCGCTCTGCAACGCCATTTTGTTGCGGGGTTTTGCGTACCGTCCGCTCATGACTTACTCCTTCTGCTTTCAGGAAGTTCTCAAATTCATTTGAGATATATTCTCCACCACCATCCGTACGTAGCGCTTTCAATTTGTAGCCACTAGCATTTTCGACTGATGCTTTCCACTCCACAAATTTCGTGAACGCTTCATCTTTTGTCTTAAGGGCGTAGACCCAAACATAGCGAGTTTTGTCATCAGTCAGCGTCATGAAGTATTCAGCACCACTTGCTGATTTTGGTGACAGTTTTCCACATAATCACTATGTACTAAGCCTAAAGGCTCATCAGCTCTGGTGCCTCCAGTAGTCGGAAAAGGAATTCTGTGCATTTTTCCATTAACACAAGGTTCACAGAAATCCAAGTCATTATCCACATTATAATTACATCCAGTAACAAGTCCATCCAACTTTTTCATTCCTGAAGCACTCAGGTGACCGTACCTCTGATGCCAGAGCATTTCTTGTGAAACCTTAGCTGAGTTTGACTTTTCAGTGTCCCGTTTATAGTCAAGATAATACAAACTTCCAACTTTATTGCCAACAGCAATTACTACTCCATCTGGTCTTGATATGACACATGATTTGTCCTGAAAGTTCACTTTGTACCCTGATTCGGTTGTCTTGGCGACACTGAGTAAATTGTAACTGAGCTTCGAGACATAAAGAACATCTTTAAGTTTGCACTTCTTGAGTTTACCACCTGGTAAAATTGTAAACACAGTTACTGTGCCTCGACCAGTTGCATTGAGTAACTTTCCATCTCCAAGCTGGACTTCTATTGGACTGCGCAGCTCCTCAAGGTCCATGAACAAATCCTTGTTATAACACATGTGGCACATGGCTCCAGAGTCAATTATCCACTCGTCAGTTGTTCCTGCTTTAGCTCCTGGGCCTGGGTTACAATCCCTAAACTCTCAGATGAATCTGAGTCATCAGCAATATTTGCCTTGTGCTTTGCAGGTTTCGAGTTCTGCTTGTTATGTTGTTCTTGTTTACTTTTGTGCTGCTCCTTCTCCTTCTGTAGATTCCAGCAATTACGCTTTATATGACCATTCTTGCCGCAGTGATGACACTTTGGACCTTTCTTAGACTTTCCTATCATCACTTTTTCAGATGGATTTGCAGCATTTTCTTGCTCAGTCAGCTTACTCTCTTGGTGAAACAAACGTTCGGTTACAGTGTCCATGTCTGGTACTTCTGCATTAGCTTCCAGCGCTGTAACCAGCATATCATATGCATCCGGTAAACTAGCCAGTAACGTGACGACTTTATCTTCATCTTCCATCGGCGCTCCGATTACAGCGAGATCATTGAAGATCTCCGTCATCGCCTTCACGTGGTCTTTTACAGAACCTCCTTCTTTCAGTCTCAAATTGTTCAGCCGCCGCCTCAGAGCAAGTTTGTTTGCCCAAGTTTTCTTTTGGAACTGTTCCGACAGCTTCTTCCACACTTCTACTGGATCTTCAGGATCTCCAAGCAAATAGAGAAGCGAGGGATCAACGGCGAGCACAATAATTGCCAATGCCCTGTTCTTGCGAGTCATAAACTTCGCATATTTATCTGCCTCCGCTTGCGTCGGGGCAGTTTCAGTTCCGCTTACAATTCCCCATAGATCGTCCTTCATCAAGGCCATTCTACATTGAACCTTCCAAGTATTGTAGTTCGATCCATTCAACGGAACAACAGACACTGATTTCGAGTCCGCCATCTTGTTTCTCGAGTTCCCTTCCAGCAATGAACAAATCCTAATTCACGTTGATTTCCAAACGTCTAGAGCACTTCCAATCGCGAGACTGGGCCCATAACCTGTTAAATTTAATCAGGTTTAATGGAATTTGGAAGATACAGGATTATTGCCTAGAAACTTATCAAAGAAAATCACAAGCAAGATGAACCAGCGAAGCTCGGTGAACACACGAGGTCAGAGAGCGACTGAGACATGAAAGCGAGGCAATGACGTAATTACTAGTTCATTACATAAGCATAAATTAACAGTTCAAGGTCAATGTCAATTTCCAACATTAAGGGGCCTTATCACGGAGTTCATACAAGCTCTGCTATAATGAGTGGAACTACCAGTTTACCAATTCATTTTGTAATCGTTCTTTAGAGAGAAAACTGCGAAAATTGGAGACAAGTATATTTGTTTGTCTGAGTTTTAATTTGTGTGACGTCATCTGTGCGCAGCGCTAAAATACATTGCAAGTTGCCCGGGATGTTACACGCGCGCAATATCTTTTGAACTTGCAATGCGCCCGCAGTAAAATCACAAATTACAGCGACTGATTATCAAAACCAAGCGCGCTGATTGGCTAATTCAGGGAACCCATTGCGTGATAAATTGCCAAAACATGTAACACATCGCAACTTGTCTGGAACGAGGCTCTGGAGCAGCAATTTGTATTTGCACGTACCCAACAGTTGTCATGGTAACTACAGCCCACCAGAACCCGTCCCAGGCTCCTTTGAGAAACAGCACGGTAAACTCCTTGGAATGAGCCACAGATTCCTTTAAGAAAGGGAAACATACAAAGTATCTCAAAGTGGTATTCTATATATTTCATTCAATATGCAGTATTTCTGCTCGTTTTGTTGCTGAGAAATCTAAATTTCTGCTGCAAAAAAAAAGACGTCTTGCCCCGTGCGAGGATCGAACTCACGACCTTCAGATTTCTACTCGAGATTATGAGACTAACGCGCTGCCGTGCTGAGACTGACCGTACCTACTGCGCTAACGAGGCAGACCGAGCAATCTTGGGGAAACGATAGGCAGTACATTGACCTTCCTGGTAGACATTTAAGGTTGCTCTTACACCACCCACCCGGAAACCCAAGAGGTCCTAATAGCGGCGGTCAATAATTATAAACCAATAAAGTGTATAATAAATATTCGAAATAATCCTTGCAGAGTAGCTTTTAGGTAAGTACTTGACGGCAGGTTGAAGTGTAACGTTCTGTCAAATACTCACCACAGGCTCATGTGTACTCACCAACATCCAGACAACAAGACCAGCTGCCATCGCTGCGCTAAGAATAAAGATAAGGAATGGCCAGGCAGAGAAGATGGTCTGAGCGAGTTTGCCAGTCTCGGAGATCTTGAGATCATCATATACAACTAACATGACCCTTGGGGCCTGGATGATCGGGATGAAGGGCTGATTCTTGTACACCTTGCTACTCCATCTGCAAACACAACAGGAATTTCATGATAGACATCGATGAGATACTGAGATTTCTCCGGTGTATATCTCTGCATGTGAAGATATCCTTGTTTGCATAACAAGGTTTTATTTTCGGGTATTTAGCTTTATTTATCATGATTGCACAAATTCAGTTTACAAGTTTTGAATATTATTTTAATAGTTTTAGCACATTTCAAAGCATTTTGAAAGAGTTTTTTTTACTCAAATTAAGCTCACATATCTCGATATCTCATTTATTTGTTGAGCTCACTAGTGAGATATCAACTTGAACACTCATTCGAAGATAAAATGCGTATCTCCGGCGCCCGTATAATATCCAGGGCGTACATAGTTTCCATGTTCATATTACTTCAAATGTACATTATGAAAAAGATGCATATGACCTCGCAAATGCATACGTTGGAAAATGTCCTTCACCTTTAAGCTTTTGTGCAATGGTGTTAAAAAGGTACAAGGGCTCTTTTGCCAAAAGAGTTGTAAGCTACGTACATGTATTATCATCATTTTAAAGCGTTTGAAAGGTAGAACACAGATGTGATATTTTCATTAATTATTAATGAATTATCAATAAAATCAATAATTATTTGGCAAAACTGATTTTCTCGTTTGACTAAGTTCTAGTCCTTCAGAATATAACAAATAGAAACACGCAGTTTTGTATCATCTTGAATGACCCTAAGGTGGACTCCAATGTGCCAGCGATTTTTAAAATTTTCCTTTGCTCCAATTTTATGAAGATTTCTTTCAGTTCGAGCTTTTTCGGTTACTATGTAACTTCAAAAAGCAGTAAAACCCTAAATATCGAACATACAAATTTTTTTGGGATTTTCTACTCTTCAAAAGCTTTAAAATGATTTAGAAAATAACACCTATGTTGTATTGTGAATGTGCGCATTCTGATTGGTTAAAGAGCGTGTTTGTAAGAGACCTGAGAAACACGATTGTCACGCAACGCTGTCGCGAGTGTGTATGTTATTTTCTAAAAGCAATAAAAATACTTTCTGTGTGCTCTCTGGTTTCTTACAAACACTCGGGGAATGTTGGTCGAACTGATAAAACTTGAAAGACACTCGCCTTCGGCTCGTGTCTTTCAAGTTTTGATCAGTTCTCCCAACATCCCCCTCGTGTTTGTAAGAAAGCAGAGAGCACGCGGAAAGTACTTTTATTGCTTAAATCTAATACATGTACATATCTTAAACACAGACGAAATGACAAGAATTTTGCCAAACAACCCCTTGAACCTTTCCCCTAACACATCATTTGTTCATCATTTCGAATGAAACTCAGCAAGTCGAGGGCAAACTCTCCCGATTTCTATTTCTGGGATTTCTCGTTGATGCTCTGATGGCATAGTTTCTAATTCTCTGTCTCTAGGTTTGTACGAGTCTGCTCTGTACCTTTGTACGTAGATGGGAAAGGTGAAGTCGTACAGATTTTTCGCCAGATGCACCTCGGCTTGACGCACTGATTTCAACAACTTTCCATAGAGAATCTGACTACGGGGACAGCAGTGTTTAGTGATACGGTTTACTACACCTGCGAAATGAGATTTACAATATTATTTGTACAAGTACATTTTTAGTCATTTGTATTTCTTCTACTTCTATTTCTTCTACTCTTCACGGAGTCTAACCCCGTGTATAGATCGTTTCTAAAACTACACCCGAGTGTCCCTGAGTGATAACGTAGTGAAAAATAGTAAAATGTACTCACTGGGAAATGATTTGACCTTATACGCCCGTATAAGGTCTGTTATAGGGAAAATATGTTAAAAACTGACTCAAAACCAAAGATGATTTATACCGGGGGGGGGAGGGGGACTCCCCTATATTTGGGGCGGGGGTGCTCGTCGGGAACTTTCGATTTTACCCCTAAGATACCAAAAATGGCGCGGATTAGTTGATTTTGACCCCTAAAAGGTACCAACATACCTGGTATGATACCGAAGGCTATGTATCCCAGTTGTCCATTAATGCGCTTCAGTCCAAATATCCCTGAGTACGGTTGATTGGGTAGCCAAGCTATGGACAGAGGCAGCCCTCGATCACAGCGCTCGTCCAATGACAACTTAGTCAAGTTCTGGAATTTAGGATTGATTCGCCTCATCCCTGCGAGTACAAAATCACCATGTACGGTGAGCATGGAAAGGTCTTTCGCATCATCAATTGACAAGAGTTCACAGGTTCGTAAGCTGATAAATTACCAACGTACTTACCTGGTACATAAAGACCTTTTAAACCGATGAAGATGTCAGTGTCGGTCAAATTGGTCCGACCACGATCCCAAGATAGAAATAACGCAGTGGACGAATGGAACATGGCGCCAATGGTCACGTGGATCAAGCAAAAAAACGCATTTTTAAAGCCCTGAAAAAAGAAAAGGAATGAAATGATAGATGTCAAGGAATGAAAAAAAAAACGTCCTGCCCCGTGTGAGGATCGAACTCACGACCTTCAGATTTCTACTCGAGATTATGAGACTGACGCGCTGCCTACTGCGCTAACGAGGCAGACCTGGCAAGTTATGACAAAATTTACTGATTTAAACTGCGGTTTATCAGTCGGTGCAGAGCGTAAACAAAATTTAAAAAAATTAAAGTAAAATTAGCAAGACACCAAACTACTAAACACCTCGAATAATTAACAATTAGACCTCGAGCCCGAAAGGGGTCTAATTGTTTTAGTATCACCCGACTAGTTGGACAAAAAAAGTGAAACATTGTGTTAAAATCACCAGAAACCTCGACAAAACGAGAAGCGGCCGCCATTCTTTTCATGTTCAAAATCGGCGCTTTCGCTACGAGAGGTCTATTGATAATAGTCCCCTAGTAGCGTAGCCAATCAGAATGCAGCATTGGCAATAGTCCACTAGTTGGGTGATACTAATGAAGAATATTATCATTTGCACCAGTAAAAAGGATGATTAAAAGCTAGCGTACTTCAAGTCTATTTTTTTAAATCTTGGTGTGCTAAACATGTCTCCGAACAGTTTATCGTTAGCTTAATTTGCATGTCTTTGAATTTTAAAAGCGATTTGACTATTTAACGTTTAGATAAAAAGCCGTTAAAGTGTGATAGAAATTTTGGAAGCACATAAAACGATGTATTTTGCAAGCTCTGATAAATTGTTTTGTTTTTACATAAACTGGTGCTCGATTCAGAATGACCCAGTTCTTCAGTTCCTTGTTTTTCTCTCCAGGTGAATGGACTCCCCAATAATATCGATGATACCAGAATAAAAAGCAAATAACTTTTTTGTCGTTTCACATCACTGTTTTCCTATGGAGTGATTTTCTGAGTTTTTCACGAGATCGAGCCAAAGTTGAATAATGCATTTTCGGACGTCTGAAAGCCTAAGATTTCCAAATGTCTTGGGGGAGCATGCCCCCAAACACAAATAAGGATGGCAACAAGCAAGCGGGCTCCGAGAGTGTAAATCTACGGTAGAACCTTTTTTATTATATAGACGGCATAACCTGTATAACCTCGAAGTAATTGCTAATGTAGACTTTTTTGAAGAAAACTAATGTGGAACTTATGTAGAATAACACACTTTTAAAAAGTCCCAGGAAATTGCGCTGAGGGAACAGGTTCAAATTTACGATATTAATAATTATTTTATTCCGAGACTTTTTGACTCAAATTTAATGCAAATGTATGGTGTCACGTTAGGCGAGCGTTCTTAGTTAGTTTATTACACTTCCAAATAGCTTGTGTATGTAAAGCTAATGCTGGAAGGCTAGTAAAAAAAACTAGTGAATTACTTACTTATCCGCTTCGCCCCCAGGCCGCAACAAAAAAAGCTACTGAATACATACATGTACATATTATAAATAAATAGGACTGCCTTGACCAATGGACAATAAACAGTTGAAAAGACAGGCTAAATAAATAGAATTAAATTAAATTAAACCTCATAAGATATGATGGACTGCTTAAGGGCATGTAGCCTGAGTATCTGGCGGAATTTAATTTTTCCAAGAGAAAATGACGAGGGAGGGCCTGATCCTCAGGTTAAAGGGCATGGCATTTGCATATACTGCCTTCTGCGGCAAGGCATTCCAAATCCTGACTGATCTCGGAAAAAAGGAAAAGGAGTAGCTAAGAACACTGGTTTGGTTTTAAAAATACTGAAGGCTATGATATCTTGAGTAACTAGATCTGGGAATAATGTCAGGTGGCATTTGTGACGCAATAACAATGAGCGTAATTAAAACAGTACACTTTCCACGCAGCTTGCATGCATTAACGCAAGAAAATAAGGTACATTAAGGAGGATGCCCACAGTTTTTCTTGACCTCTCAACTCTGAACGACCGCAATCTGAAATAAACTTACCTATGTATTTCAAATTTTGACCACTTCTTAAAGAAAGAAGTTCAAGATGATGCACGATTTATTGTCATCAGAGTTTCCATAGGAACGAAAAAGGGGGTCACTGTTTTTTATTAGCAAAAGTGAAATTTGATCTTAACTTTTAAAATGACACACCAAGCGCTAATCGTTAGGTAAATGTCTATACGTATACGAAGTTTAGAGAATATCCATCAAACAGATTTCAAGATATTCAGGTGATTAAAAACGGCTTTGTGCCCCTTGGCCACAGTCATGTCTTGTTTCTTTCCTGCGAACAGAGCTTGCTGCCGCATTCACACTGCTTGTACACAGCTTGCGTCATATCATGTTATCCAATTGAAGGATGAGGGCATAAATGTATTGCTAACGCAATACATACGTCGTAGTCACGTATTTTGACTTTTGGCATCATATTTATGTCAGAATAAATCTTGATAGATTTATTACATGAAAATTACTTCAAAATCGTAGACTTTTGAGTCACTCCAAATGCCAATTTTCTATGTACGTTCAACTTGTGAAAACCATTGTATTGACGTTTGAGCATAAAATAAACAAAAAATCGCGAATTTGAACCTCTTTCCCCAGCGCAGTTTCTTGGGACTTGTGACGTTGCTCCAAATGTTTAAGATTAGTTTTATGTTAAAACATCCACTTTGCAATTACTTTTATAGGTTCGACCCTTTCTGATCGTAGATTGACTCGTCTGCTCGCAGGGAAGGCCCTGGTAATATCCATTTGATGGCCTTCGCTGATTGGCTGATTTTGAACGTTGGGGCTTGCGCAGAAATTTTTTTCTCTCAACGTCTCTGTATCAAATCTCGAGCATGCGTCAATGGCTGTCACCAGAGCCTCTCCCGCGAGGTGACGAGCCCGCGAGCTCTGGGTTCGAGAATGCGATTGACTAGATTATTTAGCTTCGCCGCTCCTGCGCTTTTCAACTCATACTTTTTAGAATGTCTACATAATAATATTTTCCACTGTTTTGTTGTTTCAAGAAGTAAGTCAAGCGAAATCATTAGTATTATTATCGGTTTATTTTCGCCCACTTGCAGGCTACATGATAGACTGAATTGCTGGGGAAAGTCAGCTACAAGTAACAAAGTCATTAAGTCTCTTAGTGTTCCCCATTTTCGTACCCAGAGCTCCCCGGCTCGCTCCTCGCAGGGGAGGCTCTGGTGACATCCATTTGAGGTCCGTTGCTAATTGGCTGGTTTTGAACGTTGGTGCATGCGCAGAAATATTTTTCTCTCAACGGCTCTGTATCAAATCTCACGCATGCGTCAGTGGCTGTCACCAGAGCCTCCCCCGCGAGAAGACGAGCCGGGGAGCTCTGGGTAAGAGAATGAATGTTCCCCTGCTGAGCCCTAGGGCGTTGACTGCGCAGGTTGTAATTGTTCTCTTGGAGGAAAGGAGAGGGGACAATGTTCTTGAGAGGAGACGCCCTGCGTGCACTTCTCATAAAGCGCTCGCATGCAGCTGTCTTCCTACAACTGAGCGGCTCAAGGCCCGCTAAGGCCAAGGCATCCTCATAATCTATTCGGCCAAATATTATCCTAAGCGCTTTGCGCTGTATAGATTCTATTAACTCTTGGAGGAATAATGGAATAGAAGCCCAAACTGGCGAGGCGTACTCAACAGTGGATCTAACAATGCTACAATACACCTTTACCAGGTCTTTGGTATCTAGGCCGGCTCTCTTAAGAGAGCGCAGCGCGTACAAACGCTTAATAGCTTTCTTATGAATACAATCGCAATGATCGTTCCAGGAGAGGTCGTTAGATATAATTACCCCCAATAGCTTAAAACTAGATACCTTTTCAATGACCACACCATTAAGCTGAATTGGGGAAATAACAGTAGGCTGATATTGCAAAAAGTCATGCGAAATTATATACACTGGCTAAAGCAAATGATTGTACAAACAAGAAACAGAAGACTTAGATAATCCAAAGGAACGTCTTACGGGCTTTACTGTAAATATACCCGACCGTGCAGGCCCGTAGCCAGGGATTTTGTGGGAGGGTGCTAATCTAGAAAAAGCGGACCAATGTGGTATGAATTCACTTTTTTTATTGAGAAACCGCTAGTCACAATTCGCTAGAAAAAGCAAATATAATATAAGTACTTTATTTACTGTGTACAAATGTGGACCTTTTTGTCGCGTGGGGGGTGCTTGCGCACCCCCGGACCCCCCCTGGCTACGGGCCTGCCGTGTATAATTCCGACGGGATTTGGAATTGAACGAATGAACTAACGGTATTAGTCAAAACAGGGAAAACATCGATAACTAAAGAAGATTACTCAAAATAAAGTAAATGTGTTGAGATCAATCCAAGAAATATCGTAAGATGTGTAGAAATAAGAACAGGTTGCCACTCTCGTGACAAGTACATAGTCACTAGAATATCATTTACCCGTAACCATGAATTTTATCTCTTCTAACGAGGTAACGAATGGTTACCTTTGATTATTATCCTAGAATTTCCCATTGAATGGACCACACTAATCCCCCTTCCCGCCCGAGGCTACCATAAGACAGCCACAAAGCACGTCTCGTGTTCAGCACCCCGTTCGCTCTTTGTATGAAGTACATCATCCGCTGTATTCCCCTCAACAACTTACAACGGATACATATAAAATAAATATAACTTTGCCAGAGGAAAGGTTTCTCCGATGTGTGCATTCCCGAATGTACGATAATTTGTGTACAGTTAATAGCTTATGCCTAAATGCGCTAGTGCGTTCATGCCAATTTGTGCATTCACTCAATTACAAGAAAGAGGTGTGCCAAGGATTAGTATCACACTTACTGATATACTGATATAGGTCATACAACCTTCAGAAACTTCCATATGAGTTTTGTATATATATTGAATGACAAAGCCTGTGAAATTGCCAAAACCTTTTACTACCCTAAATGGAAACTATGTAAAACACCCCGGGCAATTTGTTATTTACAGAAACTCTTCAGAAACACAATTTCGAAATAATAATCATAGCTTTTTTGACAGGGCTTTTGATAGTAACTGTGGTGAATTTTTTTTAGGAAAGGTGAAAAATATCAAGAGAAAGAGAATTTATGAAGATAATTTATTTATGTCTGCTGGTGCGAATGTTTTTGAAATCCTTAATCCTCTTTTTCCGTTCCCAACAAGCAATGTTGGAGATTTTTCCAGCGAACATTTCTTGAGCGGTACGTTTTAGTGCGTGCTAATCAAAAGGAGTATTATTTTGAAACGTTATCGAATAACATAATAGCTTTAAAAAAGCAAATGTGTTGCTGAACGTTGGCTTTCTAAATGAAAATATTTTAAGCCACAATTTCAATCAGGATTTTACCGAAATGAAAAACAAATAATCAATTTCCTCTTGAATATGAACTTCGATTTTCTTTCTTCTTGTAACTATTAGCAGAATCAATCGAAAGCGCAAGTACCGGTTAGCAGTGTGGCGGCAGCAGTTACAATACAAACAAACTAGACCTATTTGGTTAGGATGACTAGTAAACCACAGCAATGGCACAAGCGTCGACGAGATCAAAGTGTGTCATAGAAATCGAACTCTTGCACTGACAGAAAGATAAATCAGTCAGATCAAAGCGTTTTCGAGACCAGTGAAAGGTCGCCAGTCCGCGCCTTTAATTGCAGTCTTGTTTTCATTCCCATGAACATGAAAATTAAGGTATCGGGAGCTGCATTATCAAGTGTATTTAGCCTTAGATTGCATGGTTACTAGAACAGGTATCCACATTGTAATCCACAACACGCGAAAAGCGTTTCACTAAAATCTAAGAAGATTTCCAAGCCTATCTTTTTAAAAGATATTTCAAGCGTGTTGCGATACGAGATAGTCCTCGACTGAATTCTTTCGCTAGAAATGGATACAAATATTCTGAGACAATCAACAGCATGAAAACTTATGCTGATATCAAAATCTATTAGATACACTAAAAGGGGATGATTGTACCTTGGTCTCTAGGAAGCCATTTCGAATTCATGTGCGTGCTCGGTGTTTTAGTAGTGTTGACGTTTCGATCTAGTTTTGTAGTGATTACGGGACTAACCTCTCTAGTCAGTTCTCTCACCATTATCTTATTTGCCGGGCTGCTGTCGGAAGACAGGTGCAACGGAAATTGTCAACGAGCGCACATGCGCACTAAACCATAAACTATTCATGCTCTCTAGGAATAACTGCGGACTTTATAGAAGAGCAATTGCCTCTATTATTAAAATGGTTGTCACCTTTTTTCCACGTCATCAGTTTTAGCCTAAAAATAAATATATTATATTCTTTGTGGACTGATACTTCCTAATTTGTCGAATTGTTAGGTTTAAGTGGAGAAATTATCGTCTAGATTTTTCCAAAATAACTTCAATTATTCTCGGGCGGAAATGCAAGGCAAATAAGTCAAACTCAGCAAGGGACGACCATCAGTGGCGCAATAAAGCGTTCAAATTCGCGACGGGGAGGCCTGAAGTTCCCGTGGACAAAATCCAGCGAGACACATTCAAGCGATACTTAGCTAGCGAACTCTATACCCTTCTTGTCACAAACGTGTTGTCATCGGCAATGTAGAAATCCTTTGCTATATTACAATATTTTACTTGGCAGAAGAGACCCTATTGTGAGTTATAAGTGCCATGTCTATTCATTCACAGTTTAATTTCCGCTTTTCGAGGCAGGTGTATATCTGGGCAAACTCTAGCCTTTTCCCGCCAAATATGTAAAACCATCATCTATGATGACGCGTGCTTTAGATGGAACGTACGGTGTTTCTTTTCGACTATTTGTGATCAGAGATCTTCTCCCGCTTTTGTTTTTCACATCAATTTTACTAAAATATAGCAATTCTTTTACGTAGCATATCTTGTTTGGAAGTCACATTGGTCAATTTAATAATTTAAACAACTCTACGTTTTTAACAAATCAGACGCAGAGACGTTTTGGTGAAGTGTTTGTGGTTAATTATTCTCGTTTGTTTCATACAAGGTTCGATATTTGGAAGATTTCGTTAAATTTCAAGATCTAACGTATTAACAAAATATTCTTAGGTCAAGAAAATTTGCCTTGGCGTCCAATGATAGAATTTAGGGACCGACCGTTGCCAATCTCAAATCAGTCAGATCAAAGCATTAGCATGAACAGTGTAAGTTAAGGTTTTGGGAGCTGCATTATATCAAGTGTGTTTGGTTACTAGAACAGCGATCCACATTGTAATCCACAACACGCGAAAAGCATTCACTAAAATCTAAGAAGAATTTCAAGCCTATCTTTTTACTAGATATTTCAAGCGCGTTGCGATACGAGATAGTCCTCGATTGAATTCTTTCGCTAATAATCGATACACATATTCTGAGACAATCAACAGCATGAAAAATAATGCTGTAGATATCACAATTCATTTGATACACTAAAAGGGGATGATTGTAAAAGCTTTTGTTGTTGTGAATGCAAAAGCTTTTCGTTTGTACTTGCTCAGACAAGAAACTGAGTTACAAAAGTTAAATTTCCTCGTTGCCAATCTCAAATGCCTGGGTTGCACAATTGTTGAATTGTGTTGTTGCAGGGAGGATGGCCAGGTGCATTTTTGAAATTATAATAGGGAAGGGGGTCTATTTTTGTTGGGATTATTCAAGAGAAAATGGACAATTCCAGAAAATAAAGGTACCCCCCCCCCACGGGCGGCATTTGGAAATTCCGATGGGATGGGGGGGGGGGGGGGGGGAATTCTGATTGCAAGGGGGGGTTTTCGAAGCTGGATTTCTTTAACCTGCCCGGAAATCTATATGCATGGGGGGATGGGGGTAAACCATTTTGGAAATTCTGGATGCACGGGGAGGGATGGGGGGGGGGGGGGGGGGGGGGGGGGTCAAAAAACTATTGCCGCCCGTGGGGAGGGTACCTTTATTATCTGGAATTGCCCAAATCCAACCCTCTCTTTTTCATAAACGATGGGTTCCTTGTTTTCCACCATAAAAATTTTGAAAATTTGATGCCATGATCTCCATAATCGTAAAGAGTTTAGGTGAGTGCCCCAGGGTCAAAAATGGTGATTTTTAAAGCCTAATTTTCTTTTATCGTGTTGATTTCTTTTTATGTGATAGTCATTTAATTTTTTGCTATAATTCCTAAAATTCTCTTTGGTTTTGAGTTTATTATTTTTAATTAAAGATGATTACCATCATCAGCGATCTGAGTTCATACCGGTCTCATGTAATCACCACCTTTTGATTGCGTTTACGTGAGACCGGTACAGACTCGAAAGCGTTCGTGTCGGTGTCAGCAACCGGAAGTAACTCGTTTAAGGCTATCCTTTACCCGAGAAGTTTTCTCCATATAAACGCTCGCTTCGAGTGCCTCGTAGCCTGCGTAGCTGGCGGTTTAGTGGGGTTTTAGCAGGTTTTTATCCGCGAAATATTCGTAGAAATCTTCGGTAGTTTGCTTGTTGTTCGATGAAATGGCCGCGCGAGCGCTGGGGCAGAGTGCGCCTGGTTTGTTCATCGAACAACAAGCAAACTACCGCAGATTTCTACGAAGATTTCGCGGATAAAAACCTGCTAAAACCCCACTAAACCGCCAGCTACGCAGGCTAAGTGCCTCGCGGCTAGAAGCGCTATCTATTCTTCTGGGCTAACAGGGCCTAACATTTATCGTGGTGACAGCTCCGGAGGCACTGTTGGCTACAAACGCCTCCATTAGCCGTTTTCACACTAGAGGACGGAAAACTCGTCATGACGGATTTTTCGTCTGTCGAGTTTTCTGCCTGATATGAATTCAGACGATGTCCCGTCAAAAATCCGTCTCGTCCCTGTTTCACACTATGACGAGTTTTCCGTCCCGACGAAAACTCAGACAAGTTTTTCGTCTCTAGTGTGAATACGGCTTTATTTACGGGGGGCTGTCGAACCGTTCAATTTTTCATGAAAATCCGCCGATCCGCACAAATTTTCGCCTCAATCCGAATCCGCAGCGTTTGATTTACGAAAACAATTGATTTCACCGTATCGCTTATACACGAACATCTCTCACTGAGGGACGTGTCATTATTTAGCGGGTTTTTGTGATAGTAGAAGACATTTTACAGAAAGAGGAAGTTACATTTTTCTTTCGTTGCGCGCGAAGCGCGCCCACATCTTGATAAACGCATTTCATCAAGCCTCAAAGAAAGGGTAGATAAACGTTGAAATACGCTACCTCAACTACGTATGAAAGCTCCTATTGATGGGCTCCTGAGTCTGTAGGTTATGTTATTCATGCGCGCCGAAAATATATTTATGACGAAATTATTATTATTCTCATGTGTGCGCGGCCCACATGACGACTTTCTATACTTGTAAGGTTGAACAACCTTGAAGCGTGGCGATGTTTTCGCGTAGGTTTACGTTTCAAACGTGCACACTTTGACGAGAAGTTTGTCGCGTTTCTCGCTCGCTGATTGGCTGCTGTGTTGACCGTTACGAAACGCGACAACTTCACGACAAAACATGCACGTTTGAAACGTAAAAACGCGAAAAAATCGTCAAGCTTCAGGGTTAAGATAGATAGATAGATAGATAGACTTAATAAAAAAAACGAAAATAAACGAAAATGGTAGTATCTAAGGGGTCTTCTTCAATCATAGTGACTGTCTGCTAGGGGTATCATAGCCTGAATTTCAGAGAAAAGACGGCTGAAATTCAGGCTAGGGGTATCACTGCAGGGCATTTTGGGAGAGTTAATTTTTTCTCGTCAAGATACACTTGTTCTATAAATAGCGCCTCGTTGCGCGAGTTCTCAAAAAGTAAGTTAGATGTCATTGTTTATGCGCGCAATTTTTATTTTAAGGAGGCTGCCTACAATTTTTTCTGCCCTCAACGCCTAATCTTTGTATGCCTGCTGTTCACGCTCAAAAACCTGTACCAGTCGAACTTTCACATGGTTACCCTGGAGGGTGTGAACTTTATTGTAGTGTGCATTTTGTTGTGATCGGAGTTGCTATAGCAACGTTATAACCACACCCTTGTTTATAATTAGCAGCCATCGGACGCGTTGCGCGACCTAAACTTTTAATATGATACCCTCACACTAATCCCTGAGTAGCTAGCATTAATCACAGCAAGTTTGGAGGGAATTCATTGGGCCGGTTTTATTGCTGCGCAGCGAGGGAGCCTGAGGCGACCAAGCAAGCAGCTCTCTAATCGGGGGTCGCTTTCAAACGTGGGCTAATCGCAAAGGATTGTGGTAGCAATTAAAGCCGATATTTTTTTACCACAATTCCATGCGAGACTTGAGAGACTTTTACCACAATTCCATGCGAGACTGCCGTGTAATTACCAACAGCCATGTCGATAAACCAGCATATCGCCAGTGCGAAGCGCGCAAGCGTCTGTGTACGGAGAAAACTTAACTTCATTTACTGACAACAGTAAAGCTAGGCATACTGCGTGTAAGTATCAACAGCCATGTCGATAAACCAGCATATCGCCAGTGTGTAGCGCGCAAGCGTCTGTGTACGGAGAAAACTTCATTTACTGACAACAGTAAAGCTAGGCATACTGCGTGTAAGTATCAACAGCCATGTCGATAAACCAGCATATCGCCAGTGTGTGGCGCGCAAGCGTCTGTGTACGGAGAAAACTTCATTTACTGACAACAGTAAAGCTAGGCATACTGCGTGTAAGTATCAACAGCCATGTCGATAAACCAGCATATCGCCAGTGTGTAGCGCGCAAGCGTCTGTGTACGGAGAAAACTTCATTTATTGACAACAGTAAAGGCATACTGCGTGTAAGTATCAACAGCCATGTCGATAAACCAGCATATCGCCAGTGTGGAGTGCGCAAGCGTCTGTGTACGGAGAAAAACTTCATTTACTGACAACAGTAAAGGCATACTGCGTGTAAGTATCAACAGCCATGTCGATAAACCAGCATATCGCTAGTGTGTAGTGCGCAAGCGTCTGTGTACGGAGAAAACTTCATTTACTGACAACAGTAAAGCTAGGCATACTGCGTGTAAGTATCAACAGCCATGTCGATAAACCAGCATATCGCCAGTGTGTAGCGCGCAAGCGTCTGTGTACGGAGAAAACTTCATTTACTGACAACAGTAAAGCTAGGCATACTGCGTGTAAGTATCAACAGCCATGTCGATAAACCAGCATATCGCCAGTGTGTAGCGCGCAAGCGTCTGTGTACGGAGAAAACTTCATTTATTGACAACAGTAAAGGCATACTGCGTGTAAGTATCAACAGCCATGTCGATAAACCAGCATATCGCCAGTGTGTGGCGCGCAAGCGTCTGTGCACGGAGAAAACTTCATTTACTGACAACAGTAAAGCTAGGCATACTGCGTGTAAGTATCAACAGCCATGTCGATAAACCAGCATATCGCCAGTGTGTAGCGCGCAAGCGTCTGTGTACGGAGAAAACTTCATTATTGACAACAGTAAAGGCATACTGCGTGTAAGTATCAACAGCCATGTCGATAAACCAGCATATCGCCAGTGTGGAGTGCGCAAGCGTCTGTGTACGGAGAAAACTTCATTTACTGACAACAGTAAAGGCATACTGCGTGTAAGTATCAACAGCCATGTCGATAAACCAGCATATCGCCAGTGTGTGGCGCGCAAGCGTCTGTGTACAGAGAAAACTTAACTTCATTTACTGACAACAGTAAAGGCATACTGCGTGTAAGTATCAACAGCCATGTCGATAAACAGCATATCGCCAGTGTGTGGCGCGCAAGCGTCTGTGTACAGAGAAAACTTAACTTCATTTACTGACAACAGTAAAGGCATACTGCGTGTAAGTATCAACAGCCATGTCGATAAACCAGCATATCGCCAGTGTGTGGCGCGCAAGCGTCTGTGTACGGAGAAAACTTCATTTACTGACAACAGTAAAGCTAGGCATACTGCGTGTAAGTATCAACAGCCATGTCGATAAACCAGCATATCGCCAGTGTGTAGTGCGCAAGCGTCTGTGTACGGAGAAAAACTTCATTACTGACAACAGTAAAGCTAGGCATACTGCGTGTAAGTATCAACAGCCATGTCGATAAACCAGCATATCGCCAGTGTGTGGCGCGCAAGCGTCTGTGTACGGAGAAAACTTCATTTACTGACAACAGTAAAGGCATACTGCGTAAGAGTATCAACAGCCATGTCGATAAACCAGCATATCGCCAGTGTGTAGTGCGCAAGCGTCTGTGTACGGAGAAAACTTCATTTACTGACAACAGTAAAGGCATACTGCGTGTAAGTATCAACAGCCATGTCGATAAACCAGCATATCGCCAGTGTGTAGCGCGCAAGCGTCTGTGTACGGAGAAAACTTCATTTACTGACAACAGTAAAGCTAGGCATACTGCGTGTAAGTATCAACAGCCATGTCGATAAACCAGCATATCGCCAGTGTGTAGCGCGCAAGCGTCTGTGTACGGAGAAAACTTCATTTACTGACAACAGTAAAGGCATACTGCGTGTAAGTATCAACAGCCATGTCGATAAACCAGCATATCGCCAGTGTGTAGCGCGCAAGCGTCTGTGTACGGAGAAAACTTCATTTACTGACAAACAGTAAAGCTAGGCATACTGCGTGTAAGTATCAACAGCCATGTCGATAAACCAGTATATCGCCAGTGTGTAGCGCACAAGCGTCTGTGCACGGAGAAAACTTCATTTACTGACAACAGTAAAGGCATACTGCGTGTAAGTATCAACAGCCATGTCGATAAACCAGCATATCGCCAGTGTGTAGCGCGCAAGCGTCTGGTACGGAGAAAAACTTCATTTACTGACAACAGTAAAGGCATACTGCGTAAGAGTATCAACAGCCATGTCGATAAACCAGCATATCGCCAGTGTGTAGCGCGCAAGCGTCTGTGTACGGAGAAAACTTCATTTATTGACAAACAGTAAAGGCATACTGCGTAAGAGTATCAACAGGCATGTCGATAAACCAGCATATCGCCAGTGTGTAGCGCGCAAGCGTCTGTGTACGGAGAAAACTTCATTTACTGACAACAGTAAAGGCATACTGCGTAAGAGTATCAACAGCAATGTCGATAAACCAGCATATCGCCAGTGTGTAGCGCGCAAGCGTCTGTGTACGGAGAAAACTTCATTATTGACAAACAGTAAAGGCATACTGCGTGTAAGTATCAACAGCCATGTCGATAAACCAGCATATCGCCAGTGTGTAGCGCGCAAGCGTCTGTGTACGGAGAAACTTCATTTACTGACAACAGTAAAGCTAGGCATACTGCGTGTAAGTATCAACAGCCATGTCGATAAACCAGCATATCGCCAGTGTGTGGCGCGCAAGCGTCTGTGTACGGAGAAAACTTCATTTACTGACAACAGTAAAGGCATTACTGCGTGTAAGTATCAACAGCCATGTCGATAAACCAGCATATCGCCAGTGTGTGGCGCGCAAGCGTCTGTGTACGGAGAAAACTTCATTTATTGACAAACAGTAAAGGCATACTGCGTGTAAGTATCAACAGCCATGTCGATAAACCAGCATATCGCCAGTGTGTAGCGCGCAAGCGTCTGTGTACGGAGAAAACTCATTTACTGACAACAGTAAAGCTAGGCATACTGCGTGTAAGTATCAACAGCCATGTCGATAAACCAGCATATCGCCAGTGTGTAGTGCGCAAGCGTCTGTGTACGGAGAAAACTTCATTTACTGACAACAGTAAAGGCATACTGCGTGTAAGTATCAACAGCCATGTCGATAAACCAGCATATCGCCAGTGTGTAGTGCGCAAGCGTCTGTGTACGGAGAAAACTTCATTTACTGACAACAGTAAAGCTAGGCATACTGCGTGTAAGTATCAACAGCCATGTCGATAAACCAGCATATCGCCAGTGTGTAGCGCGCAAGCGTCTGTGTACGGAGAAAACTTCATTACTGACAACAGTAAAGCTAGGCATACTGCGTGTAAGTATCAACAGCCATGTCGATAAACCAGCATATCGCCAGTGTGTAGTGCGCAAGCGTCTGTGTACGGAGAAAACTCATTTACTGACAACAGTAAAGGCATACTGCGTGTAAGTATCAACAGCCATGTCGATAAACCAGCATATCGCCAGTGTGTGGCGCGCAAGCGTCTGTGTACGGAGAAAACTTCATTTACTGACAACAGTAAAGCTAGGCATACTGCGTGTAAGTATCAACAGCCATGTCGATAAACCAGCATATCGCCAGTGTGTGGCGCGCAAGCGTCTGAGTACGGAGAAAACTTCATTTATTGACAAACAGTAAAGGCATACTGCGTAAGAGTATCAACAGCCATGTCGATAAACCAGCATATCGCCAGTGTGTAGCGCGCAAGCGTCTGTGTACGGAGAAAACTTCATTTATTGACAAACAGTAAAGGCATACTGCGTAAGAGTATCAACAGCCATGTCGATAAACCAGCATATCGCCAAGTGTGTAGCGCGCAAGCGTCTGTGTACGGAGAAAACTTCATTATTGACAAACAGTAAAGGCATACTGCGTAAGAGTATCAACAGGCATGTCGATAAACCAGCATATCGCCAGTGTGTAGTGCGCAAGCGTCTGTGTACGGAGAAAACTTCATTTACTGACAACAGTAAAGCTAGGCATACTGCGTGTAAGTATCAACAGCCATGTCGATAAACCAGCATATCGCCGTGTGGAGTGCGCAAGCGTCTGTGTACGGAGAAAACTTCATTTATTGACAAACAGTAAAGCTAGGCATACTGCGTGTAAGTATCAACAGCCATGTCGATAAACCAGCATATCGCCAGTGTGTAGTGCGCAAGCGTCTGTGTACGGAGAAAAACTCATTTACTGACAACAGTAAAGCTAGGCATACTGCGTGTAAGTATCAACAGCCATGTCGATAAACCAGCATATCGCCAGTGTGTAGTGCGCAAGCGTCTGTGTACGGAGAAAACTTCATTTATTGACAAACAGTAAAGGCATACTGCGTAAGAGTATCAACAGGCATGTCGATAAACCAGCATATCGCCAGTGTGTAGTGCGCAAGCGTCTGTGTACGGAGAAAACTTCATTTACTGACAACAGTAAAGGCATACTGCGTGTAAGTATCAACAGCCATGTCGATAAACCAGCATATCGCCAGTGTGTAGTGCGCAAGCGTCTGTGTACGGAGAAAACTTCATTTACTGACAACAGTAAAGGCATACTGCGTGTAAGTATCAACAGCCATGTCGATAAACCAGCATATCGCCAGTGTGTAGTGCGCAAGCGTCTGTGTACGGAGAAAACTTCATTTACTGACAACAGTAAAGGCATACTGCGTGTAAGTATCAACAGCCATGTCGATAAACCAGCATATCGCCAGTGTGGAGTGCGCAAGCGTCTGTGTACGGAGAAAACTTCATTACTGACAAACAGTTGTGACACTTTGAATTAAGAGCAGCAAATATACAGGGACGTCGATGGAATTTTGATATAGAAAGGTTACGACTTCATGCCAACTCTGCATATTGTTGTAATATGAGCAGTTTGTTTCTATCGAACGCGTGATGAGAGGGTTTTGTTTCGTGCGTTATTGTTTTTCTTGGCTCGCTAATGCGCCATTAGCATGTCCAGTCTGCTTTTAGTTTTTGAGTGGGGAAAATCGAGTCTAGGTCATGATTATTAGTATTCTCACATGGTCGAGGAAGCACGCGAAGAGCCAGAGCTGGATTCAGAAGTTCTAACACGATAAAATGGCGGTCTCTATAAATTAGGCAAAAAAGCACAGCTCGACACGCTGTTGGTGTAACTTGAGAAAAAAAATAATAAACATAAGCAGCACTTTGCCGTGTCGGCAGACTAGTAATATTCGGTGTATATTCAAGAATAATTTACGGAAGTATCAAAAACTTTTACATATGACATTTGTGTCAGAGGCGAAAAGTGTAAGTTTTATAACAAACGGAAGATTTATAATATAATTTCTCAAATTTTGCAGTTCCTTGAACACATGCCAAACAAAATCGGAAGCATTCTAAGAAGTGAAAATTGGCTTGTGTTTGTAGATTATTCGGGCGGCAAGGATTTCTTAATTCCGCAGATATTAGCCATTATTTTTCAAGGAAATACTTTGCGGCATAAATAACTTTGACATTTTGGAGGCTGAAAAAGTCCGTTTGAGTAACATAAAATCGGCCCAATGAATTCTCTTCAAACTTGCTGTGATTAATGTTAGCTACTCAGGTATAGTGTGAGGGGTGTCATTTTAAAAGTTTAGGTCGCACAACACGTCTGATGGCTGCAAATTATAAACAAGGGTGTGGTTATAACGTTGCTATAGCAACTCCGATCACAACAAAATGCACACTACAATAAAGTTCAAACCCTCCAGGGTAACCATGTGAAAGTCCAGACTGGTACAGCTTTTTGAGCCTGAACAGCAGGCATACAAAGATTGGGTGTTGAGGGCAGAAAAAATTGTAGGCAGCCTCCTTAAATTAAAAGAAAGCAAAAGACTTGATAAACTGAACTCAGAAAAAATCTTCTGTATCAGGGTTCATATGCATGCCCTGCTCCAATGATGGAATAAAATATAAAATCAATACAATATTATTATTGTGATTTATTTTGTGTGATGTACCCCACTTTCCCCATGTAAATTATGGTTGAGAAAGATAAATTAGCCCAGTAGAGAAAAAATGTTGTTTATTTTTATGGATTAGCTTTTGTTTCTTGAAATGCATATTTTACAAACCATACAGTATTTTCAAGTTCAAAAGCTTGCCTTGCACACTTACATATATGGTAAAAATATTTGACTTACTGGGATGACTTCTTTTTTTAAATTCTGTTAAAAAGCTATGAAAGAATAAAGATAATATCACATCACCCATGTTTTAGAGCATACATATTTAAAAGCTAGAACAAAATACTACAACATGCATTGTAACAATTCATTTGACAGCCATACCAAAAGAGAAATTATTGGGAGATGTTTTAGAAAACAGAAAATAAATATTGTATACTGTAAGGACAAAATTATGGTGAGAAATAAATATTTCTCTAAATGGTCAATCACAGGCACAACCTATGGAAATCCCATTTTTATTTCATTTCCAATATCTCATCCATCTCTTGTGCAGTAAGAGATGGTAGTCTTTAAGACAGATTGTATTAGAACTTCGAGCAATTTCAGCAATAAGCTTTTGTTACTCAAAAGTAAGAAACCTTTTGATTTGGTTTAGGTGTTTTTGTTTAAAGCCATGAATATAAGTGATAAAACTGTGATCGTCCTGCCAAACAATTTTAATGGGTACCTGAAAAAAAATTCAAAGTTCTCAAAAAATTGCCAATGGCAATCCTATATATTATATTATTTTAGAAAACTTCAGAATTTAGTTTCTGAGCTCTCCAAGATAATTTTTTTTCGCGGGACTACCAATACTTATTTCTTTCAGGGGAACTTTCAAAATTAAACCAAAGTAAAGGCATATAGGTATCAAACTTTTTAGGAACAATATATTTGGCCAAGCATTGCTTGAATCTCTAAAATAATCTGTCATTATTTCATTCTTCTCATAACATTTTTCATTTTCTCTCCAGATTCCAGACTGACTTTGAGGATGAAAGTATAAAGAAGCCACACATTACTCTTTAAACCTACATAACTACTAACAAACATGGACCAAAAACTAGTTGAGACCTCTTATGTTAGGATCCTGAGTACCAAGCAAAACACTGTTATGGGCAAGCAGGATAGATCTTTTGATAAGAGGATAATTCAACAGTTATTATTGAAATGTCTCACCAGTTTTAGAATGTATTGTATCAGTCCTACCTCAACCATGACTAGCCATATATCTGCCATAGCATCAGCATAGAAGTTCTGAACTGCCTGTGATAAATGCCAATTAGATGCTTTAGCTCTAGAATCTCTGTGAGTAGACATCTGGCTTGCTGGGTACAGGAGGAGCACACAATGGTGTCCCGAACTTGACACATCATGTTATCCATCTTTTCCTGCGCGAGCATATATTATCAGCATTGAAAGTTTTATGATACACTTATTAAAATTAGTAATGTGTGGTTCCAGAAAATATCCATCCCCCTCCATGGAAGGGTGTTGAAAGTGACCCCCCCCCCCCCCACCCCTCTGGAATTTCCAAGGAAAAATACAGTATTTGTATGGAAATGATCAGGTAAATTGACCCCCCCCCCACCCCTCTGGAATTTCCATTGCCCTTCCGTAGGGGGGTATGGATAATTTCTGGAACCACACAATCTATTAATGGTAATTGATTTGAAAATCAAGTACCTAACAATTGGAAAAAATTATTGGAACAAAATAATTTCATCATAGTGTAGACTTCTGTCTTACTGTTTTTTATATCTGATCTAAAAAATTATTTTCTTACAACACCAAACATCGAAAATGAACCCTGAAAGTTGTCTAAAACCATACAATTTATATAGGTGCCAGCAACCATGAAATGAACAGCAACAGCCAACACCATTGAAAAGTTATTCCTCAGGTTTCGTTGGGAATTTCTTCTCAGTGTTATCGCCAATTCTTTATTTTATCAAGACCTTTCAAAAATGCTACAAACAAGGAAATTGGTATGTAATATTCTATCTAAAAATTGTTTAAACTTTGGGTCAAAATTACTCGATTTCTTAGTGATTTTCCTCTCAAGCACTTTGTCATGGTGTCATATGACACATTTGTATGAGTTATACTATTTTTGGGTGATTGACAAGAAAACAATGGAGGAAAACAAAAAAATATGGATCCAAAAATACAGCATATTAGGCAGCAAAAGCATTGTAGTTCACTGGCAAACAGGCCTTTATCCTCTATAATTATTCTGGTCTCCTGCATTTGGAGATTCGGGGTTGGAATCTCAGGGGGAGCAAAAAAAATCAATTCCTGATAGTACGTGACTGGGTTTCTGGAATAACTACAACCCATGCCAAAAGTGTCAAGACACTCAACTCCATCAAACCTTTTCTGACAGGCGCATGGATGTTTAATTTGAATTTGATGGTGAGAAATTTGGTTTTGAAGCCTAGTTGGGGGGGTTGGTGCAAGAACGACCTAAGTGACGATTTGGACTGTTTTTCGATTTTTTATTTTGACAAACAAACTGCGGAAACATGTTAAAATAGCCTAAAACTAGCCTCTCTGCATTTTCCCAAAAAAAAAACGCCGCGAGAACGCTGTAAAACGGCCTCTAACCAGTGGACCTAAGTGACTATTCAGACTGCGCAAATCATGTTCAAATAGTCTAAGTTTTTCCTAAAAATCGCGCCGAGAACGATGTAAACCGGCCTTAGCCTTAAACCCTAAACCCTAAACTCAATCTAACCCGAACTTAAATCTAACCCGAAGGCTAACTAACCCTAAAACTGGCGGTAAGCCTAGGGGTTTTTGCTATAAAATCGCATAGATTTGTCTATTGTTTGAATACAAAAGAGCTTTTCATCCTACCTGGCGCATTGTTAACCCTTTGTAGCCCGAATTTATTTCTGTAATTTCGCTTATTTTGCAATGTTATTTTGTTCTTCCACTTGAAAAAAAGAAAGAAGAAGGCCTCCTGCCCCCCCCCCAAAAAAAAAACCCCCGCTGCTTGTAAAGACTAAGGGCTCACCCCTTTCAGTGAAGACAGTTGGATTCTTGGTTCGCTTGTCGAACAGAGAGCGAGCCATGAATTCGCTTTATAAGCGCTTTTTTCAAGTCATTTTCTACTACAGGAGCCGCTTTGCTTGCATCATAAAGCAAACAAAAGTCGGTAGAGACAAATTGTGGAAGAACTCACGAGTGAGGAGCACATTTTCGAGCAAAATCGAGTCACAAAGAATTTGGCAGGCCGTGTGATGACTCTTTGAGTATTATGAAGCTTCTCTGTTGTTCTGTAGCAGAATTTCTGCACTGTCAAGACAATTTGGGTTAGTTTTGAATCCAAAAGAATGCATTCGGCGCAATATTCAGTTGACAGGTGCGAGTGACTAGGCACTTATAAAAAAATATCTAAAACTGGGGCTAGGGACAAAGTGCTGTCATTTTTTACAGTTTTACCCATAATGCTTTGCGCTTGAAAAAGGGAAAACACCGTTTTACAGCAATCTAGTGGCGATTTTTTGGGGGGAAAATGCAGAGAGGCTAGTTTTAGGCTATTTTAACAATGTTTCCGCACTTTGTTTGTCAAAAATCGAAAAATCGAAAAACAGTCCAAATCGTCACTTAGGTCGTTCTTGCACCAACCCCCTCAAGTCTATCGTATAGTAATGATATGCGTGTTGGGGCACCGGAAGGAAAACATTGCATATCATTACTATACGATAGATATGGGGGGGTTGGTGCAAGAACGACCTAAGTGACGATTTGGACTGTTTTTCGATTTTTTTATTTTGACAAACAAACTGCGGAAAACATTGTTAAAATAGCCTAAAACTAGCCTCTCTGCATTTTCCCAAAAAAAAAACGCCGCGAGAACGCTGTAAAACGGCCTCTAACCAGTGGACCTAAGTGACTATTCAGACTGCGCAAATCATGTTCAAATAGTCTAAGTTTTTCCTAAAAATCGCGCCGAGAACGATGTAAACCGGCCTTAGCCTTAAACCCTAAACCCTAAACTCAATCTAACCCGAACTTAAATCTAACCCGAAGGCTAACCTAACCCTAAAACTGGCGGTAAGCCTAGGGGTTTTTGCTATAAAATCGCATAGATTTGTCTATTGTTTTGAATACAAAAGAGCTTTTCATCCTACCTGGCGCATTGTTAACCCTTTGTAGCCCGAATTATTTCTGTAATTTCGCTTATTTGCAATGTTATTTTGTTCTTCCACTTGAAAAAAAAGAAAGAAGAAGGCCTCCTGCCCCCCCCCCAAAAAAAAACCCCGCTGCTTGTAAAGACTAAGGGCTCACCCTTTCAGTGAAGACAGTTGGATTCTTGGTTTCGCTTGTCGAACAGAGAGCGAGCCATGAATTCGCTTTATAAGCGCTTTTTTCAAGTCATTTTCTACTACAGGAGCCGCTTTGCTTGCATCATAAAGCAAACAAAAAGTCGGTAGAGACAAACTTGTGGAAGAACTCACGAGTGAGGAGCACATTTTACGAGCAAAATCGAGTCACAAAGAATTTGGCAGGCCGTGTGATGACTCTTTGAGTATTATGAAGCTTCTCTGTTTCTGTAGCAGAATTTCTGCACTGTCAAGACAATTTGGGTTAGTTTTGAATCCAAAAGAATGCATTCGGCGCAATATTCAGTGACAGGTGCGAGTGACTAGGCACTTATAAAAAAATATCTAAAACTGGGGCTAGGGACAAAGTGCTGTCATTTTTTTTACAGTTTTACCCATAATGCTTTGCGCTTGAAAAAGGGAAAACACCGTTTTACAGCAATCTAGTGGCGATTTTTTGGGGGAAAATGCAGAGAGGCTAGTTTTAGGCTATTTTAACAATGTTTCCGCACTTTGTTTGTCAAAAATCGAAAAATCGAAAAACAGTCCAAATCGTCACTTAGGTCGTTCTTGCACCAACCCCCTCAAGTCTATCGTATAGTAATGATATGCGTGTTGGGGCACCGGAAGGAAAACATTGCATATCT
This sequence comes from Scolanthus callimorphus, assembly GCA_033964015.1. Lineage (NCBI taxonomy): Eukaryota > Metazoa > Cnidaria > Anthozoa > Actiniaria > Edwardsiidae > Scolanthus > Scolanthus callimorphus. The sequence continues at coordinate 19,668,345 of CM066918.1, forward strand.
TACTATACGATAGATATGGGGGGGTTGGTGCAAGAACGACCTAAGTGACGATTTGGACTGTTTTTCGATTTTTTTATTTTTGACAAACAAACTGCGGAAACATTGTTAAAATAGCCTAAAACTAGCCTCTCTGCATTTTCCCAAAAAAAAAACGCCGCGAGAACGCTGTAAAACGGCCTCTAACCAGTGGACCTAAGTGACTATTCAGACTGCGCAAATCATGTTCAAATAGTCTAAGTTTTTCCTAAAAATCGCGCCGAGAACGATGTAAACCGGCCTTAGCCTTAAACCCTAAACCCTAAACTCAATCTAACCCGAACTTAAATCTAACCCGAAGGCTAACCTAACCCTAAAACTGGCGGTAAGCCTAGGGGTTTTGCTATAAAATCGCATAGATTTGTCTATTGTTTTGAATACAAAAGAGCTTTTCATCCTACCTGGCGCATTGTTAACCCTTTGTAGCCCGAATTTATTTCTGTAATTTCGCTTATTTGCAATGTTATTTTGTTCTTCCACTTGAAAAAAAGAAAGAAGAAGGCCTCCTGCCCCCCCCCCCAAAAAAAACCCGCTGCTTGTAAAGACTAAGGGCTCACCCCTTCAGTGAAGACAGTTGGATTCTTGGTTTCGCTTGTCGAACAGAGAGCGAGCCATGAATTCGCTTTATAAGCGCTTTTTTCAAGTCATTTTCTACTACAGGAGCCGCTTTGCTTGCATCATAAAGCAAACAAAAGTCGGTAGAGACAAACTTGTGGAAGAACTCACGAGTGAGGAGCACATTTTACGAGCAAAATCGAGTCACAAAGAATTTGGCAGGCCGTGTGATGACTCTTTGAGTATTATGAAGCTTCTCTGTTGTTCTGTAGCAGAATTTCTGCACTGTCAAGACAATTTGGGTTAGTTTTGAATCCAAAAGAATGCATTCGGCGCAATATTCAGTTGACAGGTGCGAGTGACTAGGCACTTATAAAAAAAATATCTAAAACTGGGGCTAGGGACAAAGTGCTGTCATTTTTTACAGTTTTACCCATAATGCTTTGCGCTTGAAAAAGGGAAAACACCGTTTTACAGCAATCTAGTGGCGATTTTTTGGGGGAAAATGCAGAGAGGCTAGTTTTAGGCTATTTTAACAATGTTTCCGCACTTTGTTTGTCAAAAATCGAAAAATCGAAAAACAGTCCAAATCGTCACTTAGGTCGTTCTTGCACCAACCCCCTCAAGTCTATCGTATAGTAATGATATGCGTGTTGGGGCACCGGAAGGAAAACATTGCATATCATTACTATACGATAGATATGGGGGGTTGGTGCAAGAACGACCTAAGTGACGATTTGGACTGTTTTTCGATTTTTTTATTTTTGACAAACAAACTGCGGAAACATTGTTAAAATAGCCTAAAACTAGCCTCTCTGCATTTTCCCAAAAAAAAAACGCCGCGAGAACGCTGTAAAACGGCCTCTAACCAGTGGACCTAAGTGACTATTCAGACTGCGCAAATCATGTTCAAATAGTCTAAGTTTTTCCTAAAAATCGCGCCGAGAACGATGTAAACCGGCCTTAGCCTTAAACCCTAAACCCTAAACTCAATCTAACCCGAACTTAAATCTAACCCGAAGGCTAACCTAACCTAAAACTGGCGGTAAGCCTAGGGGTTTTTGCTATAAAATCGCATAGATTTGTCTATTGTTTTGAATACAAAAGAGCTTTTCATCCTACCTGGCGCATTGTTAACCCTTTGTAGCCCGAATTTATTTCTGTAATTTCGCTTATTTTGCAATGTTATTTTGTTCTTCCACTTGAAAAAAAGAAAGAAGAAGGCCTCCTGCCCCCCCCCCAAAAAAAAACCCCGCTGCTTGTAAAGACTAAGGGCTCACCCCTTTCAGTGAAGACAGTTGGATTCTTGGTTTCGCTTGTCGAACAGAGAGCGAGCCATGAATTCGCTTTATAAGCGCTTTTTTCAAGTCATTTTCTACTACAGGAGCCGCTTTGCTTGCATCATAAAGCAAACAAAAGTCGGTAGAGACAAACTTGTGGAAGAACTCACGAGTGAGGAGCACATTTTACGAGCAAAATCGAGTCACAAAGAATTTGGCAGGCCGTGTGATGACTCTTTGAGTATTATGAAGCTTCTCTGTTGTTCTGTAGCAGAATTTCTGCACTGTCAAGACAATTTGGGTTAGTTTTGAATCCAAAAGAATGCATTCGGCGCAATATTCAGTTGACAGGTGCGAGTGACTAGGCACTTATAAAAAAATATCTAAAACTGGGGCTAGGGACAAAGTGCTGTCATTTTTTTACAGTTTTACCCATAATGCTTTGCGCTTGAAAAAGGGAAAACACCGTTTTACAGCAATCTAGTGGCGATTTTTTGGGGGAAAATGCAGAGAGGCTAGTTTTAGGCTATTTTAACAATGTTTCCGCACTTTGTTTGTCAAAAATCGAAAAATCGAAAAACAGTCCAAATCGTCACTTAGGTCGTTCTTGCACCAACCCCCTCAAGTCTATCGTATAGTAATGATATGCGTGTTGGGGCACCGGAAGGAAAACATTGCATATCATTACTATACGATAGATATGGGGGGGTTGGTGCAAGAACGACCTAAGTGACGATTTGGACTGTTTTTCGATTTTTTTATTTTTGACAAACAAACTGCGGAAACATTGTTAAAATAGCCTAAAACTAGCCTCTCTGCATTTTCCCAAAAAAAAAAACGCCGCGAGAACGCTGTAAAACGGCCTCTAACCAGTGGACCTAAGTGACTATTCAGACTGCGCAAATCATGTTCAAATAGTCTAAGTTTTTCCTAAAAATCGCGCCGAGAACGATGTAAACCGGCCTTAGCCTTAAACCCTAAACCCTAAACTCAATCTAACCCGAACTTAAATCTAACCCGAAGGCTAACCTAACCCTAAAACTGGCGGTAAGCCTAGGGGTTTTTGCTATAAAATCGCATAGATTTGTCTATTGTTTTGAATACAAAAGAGCTTTCATCCTACCTGGCGCATTGTTAACCCTTTGTAGCCCGAATTTATTTCTGTAATTTCGCTTATTTTGCAATGTTATTTTGTTCTTCCACTTGAAAAAAAGAAAGAAGAAGGCCTCCTGCCCCCCCCCCCCAAAAAAAAAACCCCGCTGCTTGTAAAGACTAAGGGCTCACCCCTTTCAGTGAAGACAGTTGGATTCTTGGTTTCGCTTGTCGAACAGAGAGCGAGCCATGAATTCGCTTTATAAGCGCTTTTTTCAAGTCATTTTCTACTACAGGAGCCGCTTTGCTTGCATCATAAAGCAAACAAAAGTCGGTAGAGACAAACTTGTGGAAGAACTCACGAGTGAGGAGCACATTTTACGAGCAAAATCGAGTCACAAAGAATTTGGCAGGCCGTGTGATGACTCTTTGAGTATTATGAAGCTTCTCTGTTGTTCTGTAGCAGAATTTCTGCACTGTCAAGACAATTTGGGTTAGTTTTGAATCCAAAAGAATGCATTCGGCGCAATATTCAGTTGACAGGTGCGAGTGACTAGGCACTTATAAAAAAATATCTAAAACTGGGGCTAGGGACAAAGTGCTGTCATTTTTTTACAGTTTTACCCATAATGCTTTGCGCTTGAAAAAGGGAAAACACCGTTTTACAGCAATCTAGTGGCGATTTTTTTGGGGAAAATGCAGAGAGGCTAGTTTTAGGCTATTTTAACAATGTTTCCGCACTTTGTTTGTCAAAAATCGAAAAATCGAAAAACAGTCCAAATCGTCACTTAGGTCGTTCTTGCACCAACCCCCTCAAGTCTATCGTATAGTAATGATATGCGTGTTGGGGCACCGGAAGGAAAACATTGCATATCATTACTATACGATAGATATGGGGGGGTTGGTGCAAGAACGACCTAAGTGACGATTTGGACTGTTTTTCGATTTTTTTATTTTTGACAAACAAACTGCGGAAACATTGTTAAAATAGCCTAAAACTAGCCTCTCTGCATTTTCCCAAAAAAAAAACGCCGCGAGAACGCTGTAAAACGGCCTCTAACCAGTGGACCTAAGTGACTATTCAGACTGCGCAAATCATGTTCAAATAGTCTAAGTTTTTCCTAAAAATCGCGCCGAGAACGATGTAAACCGGCCTTAGCCTTAAACCCTAAACCCTAAACTCAATCTAACCCGAACTTAAATCTAACCCGAAGGCTAACCTAACCCTAAAACTGGCGGTAAGCCTAGGGGTTTTTGCTATAAAATCGCATAGATTTGTCTATTGTTTTGAATACAAAAGAGCTTTTCATCCTACCTGGCGCATTGTTAACCCTTTGTAGCCCGAATTTATTTCTGTAATTTCGCTTATTTTGCAATGTTATTTTGTTCTTCCACTTGAAAAAAAGAAAGAAGAAGGCCTCCTGCCCCCCCCCCCCAAAAAAAACCCCGCTGCTTGTAAAGACTAAGGGCTCACCCCTTTCAGTGAAGACAGTTGGATTCTTGGTTTCGCTTGTCGAACAGAGAGCGAGCCATGAATTCGCTTTATAAGCGCTTTTTTCAAGTCATTTTCTACTACAGGAGCCGCTTTGCTTGCATCATAAAGCAAACAAAAGTCGGTAGAGAAAACTTGTGGAAGAACTCACGAGTGAGGAGCACATTTACGAGCAAAATCGAGTCACAAAGAATTTGGCAGGCCGTGTGATGACTCTTTGAGTATTATGAAGCTTCTCTGTTGTTCTGTAGCAGAATTTCTGCACTGTCAAGACAATTTGGGTTAGTTTTGAATCCAAAAGAATGCATTCGGCGCAATATTCAGTTGACAGGTGCGAGTGACTAGGCACTTATAAAAAAATATCTAAAACTGGGGCTAGGGACAAAGTGCTGTCATTTTTTTACAGTTTTACCCATAATGCTTTGCGCTTGAAAAAGGGAAAACACCGTTTTACAGCAATCTAGTGGCGATTTTTTGGGGGAAAATGCAGAGAGGCTAGTTTTAGGCTATTTTAACAATGTTTCCGCACTTTGTTTGTCAAAAATCGAAAAATCGAAAAACAGTCCAAATCGTCACTTAGGTCGTTCTTGCACCAACCCCCTCAAGTCTATCGTATAGTAATGATATGCGTGTTGGGGCACCGGAAGGAAAACATTGCATATCATTACTATACGATAGATATGGGGGGGTTGGTGCAAGAACGACCTAAGTGACGATTTGGACTGTTTTTCGATTTTTTATTTTTGACAAACAAACTGCGGAAACATTGTTAAAATAGCCTAAAACTAGCCTCTCTGCATTTTCCCAAAAAAAAAACGCCGCGAGAACGCTGTAAAACGGCCTCTAACCAGTGGACCTAAGTGACTATTCAGACTGCGCAAATCATGTTCAAATAGTCTAAGTTTTTCCTAAAAATCGCGCCGAGAACGATGTAAACCGGCCTTAGCCTTAAACCCTAAACCCTAAACTCAATCTAACCCGAACTTAAATCTAACCCGAAGGCTAACCTAACCCTAAAACTGGCGGTAAGCCTAGGGGTTTTTGCTATAAAATCGCATAGATTTGTCTATTGTTTTGAATACAAAAGAGCTTTTCATCCTACCTGGCGCATTGTTAACCCTTTGTAGCCCGAATTTATTTCTGTAATTTCGCTTATTTTGCAATGTTATTTTGTTCTTCCACTTGAAAAAAAGAAAGAAGAAGGCCTCCTGCCCCCCCCCCAAAAAAAACCCCGCTGCTTGTAAAGACTAAGGGCTCACCCCTTTCAGTGAAGACAGTTGGATTCTTGGTTTCGCTTGTCGAACAGAGAGCGAGCCATGAATTCGCTTTATAAGCGCTTTTTTCAAGTCATTTTCTACTACAGGAGCCGCTTTGCTTGCATCATAAAGCAAACAAAAGTCGGTAGAGACAAACTTGTGGAAGAACTCACGAGTGAGGAGCACATTTTACGAGCAAAATCGAGTCACAAAGAATTTGGCAGGCCGTGTGATGACTCTTTGAGTATTATGAAGCTTCTCTGTTGTTCTGTAGCAGAATTTCTGCACTGTCAAGACAATTTGGGTTAGTTTTGAATCCAAAAGAATGCATTCGGCGCAATATTCAGTTGACAGGTGCGAGTGACTAGGCACTTATAAAAAAATATCTAAAACTGGGGCTAGGGACAAAGTGCTGTCATTTTTTTACAGTTTTACCCATAATGCTTTGCGCTTGAAAAAGGGAAAACACCGTTTTACAGCAATCTAGTGGCGATTTTTTGGGGGAAAATGCAGAGAGGCTAGTTTTAGGCTATTTTAACAATGTTTCCGCACTTTGTTTGTCAAAAATCGAAAAATCGAAAAACAGTCCAAATCGTCACTTAGGTCGTTCTTGCACCAACCCCCTCAAGTCTATCGTATAGTAATGATATGCGTGTTGGGGCACCGGAAGGAAAACATTGCATATCATTACTATACGATAGATATGGGGGGGTTGGTGCAAGAACGACCTAAGTGACGATTTGGACTGTTTTTCGATTTTTTTATTTTTGACAAACAAACTGCGGAAACATTGTTAAAATAGCCTAAAACTAGCCTCTCTGCATTTTCCCAAAAAAAAAAACGCCGCGAGAACGCTGTAAAACGGCCTCTAACCAGTGGACCTAAGTGACTATTCAGACTGCGCAAATCATGTTCAAATAGTCTAAGTTTTTCCTAAAAATCGCGCCGAGAACGATGTAAACCGGCCTTAGCCTTAAACCCTAAACCCTAAACTCAATCTAACCCGAACTTAAATCTAACCCGAAGGCTAACCTAACCCTAAAACTGGCGGTAAGCCTAGGGGTTTTTGCTATAAAATCGCATAGATTTGTCTATTGTTTTGAATACAAAAGAGCTTTTCATCCTACCTGGCGCATTGTTAACCCTTTGTAGCCCGAATTTATTTCTGTAATTTCGCTTATTTTGCAATGTTATTTTGTTCTTCCACTTGAAAAAAAGAAAGAAGAAGGCCTCCTGCCCCCCCCCCAAAAAAAAACCCCGCTGCTTGTAAAGACTAAGGGCTCACCCCTTTCAGTGAAGACAGTTGGATTCTTGGTTTCGCTTGTCGAACAGAGAGCGAGCCATGAATTCGCTTTATAAGCGCTTTTTTCAAGTCATTTTCTACTACAGGAGCCGCTTTGCTTGCATCATAAAGCAAACAAAAGTCGGTAGAGACAAACTTGTGGAAGAACTCACGAGTGAGGAGCACATTTTACGAGCAAAATCGAGTCACAAAGAATTTGGCAGGCCGTGTGATGACTCTTTGAGTATTATGAAGCTTCTCTGTTGTTCTGTAGCAGAATTTCTGCACTGTCAAGACAATTTGGGTTAGTTTTGAATCCAAAAGAATGCATTCGGCGCAATATTCAGTTGACAGGTGCGAGTGACTAGGCACTTATAAAAAATATCTAAAACTGGGGCTAGGGACAAAGTGCTGTCATTTTTTTACAGTTTTACCCATAATGCTTTGCGCTTGAAAAAGGGAAAACACCGTTTTACAGCAATCTAGTGGCGATTTTTTGGGGGAAAATGCAGAGAGGCTAGTTTTAGGCTATTTTAACAATGTTTCCGCACTTTGTTTGTCAAAAATCGAAAAATCGAAAAACAGTCCAAATCGTCACTTAGGTCGTTCTTGCACCAACCCCTCAAGTCTATCGTATAGTAATGATATGCGTGTTGGGGCACCGGAAGGAAAACATTGCATATCATTACTATACGATAGATATGGGGGGGTTGGTGCAAGAACGACCTAAGTGACGATTTGGACTGTTTTTCGATTTTTTTATTTTTGACAAACAAACTGCGGAAACATTGTTAAAATAGCCTAAAACTAGCCTCTCTGCATTTTCCCAAAAAAAAAACGCCGCGAGAACGCTGTAAAACGGCCTCTAACCAGTGGACCTAAGTGACTATTCAGACTGCGCAAATCATGTTCAAATAGTCTAAGTTTTTCCTAAAAATCGCGCCGAGAACGATGTAAAACCGGCCTTAGCCTTAAACCCTAAACCCTAAACTCAATCTAACCCGAACTTAAATCTAACCCGAAGGCTAACCTAACCCTAAAACTGGCGGTAAGCCTAGGGGTTTTTGCTATAAAATCGCATAGATTTGTCTATTGTTTTGAATACAAAAGAGCTTTTCATCCTACCTGGCGCATTGTTAACCCTTTGTAGCCCGAATTATTTCTGTAATTTCGCTTATTTTGCAATGTTATTTTGTTCTTCCACTTGAAAAAAAGAAAGAAGAAGGCCTCCTGCCCCCCCCCCAAAAAAAAACCCGCTGCTTGTAAAGACTAAGGGCTCACCCCTTTCAGTGAAGACAGTTGGATTCTTGGTTTCGCTTGTCGAACAGAGAGCGAGCCATGAATTCGCTTTATAAGCGCTTTTTCAAGTCATTTTCTACTACAGGAGCCGCTTTGCTTGCATCATAAAGCAAACAAAAGTCGGTAGAGACAAACTTGTGGAAGAACTCACGAGTGAGGAGCACATTTTACGAGCAAAATCGAGTCACAAAGAATTTGGCAGGCCGTGTGATGACTCTTTGAGTATTATGAAGCTTCTCTGTTGTTCTGTAGCAGAATTTCTGCACTGTCAAGACAATTTGGGTTAGTTTTGAATCCAAAAGAATGCATTCGGCGCAATATTCAGTTGACAGGTGCGAGTGACTAGGCACTTATAAAAAAATATCTAAAACTGGGGCTAGGGACAAAGTGCTGTCATTTTTTTACAGTTTTACCCATAATGCTTTGCGCTTGAAAAAGGGAAAACACCGTTTTACAGCAATCTAGTGGCGATTTTTTGGGGGAAAATGCAGAGAGGCTAGTTTTAGGCTATTTTAACAATGTTTCCGCACTTTGTTTGTCAAAAATCGAAAAATCGAAAAACAGTCCAAATCGTCACTTAGGTCGTTCTTGCACCAACCCCCTCAAGTCTATCGTATAGTAATGATATGCGTGTTGGGGCACCGGAAGGAAAACATTGCATATCATTACTATACGATAGATATGGGGGGGTTGGTGCAAGAACGACCTAAGTGACGATTTGGACTGTTTTTCGATTTTTTATTTTTGACAAACAAACTGCGGAAACATTGTTAAAATAGCCTAAAACTAGCCTCTCTGCATTTTCCAAAAAAAAAAACGCCGCGAGAACGCTGTAAAACGGCCTCTAACCAGTGGACCTAAGTGACTATTCAGACTGCGCAAATCATGTTCAAATAGTCTAAGTTTTTCCTAAAAATCGCGCCGAGAACGATGTAAACCGGCCTTAGCCTTAAACCCTAAACCCTAAACTCAATCTAACCCGAACTTAAATCTAACCCGAAGGCTAACCTAACCCTAAAACTGGCGGTAAGCCTAGGGGTTTTGCTATAAAATCGCATAGATTTGTCTATTGTTTGAATACAAAAGAGCTTTTCATCCTACCTGGCGCATTGTTAACCCTTTGTAGCCCGAATTTATTTCTGTAATTTCGCTTATTTTGCAATGTTATTTTGTTCTTCCACTTGAAAAAAAGAAAGAAGAAGGCCTCCTGCCCCCCCCCCCAAAAAAAACCCCGCTGCTTGTAAAGACTAAGGGCTCACCCCTTTCAGTGAAGACAGTTGGATTCTTGGTTTCGCTTGTCGAACAGAGAGCGAGCCATGAATTCGCTTTATAAGCGCTTTTTTCAAGTCATTTTCTACTACAGGAGCCGCTTTGCTTGCATCATAAAGCAAACAAAAGTCGGTAGAGAAAACTTGTGGAAGAACTCACGAGTGAGGAGCACATTTTACGAGCAAAATCGAGTCACAAAGAATTTGGCAGGCCGTGTGATGACTCTTTGAGTATTATGAAGCTTCTCTGTTGTTCTGTAGCAGAATTTCTGCACTGTCAAGACAATTTGGGTTAGTTTGAATCCAAAAGAATGCATTCGGCGCAATATTCAGTTGACAGGTGCGAGTGACTAGGCACTTATAAAAAAATATCTAAAACTGGGGCTAGGGACAAAGTGCTGTCATTTTTTTACAGTTTTACCCATAATGCTTTGCGCTTGAAAAAGGGAAAAACACCGTTTTACAGCAATCTAGTGGCGATTTTTTGGGGAAAATGCAGAGAGGCTAGTTTTAGGCTATTTTAACAATGTTTCCGCACTTTGTTTGTCAAAAATCGAAAAATCGAAAAACAGTCCAAATCGTCACTTAGGTCGTTCTTGCACCAACCCCCTCAGTTAGTCCTTATTAGATTAAAAAACTACCAAAGTCTGCATGAAATCACCCAGAGGTACGTGTCCACTCATTTGATAGACGCAAGTCAAACCATGGTGTTTTAGTTGGCATAGAGTTTGCAGAACTATGAAAATTGCAGTGTCAATCATGCACTTATACCTGAAAAGTATCAGGTGAGCACACCCCCCCCCCCCCCCAATGGAAGAGTGTTGAAAAGTGACCCCATCCTCCATGTTTTGGCATGGATTGTAGATTATACAATACTTTTGACATGTTTAGAATGCCATACCGTACCAGGCAGGTTTCAAAACATGTGTGAAAATGTGAATCAAATTGTTTGCAAAAACTCCCAAAATCTATTGCAAATTGTGCAGCAATTTGTGGAAGATGCAGAATTGCTCTGTGATGCGTATACCCATTACCACGTCTTGTCAAATGCACTCGAATGTTATCTGCCTCCATTTTTGGTCGTGCAAGCTATTCTTGGTAGTGCCCATGAAGCTAGTGCCAATGAAGCTGACAAATTCGAGCAGATTAGGGATGGTATACCATGGATTATTATATAGCTCATATTTATTCAATCAAAGCGCATGCTCTGATTGGTTCTATCATGGTCACGTGGTAAAGTCAAGTGGAAAATTGTTGCCCACGCGGGCAACATCACTAGAGCGAGAAATTCAGGCGGCGGACTATTGTTACACCGAATTTTCTTTTTGCTAGAAAATAAACACTTAATGACTGCACCCTTGGGAAACAGCAAGTTTTGTTTTCCCTTGAATCTCGATGTTTCCCGAGACCGGGAAAACAAAACTCGCTGTTTCCCTCAGGAACAGTCATTAAGTGTATAATATCCATGCATTCCGGCAGGTCCAAAATGCAGACTGAAAAATGCATACCGGAAAATGCATACCAGGTCTATTCTCTCTGAAAACTCAAAAGAACAGTTTTATTCATTGTGTGACGGTATGGCTAGCACATAAATTATATTACAACACTGACAAACTTCGGTAAAAGGCAGAAAATTGTTGTTAAAGAATTTCGACTGTCAGGATGCCGTTACTATGTAGACGATTGTTTTATCTTTTACATCTCAAGGTCATTTTCATCTCCGATCTTGCACGCAAATTTCAGGAATTTCCATAGAAAAGAAACGATATCATTATTTTACCGCTATTTTAGCTTACATTTGCCTTTGCTAATTAAAAGAAAAATACAACTACGATTCAATATGTTTCAGGTGTGCTTTTGATAGAAAATATCTATCGGTTATACAGCAGAGCTGTCAAAACATAAGCCGGGCTTTTAATTCTTTGCAGCCTGCTACTCTTTTTGAGCAGCCGCCTACTTCAAAACATTATATCGGGAAATGAAAATCTATCGGGATGTAAAAATCTATCGGGCCAGTGACAATCTATTTGCATTTTCCGATCTGCATTTTCCAGTCTGCATTTTCCGGTATGCATTTTCTGGTATGCATTTTGGACCTGCCGCCATGCATTCTCCAATTCTCTATGTGCAGAGAATAATGGGATAGTTGGTTGAGAAATGTTACCTGGTCTATGGATTCAAGCATTTGACCAATATTCTTGAACTGTGAATAGAAACAGTCTGACTGACAGCCCTCGACATCTTGGTCATCAATGTCATCTCTAACACCTTGTAATAACTCATCAAACAGCTGATAGATTGATGATGCTAGTGGCTTGAGGGGTGACCCCCCTATCCTCAGCTCCTTGAATATCTCGCATATCACATGTACAAGGCCGGTCAACTGAGATAGCGACCGCGCCCGCAAAGCCTCTCGGTTCTTGTAATGCTCTTGAGCACGCTTCAATAAACTCGAGCGAAATTGAACTCCTTTTTCCTCTAGCAACGCGAGACTGTTCATAATAATTGCGGCTTTTCGGCCAAATTCATTATCCTCGAATGTTTTATCGTACAAGAAATCGATCAACTGAAAGCATTTTTCGTCTGAATCTCCAAAGGTTTGAGCTTTCTTTGCAAAGTCATCGAGAGCGTCCTTTGAGTTTACATCTAAAGAGAGTATTATCTTTTTTAGATCATCGAATTCGAAGGCTTTTGAGGTTACTAAAGGTGGTTCCTGTTTTGTGGAGATGGTTTGTCCGTTTAAATTAGTAGCCCCGGGTCTTGGAGGACTTGATGTTGTCGATTCCTTTCCTCTACCGCGTCCTCGTCCTCGACCCGCCATCTTGGTTCCACAGGCCCACGTGTGCCTACCAAACACTAAACTCACTAGGGGAGGCACAGTAAGCACCCGCGCATGGAAAGAGAAGTCGAATAATTTTACCATATTCTTACCAGAAATACGAAATACACTTTCAAATACTTTAACTATATTTTTGTTAAGCTTATCATATAAAGAACAAATATCCAGGAATGCAGAAAAAAAATCACTTTTATTGTGAAATAACCCCTCCCCACTGAAAGCCAGAATTTGCTCCATTTACCCAAGATTCCATGCGCACTAGGTAGAATCAAAGATGGCGCTCGAAGTTGAGTCTGCAGAGTAAGTGAAGTATTTTGTGGTTTTCTCCTTTGTGACTACTTATAAAAGCTAAATTAACAGGATACTGATATAAAGACGGCAATGGTGCTGCTCTTAGCATAAGTTTTTCTTCTGATTTCTTATACATTAGCAAAATACCGTAAGTTTATGGTTGCTGCGCTGGATCTTTGTCCTTGTCCTTGTCCTTGCAAAACTTCACTTAACTTAAAGCCGGCTTTTCACTAGTGAAGACGGAGACGTAAGGACACTTGCGTTCATGTGAAAATTAAAAGAACGGAGAAGGAGACGTAAGCGTGAAGAAAGCAGAACCGAAGATTTCCTTTTCCTTGCGTGTAAGTTAAAACTTGGCTTAACCGAACACACTGAAAACTCTGAAACTTACGTCTCCGCTAACGTTTACGTCGCTTCTACTATCAGCGGCGTAGCCAGGAATTTCGGAAGGGGGGGGGGGGGGGGGGGGGGGTGCGGATAGTGAAAACATGGGACGAAAATGCTCAAATTTTCTCCAGCAAATACAGTAAATGTATGGGAAAATTTCCGAGAAAAGGGGGGGACCCCGGCCCCCTGGAACCCCCTGGCTACGCCCCTGACTATCACGATGATTTTCACACAACAGTAAGCTCTTATGTCTCCGTCTCCTTCTCCTCTTCATTTCACTAGCGTGGAAAGCCGGCTTTAGGTTGCAAAAACGATTTAGGAACTTTTACTTTACTTTAAATCTAGAAGGGACAGTAAACCTAAGAACTGGCCTGGCTGGCTTAGATGAACTTGGATCTATCATTTGAGGGCAAAGCCGCATAAAGAATGCCTGTCGACCGTCATGCAATGCGGCCGTGGTAAACAAACCAAATGTGCAAGGCATTCCTTGCTTTGCCCTGTTCTGTTGCGCGCAAACACGAAGAATGTTCGCAATAGCAGTCAACATGTACAGCAGTGAAATGTCTAAGTGTGGCAAGAAAATGACGAACTTCAAACGCTCACAAAGTGGCTCCAAAGTATTTTCCTATCATATGAAAATCAATACCATGGCCACGTTGCATGACAGTCGACAGGCATTCTTTAAGCATATTAATGAGATAAATCTATCCAAATGAAATCCAGTACTAAAACCTTCTCTTTATATATGTGTTTGTTATTTATTTCAGTGTCATTCGGTTGGTTGAGCAGTTCTTAAAAGAGAATAACCTACCACGGACACTTGCTACATTACAGGTAAATATCTGGCCTTTTGCAGATGTTGCACAGACACACTATAACAAGAGAATGAAAGTGAGACTGAAAATAACTAATAAAACAATTTACAAAAAATACTTATTTTACACTGTGAAAGGCCAGGAGAGTGAATGTGAATGAAGAGAACAATACTGTATCAGCGAACTACAGAGACATGTAAATCTTGATTCCATTGTCACTGCATTGCTTTGAAGCCATCGATCAACAGGGTTTTCAGCTTGTGCTTGTTTTCCTTCTTTTCAGTCAAACTGTTTTCTCCAAGAATATCCTTTGTTAGCCTGAATTTCCTTCTCTCAATCCTACCCCACATTGCAAAAGGAAATGTCTGAATTTACCATAGGATTTTCCTATCCATTATGTTATTAGTGACCCAAAATCAGTCAGTAGAATCTGATTGGTTGTGGCGAATGATTCCATGACAATGTATGCTCCCCCAAGCAAAAAAAAACATGCAAAAACTCCTGATCCAGACAACCAGGTGCCACAAACTGTTGAAGAAGGCATCCATTGTCTTGGAAAAATTGTAAAATAATTATTTTTATTTGGCTGTAATTACATAATGGATAAGAAAATCCAGTGGTGAATCAAATGTCTCCTCCCACAAAGTGAAGTATGACCGAGAGCAAAAGTGCAGCTGAAATTCAGGCTAATCCTTTGCATATAATGCTTAGGCTTCTAAAAGATTCATGTCACAAGGCTGTTGGTTAGCTTCAGTTATTTGACTTGCTCTTTTTATCGTAACACTGTTGTTGATGATGTTCATGGAATCTAAAAAATCCTAAAAAAAATACTGCAATTACAGTACAGCATGGATGTATGTTAACATTTTTTTCGTGTAGTGTGGGTGTAGTGTGGGTGTAGTGTGGGTGTAGTGTTTGTGTAGTGTGGGTGTAGTGTGGGTGTAGTGTGGGTGTAGTGTGCGTGTAGTGTGCGTGTAGTGTGGGTGTAGTTTTGGATTGAGTGTACTACACTCAGCAAACTACACGCAGATCTCTGCCTAATTATCTAGCTGATAACATGGAAACAAGCTACGTACCTAACTCACTAAAGCGTCCTTTGAATCTTGTCATTTTCGCTTTGCCGACTTCGCTGTCGAACTTTGCGTTTGAAGTTTACAGGATAACTCTTCTAATAAATAGCGGATCGCGATGAAACTTAAATCAAATTAATCCTTGAGACCTAGCAATGCGTTTTAAGAAGTTTTTTTCCGATGCGAAGTTTGCAGCGCAAGGGAAAAAAGCAACTACAGTAAACATGCTCAATTGACTGAAGCGTGCTTTTTGAATCTTGTCATGTTCGCTTTGCGGACTTCACTGTCCAACTTTGCGTTTGGAGTTTACAGGATAACTCTTCTAATAAATAGTGGATCGCGATGAAACTTATATCAAATTAATCCTTGAGACATAGCGAATGCGTTTTAAGAAGTTTTTTCTGATACGAAGTTTGCAGCGTGAGGGAAAAAAGCAACTAAACATGCTCAATTGACTAAAGCGTGCTTTGAATCTTGTCATCTTCGCTTTGCCGACTTCACTGTCGAACTTTGCGTTTGGAGTTTGTAGGATAACTCTTCTAATTAATAGTGGATCGCGCCGAAAGTTATATCAAGGATTATTTTGATATAACTTTCGTCGCGATCCGCTTTAATTAGAAGAGTTATCCTACAAACTCCAAACGCAAAGTTCGACAGTGAAGTCGGCAAAGCGAAGATGATAAGATTCAAAGCATGCTTTAGTCAATTGAGCATGTTTAGTGGCTTTTTTCCCTAGCGCTGCAAACTTCGCATCAGAAAAACTTCTTAAAACGCATTCACTAGGTCTCAAGGATTAATTTGATAAATAAGTTTCATCGCGATCCGCTATTTATTAGAAGAGTTCTCCTGTAAACTTCAAACGCAAAGTTCGACAGCGAAGTCGGCAAAGTGAATATGACAAGATTCAAAGCATGCTTTAGTCAATTGAGCATGTTTAGTTGCTTTCTTCCCTCGCACTGCAAACTTCGTATCAGAAAAACTTGTCAAAACGCATTCGCTAAGTCTCAAGGTTTAATTGATATAAGTTTCATCGTGATCCGCTATTTATTAGAAGAGTTCTCCTGTAAACTTCAAACGCAAAGCACGCTTTAGTCAATTGAGCATGTTTAGTTGCTTTTTCCCTCGCGCTGAAACTACGCATCGGAAAAACTTACTCAAGGCAAAACCTGCATAACAAAGGAAACTACACGCACCTTTTCGTGTAATACTACACGCAAAGTACACCCACACTACACCCACACTACACGCACACTACACCCACACTACACCCACACTACACCCACACTACACCCACACTACACCCACACTACACCCACTACACGCACACTACACCCACACTACACCCACACTACACCCACACTACACCCACACTACACCCACACTACACCCACACTACACCCACACTACACCCACACTACACCCACACTACACCCACACTACACCCACACTACACCCACACTACACCCACACTACACCCACACTACACCCACACTACACCCACACTACACCCACACTACACCCACACTACACCCACACTACACGCGTGTAAGTGTTAACATACATCCACACTACACGCGTGTAAGTGTTAACATACATCCAGGCTGTATTGTACACCTTGATCAAGCTAGTGGGTATTGCCTTGAGATTTACTACAAAAGGGCATTATTTGAAGAAAACCAAAAGCCTGATTGTGTTGCTGTATTAATTGTTGATTGAATGTGGCTGTTGAATGATTTTCAGGCTCAATTCATTCTTTTGTTATGATGTGCAAGCACAACATCTGTAAAGAGGGCTATTGTGTGGTTCCAGAAAATATTCATCCCCCTCCCCCACCCTCCACGGAATAGATTGGAAATTCCAGTGGGGTGGGGGTCAATTTACCTGATTTCTTCCATATTAATACTGTGTTTCCTTTGGAAATTCCAGAGGGGTGGGGGGTGAGGGGGGATCCCTTTTCAACACCCTTCCCTGGGGGGATGGATATTTTCTGGAACCACACATTCCCAAAACATGGCCATCAATGCTATGTTTCTAGGTGTCATTAAGACAGCAAAACTATGTGATCAGACTATTATCTGATCATGTTGAACCTGATATTTGTACCGTATTTAATATTATATTGTTTTCTCTTCTCTCTCCCTCTTCTCCCTCCCCTTGCATAGCGGCTCTAAAAGGGAAGGGGAGGGAGTTGGGGCAAGCGAAAACTGGAAAAAATAGTGCGGGCCATAAGGGGTTCTGGGAAGGGAAGAAGGGAGAGCCTGCAAAGAGGCCTGCTCACCCTGACTCCCTCCCCTTCCCTTTTGGAGCCGCTATGCAGGCTACTCCCCTTCTTGCTTTATAACGATTTGGGACTTGCTGGTTAATGTGGTTATGCAGGCATCGACCCTCAAGTTGACTGGGCAGCCTGTAGTAGCATCTATGCTAGATCCTGGCCACTCCCATAATCTGTAGACGTCGCAATGCAGGACCACAAACCTGCACAATTTACACAATTGCTGACAATATTAATATCTTCTTGTTTAGGTCTCACTGAATGCTTCTGCAGTGATCACTTTTCTGGGAAAAATACTATTCATAAAAAAATCTATTTTTTTTGCAGGAAGAAACTGGGATAACCTTGAATACAGTGGATAGTGTAGAGAGTTTTGTGAACGAGATCAACAGTGGACACTGGGATACAGTACTGACAGCAATACAGTCTCTGAAATTGCCTGACAAGAAGCTCATTGATCTTTATGAACAGGTGGGTGGGTATAGCTGACACAAGGATCATTAAGCCAGCCTGGGACCCATGTCTTGGCTCACTGCACCTACCATACTTATGGTATCCTGTAGAAAGTGGGCTGATCTTTGTGGCCCTAGCATGAACGTGGGCTGCAAGTTTCCACGTTAACACCATTAAGTTCATCCTCCTATTTATTCCACTTTGGGTTCCCTCGCCTTTTCTCTTCAAAATTAGAAGCCAGCTCATCAGATTCATGTTCTTCCACCACCAACCATCCATCTTTACTTTTGTCCTCTATTCTAATAACTTTTGTCATTTGTGAATGAGTGAAATTAATTAAGTGCATTGTCCTATTTATCACAAAACATACTGTAGAAACCAATATGATTTCAAAAACTGACAAGTTCCAAGGAACTAACAAACAACCATCATTATGTCAGATAAATGTCCCTTATTTTACCGTAAATAATATAAAATCAGCATTTGACATGTGCAGTACACAAATTTGTATAAAATCTCAGCTCATTCATCCAACATGGTTCACTCCGTAGAAGAGTACTGGTCAATTACACACATCATCCTGTAAAGGTGGCGAGTTAAGGAAGCAATATAAATAATCCCACTATCAGAAAAAGACTGGTCTAATGTGAAAGACAACATAATTATGTGATTCTGTGCTGAGGCTAATTGCCAATCAATTTTTATATCATTTTTGAATGTCATGTTTCTTTTGTTCCTTTTCAGATTGTTTTAGAACTTATCGAGCTAAGAGAGCTTGGTGCAGCAAGATCCCTTCTTCGTCAAACAGATCCAATGATCATGTTGAAACAGCAACAAGCTGATCGATATCTACATCTAGAAAATATGCTGGCCAAGTCATACTTTGATAGCAGAGAGGTATGGTGCATTGTTAGTACTATGATACTGTCTTGGTTTGCAGTAGCTTTCCTATCTGATTTTGTGTGTGAGCAATATCTCTAACTCTAACACTCAAAGCATGGTACGGTAATTGCATTGGGCACTTATTTTGGTCATGCAACTCACTAAGACAAAAACTTATAATAATATCATAGATCAATTGATTATAAATGGTTGTTTCCATGCAGGCTTACCCTGAGGGTGGCAGTAAAGAGAGAAGAAGAGCAGCTATTGCTCAAGGTAAACAACAACAATAATGGCAACTACTATTCTATTATTTGCATCATGTAGGTAGCCAACTTTCACCTACTAGAAATAACAAAGAAGAGAAGTGCATGTCACGTAATAACTGCACATATATGGTAGAAGCTTACAGCATTGTTTGCACCTGCTGTAATGAGGCAATCAGTAACCACACAAGGAGTACTCTGACAGTGATATTCCATGTAATTCCCCACTGTAACATCAAATGTTTGTTTTTAAGCCTTGCAGGTGAAGTATCAGTGGTACCACCCTCTCGATTACTTGCTCTTCTCAGCCAGGCATTAAAGTGGCAGCAGTACCAAGGCATGCTCCCCCCTGGAACTACTATTGATGTTTTCCGAGGGAAAGCTGCTGTGAGAGATGAGGAGGAGGAGAAATACCCAGCACAACTTAGCAAGACAATTAAGGTACAGATTTCATAGACCCAATAACTGTCCTGTATGAAAAGTTAATAAAGTAAAGTGTGCATTTATTTACCAGTACTTATATTTGCTATCAATAATGAACAGTGTACATATGGCAGCCTAATAGTAGTAATCTGTTCTGTTTTCCTTGATGGTTCAGTTTGGCACCAAGTCCCACCAGAGTGTGCCAGGTTTTCACCTGATGGTCAGTACCTTGTGACAGGCAGTGTGGATGGGTTTATAGAGGTGTGGAACTTCACGACAGGAAAGATACGTAAAGATCTCAAGTACCAAGCACAGGAGAACTTCATGATGATGGAGGACTCTGTGTTGTGTTTGGCCTTCAGTAGAGACAGCGAAATGCTTGCATCAGGAGGACAAGATGGGAAAATTAAGGTACACATTTGCTTGGAGCTAATTTAGGATTCAATCTGAAACTGCAAAAATAAACACAATTTGAGTCAGTGGCTGATTTATAAGTCTTGAAATAGGGCACACTTTGTGTTGAGAATGTTGGATAAGGGCAGCAGGTTATGTAAGTCTGTGAAGTGTTGCCAGCAGGCCGTTCCTGTTTGACAATGTGTGCCTGTGCGACCAATACACATGAAATGATTTAGAAGCTTTACAGGGCCATCTCGATTTGTTCCCTTCCTAGAAGGTACTTTGTTTATTTACAATATTTAAAATTATTTGTATCTCATTGCCTTGGTGAGTATAGCAAATAATTGTTCCCTCTACATTTGTACTTGTTACAGGTATGGAAGCTACAGACTGGTCAGTGTCTCCGTAGATTTGAACGAGCACATTCTAAAGGAGTAACTTGTGTGACATTTTCACGTGATTCAAGTCAACTTCTGAGTGGATCATTTGATATGACAATCAGGTAAGTTTTCTAGGCCTTTTCTCATGCTACTGTACCACATGTGTACATGCACCCTAGCCCAATGATCCCTTCTTAAGACAACCAACTGGAAGTCACTGATTCTCTCTGTAACCTCAAAGGAAAGCACAAAGGACAGGGTAGATACAGTACCACATGTGACTGGAACTGAAAAGTATAGCTGTGCATCTTGTTTTGCTTGTTGATGCATATTGGCTGGGGGTGTCGGTAAATAAGTGAAGCTTGGTGCCTGGTACACAGGGTACAGTAGCTATCTACCCTCCCCCTGCTAATGTATGCAGGGTGCATTTTTATAAGGTCTTAGTGGATGGACCAGCCTCTCTCATAAATGGTAATGATAATGGTGCTGCCCCTTTCTCAAACTATTGCATAAAACAGGGCTTCTGGTATATCGTAAGTCACGGAAATCCACGAAATCCCGCGAAATATACCAAAGCAAGCGAAATCCCGCGGAAACCGTAAGAATTTGCTATAAATCTTAAAGAATGATAATGACACAGCATGTTTGAAACTCGTTTCTGCTTTGCAAGTTATCTACTTGCCTTAAAAACAAGGTAAACCTGCAAATTTAGCTCGCATCTTTCCATGATGATCTTTGTTATATAAAACCATTCCTAAGCGACACGCAATAGTATTATTGCCTCAACCCATGATCACAATATTTCGCGACAAAGTGACTAAAGTGTACATTTGTTTTTTCATTAAAACATTAATTAATATTAAAATCTATCACAACCATTTTCTCCGAAATTTGCTTGTAAAATTCACACGCGATCGGCCGTTTTTTTTTTTCACGCGAATTCGACCGGCGGAAATCGTTAAGCCTTGATAGCAAAGTTTGGTTGCTAAGAGACTGATAGGGAATGCCCGGCTTATTCATACACCACATTTTATTTTAGTCAGGAGCAATGATATCCATTGTGTGAGACATCATGCGGTACCTTGTCAAATTGAACTTCTTGTTTAAACTTACTAAGGATTTATACCTGCATTTTATTATTTGCCCTAGAATGCATGGTCTCAAGTCAGGGAAGACATTAAAAGAGTTTCGAGGACACACTTCTTTTGTTAATGATGTCATTTTTACTGCTGATGCCCACCATATTATAAGCGCAAGCAGTGATGGAACAGTCAAGGTAAAGTGTCAGATAGTTCTTGCATTTTCTGTGTTTAACCTCAGCTGAAGGTGGGTTATAAACGAGTAAGTGAAGACGTTATGCTATTGCATGTCACCATAACCTAACGATGGTGGTTGAGAATGAAAGTGGTGTGAGTACCGGATATGAGTTTCAATTTATAAGAGTTTTTTTTCATGTTCACATATAGAAAACAATATGAAATTGTCATCCTTATTGAGCCACTTTTTGGTTTTGAATTGTTTAGTCACCTCAAAACCCAATAATGCCACTGCTGGGTGGATTTTGTTTCTTATTTTGTCAACTGTCCAAGTTCCCCTAATTAATTGGATCGCATGTTCAAACCGAACAGTTGGAAATGAGCATGCACTCAAATTAGACATGTCTGAATGCTCTATAATTAATAAATAACAGGAATCCATGTTGTGCAATTAAGAAACAATTGGATGAGAAAATCCAGAGGAACTGCAAAATTGAACGGTATGACTAGTTTACGGGAAAACTAGGTGGTCTGCGTCGGCGGAGACGTGAACATGAACAACAACAACCAAAGGTTGAGATTTATGTTAAACGCCGTGGAAAAATGGTGTTTTGCTGACGTTTCGAGCGTTAGCCCTTCGTCGGTCCGACGAAGGGCTAACGCTCGAAACGTCAGCAAAACACCATTTTTCCACGGCGTTTAACATAAATCTCAACCTTTGGTTGTTGTTGTTCATGCAAAATTGAACGCACGGAGTCCAATTAATAATCTATGCAACAAACAAGTTGCCTCACAGCTACGTGTAGCTTAGCATTATGGTGTCGGCTCCCTTTGGGGAAAAAGCTTTGTCTGTGGTAGTTACCGGTATGTCGACAGTGGTTCATTGTTGGGTAACCTAAATCGTATGAGGCAATAAACAGAGCTATGTATTGTTTGTGCCATCTTATGGACTTCTGATCAATAACCCGTAAAGGTAAAATCATGTCATGGACAAACACTTTGGTTTGTGAGTTGTGGGGCTTCTTGAATTGTCCACCTCATGTCTTGTGTTTTCTGTTCCTCTCCAGCTGCATCTAATGCTTAATATTTTGTTATCCGTGCCACAGGTCTGGAATATTAAGTCCACAGAATGCCAGAACACATTCAAACCAGCAGTTGGGGGTTTGTCAGTTGACATCACTGTCAACTCTGTACATGTGCTACCGAGGAACGTGGAACAGTTTGTCGTCTGCAATAAATCCAACACAGTAGTCATAATGAATATGCAAGGACAGGTAAAACACACAATACTCTGTACTTAAAGCATAGTGGAACACAAAGAATGACTTTAGGAGGCTATATGAGAGCAAGAGATACCAACAATAATTTGGCTCAGACCTGCCAGCAAATTGGTGAATGGCTTTTTTTTATCCATTATTGCAGCCATCGACTGAATCAGTGTATTCAGTGCTGTACATTGCTAACAATTTAGGCCGAAGTGCTAGTGAGCAGACTCATACATTTCTGCGGTACATATTTCCATGGGGACCCATTTGCAATAGCACCAATGTCTTGGCCACCCGACTTGACCAAAAAAATTGCCCAAAGGAGACTGTAAATACTGTGAATAAAAAGGGTTTATCGTACAATATGTTGAACAAATGGACCAATGTTTCTCTCTAAATGTTGTTGCAGATTGTTCGTAGCTTCACCAGTGGTAAGAGAGAGGGTGGTGACTTCTTGTGCTGCATTCTTTCCCCCCGAGGGGAGTGGATCTACTGTGTAGGGGAGGACAGAGTCATGTATTGCTTTAGTACCACGACGGGCAAGCTGGAGCAGTCTTTAGATGTATGTATTTTGTGTCTTAGAAAAACTAATAGTCTATGTATTATTTGTTTCTTGCGAGGCTATAATTACATTCGGGTAACGGTTAACTAAATAGCCTGTTTTATTGACTAGGTCCACGAAAAAGACGTGATAGGAGTTGTCCATCACCCCCACCAGAACCTACTTGCTACTCACAGTGAAGATGGTCAGCTCAAGCTTTGGAAGCCATGAGGATATTTAGACAGGAACCGGGACATCTGCGAATACCGGTACCTTGTAGATCACCACTAAACGAGCAGCAAAAATGACTGACAACATAGCAACACTCCATGCAGGGGTTGCGACGAAGACGTTACTAAGGACCAGTTTGCTCTGAAGCGGACTAGCTCGGCTTGTTACGAAGAAACTCCTTTTGTAATGGTTTAGCCTACACCAATGCGGGTGTCATTTCGGCTACCAGAGCTAGCTCGCATTCATATAACCGGCCCGCCAAGGAATTAGAACGGGAGAGCGAAACTACGTCATTCAATTTTACTTGCGTCTCACAAGAAGGGTAAAGAAATAATAATGCCCTTGAGATGATAGAAAGAACTTTTTTTTATTTGCTCGCGTTTGGTTCATGTTATGATAAGCATGAAAATTAAGCAAGGAACTAGTTTCTCAGATCCTAGTCTTTTCGCAAAGTGACGCTCCGCTTTTTTAGTCAATGCGTACGTTTTTAGAACTCCTGAATGTCCTGTAAATATGTTTGTACATGAAAGGAATAAAGATACAACAGATATGTGGATGGGTATCTCACTTGGGCCTATCTATAAGGGGAAGCCCTGGTGCGAGGGGCAAACTGAGTGGCTCCCTGGTGCGAGGGGCAAACGGAGTGGCTCCCTGGTGCGAGGGGCAAACTGAGGGGCTCCCTGGTGCGAGGGGCAAACTGAGGGGCTCCCTGG
This sequence comes from Scolanthus callimorphus, assembly GCA_033964015.1. Classification (NCBI taxonomy): domain Eukaryota; kingdom Metazoa; phylum Cnidaria; class Anthozoa; order Actiniaria; family Edwardsiidae; genus Scolanthus; species Scolanthus callimorphus. Next base: position 19,692,385 of record CM066918.1, read on the forward strand.
TGCGAGGGGCAAGCTGAGGGGCTCCCTCTTGCGAGGGGCAAGCTGAGGGGCTCCCTGGTGCGAGGGGCAAGCTGAGGGGCTCCCTGGTGCGAGGGGCAAACTGAGGGGCTCCCTGGTGCGAGGGGCAAGCTGAGGGGCTCCCTCTTGCGAGGGGCAAGCTGAGGGGCTCCGTGGTGCGAGGGGCAAACGGAGGGGCTCCCTGGTGCGAGGGGCAAACTGAGGGGCTCCCTGGTGCGAGGGGCAAGCTGAGGGGCTCCCTGGTGCGAGGGGCAAGCTGAGGGGCTCCCTGGTGCGAGGGGCAAGCTGAGGGGCTCCCTGGTGCGAGGGGCAAGCTGAGAGGCTCCCTGGTGCGAAGGGCAAAGTGAGGGGCTCCCTGGTGCGAGGGGCAAGCTGAGGGGCTCCCTCTTGCGAGGGGCAAGCTGAGAGGCTCTTGACGAGTCAAAATTGCACAAAAGAAGCAAACATTTCAGCTTCTGTCAACATCATCATGTTTCCCCCTCCGCTGCTTCAGCTTGCGGGGTGCCGAGCAGTTGTTCTAGCAGCAACAGGAAGCGTTCTTTGTTCTGCATCTCTCTTTGCAGCTGGATCTTGGTAAGGACCTGTAATGTTTTCGTATTTTTTCGTATCTCGGCTGTAGGTATTTTTTTGATGGAGCGGAATGGGATCTGTTTTTGAAGTGCTGAATAGCGCTGCGCATAGATTTTAAAATTAGATCACCAGACAAACAATCCCTCTGAAATCCCATTCGGAAGGATAACGTTCGAAATACGAGCCGCCGGGGTAGGAGTACATACAAGCTCTGCTATAACGAGTGGAACTACCAGCAGGGGCGTAGCCAGCACTTATGAGAGGGGGGGTTCCAAAATTCCAAAAATAAAAAAACTCCACATAAATCGGACGTTTTTTGCGTTCTCGCCACAGGAAACCCAGCCAAAAATATTGATCTCGGGAAAAAAACTAGCGTTTGAAGAAATTTGCTACATTTTATTGGAGCTTTTATTTGTTGTTTATTAAATATTTACCGAATTTTAGTGATAAGTCGGTCCAGAACAGAGGCGAGGGGGGGTTCCGCTGCGGGAGAGGGGGGGTTCCGGAACCCCTGGAACCCCCCCCTGGCTACGCCCCTGTACCAGTTTATCAATTCATTTTGTATCGTTAGAGAGACAACTGAGAAAATTGGAGACAAGTATATTTGTTTGCTGGTGACAGCCATTGACGCATGCGCGAGATTTGATACAGAGCCGCAACCTTCGTACCCAGAGCCCGTCATCTTTTGGCCAGCGGCAAGAATCAGCTCTGGGGGAATCGATTTTTTTAAAACCCAGATTCTGGGTTTCCGGTTTGATTGTTGTATGAAAGTTCGTTACGTTTTTGACCTACCACACATGCTCACAAATCGGACTCCCCAAGGGCCCTGAATCTTGCCGCTGGCCAAAAGATGACGGGCTCTGGGTACGAGGTTGGGACAGGAAACAAATTTCTGTGCATGCTCCGACTTTCAAAATCATGGCCAATCAGCGATAAGGCCCTCGAATGGATGTCCCCAGCCTCCCCTGCAAGCAGTCCTCCATCGGGAGTGGGTTGCCTGTGTTTTAAGACCCGGGACGAAGCAGGAGTGAAAGGATATTAAAAGGATAATAATAATAATAATATATTTTTTAGATAATAATAATAATACAATTTAATAACTATACATCTAAAAATATAAATATTTACAAACAGCTAGCAAACAGTACTTGCAGCGAGCTCGCCATATCCCAACCTCAGGCGATACGCTGCTTTCACTGTTGTTCTTGTCACCGCCGGACATATTTTTTACGGACACTCCCTGATATAATGGATCTACTTGAGCCTCTCGATAACTGAAGTTCTGGATCCCGCCATCCCCGTAGAACAGATATCCTTTCTGCGGTGCATTTATACTGTGACGAACACCTACCATCCAAGAGCAAGCACGTCTGAACTCGTTGCATCCCTGAACTGGGACACTCTCGAAGTCCGTAGACTCCTCGCTCAACTATGTCTCTTTTACAAAATTCGGAACAACTTAGTGAACATTGTCTTTCCTCCATGTGTTGTTCTTAATCCTAGACCTTCAAGAAGAAACTCAGACCACTATTTCCAACTCCAGTCTAATATTGACAGTTATAACTACTCTTTTTTTCCTAGAACTATTAGAACTTGGAACCTGCTACCTAGGGAGGCAACTAATGCCTCGTCTTTAGAATTATTCAAATCAAGCGCCCTGCCGGCGCTAAGATCTGCCAGGGCCCCCGGCCACCTAAGGCGCTTATAAGACCTTATAAGGCGCCATCCTAGACATTAGCGTAAGCTAAAATTAGGAAAATTTATTTAAGCATTTAAGCATTAAGCCCCCTACCCGGGAGGAAGGGCAGGTTGAAAACACTGTTTAAAAATATTCCACAGGTATCCCATATTTCACAGAGGGCATGATTGTACTCCGTTGACAGCAGCAGATCAATCAAAAGAACACAGACGCCGCGCCATGTTGTTGTTTTAGTATTCAGTGCTTTGTGCGAAGAAGTTTTATATCCAGTGTTCAGATGTGTTGTTCTAGCCCGGAGGGGTCTATTCACTATAATGGCAAGGCATAAGTAATAGCTCATTCAAATTTGCCCGCGATTTACTGACCCAGAGAAACTTCCGCCGAAATCCGATCGGGGGACGAGATTTGAATTCAGAAATGAGCATGTGCTCGAAGGAATCAAAGTCTTTCTGAAGAGGGAAGGTTTTTAAAACCTGTGTTTAGAATAATCACAGAAGGTGCTTTTCAATGAACCGTTTGGGCTCAGCTACATCTCAGGAAGGACGGAAGAAAGCTCAGTTTGAGGTAAGACGTAACTCCACAGCATTCTAACGTGATCTGTTAGTTTACTCGCTAAACACTACCAGTTAGAATTGGCTCGTTATCAGAGAATATGCAACAAGTGTGGTTAGACTGGAGAAATAACCATGGGAATTCAACCACAAGTATTATCATTAATAATTTATTTTTGTAGTTGAATAGAAAGTGGTTTGAAAGTGAATTAGCGCGTGATTTTTCAGCTACCGCTCGAAGGTGTTTTGACTCGGCGTGACACTACAGTACGTCTTTGCGGAACTAACAAGATCTATTTAGTCCTTTATTTCCAGAGTCCAGTTTATTATGTTTACACTTTTAGGCTCGCTACAAAGGGAAATTTCCAATAACATTCTGTGTAGTTTTTATTCGTTGTTCTATTATCTGCTACACAGAGATCAATTTGCTCTAATTAGTCTAATATGCGTTGTCTTTATGCTAGCGAATTAATTAAGTTTCTGAATGGATTTGCGTTTATGATGCATTTCAAATTTTCTTAGAAAAATTCTATTCTTGCGCTTACATTTCGTTGTTGTAATATTTTACATTTACTCTCGCTATTTTCAAGCCCTTGCGTTATGTTTTCTTGAGAAAAGATTTGTTTATAGCAAAGATAATTGATCAAAATAAAAGCACTTCACTTTAAATGTTTCCTAAGAGATAGTGGAATGTTTGACAGAAAAGTGCCTTCAAAAAATGATGGATTAACTAGATTACTCAAGATAAACCTCCTTTTGTATTTTCACTCCCATTTTATAACGAGCAATTACGAATCATGGTTTCTAGCAACTGAAATTGGCTATTTTACACGAAGTACTGAGAAATGGAAGGTCGTATACGCATTACATTTGAAATAGAGTTCTAAACCCGTTGCTATTTGTTTTGGGGCGAATCACGCCTCAAACCCTTTGTTTGTCTGACACTATGTTGTCAATTTGTTCTTCCTCCCGACTCGTTTTTAATTGCCTCGTCTATGCTTTTATTAAGAATTTTCTATTCTCGTTTTTCACTAAACAAATGGAAGTAGTTATTGATTTTTGTTTTAATTTTCGAAAAGAACACTCTATCTTCAGTTCTCTCAAATTATAATATTAATATTGTACACCAGCTATGTCTTATGACTGACAGGAAAAAAATCAATTAGTTCCAAATTCATTTCTCCTGATTTTAATCTCCATGCATATAAAGTCAGTTATTGCAGTCTTATAGGTACAGTATCAGAATGTCTTCTCATATTTCTAAATCACAGCCCAAAAATTGCATATTTTTCTTTGAATGACAGTTTGCCTTTCTTGTTGTTCTAGAATGGAAGCTTTGCTGACAGACCAACATTATCAAGATTTGACGGTGAGCATAAATTTCTTTTTTCATTTCCAGCTTCAAATTACTCAATTAGGTTTTTCAGTGCCACTGTCATTATGACTTTTATGCTTTCCTATCTTTACCACCATTACTAATCAGGTATGCTATTACTGCTGAGCTGCATTTGCGAGGCAAGACACAACAAACAACTTGATGTGGGATAAAAATGGCTACGTGAAAGTACAGAGCCCTTTATTATAAAAATGTACTTAAATGTTGTACAACTAAGTAATTTATTCATGCCTCGCAAAGGTGAGGGCATACAAACCATACTGTCATACATAGAAGAATTATAACTCAACATAGTAGAATATTGCCATACATACAGTAGGTCCTTATAGTTATGTGGCAAAACGTCTTCACCCGTCATTGGAGAAACAAAATGGCCGTGACCAAAACAACTTATGCAAGCATGATACGTCACCGACGGGCATGATAGGTCATGCTACCAAAAACCTTCCCAGCGGGGGAAGGGTGGTGTCAGTTTGGAACTAATTGCCAGCAATCAATGATGAAGGCAAAATTTACATGAATTTAACATACTTAAATAAATTCCTAAATTTGTTCGTTAGAAAAGAGGCCAGTTCCATACATGAATGGTACAAGAAATGGTGTAACTAGAAATGTGCCAAGGAAGAAAAGTGCAGACAGCTTGGTGGATGAGTCTGATCTTGTGTCAGACTTGTCATTCTATGATCTGCCTTATACAAGAAAGGTAACTGCTTATAACTCTTCCGCTTGTTTTCAAAATAGATGCAATGAGATCCACAATTATGACAGATGTGTAGCACCATATTGTGTCACCAGATAGTTTTCAGTGTCTAGTCGCCATAATCCAAACCGAACATTTCCAGGATTTTCATGTGCCTCTTTGCTTTGTTTGGACCAAAGGGGAGTGATTTGCATGCTCCAAAATGAAAGTGGTGGGCTTAGCAATTTGTGGTTATGTTAAAATGAGGCCCGAAAGCTAAAAAACAGACATGTATGCCTACACATGCCTAGAGACAAAATCTGGTTTTGCCAAACTATCTTGACCTTTTGAACTCTCAAAAGGTGATCATGCAGAGTCTAGAACTTGCATTAACTAGGCTTGATTTCCAGCTGTTGTTTGTATCGGTCTGCGATCCTCCCCCACAAACAGCTGGAATATCAATGGTCTCACTCGCTTGTCATTGACGTCACACTGCATCATGAAGTGAAGAAAATCCTTGAAAAGTCAGTGATTTCCAAAGCCTGCAGTCTGAAACACCATAACATCTCTGCCTTGAAGCAAATTCTTGAGTGCTGCAGCTTGAGAGTCCATAAAGACCCTTTTAATAAGTCCAGTCACGCATGTTTTCCGCAGATGACGTCAAATTTATTCTTTTGAAATGTGTTCAGTAGACCAGAAATTGAAAAGAATAAATTTGACATCATCCGCGGAAAACATGCGTGACTGGACTTATTAAAAAGGTCTATAAGAGAGCTAAGCAGGTTTGAACTAGCTGCGGAGCAGGTAAGTGAGCAACAAAGTCACCAGTCAAACGAGAACTGTTAGGCCAAACCACCCTAAACAAATTGCACTCCTGGCACTAAGAAAACTAACGAATCCTGATAAAATTTTCTCCAGGGAGAATTTAAGGACAGTTCGCCATTTCAAAGCGGTCTCCAGATTTTTGAAATCCTGGGGTTGACGTCCCTGAATATATCACATTTCACTGTTTATCTGATTGGCTCATTCAAAATACCACAACACATGCCTGTGACTCTTGTCGTGTTATGTAGTGGTCAAGAGCAGGACTGGTCACATTACAGGCTTGTGTTGTGCTTCGAGCATGCTGCATTTTTTGGTCAGGACAAAGCAACCAATCAAGGCACTCATAGAATGCATCTATCTTGCCATTGCACCTATAGATTGAGCACATTTATTTTCTACTTACACAGGAACCATCATACCAGTGTGACATGAGTCACTCTATCAGAACTTCTAATGTAAACAGCACTCTAACTCAAGACAGCAGATTTAAAAATCCAATACCTTACCCAAACTCTGCTAGAATTAATGGAACTAAAGTAACGTATGGAATCCAAGAGCATGCAGCTACAAGGAGAGATAAACATGAACCTGGTGTTATGAATGGGTCAACAATGAACCATTGCAGCAATGGAGATTTGTCACCTGAGTCTGAGAAGTTTCTAAGCAGTTTGTATAGTAATGGGGCTATCTCAAAGCCTATTTTTCACAACCAAAGTGGAGAGGAGATATTACATAGTTCTGCTGCAGAGACTGAGTCAACTTGTTCATCAGGAATTGCTGCTGATATTGAAAGTAGTCCAAGAAGCACAAGTTACCCTTCCTCAAGGCTTAAATGTGGTAAATACAACACAAGCAAAGTAGATATTTCTGCCATTAGCTACAGAAGTTCTAGAGAGACCCCAGTCAAAGCAAGGCATGTACAAAGTAATGTTTCCTTTCTAAAGAATGGGTCATACTTGTTAGACAATAGCAAATTTCTGCCAGGGTCAAATATTAGAACAACAACAAAGTCAACTCTGAATGGATCAGCATCCAAAGGCATCTCAACACCAATTGGAGAGGACACTAACACTTATCTTGAGTATTCTGACACTAACTATGGGAAACATCTAAGAGATGCGCAGCTGATGTCAGTCCATAATGAGGCAGAGGTTGTATTCGTGGCCTCCAACAGTCTGTTTATGAGAATGGAGCTATCAGAGGGAATGTGATAGCTGTGAGAGACCAAACAGTGAATTCAGGAAAGGAAGTGCCACTTTCTGTGGCCGCAGATGCCATCAAAGGGCAGTCAGTGTACGGAGAACTCAGGTAAAAGCTATTAGACATTTGTCACTATTGTTATTTAGTAGTAAAGGGAAAATTCATGTCATGCTTTTTCTCATGCTGGCTGTTTGTTTGTTGGTTAAGCCCGGTGCCCACTAGTGGCACAACGACATTATGTTGAATGAAAAAAGCATGGGAAAATAATTGGAATAATAAAAAAATTCCATGGATCATCATTAGACTCACCAAAGCAGTCTTATGTGATTTTTGTGCACTTCATCTTTTTGAAACCACTAAATTTTGATCTCATGATATTTTTCTTATGTTGTTATGTTGCAAATGTGCACCAGGCTTTAATGTTTGGCACAGGACAAGCTTGACGGTTATTCAAAGACAGATTTCATGTGCTAAAACAAGTGTTATGTAAAAACTGAAAATCTGCTGTTTGGGCATTGCCCGGGTTTGAGAATGGGGTGAGATAAATTTGTAGAGTCACAAAACTACAAAATTTGCACTACACCTGTTTATTCTGCTTATTGTTCTGTCTTTACAGCTAAAACCATTGCATCATGACCCACATTCTCAAAACAATCAGTTTTTATTTTATGTTGTGCTTTACTGTCCCACCAGTCAAATCATCTTGGCCAATCAGATTCTTGTCCCGTCTAGGAACCTTAGGAACCCTGTCCAACCAACATATTTTGTTTCTGCACACTGCGAATTGAATAGGTTCAGTCATCTGGCTTTCCCCTGAATGAAAACCAGACATGTCATGATGAAAGTCTGGTGATGGCACTAGTTGAAAGGGGGCAAGAGTGTGATTGGCTCATTAGGTTTGACTTGTAGAACACAGCAAAGCCAAAAACAAATCAATGTTTTGGAAACACAAGCAACCATGCAACGTTTTAGCTGTAATGTTTACTTATTTTTGTCCCAAAAGGGGTATTATGTCCAGTCACGCCAGGACCACCCCTAACTGTATGCCCATGATACATCTAAAACAGCCGTAGTTAGCGGGGGGGGGGGGGGGGGGGGGGGGGGGGCAGTTGCCCCCCTAGCGAAGTAACATTTTTAGTGTCAACATGTGGGGAAAAACCAGCTTGCCACCCCAGCAAAAACAAAGGATGACCAAGGCTTGGCCCCCAGACAAAAATTGCTAGCTACGGTCTTGTTTGCTAGAGTATGTATTTTTTCTTGGAGCTTGACTTTGTTATTACTGGAAACTGGGAAAATCAACTTTTTCTGGGTTTTCTTCAATACAATTAACACACTCAAACAAATTAACACACTCAAACAAACTTCTGTGGTCGCTTTGCTCGTGCAGAAGAGTTGGTGTGCGTAGTGGGTGAGTTCTAGCATGCTGTGCACTTTTGGTGTACAATGCGCCCAAAGAAGGTTCAGTCAAAAATACACGCACACATACATGCGCACACAAGAAGGTTCAGTCAAAAATACATGCACACATATATGCGCACAAAAGAAGGTTCAGTCAAAAATACATGCACACATGTACTGCGTTATTATTCAGCACATCGATGCACTGCCCAGATGGTTATTGAAACACCAATATCCGTCTTCTGCACAAGACATATATTTAACCATTTTCCTGCAAGATTGCCAGAATCGTCTGATACTTAGCCGACGAGTGACTCCGTCCAAAGTTGGCTAAAAATCAGACGATATTCTGAGAAAAAGGTAGGCGGCAAACCCAAAGCTAACCGGGCTTTTTACATGACTTTTATGTTCTTCCCTTCAATAGCTTGGTGAACTCGTTTTCTGTGGACTCGTCCCGCCGTATCTCGTCGGCAGTGTGGGCCATGAAGCTACTAGATGCCGAGCACACCTCTCGTCTCCCTCATATCAACAGATGCTACTAAAAGCTCGGATCTTCCGGCGGTGGCACCAGCGAGCTCGCCTACGTAGACTTGTCCGTATGGAGGTAGACAGCAAGTTGAACAGGTATGTAGAATGTCTCGGCAGCTCTCGCATAACACTTTAAGGACGATTTACACTTGCAGTTTTGGTCGCGTGAGTTACAATAGACCAAATCGGCTAACGGTGTTTAGGGGTGGACCAGAGATCTTGCATAATCTGAAATCATGCGCAAAAAAAATTGCCACCCCTCCCCCAATTTCTAATGTTCCACCCCTTACATCTTGTTGACACCCAATTCAGATCATGTGGTGATTCCTCTGAGTGGTTACAATTGTCAATTTTTTCTCACGTGCACGAGTATATGTACAGAACTAACAAAAGTATCCTCCTAAAGGAATCATCACATGATCTGAATTGGGTGGCGACAAGATGTAAACACCGTTAGCCGATTTTGTCTATTCCAAATCACTAGTGTGGGACTCAATGGGCATAATTATAAAACACAGGATACAAGAACTGAAAACTTAAGCCACAACTGGTTATGCAGCAAAACATTTCTTTCAAGTTGTAAAAACTGTTGCGCGAAGTAGAGTGCGGGTCTACTTTGAGCCACAAATTCTGGCTTTGTTGCCCGTTTTTTATCAAACACACAACTTGTCGCGCAACATTTTGCCTACAATTGAAGTTGATTAGTCGGTAGAAATGTTAAGGGCCAAAATCAGCCTTGGGCTCGCGTGTGTGATCATCAAAATAAAATGTTGCGCGACAAGTTGTGCATTTGATGAAAAACAAGCAACAAATAGAAGACAATGTTGCTCGACGAGTAGAGGAATTTTGTGCCTCGCATTTTCCCGGCTTTACATGGGGCCTGCCAAACAAAAAGATAACTTTATCCTAGCACCAGTATTTAGAGTGCTTTTTGTCGCTGAAGAGCCGGGAAGACCGTAGCCTGAATTTCTTCGCTCGATCGTACCTCACTTCTCGAGATTCCCCATGAGATTTTTCAACCATTGCCTAATTACTGCCAAGTAAAAGTTCGTTTTTCTTACGGTGTTTCCACAATGACAATAGTCATGCAATAGTAGAAGATTTTAGCGTATATATAAAATGAGCGTGTTCCCTCTCCAGCGCCGTAACATACTGGCAGTACAGTATGCTGAGTAAACACTTCGCAGCTTGGCACAGCTACAGACATAAACAACAACAAGTTGCTGACCGCCTCCATCGCCGGCATTTGCTGCAAACGGGTCTGCGAGGTCTTCGGTTCGTTGTGCAACTGAATGCTCAGGCAAAGCAGGACGCATGCGCAAGGATGAATGGTCGGCTTATGGCTAAGTACTGGCTTAAGGTACCATCATGTTCTCATACATTAGATTTCGTGGTGAATATTTTGGTAATCGACTTCCGGTAACGGCCAGAACAATGTACATGTATTTGTTATCTTAAACAGTGGCAAAACCATTTGAAGTCCCGGCAGGCTGAGGCCTTACGGACGGCGTTCCATAGATGGAGAGTCTTCCATTTGGAGGGAAATAGGTGAGTCGAAAAATGTAGGTTAGTCCACTCGGGAATAGAGGAAGAGTTTCCCTGTCCGATCTTGGATCCAACTTACATTAACTGTTAATGTCCCTGATAAGTAAGCGACCTCGAAGACACATTACCAACCGATCTAGGGCCGCAAATGATGTAATAACGTTTTGTTTGATGTTATAAGCAATCATGAAAAAAATCTCTACAGTTGCATTTGCTGTAAATCTATTTGTGGTTTGACTAGGGACAAGATCCTTGAAGGTATGGTCAGGAAGCACTTGTTGACCAGGAACTACACTAAGTGGAAAGCCAGATACCACGTGGTACAGAGTGCTTCGGTGGCGGGACTGCACTTCAAGTAAGGGGGATATAATAGATAGTTTATCTTGATGTAGTGGGATAAAATAGTTAGTTTACCTTCAAGTGCGGGGTTATAACATATTAGTTTTTATGCTTGCAAAGCTGAGGACTGTGACCAGGATGTGGACCATGTGGAACAAAAATTTCATACTTTGCGGATAAATAGCGATGAAACTCATTAATAATTCATCAAGTTTATCCAAAGAAAATACAAGCGTGAAGGAGGTTTAGATACGTGATCTTAATTTGCTTAGATTTTTGAGATTTCGTTCCGTTAGCCTTTAATGAAAGTCACTGCCGCCCATGCAAGACTGCCAGAAGGCTGCTATTGGGCAGGCTCGTTTGAAAAGAGTATCGTCAAAAGTGACCCTTTGACAAGATGTTACTTGTGTTCAAGGGTTGCCTTACTGACCAAGTGCTGGCACACGTGGAGAGTATATGCAGCGCAGAGAGTGGTCAAGTCTCGACTCAAGGAGGTCGCGAGGTAGGAATTCTTTATTACGTGTTTAAGGTGTGTTTGGTGAACCTCCAAACCAAAGTCGATGCGATCGAGCTTTTGGTCACAAGAATAGGCGATTATATTGTGACGTCATTGTTTACGATTTTTCTTATTTTACAAAAAGGAATGATCTGAATTTCAATAGCGTCTGGTGAATGAAGCGTACTAAGAAAGTTTGACGTTTGTAACTCAAATTATGAGCGCATGGCGAGAAGCTCAATTTGCAAGAAACATGTGGGCTAATGAGCTTCCTGCCCCACAAGAAAATCAAATCTTGAAAATGTAATAAAATTGCTCAAGATCAAATAATTAGTATTCCAATTTTCACTATGTTTTGAATGATCCACGCAGGTTTTTAAAATTCTGAAGCTAGACCCTGCTTATGCAAATGAGTAAACAACTAATCGCCTATAGAATGGCAATGAACAAGAACTGAGAGATTGGTGCGATTGGTGCTACCTGGAGGTGTGACAACTATTTATTTTTAACCACAGGGTCCACTACGAGAATCACGTGCAAGCCAGACTTTTCCATCACTGGGTCGAACAAACCAAGAAGGCGTCTGCAGCAAGCTCTCTTCTCAAGTATGTTCACTAACACTTTCCCCGCCATTTTTACATATATTTAGGCCGTAAGGACTAATTGTCCAGTGTCACTGTTTCCTATAGTTTATACCATTTTGTTCTTGTTGAGGGCAAATACTCAATCTTGAATCCATTGTGAAGGTTTTGCGCAACCTGAATGTCGTTAATGACCACCAACAGCCCCTCGCACAACATTTAAAGGACGGGGAGAAAAGAGTGGGTCAAGTACTCATACCTGTGTGTATTTGTATACAGACAGAAGATAATCATCAAGGCCTTCTATTCTTGGAAGAATTGGACAGAGTATGCTAAGTAAGTATGTTTTGTGATGATAAACAAGCACAAGCGGTAACTACTGGGACAACACAGCCACGAACATGGTGCTGAGAGTGGGGAGACGTACAAAATTAATACTATCGGCGAATTTCTTTATAGATTTTTCGTTATACATTTTGCAGATATGGGCGCAACTGTAAGTCGCCGTATTGTTCTGTGGAGCATTCTCTTACTGCCTTACGATTTTACGATGGACTGCAACACGATGGGCTACAATACGATTTTTAAATAAACTATCTATCTATCTATCTATCTATATATCTATCTATCTTGTTTTGCGCGCTTGCCATCTTATATTTTGTGAATAGTCCATCGACAAATTAACACACATGTGTATATTAAAACACTTTTGTTTTAAAGGGTTATCCACCAGAGGTTTCAGTCGATGTGTAAGGAGTATTACAACCGCATGCTGGTCAAACAGTCGTTCATCAGGTGGAAACACAAACTTGCGGCCTGTCAGGCGGATAAGTTCCATAGGGTTATCTTGGAGAGGTAAGAATCAAACCACAGGCCAGGGCTCGAAATTAAGAAATAATCGTAGTCGTAATTTTACGCCTTAATTTTACCAACATACTTGGTGTAATTCGTCAAAAATCTAGGCGTAAATCCACTAGGAGAAGACTGTAAAAACTGAAAATACAGTTGTTATTTTACGCCTAAGTCTAAAAAGTTAGGCGTAAAATGAAATTTTATAGGCGTATTTACGCCTGTATCGGGCGCAATTTCGAGCCCTGGAGGTCCTGTCGCATTAGAATAAAGAGGATAGAATGTTCTCTTCACAATCTGTGACGTCACCATAAGACTGCATTGCTCAATCTGCGACGTCATTACAGGACCACATTACTCATTCTCTGACGTCACTTTTCATACCTAACTCGTCCTTACTCCTAGCCCACATGTTTTGTTTTCCACAGGCGAGTTTATCGACTTTGGTTTCTGAGATTCCGTAGAAAGGTCATCCATCGGCACTTGTGCAAAGCCGTCGCCAAGAAGGTAATCCTTACTATGTTATCACTATGGTCATCTCTCCGGGATATATACCTCATTTTAGTACCAAGAGATTTGCCTAAAAAGGCACTACGTTTCATTAATCACTGTTTTGTTTCAGGGAAAACTCCGCAGATTCTTCAGGCTGTGGTTGGATGCCACTCGCGCTCAAAGGGAGAGACGACAGAATTTGGTGGCCACTTTACACCGCATATTACTCAACAACGCGCTGAATGTCTGGCGTGAGCACACGAACGCGTCCAAATCGCTAAGGTGATTCATATTTGTCAACTGATTTATCTGAATTAATTTATTTATTCCATGCCAGGAAACTTGCTTTCTCTGACTCAGTATTTCTGGCTGGCATGGCGAATGTATAAGACGGTGTCTTGCTTATCTTTCTAGGACGCGCTGCGATCTGCTTGTCCAGCGGAAAGACTCCAAGTTGGTCAGGCGCGCGATGGACAACTGGCTTTTCGCCATGAAGGTTGTGGATTTCACGAAAATGGCGCGAATCCGATGGTCTGTCCGATGTGTCAGGTAATATTTAGCAGCCACGCCTGCCCGTGACAGCCACTCGTCTGTTATTGTTTTCGTTCGATATTAGAAGACGAATTACGTGTAGAAATCTCTAAATCAACATCTAAAAACAAAGTTTCACATTTGCCAAATTCAATCGAGAATATTGCTCTATATTCTCTAAATCAGCCGATGGAAATGGATGCTTTCTCTGACTTGGTATGTAGCTATGCTGTCAAAATGGCGGCTGACACAGGCTCTCTGTTAAAGAAGAAGAAACTTGCGCGGTGAAGGGCTTACGTTAGAATTGACGTTCGTTTCGTTTTCCATTTTACAGGAAAGCTTGTGAAGGATGGAAACTGCTTGTTCGGCGAAAACATTTGGAGAAGACTCTTATGGAGAGCAGACCTGCCCAGGAATTATGGATTATCAGAGGTAACTAGTCCTTTTGCGTGTGGTGTAGAGATTATTTTAGTAATGCTGCTAATAAAATAATATAGGCACTATACCGCGCATTACTACATGGACCATTCTCGTACCCAGACCTCCCCGGCTCGTCTGCTCGCAGGGGAGGCTCTGGGGACATCCATTTGAGGGCCGTCGCTGATTGGTTGATTTTGAGCGTTGGAGCATGCGTTGAAAGGTCTTTCTCTCAGCGGCTCTGTATTAAATCTCGCGCATGCGTCAGTGGCTGTCACCAGAGCCTCCCCCGCGAGGTTGCGAGCGGGGAGCTCTGGGTTCGAGAATGTACATGGACACACTTTATTGTCAGTGAAGTACGAAATACCATGCGATTCTTTGCTTGAGTGAGCAGTACCGCGGAACGACCAGAAAGCAACTTTTTTTTCGATTAAAAGAATCAGTGAATAAGCGTGCAGATCTGAGTTTCCATGGACTTTACTCCTTAGCGGCATTTGCCCAGTGGAAGAAGATGCACCAAGAAGAGACTGCAGTACAACAGCGAGCGCGGTCAGCGGGTGCTATCCTGGCGCGCAACACCAAGCGGCGTGTACTGCAAGCGTGGCGTGTGACAAACCAACAGGACCAGATCATTGCACCCATGGTGGCCAGGAAACGGCGCAAGTACATGGCCAGGTTAGTTACAACGTTACTCCAAGCATACATCCAACACTTGAAGTCTGTGTTATAACATCTAGATTATTATTTTTGGGTTCACTTCACTTAGGTTCACTTGTATTCATTTTCGCGCAATTTATCATTTGATTCTGCGCGCGATCCATGACACAATTTTCGAACGAACAGCGTGCGCACTGTAATTTCGAGGTCGTGAGGTCATCTAAATATTCCACTCTTGACAGGGCGTTTGATGCGTGGCGACTTCACATCTATCGTCAAAAGTATGTGGTGGATCAGCATTCCAGAGCCAAAGACAAGCTCGTACTTAAGCACTTCATCTACTGGAGGTATGATGAATCAGGGCAAGCCGGATTGAAATTCTATTTTAGATCTGGCGACAAAAGTTGAACCAAATAACCGGCGACTCTCCGTCCTAAATGTTAAAAGTTGTGTTCAAAGACTAAAGTTTGAAAAGAACTTTGTTTCACTTTCGTCAACAAAATGTATTTCAAATATTGAT
This sequence comes from Scolanthus callimorphus, assembly GCA_033964015.1. NCBI lineage: Eukaryota > Metazoa > Cnidaria > Anthozoa > Actiniaria > Edwardsiidae > Scolanthus > Scolanthus callimorphus. The sequence continues at coordinate 19,707,676 of CM066918.1, forward strand.
AAATTTGTTTTACTACCTGAAACAGATGGCGAACACAGCTGATAATGAAAGAGCGATCCGTGATCGAGAAACTCCAGCAGTCCAAGATGCAGAGGGCGTTCTCAGCATGGCGAGGTCACGTGCGTGAATGTCGTCACGAGCGACTAAAGGAAAGAGCTCTGCGGTTACAGCAGCTCCAGGCTCACTTCAAGCACTGGGTGGAACGAACACGCACGAGAGTGGAGGCTAGAGAACTGCAGCTTGGTTATCAGGTAAAAAATGTCTGGATATTGATATTGTGTGGCAGTCCGTGCAATGCACCACAAATAGCTTAGTTGAATGCCTCCTAATCTACAACGGTGGTTCTGCTTTCTGATTGGCTTTTATAAACGCAGGTGGACGGGACCAAACGGATCTTTGTCGTTTTGTAGATCTAAAATTCGAGGAAGCCCTTGACCAATGTAAAGGAGATTCTACAGCATGTAAACTCGGCCTTGTTCTCATTCACAGGCTCGACAAGTTCTTCTGATGCGCTGGTCGTTCAAGTCCTGGCGCCGTACAGCATCTGAACAGAAGCAGAGGCTTGAACATGCTGAGGAGCAATTATCCGCTAATCACGCTCGCTTGGCAGTCTCGTCAGCCTTCAGAGTGTGGTTAAGGTGGCACCAAGTTACCCAGCTAGCGAGGTTAGCAAATTCAAAGACGATACATAACATTCTGGGGTCGGTTCCTGAAAGGTTGGATAAAGTTATCCATGGATAAAAGTTTTATAGGATTTGTTCAGGATTTGACCGTTGGATAAGCGTTTATCTACAGATAACTCTTAATTGACCTTCTAGGAACCGGCCCCTGGCGTATAATCTGCGGCAGATCACATTGGATTGTTTCCCTCTGATTCGCCTTAATTATGGACACTTACATGACAGTTGCATTTGTTTTCCCAGGGATCACGCGGAGACTCGGCGGAAGCAACTCCTTCATCGCGTTTTCTCGGCCTGGTGTCAGTTCCTGAAAGATGAAGTCCAGAAGCAAGTCCGGACCTTCACGACAGCACTCTCCTTGGACTCTTCATTTGGCTCCAACCTGGGCTCTACCTTCCGCTCTACCCTGGGGTCTAACACCATGGGGTCTAATACTCTGGGCTCCACGCTGGGTAGCTCGTCCGACTTCCTGTCCTCGTCAGGGTACGGGGGCGCGGCATGGAGAAGGAGGGGATCAGGGTCGGTGTTCCCTTTCCCCAGCCCACGCCTCTCCCAGCGGGATGATGATGTAAGTAAGCGATGATGCGGGTAAGAGTCGCTGTCTGTCTGTCATATCAATGCAGTGCACATGTTGATTTTATCTAGCCACAAATTATATCCTTTCACATTTGAATGGACTGCTGAAAATTGAAGTTTTGTCTGAATACGAAAAATTACAAAGTCCCACACCAATGGTTGGCTAAAAGACACCGTTCGACCTCTAGAAAGGACATCCATAGAGAGTCTTGACCATACATTTAACATACGTTGCCTTTGTTTGACATACAGGTCGCCTCGTTACCAGGGCGAATGGATCAAGTTGACATCACAAGAATGGCTTCGCCCATCACCGTCCTACGAGAGGTTCCCACGCACTCCATGTCCCCCTAGCAGTGCAGTCCCCTCTGACAGTCCCCTCATCCCCCTTTCACAGCCCTAGTCCCGAACCTTATATCCAGCTCCCTAGTGAGACCTCGGATTCGTCAGTTTTCACGCCCGTCAGACCAGAGCGATCATGGTCCGATGAGCACCTGCCGAGGATCGGATCCCTGAGCGGAGACGATGATGAGGTAACGTAATAATATAAACTTTAGACACTGCCTAAAAATTGAGCTCCCGACACATGTCACATTTACATCACGTGACTTTGGTGTTGCCTCCCTCCCCCTCCCCCAGCTCAAGTTTGTTTGTCTTTCTGGAATGACAATGAATATTTTATCCATGATGATGATAATGATGTTGGTGTGATCCGTGAAGTGCGAATCTGTGCGCTCTGTGTGTCAGTGTCCGAGGTGCATGGCGCACCTCTCTTTAAAAAATCTTAATACAAACGCTATTCTTTTCCGCCTTCTGTAGTACGATCACCAGAGCATGACGTCAGGCATGTCTTGTATGAGCATGCGCGACAAAGAGATGGTGCTGACCGATACTATCTTGCACTGGCGCTGGTTACCGCTGAGTTTGACGTTCCGCACGTGGCTCAAGTACACGAGGCAGCAGAAGCTCCTACGAGAACTCCTTTATTATGTCGGAGAGAAACGGCGCATCGAGTGCATGGCTAATACCCTTAAAACATGGCGACGGGAGTTGTACGTTAAGGTCGTGTCGAGACAGCACTTGGTGAGTGATTTTGATAAATGTTGATCATGTATCTTACCCTTGAACAATGTTACCCATCCTCGGAGATCCAGGGAATTTTTCCTTTGCTCCCCGCTCGTGAGTAAAGCGTTAGAGGAAAAATGCCCTGGGTCTCCGAGGATGAATGTTACCCTTACTACTTCGCCATGAAATTGCTAGTATTTCATCTTATTAACTTGTTCTTTTTAACTGATCATTGAAACAAATCACAAAACAAACAAGGGTAGAATGGGAGACGTCGGTGTTATATACCTCGCGGCACCCATCACGGAGCTGATATATGCCTTGGTGATAATAGTAGTAGTGTTGACCCAAGCCTTTCATGTTACGTATTGTGTATTCCTAACTGGACCTTCTTGTGTCTTTAGCGGGATGGGACACGCCTTCGTTGTGTAAGGGCGTGGCACGAGTACGTTATGACACGGCGAGAGAAGGAGAATAGAAATGCGCGCGCACTGGAGCAATGCCGTGTTAGATTGCTGCGACTCAGCTTCCGGTTTTGGAGTCACAAGGTAGGAAAGCGTTTACATTGAAATATTTATTTTTAGCTTTGGAATAGTTGTGTTTCTATTGAAATCTTAAAGCATGATAAAGGTGCGAAATGAAATTACGGGGAGGTGTTATAACGGAAGGATGAACGCCGTCCTTCCTTATTTGCTTCAGTATTTCATTGAACGTCAATCTAAGTAGTTTTCTTTTCATTTAACAGTATACGGCAAAAAAGCGGTTGCATACAATCGTAGGGGAATGGCAGAAGAAGGCCATAGGTGAGTTATTTATTCTTTAAGCATTAGAATGTCGGTCCTTAGAGACTATACTATCGACATCAACACAGTAGTTCCTAAGAACTATGTAAGAAGTGCCAGCAATTTGGTTCAGCTGCGGCTATGAAACTGGGTTCGTTGCAACGATCGAATTATTATTTCAACGCACGCTGGGGGCGAGGAGGGCATCAAAACTGCCCTAGGCGTTGACTAAAAAGTCGCAATGGACGTTTTATCGCTTTTCCACGACTTGTTTCCTAGTTCAAGAGAAGTACAAAGCTATTGGTGAAAAGGTGCAAACTAGTCATGAGAGGCGAGTGCTGAGGGCCAAGTTTGACTACTGGCTTCGAGAGACCAAGAAAAGCCAGGACGCAAAAACCTTCTACCTCGAAATGCTTCTCCCAAGGTAGAACGACTCATCCGTCTTGTCTTTAGGGCCTGATTTTTATACCACATTACAACAATGAGGTTGGTTTCATTGAATATTATGCAAAGCTGTTGACACTTGTTTAATATATTTTTTTTATTGTTGACGTCGGATTTAGTGCCACGAGGAACATATTTAGTAATAACCTACCAGAACTGGTAGTACGGCTTTCCCTAACTGCCATCATCTTATAACACCAATCCGTATCTAATCCCTCCTATCGTGTCTGGTTTGGAACGAGCACAGGGGACTATTTTACTCTAATCAGGGGGAAAGCTTACTTAATAACTATTTGTGCAGGTTTTTCGTGGCTTGGCACGATTACGCGACCACACGAGCGAGTGACCGACGCAAGGCTGCGGCCTTACATGAAGGAACACTCACGCGCTCGGTAAGTGAATACGGAATAACATATAGATATCCGAGGTTGTCTTATATGTGTTAGAGTGCTTGTTATATCAAATATGTTATTCGTGTTTGTAACATTTACATTTTCGTTTAAGGCTTTCAAAGAGTGGCAGCGGAGGTTCGCAGTCGCCCAAAAAACAGAACAGTTTCTTGAGGTGAAAGAGACGAACTATTGTTTGGAGATCTTGAGAAGCTGGCAGCAATGGGCACACGGTTAGTTTTCCATTTAGAGATGCGTCTGAAGTTCGTATCATAGTCGGACTAGCGAAGAATGTATCGTATCTCAAGTAGTTTGGCGATAGTTGGGACTCGCTCGATGATACTTACTAGTCAGAGTGTGGCGATAGCTTACATATTGCTCTCTTTCATCTTTAGGTGTAAGTACGCGCCGAACCCAGTGGCGGAGCTTCCGACGTGCTGTGGAACTCACGACAATGCGTGATATTTCACTGCGTGGCTAACCACAGCCCATAAGCTACAGAACGCTACCAGGGTGTACGAACAATCCGTGACGAGAAGGTGAGGGGTCAATTGGGTGTGGCACTTCTAGGGAGATCCAGGTCATTGTCCGTGTTACCATTATGACGCCAGGTTTGTGCATGAAGAGATCACAGGGGCGAAGCTGGGGGGGAGGGGGGGAGGGGTTCTGGAACCGCCCTCTCGCGTCAAGGGACCTCCCTTCCTAATTTTCATTAGTAAAGTCTTTAGTTGAGACCAGTATATATTTGTTGTCACCACATTCTAGAGTGTTCCTGTCATGGCGTGAAGCTGCGAATGCGCGCATACAACACCAGTATTCCATGCAAGAGTTTAGCATACACCGCTCACATAACCTGGTAAGTCTATAATAACCTGGTAAGGTAAAGTATAGGTAAAGTATAGATAAGGTATAGATATAGTATAGCTAGCAAAGTATAAGATCATGTAGGTGATGGTTATTTTTATCATGTATAGGTGAAGTATAGATAAAGTATAGAGCAAGTATAGGTGAAGTATAGATAAAGTATAGAGCAAGTATTAGATAAAATATAGGTAAAGTATATAGGTAAAGTATAGGTAAAGTGTATAGGTAAAGTATAGGTAAAGTATAGGTAAAGTGTATAGGTAAAGTATAGGTAAAGTATAGGTAAAGTGTATAGGTAAAGTATAGATAAAATATAGGTAAAGTATATAGGTAAAGTATAGGTAAAGTGTATAGGTAAAGTGTATAGGTAAAGTATAGGTAAAGTGTATAGGTAAAGTAAAGATAAAATATAGGTAAAGTATATAGGTAAAGTATAAGTAAAGTGTATAGGTAGAGTATAGATAAAGTATAGGTAAAGTATAGGTAAAGTATATAGGTAAAGTATAAGTAAAGTGTATAGGTAAAGTATAGCTAAAGTATATAAGTAAAGTATAGGTAAAGTGTATAGGTAAAGTGTATAGGTAAAGTATAGATAAAATATAGGTAAAGTATAGGTAAAGTGTATAGGTAAAGTATAGATAAAATATAGGTAAAGTATATAGGTAAAGTATAGGTAAAGTATAGATAAAAGATAGATAAAGTATATAGGTAAAGTGTATAGGTAAACTATATAGGTAAAGTGTATAGGTAAAGTATAGGTAAAGTATATAGGTAAAGTATATGTAAAGTATAGGTAAAGTATATAGGTAAAGTATAGGTAAAGTGTATAGGTAAAGTATAGGTAAAGTGTATAGGTAAAGTATAGATAAAACATAGGTAAAGTATATAGGTAAAGTATAAGTAAAGTGTATAGGTAGAGTATAGATAAAATATAGGTAAAGTATAGGTAAAGTATATAGGTAAAGTATATAGGTAAAGTATAGGTAAAGTGTATACCTATACTTTACCTATACACTTTACCTATACTTTACCTACATACTTTACCTATACTTTACCTACATGCTTTACCTATACTTTACCTATACTTTATCTTTACTTTACCTAAAGTATATAGATAAAATATAGGTAAAGTATAGGTAAAGTATTAGATAAAGTATAGATAAAATATAGGTAAAGTATAGGTAAAGTATTAGATAAAGTATAGGTAAAGTGTATAGGTAAAGTATAGGTAAAGTGTATAGGTAAAGTATAGGTAAAGTATAGGTAAAGTGTATAGGTAAAGTATAGATAAAATATAGGTAAAGTATAGGTAAAGTATATAGGTAAAGTATAGGTAAAGTGTATAGGTAAAGTATAGATAAAATATAGGTAAAGTATAGGTAAAGTATATAGGTAAAGTATAGGTAAAGTGTATAGGTAAAATATAGATAAAATATAGGTAAAGTACAGGTAAAGTATGTAGCTAAGTATAGGTAAAGTGTATAGGTAATGTATAGATAAAATATAGGTAAAGTATAGGTAAAGTATATAGGTAAAGTATAGGTAAAGTATAGATAAAAAATAGGTAAAGTATAGGTAAAGTATATAGGTAAAGTACCGACGACCGGTTAGCGCAGTGGTAGAGCGCCGGGCTTATGTTCGGGAGGTTGGGAGTTCAAACCCTGGCCGGGCCAACACTCAGGGTCTTTTCTAATAATTGAGGAGAAGGTGCTGCCTTTGCTCTAACATCTGCAAATGGTTAGACCTTCGCGTCTTCTCGGATAAGGACGTTAAACCGTAGGCCCCGTCTCTCACATACACTACACTAACCGGAACCAGAGGGACGTTAAAGAACCACGAGGACCGTCGGAAGTTGCCAAACCTCAGTGTCACAGAACTCACAATGCTAACACACACTCATGTTTATAAAGCTGGTTCTATAGGATGAGTTATCCGTTAATGTAAAGCACTGAAATGTAAAGCATTGAAACTATGGTGTAATGCTATATCTATATTATTATTATTATTAAAGTATAAGTAAAGTGTTTAGGTAAAGTATAGATAAAATATAGGTAGAGTGTGTAGGTAAAGTATAGGTAAAGTGTATAGGTAAAGTATAGATAAAATATAGGTAAAGTATAGGTAAAGTATATAGGTAAAGTGTATAGGTAAAGTATAGATAAAATATAGGTGATAAAAGGCAAAAGTATATGTATACTTGATGTCATCAGTCTCCCAATGTGATTTTACACGGATGAATTAAAATGAGCTAAAACTCATCACTGGAAATGGAAAGAGCGTCTGAAAATTAGTAACATTGCCTAGTTTGAGAGCCGTAGGTTGAAACCTGTCAAAAATATGTGTTAATAAAATTGTGAAATTAAGACAGTGTTGTGCGGGAAACAATACTGGACGACCCATTTTGGACAGCATTGAAGAGGAGAGAACGTGTTCTTTCTTGCATTTGATTGTAGCGAATATCTGTTAATTCTGTTGGAAATTAATTCAAAACTTTCAACTGATCTATCTGATCTGTGATGTTTGTGGTATCTTCTACCTGTTTTGTATGGTGTTCCCTTTTATAGCTCACGCGGTGTTTCAAGTTCTGGCATCGCCTGTACACCCACCGTCAGCTCGCCATCGCTCACTCGGCCCAGCGAGATCTGTCCGCCATGAAGGTGTGCTACAGAGAGTGGCGAGACTTTACATTGGACTGCCGTGCCGAGAAGCACTTCCTCAACAACGTTATTAGAAGGTAACCTTGCATGACTAAAATATTTGTTCTTACTCTTTGAATAACAAAGGGGCTTGAAATGGGAAATTCTCTCTTAATTTGGAATCTCTTAATTGCTGTTGTGACATCGTTCTCCAATATCTGCACTAAATTCTTCATTCCGATGTTGTTACTCGGCATTTGACACCTATTCGTGGTACTGAGTTTTAAATTATTTTAGGAAAAAAGTATTGAGAGATTAAATGATTACTTGGTCATTGCCGTCGGTAATTTCGTTTTTCTTGTTTACTGTGAAAAACATTAAAATAACTTAATATAGAAGTAAAGTAACTTAAATAGAAGGCATACGGTAAATAGAATACTTAATCTATAGAATAAGTTAATCTATAGAATAAGTTAATCATTAAAAGGTTTACTACTACTGACCTCTTGTTGACAAAGTCGTGTTTATATATTTATGGTCTGTTTTCAGGTTTATTATCGTTGGTATGATAATTGCGTTGCCCGAAAGAAGGTACAAGTTTTTTTATTTTATTTTAAAGTTATTTTACCGTAAGACTGAAAAATAGGAAGTCTGATTAGTAGGACTATGGGGAATTACAGAACACGTTTGCTATTGCAGGTATAAACTGACCATACACTGCTTTCCATTTCAGGCCAGGCATCTAATCCAGTCTTGGAAATCAATTACGGAAGGTATGTAAACGTATGTTATGTTATAACTTTCGACATTGAGGGCAAGGTTATTAACCTCGTTGTCATTATTTCTGACTGATTACTACCATGGTTAAAGAAAGGGCTTCCATTCCTATTGGTTCTAATTGGATGTTTATAATCAGTATTTAGAGTCTTGTGTTGATCCTCTGGGCGACAGTCCTACTTCTCAGTACTGGTTGTGGGGAGGCTACACGTGAAAACATTTGGCGAAAATCCATCATTTTCCGATCTTCTGTCCGATCATAATTAAAGCTCATTTACCTATAATTACTTGGTTTTAATTAGTTTGACTTTACTACTTTGAAACCTATTTGAAAAAACCTTACTAAGCGAATATTATTTCGATTGTCACAGACTCCAAGAATCTGAACAGCAAGGCCATGGAGGTTTGCCAGCAATCCGAGAGGAAGCTCCTTCACCGCGCCTTTACTTTGTGGGTACAGGAGGCGCACAAATTGGAGAAGGCCAAGTCACATAGAAGGACTATCGCCATGCGATGGTGAGTGTCGGTAGAGTCTTTTATCGTACTTGGGCGAACTTTAGACCATCCTAGAATATACAATAACCTGATAACTGTCTATTTTTATTTGCTCCTCAGTGCTCTTATCGCCTGGCATCAACATGTCTCCACTCGGGTTCGCTGTGCAAGGTTACTGGCCGAGCATCAGGAGAGATATCAAAGGGATCTGGTAACTAGGAAGAAAAGAGCAGCTCGTTTCCTCTTCATACTAACATTGACCTAATTCTGTTTCCCTATTTTGATGTTTGAAATGATTCCATCTAACTTCGGCTATAGAAACCCTCCCCCCTTTCTGGAGGGGACCGAAGGAGAAGAGAACCTTCGGTGTACGCTACTCAAGTAACGTAACGCATGCATCAAGCCTTTTCAATTCTGTATACCAAATACAGTGTGGTTCAAAAAATGATAACGAAAAACGAATCAGAAACAAAGTTTCAATTGATAGTGATTGGGGATATACTGCTACGTCTTCAAACGCCTTTTTTTTTTATTGCTACAATCAGGTCAGCAAGGCGTTCGTGTTGTGGCGGGACGGCTTCCATAAGACTGTTCATAATCTGGAGATTCTCGAGGAGCATTTGGAGAGGAAAGGACGACAGACGATAGCACGTTGTATGTTCAAGTGGAGAAAGCACACGCTAAAGTGCCGGGCTGAGAAGCACTCTAACGACAGACTTGTCTACAAGGTAAAAAAAATGCTCTTTTAATTTCCGCTTTCCCTCCGAACTTATCGCGTTTCTAAGCATTGTTGTTCTTGTTCCAGTCTTTCGTACTGTGGAAAGACCGTCTGTGTCAGAAGCGAGGGTTGGAGGAGATTGTGCACAAGATGTTCACTCGCCGAACGCGACAAGCTGCGCATCATTGGAGACAATGGACCACCCGTACGTACACCTCGCTATAGAAAATTATCATGCGGTGGAACAAGTAATCATTCAATTTCTTTATTTCATTGTACAGCGGTGACAATGTACAACCTGTAGAAACTCCGCGTTATTCTTATATAAGCGTTGAAAGGTGTCATATTTACTAAAAGTAAAGTTTTTTCAATCTAAAGTGTCTGTACTGTGTTAAAAATGTTAAGGTGCCAAGAGGCAGCGTCGAGATGCCGACGTTTTTCAGGATGCGGTGATGCAGCAGCGTTTGACTGAATCCTTCGCGTACTGGAGACACGTCACTGAGCAGTCGCTAAGAGCGAGAGATCACCGTAATAAACTACTGGTGTCAAGGTGAGCAAATCCCCACTGAACACACTACCATGTTATGTTATGTCACGCCAATGGACGTCACGTGAAAGGACCACATGACATTGCAATCGAATAATAGTAAAGCGAAATGGCCACGTGAGTTAACCAAACTACCACGATCGATCGAAATAAGAACCGACTGATCGTTCCTTCTACGGGATTTCGGGGTACTCAATCAGACTCCACTATGTCATGCCACACCATGAAGACACGTCACGCAATGCACCACTTCAAGTCACGCTTAGCTCGGTGACGCTACAGCATTCCTGGTCACGCAACAGCACGCCATAGGACACCTTACTAAACCTACACCACACAACTCTAGGACATGCCACCGCACGTCACGCCTGGCGTTCCTGCATCACGACACTACACCACGCTCTACTACTGCCACACCATACGATATTCAGAAACTCCGATCGTGTACTACGTTTCCCTCAATGCAAGGGCGACACAAACATGACCTGTATAAAGTCTGAACAAACGCCTAGGGGCTGAAGGATCTGCCATGTTTGGGGTTGGATAACGATTTGAAGCCTTGTGTCCTTTTTTGCAGAGGAATAAGCATCTGGAGATCGGTAATCAAGGCGAAGATCGAGGAGCGAAGAAAAGTCGAACATTTCCAGCGACAAGTTCTGGAGCGAAAGGTGAAGAGAAGTAGCAAAACGCCGTTCTGTCCATTTCGACCAATTTGCATGAAAGTAAAACAATTTCTTTTGATGTGGTATTGTAGGTTGTGCGCATGTTCAAAGATTGGGTCGTGGCGCTAAAAGCGGCGCAAAATTACGGTAACCTAGTCAGCGGACAGCTTGAGAGACACAACCAGCGGATGATCGCAGGTGCCATGCGTCAGTGGAAGAAATTCGTGCTTCGCAGCCGAGCAGAGAAACACCGCAATGCTATGCTGACGGCAAAGGTAGGGTGACGCCCACAACCAGTATTTGCCCATATTTGACTGCACAGAGATAATCGCGAACATTAATACCGCAACCTTGAACATACATCTTTTCGTTTTCAGCGCTAATCTACCATCATCTGGGCGAGCGCGTTACGAAACGCCAAACGTCAGTCGCTCTTAGGCCGCGCAAACCATAACATTCTCTGTTACATAGAAACGATATTGCATGTTGCTGGGTACGTTTGTAGGGAAATCGAGGTACATATAACTCATCAAATCCACTAAGTGCATCCTCATTTGTTTCATTGTAGTTCTTCCTGGAATGGAAAAGTTCTTTTGATGACAAGATGGATCAAAAGATACAAGAATTGGTACGTAACAAATTTGACGCGAGGAAACAAATCTGAGGGCTGACTCATGATGTATTTGTGCCATTTCAGGAACAAGGAGAGATTGCTGATAGACACTATCAAATGCGACTTCGGTAAGTGCGAGTTATCTGAATCGTGGATAATGTATGTACTTGCATGTTACTCGCAACATGACGATGTGTTTATTTGTTTGGCTTCAAAAACTACTACGACAACTACAATAGACCTGTTGCCAGAAACAGATGACACACGATTATAGAATCAATCCCACAAGGCACTGTGGATTTTAATATGGGATCAAAAGAGGCTCAATTTGGATATCACGTCATTTTGCAATAGGCCTTTTATTCGTACTGGCATATAGCACGAGAAAAGTACGCGATGAACGGTACGCGAAACTAGTCCGTAGTACTTTTCACACTTCCTCGCTCTATTGTGATTCAAATTCAAATTCTAGCCTGGAATCGAGTCTACCCTTGACCAACTATGCTGTATCAAACAAACTGCTAGGATCCAAGAAGACACTTGATATAGCTGGTGACGGCGGCGATGATGATAATGACGATGATGATGATGATAATGATGATGATTATGATAATGACGACGACACAGACCACGACGACGACAGTGATGACGTCAATATTGCTTGTGACGGTTGTGACAAGATATCTGCTGACTATGTTGACGTCTAACAATATCATGCTTGCTTTTGTCTGAACAGCAAACTGTGTTTTCGCTCATGGATGTGTGACGCGCGTGTCGAGAAGTACCTCGAGATGAAGCAGCAACGCCTCGTTCACACGCACTTCTACATCTGGAAGAAGAAGTCAAAACTGAAGGCCATCGCTAGTGAACTGGTAATCAATGAAGTGAAGCATTTACTAGTCCATTTTTTGCTTTCAAACTTTTATCGGTCTACCTTTTTTTACGTCTCGCTAAGCCACGAAAACGTTTCTGTTGGTTTTTTGTTTTTAATGTTCCTGTACTCTATCTAATGATGCCGTAAGGCAGATGGAATACCCATAGGAAGGCACTTTGGAATTTTGTATCTTTTTCCATGTAATATTCTTTTTTCTCATTTACACATGCGCCCCAAATCAGCCTGTCAAATCTTCTGGTGTTATTTAGCGTCTGGCTATGACACCGATGCTTCCTGCTTTTTATCGATCATTATTCTGTCATTGATTCTGTCATTTCAATCTCTATTGTATCGCTGCGAATTCTATGCATTGTTGTTATTCCAGGGTGACAGCCGTATCTATGCCAAGTACTGGAACAAATGGCGTCACCAGTTAGTGCGCAAGCGAGTGTCAGAACTCATGATGAAACATGAGGACAAGAAGCTCCTCTCTGAGGTGAGCATGGGCTACTAGTAGCGGGAACAACAGGGGGCTAAATCCCTCATACGTTACATGAGTACAGAGGAAAGGTGCTAAATGTACTTTTGATTGTGCTGCACAAAACATGGGTCAATAAGGACATGAATAATCTTTTGATGTTTAAATGCCATAAACACAAAAAGGTCCCACGTGGACGGCATTGGTTCGTGTGACAGAAGTATGGCTAGGATAACGTTAGCTGACTTGTTCAGTACACATACAAGGGCGTCCATTACTTCTTCCAACTCTTGCCATCTAACAAGGTCGCTGTTTGGCTTCCGTTAATCAAACGATTGAGCTTCACGCAGACTTTGAGAGGTTTTTTTTAACTAATAAGGAATACCTAGGCCTTTAAACCATATATTTCTCCATAAAATGCAAACGGAAACTTAGAAAAAGGCCATGCGCCTGTCTTGAAAGGTAAAGAAATCACAGTAAAATTTTGGCTCTTTCTTGGTGTTGCAAGGCACCAGAGGCATAAAGACAATAGAAGACAAAAAACCGTAGAACGAAACAATAAGATGGAATACAATAGTACATCTTGCAACACCAAGAAAGACCAAAAATGGTCTGGTGTAAGGGCGAAGAAAAAGTTTTGGATGTATGGTCCGATTTTTATTATTTTTGCCCATCCATTTTGTCTTTCTATCTCTTCACCATTTTCCTTACCCTTTTTCTGCTCTTCATGACGTGCATCTGGTATTTAACAATTATTCTCGGCCCCCAATGGTCTCCCCAATGGGCTATTGAATCAGAGGCCATGAGGGCAAGAGGAATAATTGTTTTAGTCAAATTACACTATAAGGTCAATTTGTATAGCCAAAAACATTTTCTGGTGTGGTAATTTGCCATTTTCTTGCTTTCAAACCCGACGCTTTTCCGCTACTAGTAGGCTATATAACTTATAGCCTACTAGTAGCTCAACCAATACAATAGACCACTAGTATGATTTGACTAAAATCTAATTTACGTGAGTTTTATTTTCTACTTTCAGGTGTTTGGGGCGTGGCTTCGTTTGACCACTATTCGAAGACGACTGCTGAAAGAATGGAACGTCGCCATGGTCGAGAAATGGTTCCGGCTGTGGATGCAGAAATATAACGACTCGTGAAGTGATATCGCCACCCGAAACTCTTTCAAACTTAACACCACTTAGTTGTTATCTGCTGCACTTGGATTTGCCCATAAAGTGTTCGCTCGATTATAGCCTGAGTTTTCAGTTGAGGGAGAAAAGTCAGCTTGGAATTCAGGCTAGCTGGATTATGGATATGGTTTATTTTTGGTGGTCTAGACTTGCATTGTAAAGATAGGGGTAACCGGAGAATGGGACGGGGCATTTCAATGTATGCTCTTTGATTCTAGTGCTGTTTCACTGGTTTTAATCACTACGGAAACTCCTTAAAAATCTGAGACTTGGCTCAGGCCAAAGGTTCGCGTTTTCTTAAACACATTCGTATTTTGTCTGGTTTTAATATACATACAGTTAAATCTTAACGAAGCCTGCATGCTGGCTATATATTTATCATTTTTTGTTTAGATATTGTTACAAATTGTTTTTATTAGTGTGAAAATGAAACATACGATATTTAAAAGGCTAGATAATAACCGATAAAAAAGGCAATGTAATTAATTATTGATTTTTAATTTAGGGAATCGAAAATAAATATCTCATCATTTGTACACCCGATGGATACCCTTCCTTGGGCCAGGGAAGTGTGGGCTCAGGTTGTACTGGGCCTCTTTCTCATGCTTCCTACTGGGTGAATCTTGGGGTTGAATTTGAAACTTCTAAAAAAACATTCTTATTGTCAAGCTCAGAGTAGTCAGAGTAGTTGTGTTGGTCGGGCTGGTGTAGGTTGAAAAAAATATTGCTGTAGCTTTGCGATGCCATCCAGAGAAAATCATTCTCGTACCTAGAGCTCGTCGATTTCATACAGAGATTTGTACAGAGCCCCTGTCCCTACCCATGAAAGTGGAAATTTGGTTCACATCACGTGACTTCAACTCATTTGCTTTTCCCGCTCTCTCGAAAGCACGACTTTTCTCTCCAAAAACATTTCAACGAAAAAACACTGAGAAATGCCGGATGGTCAAACCCCAAACCAGCCACCTACTTCGGTAGTCGATACGTTATTGGCCTCCGGAAGCTCAGCACCGCTAACTACCTCATCAACGACAACGGCGAGCTCTAACCCCACGACCTCGACAACGGCCGCTTCTTCTAATGACAGTTCATCCGAGGTTTGTTTTTCCCATTTGCTATTTACCTGTCGTGGGTTAGTTTACAACGGGTAACCAAGACGGCCATTGCAGTAAAACAGGTCCCGGTTCGGACGTGGACCCACGGGTTTTCGTACTCTTAGTGTAGATGTTCAATTATTTTTCGTGGGCGGCCGGGCGCCATGTTTGGTTTCTTGTCCTATCCGTCCTACGAGCGACGACGCCGTCTTTTGCCATTTCCTGGCTTTTAGTTTACATATTTACCTCATTCACGGTCCCCATTTGTTGTATGTCCACCTAGTCTACCACATTTCACTCAGGGTTTCGCAGGGTTTTGGATTCATCCTTTCCCCTATCAATGAGTTATGCAGTCAGTCCTTTTTATTTTATTCATCTTGTCATCGTCTACACACACCATAGTTTGGTTCGGGTAGCCACGGTGTAACTGCAATGGTCATACACTTCCCCTCTGTTATTACCCCGGCTTTTTTTTCGTATCCCCTACTGTCCTCTGCAATTTCTACTTCTATTCTGTTTGTTTTTTTTACCCGATTTACTACGCTACAAAAAGCATTTGATTGATGAAAGTTGGTGTGACTGACTCTCGACGAGAGTTTTTCGTGCATTTTTAGAGCAGATTTCGTATGACTGTGAAAAGTGCCGCGAAAGAGTTGTACCACTCCGCGACCGTGACCGTACCGCCACTACGCGATTTCGTTCGGTATCTACAGCAGGCCAGGTTCGGTACCGCCACCGCGACAGTACCGCGCCGTCTCACGGTACTTTTCACAGTCATACGAAATCTGCTCTATATAACACCGGCGTGCAACGGCTTGTCTAGTACATAGCCGTATCATTTTGCATATCAATCACAAAATCTGGCGGGAAAGACACAATAATGGCAGTCATTTTGTGCGACCAATCACATAAAACTGGCGAGGAGAAAACACAATAATTATGGCAGTCATTTGTGCGACCAATCACATAAAAACTGGCGAGGAGAAAAACACAATAATTATGGCAGTCATTTGTGCGACCAATCACATAAAACTGGCGAGGAGAAAAACACAATAATTGGGCAATTCCAGAAAATAAAGGTACCCCCCCTACGGGCGGCATTTGGAAATTCCGATGGGATGGGGGGGTTTAAGAGCTTGGAATTCTGATTGCAAGGGGGGTTTTCGAAGCTGGATTTCTTTAACTTGCCCGGAATTCTATATGCATGGGGGGGTAAACCATTTTGGAAATTCTGGATGCATGGGGGGGTCAAAAACTAGTGCCGCCCGTGGGGAGGGTACCTTTATTTTCTGGAATTGCCCATTATGGCAGTCATTTGTGCGACCAATCACATAAAACTGGCGATGGAAAACAATATTTATGGCAGTCATTTGTGCGACCAATCACATAAAAACTAGCGAGGAGAAAACACAAAATAATAATGGCAGCCATTTGTGCGACCAATCACATAAAACTGGCGGGGAAAAACAAATAATTTAGGGCAGCCATTTGTGCAACCAATCACATAAAACTGGCGGGGAAACACAATAATGTTGGCAGTCATTTGTGCGACCAATCACATAAAAGCTGGCGGGGGGAAACACTATTTATGGCAGTCATTTGTGCGACCAATCACATAAAACTGGCGGGGGAAAACACAAATAATTAGGGCAGCCATTTGTGCGACCAATCACATAAACTGGCGGGGGAAACACAATAATTATGGCAGTCATTTGTGCGACCAATCACATAAAAACTGGCGATGGAAAACACAATATTTATGGCAGTCATTTGTGCGACCAATCACATAAAACTGGCGGGGGAAAACACAAATAATTAGGGCAGCCATTTTGTGCGACCAATCACATAAAATCTGGTGAGAAGAAAAATACAATACTATGGCAATCATTTTGTGCGACCACATAAAACTGGCGGAAAAAAAAAATAATAAAATAATAATAATAATAATAATAATAAAGCGACGTAGCTTAATAACTTAATGTTATCAAACGTTATGTCTCTTGCGCCGAAGATCGACGAAGTCAGAGAATTTGTCCTTAGAAAAGAGGTTGATCTTGTATTCATCACAGAATCGTGGTTGAAGGATTGTGTTTCCGACGGAGTCGTTGATATTCCAGATTTTACCGTAGTTCGCCAAGATCGACAAGAACGGATGCACGGAGGTGTGTGCGCTTATATCAGAGAAGGGGAGTACAGATTTAAGCACCTAAATTATCTGAACTGCTGTGACGAGCATGAGGGTTTATGGCTGCATATAAGACCTAATCGCCTCCCTCGAGGATTCTCCTGTATCATTGCTGCTGCGATATATCACCCTCCTAGTGATGACGATCGATCTATTCGGGAGCATCTATTCCAGTCCTTGTCTCTCATCGAGTCTGACTTTCCCAACTGTGGAATAATTTTAACTGGCGATTTTAACCGCTTGGATATTAGTGGCCTTTTGAGGCATTTTCGCCTCAAGCAAATCGTCAAAGTTCCAACTCGAAAAGACGCCACCCTAGATCTGATTCTGACGAACATGCACGAGCATTACTCCGCGCCACAGGCCTTTCCACCATTCGGTCTGTCTGACCACAATACCGTGGTGGCATTGGCGTTAGAGGGTAAGCGTAACAACAACACCAAAAGAAGCATAACAAAGCGGGATCTGCGGACCAGTGCGAAGGAGGCTATGGGAAGATATCTTAACCTCATGGATTGGTCATTATTATACGCCCCCTTGGAGAGCTGCGAACAGATGTGGAATACATTTTACGAGGTGATTGTTACTGGTCTTGACATCCTAATGCCAGAGAAGGAGTATCGCGTTTGTGTTGCCGACGCACCGTGGATGACTCCGAGAGTGAAATCCCTCATCCTCAACAGACAAAAGGCCTTCAACACCCATGGCTCAAACTCAATTCAATTTAAGTACTTCAGGAATCTAGTTAACAGAGAAAGGAAAGCGTGTCGAGGACGGTATTACAAATCAAAGGTACAACATCTTAAGGGTGAAAACCCAAAGAGGTGGTGGGACGAGGTCAAACGGATTAGTGGCGCCAAATCGAAAAGTGGCGACTTGATAAGTCAAATCAATGTCGACCAGTTCTCTGATCTCTCTAAGCTTGAGCAAGCCAATACTATCAATGCGGCCTTTCTAGATCCTTTGGATCAGTACAAATTGCAAGAACCACTTACGCGCTTTCCCTTAGAGCCTGAGCCTGTATTCCTAAGTGTAACCGAGGACCGCGTGCTAAAGGTACTATCTAATCTTCATGCGCGAAAGGCGTGCGGCCCTGATAACGTGCCTAATTGGCTGTTAAAGGAGTACGCAGACATTTTAGCTTTCCCCATCGCGCAAATCCTCAATGCGTCCTATCGTGAGCAGTGTCTGCCCACCATCTGGAAGATGGCTGACGTCCCTCCCCTTCCAAAAAAGAAGCCTGTTCTCGACCTGAAAAAGGACTTAAGACCAGTTTCATTGACGCCTTGTGTATCTAAGGTGGCCGAGGAGTTCGTGGTGGAGGATTTTGTCAAACCTGCTATTCTTGACGCGGTCAGCGGAGACCAATATGGGGCGATCCCAAAGTCCTCCACCACCATGGCTCTTATTAGCATGTTGCATGCTTGGGCTCTAGGGACTGATGGGAACGGGGCAACAGTAAGAACGATGTTGTTTGATTACCGCAAAGCGTTTGATTTTATTGACCATAGGATTTTAATCAACAAGCTAAGTAGGTTGGCCATTCCCCGAAGCGTCGTGAATTGGATTATTGATTTCCTTTCCAACCGATCCCAACGGATCAAGTTAGCAAAGGGCTGTTACTCCGAGTGGGGTCCAGTCCCCTCCGGGGTACCACAGGTACCAAATTGGGCCCGTGGTTATTCATACTATTTATTAATGATTTGGATATAAATTCACCACATTTGTGGAAATTTGTAGATGATACCACGGCCTCGGAGGTAATTAAAAAAGGAAAGGCCAGCAACGCTCAGGGTATGACTGATCAGATCATCGAGTGGTCCCATGAAAATAGAGTTGTCCTTAACCCTGATAAGTGCAAAGAAATGAGAATTTCGTTTGCTCGCGAACCCGAACGCTTTGATGCTATAACTATCGATGGCAAAGCACTCGAGGTTGTCAAAAATGTCAAATTATTAGGGTTAACTATTAGTGACAACCTGACGTGGAACGCTCATGTGGAGGAGGCAGTAAAGAAGGCTAGCAAGAAATTGTATTTCCTTGTTCAACTTAAAAGAGCTAGACTGCCTCCTTCAGACTTAGTTCTTTTCTATAAAGCCTGTGTTCGTTCGTGTGTGGACTATGCTGTGCCAGTTTTCTATAACGCCCTGCCGCAGTACCTAAAAGATGAGTTTGTGCGTATCGAGAAAAGGGCGCTATCGATAATATTGCCCCGCACGAGCTACATTAGTACTTGCAGTTTTTTGGGCATCACACCTATTACTGAGCACCATAGCCAACTGTGCAGTAAGCTGTTCGACGAGATTTGCTCTGAGACTGATCACAAGCTGAACAGCTTGCTGCCACCAAAAAACGAATCAAGATATAATCTCCGCAACCATCGCCCTTTTTCCCTCCCTAATTTAAAAACAAACAGAACCAAAAACACCTTCGTGTTCGCAATGGCCCGAAATTCGTTTCAAACATAGGTAATTTATCGACTGCAGGTAGAAATGGGTTTTAAAGAGATCATAGTGTTTTAACTTTTATTATTCATATTCCCTATTATTATTTAGTATTTATATATATGTAAATAGTCTTATTCAAATTGTTTTAATATATTGTAAAAATTGCTTAATTCAGCCCTAAAGCTGCAATGTAGTTTTTAATAAACCATCTATCTATCTATCTAGTCGGGCATTCGCGGGCGAGATAGAACATGGGCTTACATTTCCCTTTCGTTTTTTTTTCCCATTTTCTAGTCCCTAGAAAGTCTGAAGAAGGAGAGAAGAGCCATGAGCCGGGAACTGAACGTCCTTCAAGGACGGGATAAAACTATGAAGTTTCAAAGCCTGCGAAAAGAACTCAAGGAGTTCTGTCAAGGATTGGATTTCAACACTTCCATCGCTTTGACGAAGCTGAAGAGCCTTTCCGTGGCGGCTCAAGAAGCAAAGGCCGAGGAAGCGGACAAGATCAAAGCGGTAGAGTCCAGTATCGTGTTCGCCCAGCAGTCGGACAAACGAATTGATATACGGGAGATAATATTTCACACTTTGGCATCCGAGGCAGAAGTGGAAGCGTCAAAACTCACCCGTAGGTGGGAAGAAAGTCTTACAACAGGCAGCGGCCCACTCCCCCCTATCGCCAAGGCTACCGTCCATACCAGAGAACCTCACGTCCGGCTACAGCGCCATACGGAGCTGCGCCTTATGCATGCTACGCATGTGGCGAGTCAGGTCATATGGCTCGCAGCTGCCCCCAAAACACTAAGAAATAAAGGGCTGTAGAGGGCAGCATTCTTTAAGGCCGCGGTTTTTAGCCTCTGTTCGAGTGCAATCTGTAGGAGTCGCGGGACTCACCATTTATTTCTATCAAGGTTCCTTCGGACCTTTTGTATTCGCGGATTTTCTCCTATCTCTGCCTTTGCCTAATAAAGATACATTTCTTTTAATGGTTTCGAGTTTCTCCTTTTCGTTTCTATGTGCAACAATAGTAGGTTTCATCGCCCCAAAGAGACAGACATATCAAGGGCCAGGGTTCTGCTTGAACCTGGCCCTAGCTGCCTAACCCGCCGCGCGATCTGTCTATCTCTTTGCCCCTCCGGTAACACCTTGGTATTAAGGTTAGGTTTCACCTTGGTATTTAGGTTAGGTTTCCCCTGTCATACCAGAGTGGGAGCTCTTGAGGAGTACCAGTCTCGACGTGTCGGGTACGTACCAATCGCTGGAGGGGCAAAGAGATACGACAGTCATCGGCCGGCGGAGATATCGATGCAGGAGGTCGTCAACGGAACGGCTGACGCATCGGCGTACGACTGTTGGGTCAGAGATCCGACCCATTTCGTTTCGGGAGAGCCTCATCGGCACATCAGCGCTTGGCTAGGACACTCGCGCGACCATCCTGATCATACGCAAATTTTGCGTTGGCTGCGAGACGGCGTCTCCATACACGAATTCATTTCTCCCTTCAAGGGAACATATCGGCGCGAAAAATACGATCACGACTTTCCCCCCGATAGGTATTTTCCCAACAATCGATCCTGCAAGATGTATAAAGATTTAGGAAAAAGGGAAATCGAGAAAAAGATTGCGATGGGTGCGATACGCGTCCTTGGGAGGGTCGGGGAAGCCCCGCGCCCGCGCATCGTCATGCCGTTTAGTATCGAACCGAGTAAACCCAGATTGGTGCACGACGAACAGTATATAAACAACTTTATGAAACACTGTCCCTTTCATCTCGATCAGGTTATAGATACAATTCGCTATCTCGCGGAGGGTTCATTTCATTCCAAGCTCGACGACAAGTCTGGCTTTGGCCATTTCCTTCTATCGCATGACTCCCTTCCATTCATGGGGGCCGAATGGGGGGGCTGGTGGCTCACCATCGCCTCCCTGCCCCAAGGTTGGCGAGAGAGCCCATTCGTATACCAAACGCTCGGGTCGGTGGCTACTCATGCAATCAGAAGTTTGGGGGTCCCGTGCCTACAATACATTGACGATCGGCACCTTGGGGAACTATGGGGGTTGCAACATAGGCGCGAAACGAGCCTATCTGCCGCAGAAGCGGCCCTATACGTCGCAATCTCCGTCATCACCGAGCTCGGCTATTTTATCAACACCAAAAAATCAAATTTTTCACACGCAGCGAGAAGTTGTTTTCTTAGGGCACATTGTAGACACGATCCGTCAGACCTTCTCTATTCCAGAGGACAAGAAACAGAAGTTTATCGAGGTCAGAGACCATATTCTCTCTAGTCCCACTTGTTCTCTAACAACCCTACAGAGATTTCAGGGTAAGTACATCTCCTTCAGCCTGATGGTCCCCGCGGCAAAGCTGTATACAAGAGAACTAAACAGCGCGATAAGTAAGTTCCATTCTTCGGCTCGGCCGATACCAATCACTCCCGAATTGCGCAAAGAGATCGAGCACTGGCGATTCATAGACAGCTGGACGGGTTTCGTCCCTTGGAGACAGGAAGAACATCACAGAGTTCGTGTGATTGCGTCAGACGCCTCTGGCGTAAAATGGGGAGGGGTCATGTACAACCCGCGCGGAATCCAAGAAACAGGAGATTTTTTCGACTCCGAATTTGGCTCCTGTGACATCGCAACTAAGGAGTCAGTTGGACTTCTTAAGACACTCCAATCCTTCGAGTCTCATCTTGAGGCCGCACAAGTGGTGGCAGAGGTAGACAGCAAAGTCCTTTTATCTGCATGGAATACCGAAGGGTGCCGTAACCGCAACGTTAATGTTGTCATAAAGCAACTCTACTCCTTTGTGTGCGAGCATCACATCGACCTCCAGCTCAAATGGGTCCCAAGTGCACAAAATTTAGCGGACGCTCCGTCCCGAAAAGTGACGGACGAAGACGCCATGCTTAGTCCACACCTATTCGCTAAGATCGAACAGTGGTTCGGCACTCATACAATAGACCTCATGGCGCTCGACTCCAATGCCCAGCGCTCTCAAACGGGCACCTTACCTCACTACACGCCATACCCTACACCGCAGTCTGCGGGCGTGGATTTCTTTACCCAGGACCTTTCACGAGATCGCGACGGTCATAGGGAGAACGGGTATTGTTTCCCGCCAATATTTCTCATCGGTCCAGTGATAAACCACGTGAGGCATCACAAGGCGGCCATCTCCCTAGTAATATCCGATATTCATCCCAGGAGGTATTGGTGGCCTCTCATTCAAGCTCTTACCGGAAGTAAGCATCTTCTTGCGCCTAAAGGTGACACATCTGCCATCATTTGGCCCTCACGTAAAGCAGACAAGCGCTCTCCTTGCAGACCTATCCGTGGGATCTATGGGTTTTTCGCCCAGGCCAATGCTAAGTTCCCATGTATGTGTTTCAACAGACTCCAGCCCTTACGATGGCCTGGGTACCGGCAGAGCGCATCGAGTGCCCACGATGCAGGGGTCTTAATGATCTACACTACAAGTTTTGCCTGTCATGCGGGATCAAGCGCATCCAAGATAAACTTACCTGTGCTGAAACCGCCATAAACACTGAAGTCCTCTACACAAGGTGGGATGCCCTTGACACGTCCTTGTCAACTTCAAAATACGAGAGGAAAAGATCCGCTTTAGAACGGGAATTTATTTGTTTTCTCGCCAATTTGGACCCCCCGAAGGATCTAGATAGTATCGCCCCATTGGATGTAATTCAATTCCTCATCTGGAAAGATCGTAACGGCAAGACACAAGTACATGCTCTGGGATGCCCACATTTAGGTCTACGGGGCCCATGGCAATCTGTTCGGAGTCCTCCGCCATTCCAATCCCGTAATATGCGCGGTCAAGGGCATCGAAGACTATGTGGCACTTTGCCGCGCCATGAAAATAGATCTCTCTGGCGGATACCTCTTTAGGTCGACAAACGGCAGCCAGGTTCAGGAGAAACCCTTTACCACTGACGCCTCAGAAGCACGCCTAAAACTCTATACTGCGCACTCGTGCGACGGCCACAAGACGCTCCACGGGTTCCGGAGTGGCGCGGCCATTACTATGGCCTTGACCGGAGCGAGTCTTCACCAGATAATGGATCATGTTGGTTGGCGCACGCCGCAGATGGCCCATCACTACATGAAAATGCAACAGACTTTAAATCCCCAATCGGTTTCCGCCAGAATGAATGTGGCAACAGAAGACACTACTGCCGAGTATAAAGATTGGAGCAGCCTCAAAAAATTCCGGCCTGCATTCACGTGAGATTTGATGCGTCTAAAAACGTTCGATTCGGTCCCCAGCTTCCACAATTCAACGTGTAAAAAAATGGGCTAGTACAATATACACTACATTGTACCAATATATGTAACGTCTTCCTTCTTTGCTCTGGGTGGGCTGGTGGTCTTTCTTGTTTCCTCTTTCTCGGATCGGATTGGGTTTGGCCGCCGGTAAACTTAGCAGGAGAGTGGGGTTCCTGGTGAGTATGGGAGGCCACTCGGGGGTTCGTAACCCATACCTAATTGACACTATTTGGGTCGGGACATAGAACTGTCCCTACCCATGAAAGTGGAAATTTGGTTCACATCACGTGACTTCAACTCATTTGCTTTTCCCGAGTCACCGAGGAACACACTTGTATCTTCTCAACCTGAAGAGGCCCTTTGTGTGTTTTGTACAGACAGATTCGTCGATCCTGAGCGCCCACCCGCCCCTCCCAGTTCCGTGTCCCGATTCACCCACGATCCCACTCGGGGGTTCGTAACCCATACCTAATTGACACTATTTGGGTCGGGACATAGAACTGAGCCACGCGCGTGATTTGACATAGACCCTCTGGGGCACGCGCGTGATATGATACAGAGCCTCTGAGCCACGCGCGTGATATGATACAGAGCCCCTGAGCCACGCGCGTGATATGATACAGAGCCTCTGAGCCACGCGCGTGATTTGATACAGAGCCTCTGAGCCACGCGCGTGATTTGACATAGAGCCTCTGAGGCACGCGCGTGATATGATACAGAGCCTCTGAGCCACGCGCGTGATATGATACAGAGCCTCTGAGGCACGCGCGTGATATGATACAGAGCCTCTGAGCCACGCGCGTGATTTGATACAGAGCCTCTGAGCCACGCGCGTGATATGATACAGAGCCCCTGAGCCACGCGCGTGATATGACACAGAGCCTCTGAGGCACGCGCGTGATATGATACAGAGCCTCTGAGGCATGAGCGTGATATGATACAGAGCCTCTGAGCCACGCGCGTGATATGATACAGAGCCTCTGAGCCACGCGCGTGATATGATACAGAGCCTCTGAGCCACGCGCGTGATATGATACAGAGCCTCTGAGCCACGCGCGTGATATGATACAGAGCCTCTGAGGCACGCGCGTGATTTGATACAGAGCCTCTGAGGCACGCGCGTGATTTGATACAGAGCCTCTGAGGCACGCGCGTGATTTGATACAGAGCCTCTGAGCCACGCGCGTGATATGATACAGAGCCTCTGAGCCACGCGCGTGATATGATACAGAGCTCTGAGGCACGCGCGTGATTTGACATAGAGCCTCTGGGGAACGTGCGTGATTTGACACAGAGCCTCTGAGCCACGCGCGTGATTTGACACAGAGCCTCTGAGCCACGCGCGTGATTTGACATAGAGCCTCTGAGCCACGTGCGTGATTTGACATAGAGCCTCTGAGCCACGTGCGTGATTTGACATAGAGCCTCTGAGCCACGCGCGTGATTTGACATAGAGCCTCTGAGCCACGTGCGTGATTTGACATAGAGCCTCTGAGGCATGCGCGTGATATGATACAGAGCCTCTGAGGCACGCGCGTGATATGATACAGAGCCTCTGAGGCATGAGAGAGATTTGATTTTTTTTTGGTGCTCGGGGTTCCTGTGTCGCAGGGAGATATTCTTCGGGGTTCCACAGACTACTGGGATCGAGTGAGGTGAAAAGGCCGAGGGATGAATCACTTTCACGTCAGGGGATGCTGAGCGGTTTTAATATCATAACATCTATCTAAATCTGCTAACTAATTTTTGTCGCTTTTAGCTTGACGTAAAATGCCATTTTTACTGGACTACTGTTGTAGCAATAACAGCAATACCATTATGCCGAAGCAGTTCGACCAGCACCAAAGGGAAACTGTCCATGGACTCATCAACTACAGTATTTGGGATGGGAAAACAGATTCATGATGTGCCCAAAAGAAAACTTCCACTCATATTTTTATTAAAGTAGAGTTTAATCATGTCGTTATAAAGTCAATATCTCAATATGAACAAAACTTTATTTGCAATTTTGGATCAGCCGTAAGGAGCAGGCTAAAATTACTTTACACTTCACGTTGAAGTGACGGAATATCAAACGAGTTTGATCACAGTAAATTGTACATAACCCGCGTATAAGAAACTAGGTTTTTCCAACTTAGCCCAAATGTGGTATTGTTGGAATATTGGCTACTTAGGTTCTTATAGGAGCACTAGCGATCAGCACATATAATCAATACAGGGCAGATGTCATGTACTGTATTCTCAATAATTTTCTTTGTATAATTCAGTATTGGCAAAGACACCCCATGTTTTTAAAAAGAATCTTTTGAAAGCTTTAGGCTGAATAGGCTCTTCTGAAAAGGAGATTTAATAGGAAAACTTTAGCCTAATAGGTTCTTAAATGTTAGGATCTTATACGCGGGTTTTTACTGTATTTGCATGCAGCACTTACTTGCTTTACAGAATGTTAACTGGTAACAAAATTATTCACCAAACACAACATTGTAATATACAACTATTTACAGTCCACATATGGACATTTTACAAGGTACGAGATCTGGACTTTAGAATCACAAGGACAGAAATCGTCACGTGTCTTTTGCTAACCAATCATATCATCCAAATGTTGTCACGTGCCAACCCGTGGCGACGTGAAAATAACGTCACAATCCCGTCATCAATTTTTCTCTCAAGATTGCTGCTACCTTTTGTGGCGACCAGCGCCGAACACACGGGATGAAAATGAATTAGTTCGCAGTCTAAGATACTGGACTAAGTAGAGATTGGTCTCAGAACTGGCTATACCGAAGACTTACAGATAAAACGGTATAACAGACACAATAGCCGTCTGAGCAAGAAACTTTCAATGTAAATGCATTTAAATTTTATTTGAACAACACTACTCTTCCCAGTGGACCGTTACACCTCTTGATTTTTCACGCCGCCGGTGGCTGTCTTACATTGATCGTTGGATCACCGTATTATGTACCACGTAATGAGTTGCTATGAGGCACTGATACGTGATTAACAGTTTCGGATGTAGACTTCCACAATGTGGCCCACCAGACTCTCAAAGTTAACGCCCACAAATCGAGAAATGTAACGGTCTACTGTGAAGAAAAGTGCCTTAAAATTTTCAAAATATTAAAAATATCAAAATTATCGATACCGTCGATATGGATATGATTTCGAATCAGCAACTGAAACGAGCGAAACTACTCGGTAATCAAGAGACCGCTAGCTCCGGCCATTGCGAATGACATTTGAAACTGGAACAAACAACACAACAGATGAACAACTTCTAGCAATTGATATAATCATTTGATCTGACGTTTTCCTGCTTGAGTCGTTGCATCGCGTCCCGCGTGATTTGTTTCACCTTATGAACCAATCAGATTCTTGTCCTCTTTCGCCTAGTGCACTCGCCTGGCTTTCCGTCGCGACGTTGTCTGGTTTTCGTTGAGAGGGAAGCCAGGCAAGTGCACTGGGCAAAACATAACAAGAATCTGATTGGCTCAGATGGTTTGACTGGCAGAACAAAGCCTGGCGTCTAAGTGATTGTGTTAGAAGCTAGAGAGAGAAATGTTTCAAAGCGATGCTGCATGTTCAAGGTTCTCTGTATTTCTGGGCTGACCAGTGAGTCCCTTCTTGTTGAGAGAAACAGTGCGTTTTAACGAGAAGCGCACGGCTGATATCTCGTTACCAGTCCCTCGACTGCTGCCCTGGCTTGCGTTTGATGATGTCCTCGAGAGCTGCGAGAGTGGGAAGGTGCTGGGCGGAGTATTCTCGGCTTCAGAATCCTAAGAAAACATTTTCAATCATCAAAGGACGTTTTAAAATAGGGAGAGTGAGGCAGAGAGAATGATCGATAGGGGAGGATCACAACTTTACAAACATCCGGGGACCCAGGGCATAATAAAAGAGGATCACAACTTTACAAACATCCGGGGACCCAGGGCATAATAAAAGAGGACGGGTACCCGAGGCGGATCCAGGAATATCAGAAAGGGGGGGGGGGGGGGGGGGGGGGGGGGGGGGGTGGGTGACATGGGACCAAAATTTGCAAATTTCCTTCATCAAATACAGTAAATGTATGGGAAAATCTCCGAGAAGGGGGGCCGCCCCCCACCCCCCTAAAACCGCCTCTTGGTACTTCAGGATACGGTATCAACATCAGTTGGTATCACTAGATGCGTACACAATAATGCATGTGTGTTTGTAGACGGATAGGTTTATCCGTTTTAGCCTCCCGTCCACATAAAACGTGGAACGTTTCGCAATGATATAGGTGGGCGCATTTTCGGTCGAATAATAAATCCGAAAATTTTATCAACGACTTAGCTCAAATTTGCCACAACCAGTGGAAAGAGCGTGCTGAAATTATTAAAAGTTTGCAACCCGAGTAGCCCCACTACTGCCTCCCCCCCCCCCCCCCCCCCCCCCCCCCACCCCCACCACACACCCTACCCCCGACCGTTCGGTTACAAACTCGCGAAGATTCAGCCTTGCAAACACAGAGGTAAAAATAAAAATACCTATGCGCCTATGCGTTCTTCGAATGGAAGGTTTAGATTTTAGCTAGCTTATTAAGTGGCTCCCGAGTATTTATTGCAGAAATAGACCTCAACTTCAAGCGTATGTTTGACCCCGAACAAGTCTTCCGATTTCCATAATTGTTCTCACAGAGCTTAAGCAACCTTTGTACTACCAAATGGTGTAGTTCATTTGATATATTAAGCTCGTCTGTTTGGATATTTTAAATTTTCCAAAGGAGGTGTTTTTACAATAATTGGTATAACTTGAAAATTCGACCGTGAATGATCTTATTACCAGCTAAAATCGCATCTATGGTAATAAGGGTTTACTCAGAGAAATGCCCAGGTCAGCTTTTCCCATGCGATTTAAGTTGTAAACGATGTAATAATTTACCTCTAAAAATGTCTTATTCCGCTTCTGTTTAGTGTGCCGAGCGCGGATATCAGAAAAGTAGGGAGCTCTTCAGGATTGTATCGGCTAATGTTTACTTTTAATTATATAAAAGAGAAAATAGAATCGAGTATCTACAGAAAGCGATATTTAATAAACGAATGAGAGCAGCTTCTTGTCCAGAATGTGCTGTTGCTATAATATTCAATTCGAGCTCGAAATAACTAAATTGCTGGAATTGTTTCATAAGTTTCTTTCGTGAGAGGTAGAGTACAACTAACTGAGAAGACTTACCAAGTTTGGGCTCGTCTTTCCAATACTATGTGAGAAACATTATCCAAAAGGAGTCAGTGTTCGTTGCTCCAACACAAACGCCAAGAAAACCCACATGTTATGAGCGCAGTGTTCTCGCCTCAGTGCACTTCGCTAAATTCTTCACGTGCGACGCTTCCTAGTCCCGAAGTAAGACAAGTTAATACCGGTAGCTGTTCCGCGATCCCGCGGGTCGAGAAAGCGTCGCACGTGAAGTATTTAGCACCATGTGCACTGAGACGAGAACGCTGAGTTCATAAACATATGGGTTTTCTTGGCGTTGTGTTGGAGCGAAGAAATACTGACTCCTTGTGGATAATAATTCTCAACATAGTATTGGAAAGACGAGCCCAAACTTGGTAAGTCTTCTCAGTTGGTTGTACTC
This sequence comes from Scolanthus callimorphus, assembly GCA_033964015.1. NCBI lineage: Eukaryota > Metazoa > Cnidaria > Anthozoa > Actiniaria > Edwardsiidae > Scolanthus > Scolanthus callimorphus. The sequence goes on from CM066918.1 coordinate 19,737,077, forward strand.
TACCTCTCACGAAAGAAACTTGCGAAACAATTCCAGCAATTTAGGTATTTCGAGCTCGAATTGAATATTATAGCAACATCACATTCTGGACAAGACGTTGCTCTCATTCGTTTATTAAATATCGCTTTCTGTAGATACTCGATTCTATTTTCTCTTTTATATAATTAAGAGTGAACATTAGCCGAGATAATACTGAAGAGCTCCCCTACTTTTCTGATATCCGCGCTCGGCACACTAAACAGAAGCGGAAGAAGACATTTTTAGAGGTAAAATTATTACATCGTTTACAACTTAAATCGCATGGGAAAAGCTGACCTGGGCATTTCTCTGAGTAAACCCTTATTACTATAGATGCGATTTTAGCTGGTAATAAGATCATTCACGGTCGGATTTCAAGTTATAACAATTATTCTAAAAACACCTCCTTTGGAAAATTTTAAATATCCTTAACAGACGAGCTTAATATATCAAATGAACTACACCATTTGGTAGTGCAGAGGTTGCTTAAGCTCTGTGAGAACAATTATGGAAATCGGAAGATTTTTCAGGGTCAAACATACGCTAGAAGTTGAGGTCTATTTCTGCAATAAATACTCGGGAGCCACCTTAATGAAAGATATTAGAATTATATTTACGTTTTATAAAACCGTTTGATTTTTGACGTAGCGTCGCCGGACTTCAACCTTTATCGCTCAAAATTGGTTTTCTGACTAACGTCAATGTGATCTTTTCCGTGGTATGGATGGATTGTAACTTGGACGTCTGTATCAAAAGTTGAAGATTTCGTGGCATGTAGTGACGTCACGACAGGTCACGATGCGCCCACCTATAACCACAGTGTAGTTTTACGGGAAATCTCGGCCTTCGTTTAAGAGGTGTTGCAAAACGGATTAGACATATTCCAAAATGTGATCTTTTGCATCTCACATTGATTTGTCTGCTGGTGAAAAAGCCTATGCCTACTTACAGAACTGCTGGAGTCTCTGAGTGTCTGTTGCTGTTGTTGCTGCTTTTTCTGTTGCTCAAGAAACCAGACTGGTCCGCACGGTGGGCAACTGTGACACACAAGGGATAATATTAGAGAAGACCGCCATTCCAGTGAGTGTGTGGGAGGAACAAGGGGCTTTCATCTAAAAACACGAGTTCAGGGGATGCCGGGCAAGGATTGCCAAAGATCGCAAAATTGTAAAGTCATACTTCAACATGTAAGCTGTAATAATTAGAAACCGTGAAGAACTGGAAAAACTACAAATAAACGGTGTATGATCAGTATGCACTTAAATTTAATAGCTGAGCTAATTCGCACGGCAATGTGGTGCACCCGGGAGGATGGCGTAGATTACATACATATCCCATATCAACCGGAGCTCTCATAGGACAAATGAAATTTGCCGACTCCTAAAAGATACCTCAACCCCGAATGTTAAACCCTAAAAGACACGACGAGCACCACAACCGGCTGATAAGGAGTATCTCTCTCCCCCTCCTGGCGGTGCGTACCTCTGGCTATGCCCAGTTATGAGTTATTTCAGTTTATACCTTTCTCTGTATTGGTCAATTTGTGTCTGGGGTAGCAAGCCCCACATGTCCAGAGATTCCTTGATCCTCAACAGAAGTTCATATTTTTCACGCCCTACAACCTGCAACGGTAGATATGAATATGTCCTTACAAAGGGGAAGATCTACATTTTTTGAAATGAAACAAGCATTCAACGTGGATTGTTTTTATATACAGGCAGACACAGACAGACAGACAAAAAAGACACATGGACGGCAGACAGATGAGATTGATTCATTTCTCAGTTACGGTATTTTCCGTGCTGTACACCAAAAAAATTGAAGCAGACGTTCGTTTCGTTTTGTAGCATGCATGCCACTTTTGTTTTTCTATTTGGCATGGGAACGAGGCCAAGCAAAAAGCGTAACGTGATAAGCAAGATAAATGCGGAGATTGCCCTGAAAAATGTAAACATGGCAGATAGCAAAGATTTTGAGCACAGACGTCTGAACTACAAATCTACAAAAAGGGATTGTGTCTACTTGGCCTCGCACCTTATTACGTGTGACAAAGAAGAACTGACCTGGATGGTAAAAACCTCATCATCTTCCCTTTTTATCCTCTTAGCAACCAAAGACTGCAGTTCAAGACTCTCCTCGACCATTCTACAATCTACAAATGGGATGAAAGAATATCAGTATAACAAAAAGGGATTCACGTGTCAAAGGGCGAGATGAATTGCTTGTTTTAAAGCTTAAGGAAAAGTCTGAAGAATAGAATAGAAACTTTATGAACGTGTCTAAGCCTCCTAGCACATGGGAAATCCCATTACTAATATTGGGACACAAAAAGCATTTAAAACAACTTAACATTAGGCAAACATTGATCTTATTTTACAATCTTCCTTGAACACATTGATGGAACTTTATTTACAACCTTCTTTGGACACATTTGAGGCTGAATCTCAGCACATGCCTCGAACTTGGCTAAGTACGAGTGGCTTTCAAGTAAGGGACGGAGCTAGCCAACCAACGTGAAAGCCTGGAAAAACTTTGAAGGGAGTTATTCAGCGATTCAATTTTGACTGTTTTTTAGAAAATTTATCTGTTATTATAATTCAGTTTCGAGCGGTCGTGTTTATTTATGTATCAGTCAATTCCAGCGGTGACCATCCCCCCCTCCCCGGGACACCGTGGGGCATTTGCACACCACTGCCTTCCCTGGAGTGGGGAATTTTGAAAATTTTGCTCGCCCCGGGGTCGGGAATTGTTTTTCCCTGGGGGAGGGGGTGGGGAATTTTGGTTTTCTCATCTCAAGCGCGTCGAAACTAAAACACCAGTTATAATAACTATCGATTGGCAGTTACAATGTCCCATTTACAGAAAATAACGCCGCATAAAATATAATGCAGAGCATGGTCCGTATACACCACGTTGGAGAAGACACATTAACTTCTTCTAAAGAGAAGAAACAGATTTCGCAATTTCGTCTCAGTCAGTGGAAAAACATAAAAATGAATTGACACTATAAACAGAGGTCCAATTTCGCAAAAAGTCAAGTAACATAACTGCGAAATAGTTCCTCTGCAAATAGAATAAAGGTAAATTTCGAATTGAGAGATTCCGGGGACAATTTGCAGCCAAATGGCTTAACCGCGAATGGCCTAGGAACGTCTACCGATATTGTACTAATACCTTAGTGTCGCTTCTTTATTTATATTTTGTCTCACTTTCAGTGAAATAAGAACTCGTTCAAAGACGAGAAAACTAAAGTACATTTAAGAACGAATTATAAATGCTCGGACAGTATAAATGGAGTTGAAGTTTGTGTTGTGAAGCTTTTTCACGCAGTGTCGATGAAATCTTCGTCTTTTTCTGTTCCCGGGGGAGGGGCATTTTTCCGCTTTTTGTGTTCCCCGCCGTTGGGTATTTTGCATTTTTGCTAGCCCGGGGGTGGGGAATTTTCAGTTTTATTTTAAGAAATGACCAAAATCCCGAGGGTTGCCCGGGGGGGCATGGTCACCGCTGGAATTGACTGATACATTAATCCCAAGCATCCTGGAACTCTTATAGCAAACACACTGCTCTTTTGTTTGCGTCCTCAAATCTTGATTTCGCTAAATAGTTTTTACGTCCAACTTCATTCTTTTAGCTTTAAAATGGCACCAATGTTAGCTTTTTAGCTTCAATTGCGGCCTAACACGATTTCTTTCTGTGGACACCTCTCCAACACTGAACCTTTCGAATTTATCGATTTTCTTTTTCACAGTCCGGCGGATTAGAGTAAAAATAGCGCACTTTTGGCCAAAGGCATGTTTAATTTTATTCGTAGCGTAAGAGAAGTTTTAATGTGAACCATCGTTTTGCCATTGGCAGTCATCTTTTGAATATATTATTATTATTTGCACGGCCCTCATGAAAAGCAGGTCATTAAAAACTTACTACAATTTTATAGATTTTTATATATATAACTTATACATTTGTATAGCTTTATATTATTGTTATTATTAATCCTGATGAGGCCCACCGTGGCAAAATAAAGCATTATTGTTATTATTATTAATCCTTTGTTATTCATGAGCTTTGCGGCACTTGGTAAAATACTCAATCGTCAAGTATAACACTATACTTGGAATAAAATGTCTCTGAAATTTTGGCATGACATTTATTCCAAGTATAGTGTTATACTTGACGATTGAGTATTTTACCGAGACAACCTTCCTTTTACACATTCGGCACATGAGGTACCAATTATCTCAATCTTTTTTTAGAATCTGTTGGTCATTCTTGAAACATTTCATCAAATCTCAGTCAGGCTATTGTTCTACAACATAAATTATCTAATATTTCAATTTTCTCAAAATTTCGGTATTTCTTTTTGGTCACTAGAAGAGTGGGCATGCAAATCAGAAACCTTAGATCTATAAAGACAGATAATCTTGAAACCATTTTTGGGTCCTGTCAGCGTGATTACATCTGCACCGAAGAAGAATCTTGAAGAATCTGTAGGTTGACATGATTCCAAAAGTATGATGCATATGCTACCGACCAATCAGAACCCAATGCACCAATCAGAACTCAATCAGAGTACAATGTAAAATAATTGCTTTATGTG